>CM041777.1:314987312-315726994 GCA_023374045.1 Limonium bicolor | reverse complement strand
CTGCATCGAAACCCCTCGGAGTCTTAGGCAGTCCCATAACAAAGTCCATACCGACGCTCTCCACTTCCACTCCGGAACGGGAAGAGGCTGAAGCAAACCAGCTGGTCTCTGATGCTCGGCCTTGACCTGCTGACAGGTCCTACATCTGGATACAAAGTCTGAGATGTCCCTCTTCATATTGCTCCACCAGAAAGTCTCACGCAGATCCCGGTACATCTTCACACCTCCTGGGTGTACCGAGTATGGAGCTCCATGAGCCTCCTGCATGATCTCACGCCTCAACGCGTCGTCTGCCGGCACACAAACACGGCCTCTGAACCTCAGGCAGCCATCCTCTGAAACCCGGAACTCGGACTCCTGACCAGCAGACAAACTCTCTCTGATCTTACACAGACTGACATCAAGCTCCTGACTGGCCTTGATCCGGTCGATCAAGGTAGGCTGAACCTGCAGTGCTGCTAACAACCCAGACCTCTCTGGACGGACAACCCAGATACCCATGCGCTGCAACTCCAGAGCAGACCTCTGCACACCAGACAAAGCACAGACGGTCCCAGACGGACCCCTCCTACTAAGCGCATCAGCAACCACATTCGCCCTACCCGGATGGTAGAGGATCTCTAAATCATAATCGTGCAACAACTCCAGCCATCTCCTCTGCCTCAAGTTCAACTCCTTCTGAGTGAACAGATACTTGAGGCTCTTATGGTCCGTATACACCTTGCACGCTGCCCCATACAAGTAGTGCCTCCAAATCTTCAACGCAAAGACCACCGCAGCCAGCTCCAGATCGTGGGTCGGATAGTTCTTCTCATATGGCTTCAACTGACGAGAGCCATATGCAACTACCTTCCCCTGCTGCATCAGAACGCATCCAAGTCCCCTATGGGACGCATCACAGAAAACCTCAAGACCCTCGGTCCCCTCCGGAAGAGTCAAGATCGGCGCAGTAGTCAACCTCTTCTTCAGCTCCAGAAAACACTGCTCACAGGCATCGCTCCACTCGAACTTCACATCCTTCTGCAGCAGACGAGTCAACGGAATCACCAACTTGGAGAAGCCCTCCACAAACTTGCGATAGTAGCCCGCTAGTCCAAGGAAGCTACGAATATCTCCGACATTAGTAGGCCTGGCCCACTCAGTAATAGCTCGAATCTTCTCCGGGTCCACGGAGATACCATCCTTGGAGACCACATGTCCCAAGAATACCACCGATCTAGCCAGAACTCGCACTTCTTCAGCTTCGCATACAACTCGTTCTCCCTCAGAGTCTGGAGAACGGTCCTCAAATGCTCCTCGTGCTCCTCAGCACTCTTGGAATACACCAAGATGTCATCGATAAAGACTACCACGAACTGGTCCAAAAACGGCTTAAGACTCTGTTCATCATATCCATAAATACTGACGGCGCATTCGTCAACCCGAATGGCATCACTAGGAACTCGTAGTGTCCATAACGAGTCCTGAAAGCGGACTTAGGCACGTCATCTGCCTTAATCCTCAGCTGATGATATCCCGACCTCAGATCGATCTTCGAAAACACCTTAGCTCCTGCTAACTGGTCGAACAAGTCATCTATGCGCGGGAGAGGATACCTATTCTTAATGGTAACCTTGTTGAGCTCCCTGTAGTCAATGCACAACCGCATGCTACCGTCCTTCTTCTTTACAAATAGCACTGGCGCTCCCCAAGGCGACACACTAGGGCGGATGAAGCCCTTATCCAGCAGCTCCTGCAACTGGACCTTCAGCTCCTTGAGCTCAGCAGGCGCCATCCGGTATGGGGCCTTCGAAATCGGCTGAGTCTCAGGTGCGAGCTCGATCGAGAACTCCACCTCTCTGACAGGGGGAAGCCCAGGTACATCATCCTGGAACACATCGGGGAAGTCTCTGACCACTGGAATCTCCTCCAACTTCGCATCCTTGCGAACCTCAGGGATGTAGCACAGATATCCCTGGCATCCTTTCCTCAGAAAACGGAACGCCTGCATAGCTGATATGACTGGCGGCGAGCACGGGAGTCCATTCCCCTACTACAACTAGACGGGGCTGACCGGCTCCTCAAAAGTGACTCTCGAAGCAGCACAATCAATATGGGCATGGTGCGCAGCAAGCCAATCCATGCCCAGAATCACATCAAAAGAAGTCATCTCCATCGGGATGAGGTTAGCACACAGAGTCCTATCTCTGACTAACACAGGACTATCTTTGCAAACAGAATTCAACAGCATAGAAGAGTCCCTAACTAATGGACTATGCACACATAACTCAACACCCAGAGGCACAACAGGCAAACGAGCTCACCCACTAACTCAGCAGAAATAAAAGAGTGGGTGGCTCCAGAGTCAAACAAACAGAAAACAGAACGAGATGACAGCTGGAGAATACCTGTGACAACTCTGTCAGTCGATCGGTCTCTCTCTCCAGCCATCGCGTACACTCTGGCCTGGCCCTGGGGCTTCTTCTGCTCAGCCCGGTCTCGATCCCTAGACCCAGATGTAGATCCTCCAGCTCCACCTCCAGAGCTACCTCTGCTCCCCTCAGCCTGAGGGCAATCAGCAATCCTATGTCCCATGGATCCACACTTGAAGCAGGCTCCAGACTTCCTGTAGCAGTCCTGGCCTCTATGAAACTTGCCACAGACCTGGCACTTCGGAGCGGGAGCTGATGAAGACGAACCACCTCTGTCTCGCGAACGGTCCCCAGAGCGGTCTCCAGTAGACTGCTTCTTCTGAGAAGCAGACTGATCCCTCCTATCACTGTCATCGGACCTCTGCTTCCTCTTCTGGTCCTTCCCTCCAGACTGGCGACCTCTCAAGTCGGCCTCTACCAGCAGGGCGACATCAGCAACGTCCCTGAAGGTCTTGTGACGCAGCGGCGTCACAGCAGATCGGATGTCCGGCCTCAGGCCACTCTCAAACTTCCTGGCCTTCCTATGCTCGTCAGGCTCAGGTGCAAACTTAGACAGGCTGATAAACTTGCGGACGTACTCCTCCACACTCATGTCCCGGCCCTGGCGTAGCCGGTTATACTCCAGGATGCGCTGATCCTTGTAGACGTCGGGGTAGAACTGTTTATTGAACTCCCCAGTGAACTGCTCCCACGTCCAAGGCTGTGGGAATTTCCCATCACTGACCTCCACCACTCCTTGGCTTCGGCCTTGAACAGAAAGGTGGCGAAGTCGACCTTCTGCTCCTCCTCAGAGCCCATCACCCGAAGTAAATCCTCCACCTCTGACAACCAGTGGCTGGCCTCCTGGGGATCTCCTGCCCCATCGAACGATGGCGGCTTCAGCTTCATGAACTCCTGAAGCGCCTTCACATTCCTCCCTCCAGCATCTGCCCCAGCCGGGCCTGCTCCGCCAGCTGGTCCTCCTCCAGCTGGACCGCCCCCTGCAGCCATGGTCTGCATGAGCTGCGTCATGAACTGCTGAACAGCATCAGCAACATTCCCTGGAGGGTTGTTCGCTCTCCTTGGCGGCATTCTGAAAGTCCAACAGCAGACAGTTAGACTCCGACACTAACACTGACATTTCTGACTGACTGGCTAACTTAAAATCCCAGCAGATTAGAACCCAGAGCTCTGATACCACTAAATGTAACACCCCCAAACACTGGCCTAGGAGTTAGGGGTATTACACGCCGCGTATTATTACATAATAACGCAAGGCTCTAATAAACGAACTTAAACAGATAGTCAAATAAGGCCCAAACGGAATACTTAAATAAAGTATAAAACAAGAGATGTTAAAACATCCCCAAAAGTCATTACAGAACCCACCAAACTAATATCAGAAGCGGAAACTAACAAAGAGGCCCAAAGGCTCAAATCTAAATACAAGTCTCAAGAGAAACTAAAAACAAAGCAACAAAACTCCAGAAGCTGAGGGGAGACGATCCTCGCTAATCAATCTGCAAAAGCGTTAGAAGTAGGGGAATGAGCACACAACTATGCCCAGTAGATGACCAACTTCATCAACCAGCATGCTCAAAACATTTACAGAAAATTGACAAATCAGAAGGAGTCAAGAGAATCCACAATATATCAGAAATCAGAGACAGAAGTCCAATCATTAAGGGACTAAACAGAGCAGAAGTAGACAGAAGCAGAAAACAGACGGAGAAACAGACAGTGGGACACTAGCGATCACAGCATACAGACAGAACGAGCAACCGCTCGTGAAAGAAGAGGAAACCTCACTCGTAACAGAACAGGTGTAAACACCCGTGAACAGAACGGGGAACATCACCCGTGAAACAAAGGATCCTACATAGCGCGCTACGAGACAGCGTAACCAGCCATCCAAAGGCTCAGACACAGATAACTAGGTCCCCAAACAGAAGCTTAAATACAGATAAGCATATGTGCACCAAAGGCACCAGAAAGCCCATAGATAGCTTGGAAATCAGAAGGGGAATCCAACCCCGCAAACAGAAGTCAAACGGAGCTCAAACGAGCAAGTTATGGTCAAAACAGTAGCCTGTCCGAACTTGTGTCGGACATCAATGTTCGGACACAAGTCGAGACTCAGAAGGCAAAACCAGACAGATGTCCGAACTTGTGTCCGGACTTCAAAGTTCGGACACAAGTCGAACCTTAAAACAGATGGAGAGTCAGAGGTGTCCGAACATCCAAGTTCGGACGGATGTTCGGACGTTCTTCGGAAAACAGGACGTGAGAGAGTCCGAACTTGTGTCCGGACATCCAATGTTCGGACACAAGTCGAAGCCAAAATCAGAGAATGCAGAAGGCTGTGTCCGAACTTCAAGCTCGGACAGAAGTTCGGACACAGCGAAAACTTCAGAAAGTTTAAGCGCAAAGGGCATGTCGAACTTCAAAGTTCGGACGGAAGTTCGGACATGCCGAAAACCTCAGAAATCAGAAGCGAATTTAGCACGAACAGAAGCACAAAACTTATTCAGATCAACACCACACATTTACAAAACAACCTTGGGGGTTACTCCATTGAAAGGGGCATTAAACAGACATAAACCACCACCCAAACACAAGATCAAATCAGTGAGTAAATGCAGAACCCAAACTCCCCAAGGCTGAACACACGGATCGAATCCGAAAGCCACCTACCTCAATTACAACAGAGAAATCTCTTCGAATCTGAACAACGATCGCTCCAACGCCGACACAGCAGTACGCAGACCCAGAAAATGCAATCAGACAGCCACTGAAACTCACAACGACGCAGAGAACGAACACCACAATCAGAAACTGTCCACAAACCAAAATCTGAAACGAAACGGAAAACAAAACCCTCACCTGAATCTGTCTACAGATTACAGAGCAGTCCACAGCAGATGAACCCGATGAAGGAGTCGAGAAGAATCGCTGAATCATAAAATAAATTGCAGAGGGCAATCAGAACGGGAAAACTCAAGAACCGAGAGATCAAAGAGAGAGCGACTGACAACCCTACCTCGAAGAACCCAGAAATCCACAGAGAATGGGCAATCCGCAGTTGAATTCTGACAGCAGACAACGTCAATGGAGTCTTGACTGAACGAGAAGATGAACGGCGCTTGAGAGAGGAGAGGAGGGAGAAGCAAGGCTGAGAAACTGTCAAATGAGAGAACGATCTGATCGTGGTGTAGAGCGTGAGGATTAATTAACTAAAGAGTTAATTAATACTTACCAAAATTCATTTTAAGGGAAAAGTCCACCTTGTCCCTCCGCTTATTTAAAAAGGACTCCCATGTCCTACGTAACATAAGTCAACTTAGAGTAACATCAAACGAAATAAAATGCAACGAACTTTTGGGTTATAACAAATAGTAACCGTGGTTTATGTTGATTATATACGACGGTTGTAACGGGAACCGTCATTTATCTTCTAAGGCGTCGAACTATAAACGACGGTTTCTGTTGAAACCGTCGTTTATATAGTGAGCCAAGCAACATAAATGACGGTTCTCTAAATAACCATGGTTTATACACTTTAAACGACGGTTTCATTATTAACCGTGGTTTAAAGTCCGTCATTTAAAATCTTTTTTCTACTAGTGTAAGAAGAAGCCTTTACGGATAAAGAAATGAGATCATTTGACCATGTATATAGGGGTTTATCAAAATAAGGTGAAGTAGCAGAGGTGAAAGTCTTGGGTGTGATAGTAGCTTAGCACAGACGTCAGAGGGTAAAAGAGGAAATGTTATCATTTATCAGATTGGGAAGTTGCCATGGAACATTTTACCTCCAAGTCTGTTAAGGATAAAGCTCTGGCTCTTGATCAGAATTGTGACATTAATGTGTCTATCTCACAAATTATCCAAGAGGCTGAGAAACATGCTCAGGTGGAAGATGGGGCCACAACATTGACGAAAAATAGTAGACGTAATCAGTATATGCTCCAACAGAGAGAAGGGAAGGAAGTGTTCGTGGCAGGAAGTTCGAATAGCCCTAGGAAAGAAGCTTCTAGGAAGAGAAAAAATCTTAAACTGAAAATTCAGGTGGCCAAGCCCAAGACTGGGAATGCGGCTAATGATAATGCAGTTGAGGATTTGATTCTGGATCAGGCAGTCCTTGTTGAAGAACAAGGCTGCCAAGGAAAAAGAGTTGCATTTCGTTCAACTGCAGTGAAATACCCCGAACTTAAATATAATGGTTAAGATTATTCTAATCCGTATTTAAGAGCCTAAAAATGCTTAAGTAATATTGGTAAGGAAAAATAAATCCAAAGAAATAAAGAAACGCTTAAAAAGTGAAAAACGATAAATAAGCGTTAAATAACCATAGGAGGTATGAGACCTCGGTTAGCGTATTATATGGATTATAAAGGCTTAATAAGGCCCAAATAATAAATGGGAACGATCCCCGAGGAAAACGGATCCTTAAAATGGATTAAAGCATAAACGAACCTTAAAGCGCGTTTTTCGAGGAAACCGGAAAAACGCGACTTTAAGCGGGTCAAATAGACTCGTAACAATTTTGGTCAACCAAAAAGCCATTAATAAACATTAATGAAGGTTTAGAACCAACAAAATTAATTAAACGAGAAAATTCCGGAAAACGGGTTCCGGTTAGTAAAAACTGTAACAACCGGGAAGTAGTGGGGTGAGAGTGTAATAAAATAAAACTAGTGTGTCCACTTTTGTAAATTGAAATACCCCAAACCTAAGTATGCTAAGTAAACATAAATTTATGATGTAGTAAGGCTAAAATATGCCTTAGGAAGATTGGTAGACAATTTAAACCAATGAAAACACAAGAAAGTGCCTTAAGGGCAATTTGGGCAAAAACGTGCTCTAAGCTTGGAGTGACTTTGATTAGCACCCAAATACCATTATAAGACTTTAGTAATATGCTAATGGACATTTTAAATCAATAGCAAAGAAAACAAGCTCAAAAACAAGCTTAAACACAAAATGTGCTTTAAGACTCCTTAAAGCACCTTTTTGAGAAATTGTCTTAGAATTGAGTTTTGAGTGGCTAAATGTCCATCATTACTCTTTAATCAACATGTGTACTAATTAGTATCACATTAGGAAACCTAAATCAATGGGAAACCAAAAATTTCACGAATATGTGCACTAATTAGTGAATAGTGCCAAATAGTGCCCAAATTAAGCTTAAGTCAACATAAGTCAATGAGATGGTCCACTAAGACCATAAATATCTCCAATTACAAGAGGGGGCCGGTTTTTGATGTGAGGAGTCACCACATGACTAAGCAAATAAAGGAAAAGAAGAGTAAAAGAGAGAATAGTACTATTTGCTTTATAAAAGCAAAATACATTATATTAGCCTACCCTCTCCTCTCTTCTTCATTTCTCTTCTTTTCCACGGTTCTCTTCTTCTTTTCCTCTGTTCCAAACCGTCCCAAGGAGCCTCCATGGTTGCCTCACCTTGCCTTGTCCATAACTTGCTCATTTTAGCTCCAAATCAAAAACTAAACACATATTATTCTTAGTTAGCTCAAGCTCTAGCTTTCTATCTTTTCAAATCTTTCAAAGCTCAAGTTTGGTGCCATGAGAAAACTCCATTGATGGAGGAAAATCAAGTTTGAAGAGCTCATTAGCTTCTCCATTCTCTTAAGGTAAAGAAAATGTAAGAAAAACCATGTTTCCATCATTTCTTCTACATGGCCGAAAATTTCTACTCATGGGGCCTTGTTTTTATGCCTTGTTCTAGCTTGATTTATTCACCAAGGACTAGTGGAGGTCCTATTTCATTCAATGCCCAAGTCTACTTTGAGACTTCAAAGGTAATCATCCACTTTTATGCCTTAGAACACATTTCTAACCTAGGTTTTCATTCCTTGAGGTTAGTGTATTGTTTAGTACTCATAGAGTATTGAATATTGATTAGAACATTGGCAAGGGGAATTTAAGTGGTGGCCGAGATTCATGCAAGAAGAAGGTCTAAGGAGGAAGTTAAGATAAGCTTGAGAAAACCGGTAAAATGCTTACCTAATGGTGGTTTAAGTTTTAAGGGATGAGTTTAGGTGGGTACCAATATGGATTAGAGCTTACATTGTGTATTGGGTTATATAACCTAAGAAAAAGAACTTAAAAAAGCTTGTGAACTTGTGACTAAGGAGCCAATGGGAATGAGTTAGTAATATAAGTTTAAGATGGATTTTAAGAGCATTATATCTACCATGAGATTGATGGGTGTATTTGCAGGTTGAAGGCTTTATATGTGGGAAATTCAGTGTTTAAGTTTAAGTTATTTAAGGGCCTAAGAGCCATGTCATTTAAGAGCCTTAGTGCTATGCAATTTAAGATTATTGCAATATATTGAGTTTGTTGTGATGAGTTGGTTTGGGCATGATAAGATGCTAGAGGAGCTATGGCGAAATTTGAGTAGAAAATAAGTGTTTAGGTGATGGGAGTGAAGATTGAAGGAGAAGGTTGTAGATTGGCTAGGAACGTATGAGAGGGTATGATCATGAGAATAGTGAGCAAGCTGCATAAAAGAAGTGGGAAATGTCTAAGGAGGGTGTTGCATGGTTAAGGTAAATAAAGAACAAGGTCAAGGTGATAAGTGGTGAAAAGAAATGTATGGGTAAGCTCAAGAGTTTAAGAGTGATGAGTAACTAAAGAAAAGGAAGGAATTTGTGCATGGATATGCAAGGTGACTTGAGGAAGTTTTGGTAAGTAAACTGAAGATGGAGAATGATGTCTATGAAGTGCTCAAACTGTTAAGGAGGGAACACTTGGGTAGGTTGAAGTTTTGGTAAGGTTACAGGTTGGAAATGTAAGGAATCATATGACAAGTGTTGGGAGTGTTTGTAAGAATTTAGTAAATGTTTGAGAAGATCTTTGGAAGTTGTTTTGGAGAGTTTGGTGGAAGTTCTAAGGTGAGTTTAAGTGCCTAAATGGTATTAGGACACATGGGGGGAACTTGTGGAGAAGTTTGGAGTCAAATGGGAATTTAGAAATAAGGTTCTGGAGCCGACCGACCTTGGGACCTGACCTGCAAGGTGGTCGAGCTCAGTTTACACTGCCGGAGAAAGTTTCTGGAACCGACCGAACTTGGGGACCGGACTTGCAAGTTCGGTCGGGCTTGTAATTTGTGAAGGAATTGAGTCTCTGGAATCGACCGAACATGGGACCGAACTTGGCAAGTTCGGTCGGGCTTTAAATATCCCACGGGGAAACTCTTGGGAACGGACCGACCTTGGGACTGGACTTGCAAGGTCGGTCGGGGTAGAATTTTCAAGCGGTAATATGTTCTGGAATGGACCGACCTTGGGTAAGGTCGGTCGGAAGTTCGGTCGAGCCTAAAAAAAAAAAGGAAACCCTAAGAGAGTTTAGTGGTATTAAGGGTACCCCATTGAGGGGGTAAAGATTACTAGAGGTATAAGTACCTAGGGGATTAAGTTAAGTATAAGCTTAAAAGTTTAAGGTTAAGTTTGTAAGATTAAGTTGTAAGACTTAAGAGGTGTTAGATGGGAATCATTAAGGGTTAAGTAAGTTAAGTAAGTTGGATTAAGTTAAGTGATTAACAACCTAAAACTGAATGAATGTTTTAGGACTTGGGAATTTGGACTCCGGAAGAGAGTAAGCAACCGAACGACCAACGGTGAACGGTACAGTTCTTCTTGTGACCTGCTTGCTAACGAGGTGTCCCTCGGCTTGTGTGCTATTTGTTTTTGTGTGCTCACTAAACAAGATAAAGCATGCAACCGGAATATTATGTTTATTGTATTGTTGTGTGATTTGAAAACTAACACAACATACCGTGAGAACTTACTAACCAACGTTTAGTAAGGAATTGAGTGAGACTAAGGAACGCTCCCTAATATGGGACGATATGAACCGAAAGAGGTTAACCAACAAACATGGTCTTGAGATTATTACTAACTGGAACTTGAGTGAGGAAAACCCGGGACCGATCTCCGGTCATGCATGCTAAGGAAAAAGGGGGACGGTATCTGAATCAGATCCGCCCTCCGCTTAAGGACTTGTCTTTGGACTTGTAGCCTAGGGCCGGTTGCCGGCTCAGCTACGCTGGACTCCCATCCAGAGTAGGTGGCATTAAGATGGTGCGGTGGGATCACCTAAATCCCAGGTTCGAATTAAGCTACAACCATTCCCTTCCGGGAACGGTTTGTATACTGAGATTAAGATTAAGGTAAGGTTAAGATGAGTTGCAACCATTCCTCTTTAAAGGATGGTTTGTATTATTAAGATTAAGATAAGCTACATCCACTCCTTATTAAAGGATGGGTGTTTCTAAGATTAAGTTAAGACTAGATTGAGGTGAGATAAGGATGGACTAAGGTTAAGATGGAACATTGCTTAAGGAGTTAAATAAATAACTCTCTAATAAGGGAACGCATTTAAGTCGTTCATTATGTGTGAACTTTGATTATTCATATCTGAGTTGTTGTTTACTGCACTTTCTATTATGTTGTGCATCTAATCAACCTCCATGCTATCGACAATTAGTCGTCGTAGCCACATTAGCTTGGGGGCCATGAGAGGATCGTACCAGCATTCGTGCTGACCCCCTTTGGGGGCTTTTTTTACTACACAGGTGTACATCAGGTGGCGGCCGTCGCGAGAGTAAGAAGAGGATACAAGTGTTAAGGATTAAGTGTGCCTACGAGTTGTGCTTGTACACTCGTATGACAATTGAGTTAGTAAGATGTATAGGATGTGAGAGGATCGTAAGAAGAATATGTATTTGGTTAAGGTTGTTATGTACTAATGTTCGGTATATTCTGTAGTCAGACCGTGGCAAGGTCCTGGAGTGTAAAGAATTCCGCTGTGACATGTATATGTATAAGCTGTTAAGTTGCGAGACCACATTTGGATTGAGTTGGGGTGTTACAAAAAGTGGTATCAGAGCGTAGTTACGCTCTGAAGACAAGGAATACCGAACTTAGGAGAATATTGAGGTTGAGATTGAGTTATGGGTTAAGGTTGAGAGATAGAGTGAGAGGTGCGTTAGTCAGGACTTCCCGGTGTTTGCGGATATCCATAGTACCTAGACCCGCCCTCCACATCCCTAACCCTGAATATGTGGAACAAACGCCAGAGAGAAGAAAGCTTTCTCTTACTCGGGGAACCCGATCTGGCAGTTAGCTAACAGTGAGCAATACGAGAAACAACTTGTTGTACAACAGTTACGGAGAACTTGGAGGTTTTTAAAGGAGCGCAACAGAGAAACAGGCGCTACCTATGGAATACTATCAATAAGGGAACGGTAATTACCGGCAACATGGGTCGACATGCTACGCAGTCGAAATAACCCGCAATACCAATGATAAGGAAAGCACTACGGGTGCAATAGAAAGGAAAAGGGGAAGTAACATGAGTACCGGGCAGTGGTCCGAAGGAGCATAACATTAGGGTAATACAAAGCATGAGGATTGAGACTACTGGAAAGTCCAGTTAGAAACGGGAACTCCAAACCCCATACAATGAAAAAGGTTACAAACCTGGCCGACACAACGCGAACAACGGTGGAAACACATATAAATTGTATACCGAAATAGGACTACGATGTAATGCCTAAAGGAGAATCATTACTGAGTAACCACAACAAAATGTGTGGAGACAGGAGCGAGGATTAAGACATAAGAAAATATTAAGGGGTTCCCTCAGAAAGAGGAACGCCCTGATAAATGACAGTACTGTTAAGCAATAAGGAAACTGCCAGAAGGTCAGTTATCCAAATAAGAGATTATCGAAGGAGTCCCGAGGACTACCAATTACATGGAAAATTAGAAGGAAGTATCACTACCAATGTACCTTGTACCAATAACCCATCCTGCATGGCGCACTTGCCATAGCAAGTGCTACCACGGTTAAGCTACACGGGAAGCCATCATGGCAAGATAGGAGAACGCTACAGTTGTAACACATATTAATACTGGATTGTAAATCCATAGAAATGGAAAATAAGACCTTGGAAAGGCCCGACGGCCTGACCATGATGAGATGAGGTGACACACCAGTCAGCAGGGAGCTGAACTTGGACAGAATACTAAACGATATGAATATGAGCAACGGTACAACCTACTACAACAACAACCGACAGTGTGGTAAAAACACCAAACCCGGATCTCAAGGAGGAACCTAAGAGATCGCTCAATAATTCGAGCAAAGCACTACGTAAGTAACAACATACATGGAATGTATCAAACATACAATAAAGGCAGTCGACAGAACGACTCCCAACAGGGACGGGATAAGACTCCCAAAGTGACCATTAAGAATTCCAATAACAAACATTCTACAATGAAGATGTTAGGAAACCCGAAAATAAGGGTAAAAGAAATGAACATAAGCTATGACCTACTAAGGACTAAAGATGTACCACCCTGGAAAAGGAAAGCCCGGAGGACTACCCCCACAGAGGGCATAGTCGAGCCGAGCAAGCTGATGAATGACAGTTAATACTGTTTGTCTAACTCATTAACACCCAAGTGTGAACGATCATCAACAGGTGGCGTAGTCAACGAAGTGAACGAAGCGTTGAAACGAAAGTATAAGATGACAGGATGATAGCCGACTTGAACACCGTGAGACAAACGCCTAATACGAACTTAGCCTTATTTGCTAAAAGACATAAGTCCAGTGGAAAGGCAGTATCGTCAATCAGGACACTAAGTAACCTCAGAACGCCTGGATAAACTTCCATAGCGGGAAGCAGGACGCAGCAACTTGCCATGAAACCCAATACTACATTTAGTATGTAACCTAACGGTGGATAGTGTTCAAAGGACCAAAACCTTTAAGAATGACCAACAGTGGTGAGTGAGAGTACAAGTAATGAACTGAAGCACTAAGCACTAAAAGCCTACGAGCCAATGATGTTAACCACATCAGAACTCGAGGCGCGGTAAGTTATAAAAGAGCTGATTCAAGCCATGAAGGGACTACAATGTGTAGATGTGAACGGTTACAAACCTATAACTTAGATTGGGGAAAAATATTACCAAGAAAAGGTACCAATGAGAATATTGAGATGATGCTAAGGACAGGGGTGGAGAACGAACCATGCCTTTAGGGTGGGGATACCTCTCCTTGTTGTGAGGCCAAGAGTGGGAATAAACCCCTCAAAAAGGGCTTTTGCTTATTAGAGATGCAATACGATTTTGTTAGAGAATGGAAACTGTAAACTTGGGATTACCTTGGAACATATTGAGTAATAAGGAAGGCTGCAGAAACAGACCTCATATCCAACACCCGGGATTTAAGAATCAGTATTCGTCAGAGATAAACATTGTGAGTGCACCTTACGGCACGTCAAATGACCAATGCTCCGAAGAGCTTGTGATTCAGTGGATGACTTCTTTAGTAACCGGTAGAATTACATGGTAGATAACGTCATAAGGGTGAAATAATGCGAGGGAAATCAGCCTACTTACGAATCTGAGATTGGAGCAGAACACCTTCGTATTAAGAGTCAACTATTTTACAGCGCGGTGACACAACCGCTATACCACCGGAATGAGAGGACTCCCAGTGTGTTTAACCAAGAAGGGATTGAGTATAAGGTAAGACATGAGAATAAGTGAATAAGAGGTTGCACCATTAATGGGCAACATGGTAAGGGCCAACTACCACGGTAGTAGTGGTCGTGAGTACAATAGTTGGATAAGTGAATTAAGTCATGGTGCGCGGTAAGGCGACCATTATGTATGAGCTGTCAAATATTGACACTGAGGCAATTAGATTTATGAGTTAAGACCAGCATAAGTAAGGAAATAAGATGGTAGACGACTGTGCATTGGTGCCAGTAGTCTGGACCTGGTTAGGTAAGATTTCACAGGAAGCACACTACCCATTCCTTAAGGAACTGGAAGTGCATTCCTAATAGAATGAATATGAGAAAGAAGATAAGAAGCTCTAAGGAAAGAGACCTAAGCTACTAAGAAATAGAATCAATACGGAATACAGAAAGGAGCTGGAGCATACCATACCCAAGAACACAGTAAATGGACTTCCCTTGATTAACTTCAAGAAGAACAATAAATGTTATTATGGAACGATGAAAGAGGAGATCGACAACAGAATACTTCATAATTAGCAATAGCTAAACGTGAGACAGACACTATGAGTTTACTAAAACGAGACGTGGGACGACTGCACCCCTCAGGGGCTTGCAGGCTTGACACGCTCATTTATGAGTTAGTTGGGTAAGTAGTAATGTACCAGTAAGGTACCCCATGCATGTAGACGAGTGGTGTAAGGAACACGGGAAGTAGTCGACTCCGTACCACCGGCAACGACGCAAGATCAGACGAGAGCAGCCATCACCACAAGCAGTCGAAGAGAAGAATTCAGTTGAACCAGCAATGCAAGGGAATCAGAGAACAAATAATTAAGGACTATGAAGTGCGAAGAGCACGGACTGTTAAGTATAGACATAGGACATGTCTTAAGATGAATAAGATTAAAACTGTAAAGTGCAAAAAGCACTAAACAGTAGTTTCGGATTAAGAATCATCCTCAGACCAAAGGTTAGTTGGAAAGAACGATTTAGACATTCGAGAAAACACTAAGAATACAAACATTAGATCTCCGGGAAGACTGGATGGACGAGCTACAACTCATCAAGGCCGTGTATATATAAAGATAACACGTGTCCATTGAGAGACCTTTAGTGCTAAACTATAAGCACGCAAGAGAAAGATATCCGATACTGTAAAAAGGATAAGAGAGGCAAATAAACCTAAAACTATCAGAGTCGTGTAGCGGAAGCTAGCGGATCACTACCTTTGAGATTAGACCAAACTAAGTTAAGGAAACGGTATAAGTACCGTTAAGAATCCTCGATACAGAGACTAAGTCATTTCTGATCGAATTATAAGTAAGATAGATGACATGGAAGCTAGAGTGCTTGGTGAGAATTAGACATCTTGAACTTATGTTCAAAGATCATGTAATGTTGATTACGTGGGCGTAATCCATTTTAAGGGGGGGAGAGCGAAACCGCTTAGCGTATGTTTGTGTACTGAGTACATAAACTACGGTGTGCATAGCACAAAATAATTTAAGAATATGTTTTACATAAACATTTTGTGATAAAATCATGGTTATTGCACACAGAAGATGTGAATACCATACACATTAAGTACCTATCTTGTTAACTCCGGTGTGAGTACAAGTTAAGAGAATTAAGGAAGAGGATTAAGGAGATTTAAGGAATAAGGAATATATGAGGTATGAGTCAATATGAGACTATGTGTGAGATAAGAATAAGATAACATTATGAGATATAATTTGACATGAGTATGAGGAAGAAGATGGTAATGCTATGAGATATAAGATGGTGAGGATTGGTATGAGATAGTTATGGAACTTAGTAGGAATTTAAGTCTTGGGGTAATTACTAAGAGATGAATCGGGAATGTTCGATGGACTGAGTCCACACTTTGGAGATGTATTGATTATGATTAGAAGAACTAAGAAGATAGAAATTTGGACATGAGTGAATTATTTGATGTTTGAAAATGACGTGGGAGGTGGAACTTGATTTTCTAGGGATCAAGGGAAACCGGACACAAATTGGGGTGGAAGGATAGTTCTACACTGATGCTGATCACATCAGTGTTGGATGATTCCTGAAACTCCCTACCAGTGGTCACAATTAAATCACACTATGGATAGAGGCCTTAGGATAAAAATGAAATTGGAGTTGTTTGTATTTTTAATTAGAGGATTATTCCTCACATGACCTCGTAAAAAGGATTACCTTTTTACTGAGTCTCGCCCTGAATGAAGTCGAGGACGCACGAGCCTTTGTCTTCGGACCGGTGACATGGGGAGAGCAGAGTGTTTTGTATTCTGGCCCATGGTGACGAGGACGAATGAGCCATTGTCTACGGACCGGTGACATGGGAGAATACGTGGGAAATTATGTGAATGTTTTAACCATCAAAAGAAACAAAGAGAATTTTGAGTGCTATACATGCGTAAGCATGTTGTGTGTATTTAAGAATAAGCATATGGAGGACCTAAGGATTCAATGAGTTTGAGTATACATAAGTATGATCTGTATGATCTATGGAATGAGGTAAGACATGTATTTTAATAAGATAAGATGCATGGGAACTTTGGGGACAAAGTTCTTTTAAGGGGGGTAGATTGAAATACCCCAAACCTAAGTATGCTAAGTAAACATCAATTTATGATGTAGTAAGGCTAAAATATGCCTTAGGAAGATTGGTAGACAATTAAACCAAGGAAAACACAAGAAAGTGCCTTAAGGGCAATTTGGGCAAAAACGTGCTCTAAGCTTGGAGTGACTTTGATTAGCACCCAAATACCATTATAAGACTTTAGTAATATGCTAATGGACATTAAATCAATTAGCAAAGAAAACCAAGCTCAAAAACAAGCTTAAACACAAAATGTGCTTTAAGACTCCTTAAAGCACCTTTTTGAGAAATTGTCTTAGAATTGAGTTTTGAGTGGCTAAATGTCCATCATTACTCTTTAATCAACATGTGTACTAATTAGTATCACATTAGGAAACCTAAATCAATGGGAAACCAAAATTTCACGAATATGTGCACTAATTAGTGAATAGTGCCAAATAGTGCCCAAATTAAGCTTAAGTCAACATAAGTCAATGAGATGGTCAACTAAGACCATAAATATCTCCAATTACAAGAGGGGGCCGGTTTTTGATGTGAGGAGTCACCACATGACTAAGCAAATAAAGGAAAAGAAGAGTAAAAGAGAGAATAGTACTATTTGCTTTATAAAAGCAAAATACTTTATATTAGCCTACCTCTCTCCTCTCTTCTTCATTTCTCTTCTTCTTCCATGGTTCTCTTCTTCTTTTCCTCTGTTCCAAACCGTCCCAAGCAGCCTCCATGGTTGCCTCACCTTGCCTTGTCCATAACTTGCTCATTTTAGCTCCAAATCAAAAACTAAATACATATTATTCTTAGTTAGCTCAAGCTCTAGCTTTCTATCTTTTCAAATCTTTCAAAGCTCAAGTTTGGTGCCATGAGAAAACTCCATTGATGGAGGAAAATCAAGTTTGAAGAACTCATTAGCTTCTCCATTCTCTTAAGGTAAAGAAAATGTAAGAAAAACCATGTTTCCATCATTTCTTCTACATGGCCGAAAATTTCTACTCATGGGCCTTGTTTTTATGCCTTGTTCTAGCTTGATTTATTCACCAAGGACTAATGGAGGTCCTATTTCATTCAATGCCCAAGTCTACTTTGAGACTTCAAAGGTAATCATCCACTTTTATGCCTTAGAACACATTTCTAACCTAGGTTTTCATTCCTTGAGGTTAGTGTATTGTTTAGTACTCATATGAGTCATTGAATGATTATTAACATTGGAAAGGGGAATTTAAGTGGTGGCCGAGATTCATGCAAGAAGAAGGTCTAAGGAGGAAGTTAAGATAAGCTTGAGAAAACAAGGTAAAATGCTTACCTAATGGTGGTTTAAGTTTTAAGGGATGAGTTTAGGTGGGTACCAATGTGGCTTAGAGCTTACATTGTGTATTGGGTTATATAACCTAAGAAAAAGAACTTAAATAAGCTTGTGAACTTGTGACTAAGGAACCAATGGGAATGAGTTAGTAATATAAGTTGAAGATGGATTTTAAGAGCATTATATCTACCATGAGATTGATGGGTGTATTTGCAGGTTGAAGGCTTTTATATGTGGGAAATTCAGTGTTTAAGTTTAAGTTATTTAAGGGCCTAAGAGCCATGTCATTTAAGAGCCTTAGTGCTATGCAATTTAAGATTATTGCAATATATTGAGTTTATTGTGATGAGTTGGTTTGGGCATGATAAGATGCTAGAGGAGCTATAGCGAAATTTGAGTAGAAAATAAGTGTTTAGGTGATGGGAGTGAAGATTGAAGGAGAAGGTTGTAGATTGGCTAGGAACATATGGGAGGGTATGATCATGAGAATAGTGAGCAAGCTGCATAAAAGAAGTGGGAAATGTCTAAGGAGGGTGTTGCATGGTTAAGGTAAATAAAGAACAAGGTCAAGGTGATAAGTGGTGAAAAGAAATGTATGGGTAAGCTCAAGAGTTTAGGAGTGATGAGTAACCAAAGGAAAGGAAAGGAATTTGTGCATGGATATGCAAGGTGACTTGAGGAAGTTTTGGTAAGTAAACTGAAGATGGAGAATGATGTCTATGAAGTGCTCAAACTGTTAAGGAGGGAACACTGGGGTTGGTTGAAGTTTTGGTAAGGTTACAGGTTGGAAATGTAAGGAATCATATGACAAGTGTTAGGAGTGTTTGTAAGAATTTAGTAAATGTTTGAGAAGATCTTTGGAAGTTGTTTTGGAGAGTTTGGTGGAAGTTCTAAGGTGAGTTTAAGTGCCTAAATGGTATTAAGACACATGGGGTAACTTGTGGAGAAGTTTGGAGTCAAATGGGAATTTAGAAATAAGGTTCTGGAGCC
This sequence comes from Limonium bicolor, assembly GCA_023374045.1. NCBI lineage: Eukaryota > Viridiplantae > Streptophyta > Magnoliopsida > Caryophyllales > Plumbaginaceae > Limonium > Limonium bicolor. The sequence continues at coordinate 315,708,137 of CM041777.1, read as the reverse complement.
GACCGACCTTGGGACCGGACCTGCAAGGTCGATCGAGCTCAGTTTACACTGCCGGAGAAAGTTTCTGGAACCGACCGAACTTGGGGACCGGACTTGCAAGTTCGTTCGGGCTTGTAATTTGTGAAGGAATTGAGTCTCTGGAATCGACCGAACATGGGACCGAACTTGCAAGTTCGGTCGGGCTTAAATATCCCACGGGGAAACTCTCGGAACGGACCGACCTTGGGACCGGACTTGCAAGGTCGGTCGGGGTAGAATTTTCAAGCAAGCGGTAATATGTTCTGGAATGGACCGACCTTGGGTAAGGTCGGTCGGAAGTTCGGTCGAGCCTAAAAAAAATAAAGGAATCCCTAAGAGAGTTTAGTGGTATTAAGGGTACCCCATTGAGGGGGCAAAGATTACTAGAGGTATAAGGACCTAGGGGATTAAGTTAAGTATAAGCTTAAAAGTTTAAGGTTAAGTTTGTAAGATTAAGTTGTAAGACTTAAGAGGTGTTAGATGGGAATCATTAAGGGTTAAGTAAGTTAAGTAAGTTGGATTAAATTAAGTGACTAACAACCTAAAACTGAATGAATGTTTTAGGACTTGGGAATTTGGACTCCGGAAGAGAGTAAGCAACCGAACGACCAATGGTGAACGGTACAGTTCTTCTTGTGACCTGCTTGCTAACGAGGTGTCCCTCGGCTTTTGTGCTATTTGTTTTTGTGTGCTCACTAAACAAGATAAAGCATGCAACCGGAATATTATGTTTATTGTATTATTGTGTGATGTTTAAAAACTAACACAACATACCGTGAGAACTTACTAACCAACGTTTAGTAAGGAATTGAGTGAGACTAAGGAACGCTCCCTAATATGGGACGATATGAACCGAAAGAGGTTAACCAACAAACATGGTGAGATTATTATAACTGGAACTTGAGTGAGGAACCCGGAACCCGGGACCGATCTCCGGTCATGCATGCTAAGAAAAAGGGGGACGGTATCTGAATCAGATCCGCCCTCCGCTTAAGGACTTGTCTTCGGACTTGTAGCCTAGGGTCGGTTGCCAGATCAGCTACGCTGGACTCCCGTCCAGAGTAGGTGGCATTAAGATGGTGCGGTGGGATCACCTAAATCCCAGGTTCGAATTAAGCTACAACCATTCCCTTCCGGGAACGGTTTGTATACTGAGATTAAGTTGAGATTAAGATTAAGGTAAGGTTAAGATGAGTTGCAACCATTCCTCTTTAAAGGATGGTTTGTATTATTAAGATTAAGATAAGCTACATCCACTCCTTATTAAAGGATGGTTGTTTCTAAGATTAAGTTAAGACTAAGATTGAGGTGAGATAAGGATGGACTAAGGTTAAGATGGAACATTGCTTAAGGAGTTAAATAAATAACTCTCTAATTAAGGGAACGCATTTAAGTCGTTCATTGTATGTGAACTTTGATTATTCATATTTGAGTTGTTGTTTACTACACTTTCTATTATGTTGTGCATCTAATCAACCTCCATGCTATCGACAATTAGTCGTCGTAGCCACGTTAGCTTGGGGGCCATGAGAGGATCATACCAGCATTCGTGCTGACCCCCTTTGGGGGCTGTTTTTACTACACAGGTATACATCAGGTGGCAGCCGTCGCGAGAGTAAGAAGAGGATACAAGTGTTAAGGATTAAGTGTGGCCTACGAGTTGTGCTTGTACACTCGTATGGCAATTAAGTTAGTAAGATGTATAGGATGTGATAGGATCGTAAGAAGAATATGTATTTGGTTAAGGTTGTTATGTACTAATGTTCGGTATATTCTGTAGTCAGACCGTGGCAAGGTCCTGGAGTGTAAAGAATTCCGCTGTGACATGTATATGTATAAGCTGTTAAGTTGCGAGACCACATTTGGATTGAGTTGGGGTGTTACAAATAAAAAGTAAAAATGTGATTGTGTGTGTGTGTTGGTCGGCAGCCCCCCTTTCTCACACACCATCTTTACTTTCCTAATATGCTAAAGGACAAATAAGAAAGTAAAAAGTAACCCCCACACTCTCTCACCTCACTCTCTCATTTCCCTCATCTCTCTCTTCTTTCCTTTTACCCACCGATTTCTCTCTCTTCTCCCTCCTTTGTTGGGCAATTTTGGGAGCTCCAAGAAGCTTCAATGGCTTCTCCACCTTACCTCCATGCTCTACCTCCATGTGAGCTCCAAATACAAAAATAATTACATATTCTTACTCCCCTCATCATCCTCTACACTTCTCTCTTTTCAAAATTCAAAAATGAGGAAGTTCATCTCCATGGGTTTTCCCCATTCAAAGAGAAAATAGTATCAATGGGTAGCTTGGAGTCTCCTCTCTCCATTAAGGTAAAAATCTTCATGAAAAACTCTTGTTTCTCCACTTCTTTTGTAGCCGATTTTTGCCCATTATAATGCTCTATTTTCTTTCTCTTTTGAGCATCAGTTCAACCTTGCAATGGTGGTGGAATCACCTTCTTGAACCAAGGGCTAAAACCCCTCCTAAAACAATCCAAAGGTAAACCCTAGAATTTGTGCTTTAAACACTTCAATGAATTAGTATAAATTTAAGGGCTATAATTTAATATACTTGTTTATGTGTGCTTTGGATGATGGGAATGGAGTTTGGCAAATCCATTCCCCATATAGCCGATTTGTGCAAGAAAAAGAGGAAGAGGAGAATTGGAAAAGAAATGAAGGAAATATAAGCTCAAGGTAAGAGCTCCTTCTTAATGCTAAGTTTTAATGCATTAGAGTAATGGGAATGGGTAAACCAATTTAAGGAACCCAAATATAGTATTAGTATTGTGGTTATGTAAGTTTGAGCATTTGTGAGCTTGTATTTGGGATTGTAGGCCTAGCCTTAGAAATAATTGTGTATTTGTATTGGTATTGTAGTTTGATGGAATTATTGGTGTATTGGTATTGCCTTGTGTGCTGGTAGGACCCTTGTATGGGTGTGGCTAGAATAGGAATGAATTTGGGTGAAAAAGTGTATATGTGGATAAGTAGGAATTGTAGGTAAACTATGGCAAAATTTTGGTAGAAAATGTATACGTATGGATGACTTGGTGAATGGGGGAACCAAGGTGTGTGTGGAGTTAGTAGAAATGTTTAGTAACCATGGAGTAGTAATTGTTGTGGGAGAATGAAAGGATGTAAAATCTGTAGCATGAAGTATTAAAATGCATTGGAGAAACTATGAGGAACTAGGTGTGTTTGGAGAGCTTAAAGTGTGTAGTAAACCACTTTGTAACAGATTTTGAAAGGAACTAGGTAATGGGGAGGAATTGAGTGGAAGGTAATGTAATGAGGATACTAGTAATGGCATTGGTAGAGGGAGTAATAGAGGGTAAAAGCTGTTGTAGAAATCTGTAGCATTTGAGAACAAAATTGGCATAAGTGCTGAAGTGTAGTGAAGGAAAGTTATGTAAGTGGATTTAGAAATGAGTAAGGAATTTGGTGGATGAACTAAGGCAATTTAAGGGCCTAAGTAGTGTTAAAACATGTGGGATTGCATGTAGGAAGATTTCGGAAACAATGGGTAAAGAAAGAACTGAAAACAGATTTTTAAAACTGAAGTACTGGGCCGGACCAACCTTGGGACCGAACTTGCAAGGTCGGTCGAGCCTTAAAATACAAAGACGGGAAGTCTACTGGAATGGACCGACCTTGGGGACCGGACTTGCAAGGTCGGTCGGCTTAAAATTTTCACATAATATAGCCTACTGGAATGGACCGACCTTGGGACCGGACTTGCAAGGTCGGTCGGTCCAAAATTTTCCCGTAATGTAACTCACTGGAATGGACCGACCTTGGGACCGGACTTGCAAGGTCGGTTGGACCTGAATTTTTCCAGCGATGAGACTTACTAACTTCGACCGACCTTGGGTCTGACCCTGGGTAGGTCGGTCGAGTCAAAACAAAAAAAATAAATAAAAAAAATATAATAATATGGTTATGGTTATCATATATATATATAAGCCTAGACACATATATATATGTATATGTATATGTAATAGTACACCATTAATGGAATGAAATGGTAAGGAAGTACACATGTGAGTAAGAAAACAAATTAAGAAAATTTAAGTATAAGAACATCAAGTTAAACCGAAATAACGGGATAACGGGGTAAGTACGGGAGTAGTCATTATGTATGTATTGTAATGCTTAGTATTAATAGAATCATTTGGCATGTAGTCATTGATTCGAGAGTAAGATTCGAGGAACAAGTGTGAACCAAGGAACAAGGGAACACCCGGTGAAGTAAATCCCGATGAAAGGTATGATATTCATGCTCTGTATCCTAACCTGGTTACCCCGATTTGTGTGCTTAAGTGATCACTCAAGTAAGATAAATGCACGAATCGGACTTTTATTGCACTTAATCGTGTTTGGACTATATTGTTCTTGTTGTATTCTCTTGAACATTTAGTTTGTATAATTCATGAAATATATGGATGAGAATGAAGTGTATGTATATGTGGATGTGTACTTGTGTAGTGTATTAACCCTTGGTATGGGTGTAATGACTTCTACTAATTCCTAACTCCTAACTTGAGTATTGAGTAAAATGGAATGAGTAGAAGTCCGATATAGTTTCGGCCACGCGTGAGGATAAGGAAGCACAAGAGGTTGGATCCGAATCCTGGCTGTAATCTTTTCCATGGACCAAATCCCTTGAATGGGTAGCATCCTGGATTAGTGGGCCACCTTAAAGCCCGGTGGTGGGATGTAGTAATCCCTGCCCGGAGGTCATACCGACTTGACTTGAGTAAAGTAAGTAAAAGTAAAGTATTGTATGTGTATTGGTCTTGACTAGTGTAAGTCTTGACCTTGAGTAAAGTGGTATTGTACACCCGATTAACCCGGGTATGTAAAGAAGCTAACAAGCCTTATGTATGAATTGGAGAAGTGTATCTCTGTATTGCGTATTGAGTATGTAATGTGTATGTATTGTGTACGTGTATTCCGGAAGATGGTAAGTAAGTGTTGGTTGACTTGTATTGTCTTCTTATATGTAAAGTACGGTGTATGTATGTAGACTTGTAAAGTATTGTATTAGTATGAATGAAAGCATGTATGTAGGAATGTACTTGTAAAATGAACTGTATGTATTCGACCAAGTGGTCGGCGTACCCTCGTTAGTACGCGGGGTATGCGGAAGTCATATGCAGCGAAAGCTGAGCCCCTAGGGGCAACGTTTTTAGTGTGCAGGTACCCGAAGCGGTCATGAACACAGTAAGAGATCAGCAGCTATGTTTGACAGCTAGGAAGGAAATGTGGAAAGTAGTAAATTGTGTAAGGCTGGTAGCCTTGAAGTAGTAGTGTACCAAGGGTACACCTTATGTATTGTAAGCATGTAGATGTGAGGAATGGGTAGATGTAAACTCTTAAAGAGTATATATGAACAAGGGAGAGGTATTACATTTGTATTGGGAACTTAGTAAACTCGGTTATGTATTGTATTGTATGGTATTGTAATGGAGTAAAGTGTTGAATGGAGCATTGTAGTATTTGATTGGTAAATGGGAGTATGTATTGTGAATGTGTAGTACGGGATTCCGGTCCATCAGACCGATGTTGTATGTAGTAGTAGTAGCTTTGTTAGTCACGTGGGTGGCTAACGGCATTGTATCACCCACCGTGTGTATGTAAGTATCCGCTGCGTGTATCCGGATGTGTAAGGAGATTGGACGGTAATGACGGTATTAGCGGTAGGGGTTGTTACATGCAGGGGCTTGGGTCGGCCTGCTGCAGTCACTTGGGTTGCTGGATTGTTACAGAAATTCAGACCTGAGTTAGTCTTTCTCATTGAGACCCACAGATCCACTCTAGAAATGGATCTGATTTTTAATAAATTCAAAGATTATAAAGGTTTTGTTGTGGGGAGTCGAGGAAAAAGTGGTGGTTTAGCTCTTCTATGGAGGGAGGAGTTTGATATTTCGCTAGTTAACAGTTCGGATCATCATATAGCAGTTGATGTAAGGATAGCTGGTAATGTGTGTTTTCACTTCACGGGCTTTTATGGATGGTCTAACTGGCCACTTAAATACGTATCTTGGAAGCTCTTGAAAATTCTTAGTCTTCAGGCTAAGTTTCCATGGATGATTGTGGGATACTTCAACCTGGTTCTCAAAGCTTCAGAAGTGGTGGGAGGTAGGATTAGAAGTGAGTCTGTTATTGCTCCGTTCAGAGAAGCTGTCCAGGAATGCAACTTGATCGATCTAGGTTTTTTTGGGGACATGACTACCTTCACTAACTGTCAGGTGGGTCCTAACCAATCTTGGGCTAGACTGGATAGACCTTTTGGTGACCCTAATCTCTTAAAACTCTTTCCTTCTATCTCAGTTCAACACCTACCTCGGCAGCACTCTGATCACAACCCTATTCTGATCAGGTTGTTTGGTCAGTTTAGTCTGCCTAAAACAACTTTCAGATTCAAAAATTTATGGGCTTTGGATCCTTATTGTTTACAGATTGTGAGTAAGGTGTGGAGGAGGGAAGGAAGTAACTGGATTGAGCTTAGCAAGCTGTGTTCTAGGAAGTTGAAAGAATGGGGCGGCTGGTCTCATAATAAAATAAAATGTAAAATGAGATCGAAGAAGAAAGAACTGGAAGATATTATGAAAATACCCCAAACCTAAGTATGCTAAGTAAACATCAAGTTATGATGTAATAAGGCTAAACATGCCTTAGAAACATTGGTAGACAATTTGAACCAAGGAAAACACAAGAAACGTCATAAGGGCAATTTAAGCAAAAATGTGCTCTAAGCTTGGGGTGACTTTAATTAGCACCCAAATATCATTATAAGACCTTATTAACGTGCTAATGGACATGTTAAATCAATTACCAAAGAAAACCAAGCTCAAAAACAAGCTTAAACATAAAATGTGCTTTAAGACTCCTTAAAGCACCTTTTTGAGAACTTGTCTTAGAAATGAGTTTTGAGTGGCTAAATGCCCATGATTGCACCTTAATTAACATGTGTACTAATTAGTATCACATTAAGAAGCCTAAATCAATGGGAAACCAAAAATTTCCCGAATATGTGCACCAATTAGTGAATAGTGCTCAAATAGTGCTAGTTTTGACTTAAGTCAACCTTATTAGTTAATGGCCAAACAAGGCCTTAAGTAGCCTTATTTAATAAAGGGGGCCGGTTTACATGGGGAAACACCACCTAACACATTCAGCATGTTAAAAGAAAGGAAAGAGGGAGGAAGTTCACTATTGAAAAAGTAACAAATATCTTACCTTACTTTACTCCCTTCTCTCTCTTCTCCTCTCATTTCTTTTCCTCCAAACCGCCCACCACCTGCATCCTCTCTTCTTCCTCACGTAAAGGAGCAGCACTCCATTGTTCCTCATTCTCTTCAACTTCAAATGCTTGCCAAATACAACTCCAAGCTCCAAATCCAAAACAAAACACATATTCTCTTAGTTAAGTCAAGGGCTTCAAAGTGCTCTTTTCAAATCCTTCAAAGCTCAAGTTCGGTGCCATGGAGAAACTCCATTGGAGGGGGAAAATTTGGTTTGAAGAGCCCTCTTGCATTCCCTTCCATTCAAGGTAAGAAAAGTGAAGAAAAATCAAGTTTCCTTCACTTAGCCCATTACCAAAAATTCCTTCTCATGGGGGCCTTGTTTTTCACCTTGTTCTAGCTTGTTTTAATCACCAAGGACTAGTGGAGGTCCTCTTTCATTCATTGCCCAAGTCTACTTTGAGACTTCAAAGGTAATCATCCACTTTTAAGCTTTAAAACACATTTTTAACCTAAGATTGAATTCTATGAGTTTAGGCATATTGCTTAGTGCTCATTAGATTGTTTGAATGTGAATTAGAACATTGAAAAGGGAGATTTAATTGGTGGCCGAGATTCATTCAAGAAAGGCCTTAAGGAGGAGGTTAAGATAAGCTTGGAAAAACAAGGTAAATTGCTTACCAAATGGTGGATTAAGGTTTAAGGGGTGGTATTTAGATAAGCACTAATGTAGCTTAAAGCTTACATTATGTAATGGGTTTATATACCTAGGAAAAAGAATTTAAACAAGCTTGTGAACTTGTGACTAAGGAGCCAATGTGAGTAATGAGTTGTAGTTAAGCTTAAGGTGAGTTAAGAGAACACTTATATTGCTATGGGAGCATTGATGTGTGTATTTGCATGTTGAAAGCTTTTATTGTGGGAAATTCAGTGTTTAAGTTTAAGTCATTTAAGGGCCTAAGAGCCATGTCATTTAAGAGCCTTAGTGCTATGAAATTTAAGATTATTGCACTATATTGAGTTTGTTGTGAATGAGTTGATTTTGGTAAGAAATATCATGAGGAAAGGATTTGATGTGTGTGAGATGTTTGAATGAGGAAAACAACGCAATTGGGCATGATAATATACTAGAGAAGCTATGGCGAAATTTGAGTAGAAACAAAGTGTTTAAGTGGTGGTTGTGAATTGATATGACCTAGGGTTTACTAGGAGTCATAAAGGAATTTGAGTGGAAATGAGTTAACAAAGTGTGTTGCTGAGGTTTAGGATGGAGTTGTCTAGGAGAAATAGAGGATTGGTGGGTGTATTTAACACACCAAAATCATGCTAAGAGGAATGATAAGACTTGAGCAAAAATCTGGAGGAAAAGGTGTATAATGCCTTAAGATGATTTAGGTGTGAACTAGGGAATATAACAAGGAGAGTTTTGAGAAGCTTGTGTAGGTGGTGGTGATGAACTAGTAGTGGGGACTAGCAAGGTGTTAGTTTAGATGATAATGAGTGGACTTGGGTGATGGAAGTGAAATTGTAGGAGAAGGTTGTAAGTCTTCGAGGAAATGACTAGAAACGTATAAGAGGGTATGATCATGAGAATGGGAGTAAGTTGCATAAAAGAGGTGGAAATGTCTAAGGAGGGTGTTGTATGGTCAAGGTAAATGAAGAACAATGTAAGGTGTTTAAGGTAATGGAAAGAAATGTATAGGTAAGCTCAAGAGTTTAGGAGTGATGAGTAACAAATGGAAAGGAGAGAAATTGTGCATGGACATGCAAGATAACCTGGGAAGGTTTAGCAAAGCAAAGATGGAATGTAATGATGTTAAAGAGGAGTTATATGGGTTGAAAAGAAACACTTTGGTTAGTTGGAGTTTTAGACAAAATATACATATTGGAAATGTAAGGAAATAAGTAACAAGTGTTAGGAATTTCTTGTAAGGATTGAGTAAATGGTTAAAGAGGTATTAATGGATGTTTTAAGGTGGGTTTAAGTGTCTAAATGATGTTAGAACACATTAGGAGGCTTGAGGAGAAGTTTGGAGAAGATTGGACAATTTTTGGGCTTGTTCTGGACTGGTCCGACCCAGTTGGTTGGATCGGACATGGGTCGGACGTCCTCTGTTAAGTCACCCGTAATGTTTCTGGAATGGTCCGACCAGGGGACTTGGGTCGGACATGGGTTGGACGGGTGAGTCTTAGAAGACGGAAAAGTTTCTGGAATGGTCCGACCCAGGGGACTTGGGTCGGACATGGGTCGGACGAAGTAGAATTTTACAATTCGAGAGTTACTGGAACGGACCGACCCAGGGGTTGGTCGGACGACCCTTAAGACAAAAAAAAGAGAAACTTTAAGGATGTTAAGTGGTATGGTGGTACACCATTAAGAGGGTAATGATGATTAGAAAGATAAGGACTTAAGGATTAAGTTAAGTTAAAAGCTTTAAATGCTTAAGGTTAAGTTTGTAAGGTTAAGTTGTAAGAACTTAAGAGGTGTTAAGTAAGGGTCATTAAGGGTTAAGTAAGTTAAGTAATCTATAAGTAATTAATAATCTAAGTTGGATGGATATTTTAGGACTTGAGAATTTGGACTCCGGAGGAGAATAAGCAACCGAACGACCAACGGTGAACGGTACAGTCTTCTTGTGACCTGCTTGCTAACGAGGTGTCCCTCGCTTGTGTGTTATCTGTTTTTGTGTGCTCACTAAACAAGATAAAGCATGCAACGGAATATTATATATATTGTATTGTTGTGTGATGTTTGAAAACTAACACAACTTACCGTGAGAACTTACTAACTAATGCTTAGTAAAGATCTGTGTGAGATTAAGGAACACTCCCAAATATTAGTTTGTTAATAACCGAAAGAGGTTTAACCAACAAACATTGTCTTGAGACTTCTACTAACTGGAACTTGGGGGGAGTGAGGAATCCGGGACTGACTCCGGTCATGCATGTTAAGGAAAGGTGGTCGGTATCTAAAGCAGATCAGACTCTCCGCTTAAGGACTTGTCTTCGGACTTGTTGCCTAGGGTCGGTTGCCGGCTCGGCTACATTGGACATCCAGTCCAAGGTAGGAGGCATTAAGATGGTGCGGTAGGATCACCTAAATCCTAAGTTTTAAGATAAGTTGTTTATTCAACCAATGGAGTTGATAGCTCATTGGCTAGGGTGCTTTTGACCCGACAAAAATAAACATTGAGATAAGATACAATCATTTTATTTCACGAGTGGTTGTATTCTGAGATTAAGATAAGGTTTGAGATAAGGTACAACCATTTCTATTTAAAGGATGGTTTGTAATCTAAGACTGAGATAAGCTACAACCACTTCTAGATAAAGAATGGTTGTTTTCTAAGACTAAGATAAGGATTAAGATTGAGGTAAGATAAGGTTGGATTGAGATTAAGAGGAAGCAAAATTAAGGAGTTAAATAATCGACTCACTAATTAAGGGAATGCATTTAAGACGTTCATTTGTTTTAACTTTGATTGTTCATATTTGGCTTGATATTTATTGCACTTTCTATTATGTTGTGCATCTAATCAACCTCCATGCTATCGACAATTAGTCGTCGTAGCCACGTTAGCTTGGGGGCCATGAGAGGATCGTACCAGCAATTTTGCTGACCCCCTCTAGGGGCTGTTTTTACTATACAGGTGAACGTCAAAAGGCGACGTCATGAGAGTAAGATGGGTAGATGTATTCCGGGTTAAGTGTGGCCTACGAATTGTGCATGTACACTCGTATGGTATTTGAGTTAGTAAGTTGTATAGGATGTGAGGAGATTGTAAGAATGTATATGTATTTGGTTAAGGCTTGTAAGTACTAATGTTCGGTATATTCTGTCAGTCAGACCGTGGCAAGGTCCTGGAGTGTATTGAATTCCGCCGTGACATTTATATATATGTTGTTAAGTTACGAAACCACATTTGGATTGAGATGGGGGGTGTTACATATAACAGGATCCCAAACTCTGTTGGTTCAGTGGCTAACAAAAAAAAGGCTTTTGTTTGAAATAGAGTTGTTAGCCCACAAGGAAGAAGTTTTTTGGAGACAGAGATCCAGAGATGTTTGGTTGGGAGAGGGTGAAAAGAATACAGGCTACTTCCACTCCAGAGCTTCTAATAATTGAAGGAGGAACCTGATTTTGGGGTTGATGAATAATAAGGATAAGATGGAGTTTACTTGGGAGCAGCTGAATCAGACAGCTACAAAGTTCTTTCAGAATCTGTTCACTCTTCAAGAACAGTGACCCATCCTATGTTTAGAAAGGTTGTTACGGGCAAACTTGATCAGAGTTGTAAAGAGGAATTGAAAGCTGTCTACAATCTCAAGAAGTCAAGGCAGTGAATCAGTTAGGGAAAGACAAATCTCCAGGGCCGGATGGTTTATAATGATCAGTTCTTCAGGACATATTGGAGTATCATCGGCAGTCAGGTCACTACTACTGTTATAGATATCCTTAAAGGTAATGCTAAGCCTGATGATATTAATCACTACTTTATTACACTAATCCCAAAGTTAAAATGAGCTGTGAATATAGTTGATTATAGGCCTATAGCTTGTGGTAATTTTGTTTATAAGATTGTAGCTAAGGTTTTAGCTAATAGAATTCAGCACATCCTTCCAGCTGTATATCTCTCACAATCAAGCGGGTTTTGTTAGTGGAAGACTTCTCACAGATAATGTAATCCTTGCTGGTGAGCTCTATCACTTATTGATCGTTGTAAGGCTACTAAGAAAGGCTTTTTGCTTTAAAATGGATCTTAGTAAAGCTTACGATAGGATTGAATGGTCTTTCTTAGAAAAAATTCTCTTTGATATGGGTTTCCCTCACTATTGGCTCAATCTTGTCATGCAGTGTGTAAAATCAGTGAGAGGATTGTTCTCATCAATGGTTCACTAGGCAATCAGTTCCGCAATCCAGGGGTATTAGACAAGGTGACCCTTTATCTCCTTTCTTATTTATCCTTGCTCAAGAAGCTCTCTCTTGTGCTCTTAATTTAGCTGAGAGCAAGGATACTTTTAAGGGAATTAAGGTTACAGTCCCTCTATCTCTCATTTGGCGTTTGCGGATGACATTATTTTCTTTAGGAAAGCTTTAAAGGAAAATGCTATTATTCTTCAAGATATTCTTAACAAGTTTCTGATCTCTTCTGGACACTCCTTTAACCTTGCTAAATCAGAACTCCTTTTCAGTAAGAAACTTGAGGATGGTCTAAAATCTGAGATTGCTAGTATCTTCCAAGTCAAACAAGTGAGCAGCTTTGGTAGATATATGGGTCTCCCTTTGAAGGTGGGTAGAAATAAATCTGAGTTGTTTGATTACCTGATTCAGAAAGTTAAGAAGAGGGTTGGAGGGTGGGGAAAGCCCATGTCCCAAGCTTCTAGATCGATTCTTATCTCTAGTGTTGTAACACCCCTCTCCACAATCACGTAATAGTCTCTCACGTAGCAATAAATAAAACGTCTCGCAGCGGAAAATAAATAACAATTATAAAACTCACTCGGGTGTCACCGGCCATTACTCGCCCATGCGAGCAACGAAGCCAAACTACATCCAACTTCCAATATAAACAAACTACTAACCGCCGTGATAACGAGAAAACTCCTATACATCATACTAAGTCCATAAACCACAAACATCGACAAGTGAGCGTCTACCCAATCCTAAATATACATAACCTTACCATAATACCATACACCATCTTCATTGCTAAACCAAACGAACTCCATGTGCGGTAATTAAAGTAAACTCTAATTACCCTGTTCCCGCACTTCGGCTCCGACGATAATCATCAACCTGCATGAGTGTAGTATCAGCGATAGACGCTGAGTATGCCGGGCCTGGACCCTATTGGTCACTTGTCATTTTAACCATCTTGTTATTAGATTGGTTTCATGATTTACCATTTTACAGTTGTGAACAATACCGTAATATAAATGTATAATATACATAATCATCCACGCAAATATTCATAGATATTCAACCATCCATCCAATCCAAACATTCATCTAATATCACAATCCACAATTATATATCGAACGTATCGAACAACCACAATATAATGTACAATGTACAATCGCCTTAGCGTATACCATCCATTATTAATTTTAGTTTGGCCTTCAAGGCCCCATCCATATGTACAATGTACATTCGCCGTAGCGTACAGTTTTCATATTTAATTTACCTTAGCCTTGTAGGCTCCATCCAACCATGTTTAATTATTAATACCAGTTGAGCGTCATGTTAGGACAACCCGATAACCTCACCATGGACAGTAGTCCTCCCGTACACACAAAGGTGCTCATTTCGCCAGAGGTCCGGAGGCCCCTGACTCTCTTATGTCTCGTAAGACGTCCATATAAAGGCCGTAGCCACCTGACCCACGATCCAGTTTGGGCTCGTTGGGTATAACCTGGAGCGGAATCCAATTAGGAAACCCCTCAGTGATCACAAATGCGCAACCAAGTAGTTCGTAAACTACCGGGATTCCTCACCTCAACTCATACCATCTCTCTCATAATGTTTAAGATCTGCTCTTAGTCTTATGGAGAATATTTATTAGTTAGCTGCCCAATGGGTCTCACGCATACCTAGAAGTAATCTAGGTTATATTCATGTTCGAGATCCATGCTCTAGAGACCGACAATGTCGTGACTCATCCCTAAGTGTTTTACTTAGGTTACCATATACTTAATATTAATATCATGGTATTATATCAAGTAACCGTCATGTCATCACAATAACGTATATGTATGTTTATATAAGTCGATCTATAGTCGACGTAGTGTTAGTCCCGTAGGACGCCCGTGCATAAATAAATAATGCAGTAACACTAAATCACATACATGTAACCACACACATAACACACAAGTTATATCAACCAAATCCGAGCCCAATGAGCTTCCTTAGGACAACTCGGATCAAACCCCTTTACATACCGTTCACCCTGATCGTATTACGGTGGAGTATGAATCAACAAGATCCTATGCTCCGTGTAGTCCACTTGCTCGTCAAGCGTCTTGTCAGAAGTATAATCTAAACGGTATTAAAACTATAAGTCAGTCTCCATGACTAACTACATCCGGTATTTCCGAATAATAAGTAACCCCGACAGTACATCCCTGTTTTCTACAGTTGTTGTTACGGGTTTCTCTAAAACAGTCGGCTTTGTTACTCAAAACTCGTATGTCAAAACATTTTGACTGTTAAGTTTAATTCCTTATATTACTATTAATCTTATCCACCATCTAGTTTAGGTACGTAACCCATGGTTGCATGTATGCATGCATGATTGTATTATATTATTTTATTTTTTTTTATTGTATCATTTATTATATTGTATCATTCTCCCACCATCCATTATAATACAATGTATTATATGATCCATTTATCTTTAGCAAATAATATTTGCATCCAAAATTCATAACTTATAGTTCGTAACTATATTTTTTAAAAAAATAACCACCACCATTAAATCATATGGTTTCCAACCAAAATATATATCCACCTTATATACATTATTCTTGTATATGTATATATTTACCACGTAGGTAATTCCCATGAGTTTAATAAACTTTTATATTTTATGTTACATTTTATCATCTTTTATTAGATTATTATTCCCATTAGTTGTATTATATTATACAACTTATATTAAGATTATTATCTTAATATTATGTAACATTTTATGTTGTATATTTACAACTCCTAAGGTTTATCCAATACAAACCTTAGTTTATAAATCCTATTTATTCATAGTTTGTCACATTATTCTATGTGAATATCCTTACTCATATTAATTCCACCTAAACCATATAATTGTTATAACATTTATAACATTATAGACCTTAGTCTAAAATTCTTTTTCCAACTCTTATTAATTCGGTACAGCCCTTGAGTTTATTTAAATTCTATTTTGACCACAAAACATTATGTAACATTATACCTTATACTAATATCATTTGATATGATATTCTTATTTCCTTTAATTCATAACCTATAGTTTTTATACAAAACTATTTTATATCGCCGCTTAGGCACCATAAGAAAAACCATATTCTTTTTCATATACCATAGTTCCCTTAATTTACAAAATCACCCCTTAATTTATACCATGTTATATATACCATTTAATATAACATTTCTAACTTATAAAAGAGCATAACCTATGGTTATTTTTTGTAAATCCCGAACAGCCCTTGTGCTATTCTATAATTGCCATTTGGCCCTATTTATAACATATAGTTTTACCATATCATTAAAACCATATATTATACACATATCTTAATAAATACTCTTATATAATTCTAAAAATCACCAAATTTCTCCAAAGGGTTATAAATATCCTTATTAGCCCATATACTTTCGGTATTCACATTTCCACCACCTATATTTCTCCAAAGTATCATAATGACATAATAACTATATATTATACATATATAGTTTATTTTAATTCCAAAAACAATCCAATAAATTCCTAAAAATTCCTAATAGCCCATGGGTGTTTATAATACCATTTTACACCCTTAATTTTCGGTAATAACATATTCACCATATATGTTATAAAAATATTACCATAAGATACTTATCTTTATTATGAAACCTTAAATAAGTTATTTAACTTATCTAATTTGGTCAAAACCTATCATATGGTCAAGGTTGACCTCCTTAATATTTCCTTGACCATTAATTCCTAACAATTACGGTTTCAACCCCTAAGTTTCCAAAATTCACCATTTAACCCTAAAACTTTATAAAATCTTATAAACTTTATTTTAAATCCTTTTAACCTCTAATTTTCGGGCTTATTTTTATAAAGCCCCCAAATTTAATTTAGTTACACTTTAACCCCTTATTCATTTCGGTAATAATTATATATCACCTAAACTTAAATAAAAGCTTGTAAATGCATAAATAAAATGGCCTAAAGTACATGGCCTTATTACAACATTTGCTCACAAAATAAATTACACATAAATGTCCCAAAAATGCTTATAAATCTCGGCCTCACCATAGATTTTTCATTTAATTACCAAACTTCCACATAATGTCTTAAATTTGACAATTATGCTTGTTTAATTAGTTATAAAAATTATTAACCATTCCTTAATCACCTAAGGTCAAAATAAAACCTTAATATACATGTTCTCTCACGGCATTTAATATACACAAGCTTAAACGTGTGTTAATGTATCAAGTTAAGGTTTTAAGTTATTTATACCTTGATTTAGCTTGGATAAATCCTTGTTTGGATTCGGCCAGCCTTAGATAAAACTCCCACAGCTTCTTTTACATGTTTTCAAACAGAAACCAAGGCATAGTTAGTCCCCAAGCAAGATCTAACCATAAGAAGTGTTTTAATGTATATTTCAAGGTAAGATTTACCTTAGATCTTCAAGTTTGTTGGAGATCTACCTCGGCCCTATTTTTTCCAGAAAGAAAGAGGATCAAAACTCACTTAAAAACAAGGCACAAAACCGTGGGTAGCTAGCTTGGAAGATGGCTTAGATTTACCTTGTTTAAGATGCCAAAAATGGTGTTTTTGGCTTGGATCTAGCTACACCTTGAAGCTCTTGATATATCCACTGAATAAATATGTTAAGAAGAATATTATAAGGCTAGGAGAACAGGTTTTACAACCGGATCTAAAGGGAATCAAAAGATAAGTGCTTAGAGCACATTTTTGTACCTTAAGAACAAGTTTGAGTTTCTCAACCTTCTTCCCTTGTTATGGCCAAGATTCCTCCTTCATTTAACCTCCAAGAACAACCTAGATCCATGGATGGAAGTGGTTGATGTTTAGATCCACTGAAAGAAGAAAGATTGGTGAAGAAATTGAACATAAAATGACTAATTAAGCTCACCTAGGTACCAAAGTGTTCTTCAATATTCATGGTGACTTGCCCACGACTTGTAGAAGCCAAAGAGATAGGAGGGAGCCTTGGAATCGGTTGGAGCCAAGGCTAATGAGAGATTAGGTCAAATTTTGCCTTAATACTCTATTTTTCCTTTGTTTATTATTTTTGTGATTGATGACTCATCAAAGGGATAGGAATGAGGCTGGCACCGATAATTGGAGGGGAAAGGTAAGGCTCCCACGATTTTGTGGCTGGTGGAGTCAAATAATGGAGCCAAATGGTGTATTAATTAATCAAAAGGCAAAAGTAATCCCTTAAAAAATGGAAACATGTTGGAGGCTTGTCTTTATCTTGCAAGTGGCGATTTTAAACCTCTCCAGCCTGTGAATGTCGACCTCATGTGGTCCAAGGGGTCAAACTTTGACCTCTTGACCATTCTTAGTCAATGTTGACTCAAACGGGCCCCCTTTTAGGGTTTTATTAATATTTTAATATTAAATTTGTAAAAATTTGTAAATTCTTGGAATTAAATTCCTAATATGATATAATATGATATTTTATCATATTTAAAGGTAATTATAACCTTTTATCCCATTTAAAACCAATTTAGGAGGCAATTACACAAAAACGTGCTTTAAGTAGTTTTAGTGCACATTTTGTGTCTCTAGGTGTTTATGAGCTTGGTTTTCTTTGACAACGGTTTTGTTGTGTTCCTTACATGATATTTGATCATGGTATCCAATTTTATATCATTTAGAGGTCATTAGACCTTTAAGGTTTCTTAGAGCACATTTTTGCCCTTCTTGACCTTGAAGCATGTAAATGCTTGTTCTTTGTGTTGGAGTGTTGTCCAAAGATTGTAATATGTTTAGTAATATGTTACTAAGCTTAGGACAAATTTTTAGGTCCTAAGAAGTTCATTTGGGTATTTATTTACCCTTAACAGTCAAAGGGTGCAACATCTTATTTTGTGTTGACCACTATTGTTCTCAGATGACTTTTAAGGCATGTTTAGGCCCTAATTAATGTGACTAGGTATTTAATCCATGTTTAATAAGTTTGGGGTATTTCAAGTGTTCTACAAGCTATCCCCTCTTTCACGATGTTCAGTTTTCAGCTACCAAGAGGAATCATTCAAAAGCTGAATTATATCATTTCTAACTTCTGGAGGGGGGGGGGGAGAATAAGAGCAGACCAATGCACTGGAAAAATGTAAAGAAGTGTGTGAGGATGTTGAGATTTGAGGTTTGGGATTTAAGGAGATAGATATTTTTAATAAAGCTCTAATCACTAAACAACTGTGGAGGATCTGTACTAATCCTTCTAGTTTAGTGTCTGTCATTCTCAAAAATCTGTATTTTCCGCTAGACTCTATCCTAGATGCTAAACCTGGGAAACACGATAGTCCAGTGTGGAAATCTTTTATAGCCAATATGGACAATCTCATATTAGGACATAGGAAGCAAGTAGGTAATGGCATTAATACTTTGTTTTGGAAGGATTTGTGGTTGCCAAGGGATGGTGGCTTCAAGGTCATTTCTCTTAGCCAAGAGAATGTTGACAGTCAGGCGATTGTCTCTGATTTCATCGACTCTTCTACTGGTAGATGGGATAATTCTCTGATAACAGCTAGTCTGATCACCTATGATAGCAGATGTATTCTGTCCTTCCAACCTAATCTCCAGATTCTAGATAAGTGGGTATGGCACTATTCTACAGATGGGCAGTATTCTGTGAAATCAGGTTACAGTAGAATTCAAACCCAGATGCAATCTGGTAATGCTTCTGCATCTAATCTCAACATCAGTAGCTTTAGACAGATTAAGAAGATGTAGATCTGTCCTAGAGCTAAGCTGATTGCGTGGAAATTTCTCCTAAACATTACCCCTTGTCAAGCTAATTTAGCAAAAAGAATTGGAGGCAGCACTAATTGCTTTCTATGTGGAAGTAAAGATACTATTGTTCACTCCTTCTTCCTTTGCTGTTATGTAACAGAAATATGGAGTAATCTGGTAGACATTAAAGATTTAGTTGGCCTCACTGATTCTAACTGTATTAGATGGTTGAAGGATGGCATTGCTAATTGGAAGACTTCGAAGAGTAATCAAGTTCTTATATGTTGTGGGTGGTGTATGATGCTAGGAATAGAGTCAAACACAATCCCAGTTATGCCTGATGGCCGATTGTTGAAGCTAACAAAGCTTATATCTTCTACTTTGATAATATGCAGAAAACTTCTCGTGTCAGGAAACAGAGTGAAGATTGGTTGCCTCCTCCAGCTGGAGAAACTAGATTGGGATGGGCTGTTATCCAAAAGCAAGGACTGCCTATCAAAATAGGAGGATTAATCAGGAACAATAATGGGAGTATTATAGCTGGTTTCTCAAGGCTATTACACAGCACTTGTGGAGTGCAACTTGCAAACATCATTGCCATAAAACATGTTATGACACTTGCTCTCAGGGTAGGTAGTCATAGTATAGGTTTTGATAACATGCAGGATTGGATCGTGAAAATCTGTAACAAGAAGAGAGATGTTGATATTAAGATGCATCAGGATTGTAATCGGATCCAAATGTTAACGGCTCAATTTAAGTCAGTTAAATGGTCGTGCAATGATAATTACTTTAATTTCCCTAGTATACAAATGGCTGGTTAGCTAATAGAACTAATCGGGAGGTGAAGTGGTGGAGGAAGGAAACATTCCTAATAGTGTAAACTTTGCCAGTTTTTTGGATTTGGAGGACAATGGAGCTAATTGGTCTGTCAATTAGTCTCTGCTATTCTTCTCTTTTGTTTCGGGTTTGGTCTCGTTTTTAAGTTATGTAATCTTTCTGATGCATTTTATATATAAGAAGTCTGACGTTTACTAAAAAAAAGAGAGAGAGGATGGTTACATTAGTCTCGTCGTGAAGAGAATGAAGGATGCACAGAGCAGTACGTTTCTTGTTCTCCAGTTTGGTTGCAAAATTACCGTCAACGAAGAAGAATGAAGAGAGGGCAGTTGTACTGTACGTTCTCTGTTCGCCAGGTAGGTTGCAAACTTACCGTACGTGAAGAGAATAAGTAAATGTGGAGCTGTATTTTCCCTGTTCGTCAGTTAGCAGTATACCGGGATTGAAGAGAATGGAGAGTGCAAGCTTCATGCCCCTTTGTTCGTCGGTTTGGGTAGCAAAATACCGGGAGTGGAGAGAATGGAGTGCGCAGAGCTTGTACTCCCTCCGTCCCTCATTGACCTTCTGGTTTACTATTTGGACATGTCATTTGACCTTAATATTTAACATATAAGATGATATAATTTTACAAATCTAACTTTTGTAATGGAATCCTTATGTCAAAAACTATCACTACAAGAAAAAACAGATTTAGCTACCAATGATTTGCTACCACACATATATTGGTAGCTACTTTCAAAAATTGCTACTGATTTTAATGGTACTAACATAGTGGTGTCTATTTGCTACAACAACGACATGGTAGCTAGATTTTTTAAACGGTAGCCAAATCGCTATCACCTGACAAGACAGCTACCATTAGTAGTAGCTATTTTTGATTTCATCTTGGTTCTTTTTGTAAGAACAATTTAGCTACCAATGTTGTAGCTAAATTACGGAATAGCTACTGCAAGATGTGGCTAATTCAATCATGGTAGCTATTGTGCCACTATTAAAGCAGCAGTAGCGAAAAATATTATAACTAGTAGCTAAGTTGCTACTAAAAGTTGCTACTACCAAATAGATAAGCTAAGTTATAAAATTGCTACTAACACTGATCACGGTTGCCATTCTGCTACTGTTTGGGCGTCGGTAGCGAATATTTTTAGCAAGCAAAAAATTGTTACTATCTTTAAGTATGAAATTGCTACCGACTAATGATGCTAATGAGATTATGACTAATATTGTGCTACATTATAAAAAATGATAGCTAATATTTTAAGTGATAGCAAAATTATAATTCTCTTATAATTTAAATGTGTGATACGTATATAATTCAATTTCGAAATTGCTACTGACTAATTGCTAATAAACTTTAGTTGATATTATGCTAGAATACAACAAATGAATGCGGTATCAAAATTATTATTCTTATAACTTAAACTTGTGATTACTACATAGTTTGAAATACTAACCTATACTACTACTACTGCCATAGTGGACATGTTATCTTTTTATATAAATTTTTAAATTTTTTAAATTTTTTCAATATAGTATATTGGTTAGCTTTTAGCTATCAAAATTTTGAAAAAGAACAATAATTAAATAAAAATTGTCTAATTCGTGAAAAAGAATTAAACTATATACTACTACTAGAATTTATTTTATCATATAATATATTTAACATAATATATTTTTGATATTATAATATTTTTAAGTCTCAAAGTATCACACATATTAATACATTATTAAATAGAGTAAAAGTATTAATTATTTAAATTAGTACATATTTTGATTAAAATTTACAAAATTAATATAAAATAGTATAATAATTTAATTAGTTAAGTGTATATATATATTATGCGTGTGTGTTTATATATATTTAATTTAATACAGTTGTTATTACTATATGATACTTTTATTTACAAAAACCACATAAACTAATAAAACATAAAAATTAAAACTAATAACAATTTAACTTAGTTGACGTGTAGGTTAAAATTTGCAAAGTAAGTTGAATATATTATATGTGTATACATTTATAAAATGTTAAAAAGTATACAAAATTATAATAAAACATACATAAATATACGATATATATATATTTTTAATTTACAAAACAACACACAAATTAATAGGATTTTGAAAAATAGTAAAGTTAAAACAATTTAAATTAGTCAAGATTATACAATATTATACATCTATTAAAATTTATAAAATATTATATTATAAAAATTTACAAAAACAAAATATATTATTTAAAAGTTTTAATTTTCATGTAATGATTTATATTAGTATTTTTAACACATATTAATCTTAATTATATAAGTAACTTTACATAATATATTATTTTTTTGTATAATTTCGGATATTTCAAAGATTTTTAAAATATATATGTATATTTTTTAATTTTTTATAATTTTAAGCCAATAATACTTAAATTTTTATTAGCTTTATTATTTTTGGTTGCATTAAATTAATTTGTTATATATATAATCGGTCATATATCTATTTTATTAATTTTAATATATCCTAGTTTGATCATGTCTCGGCAAAAACTTCCATTTATATTTACAGTATCAAACATTCAATATATACATGTAGTTTCTATATATGATGTGAATAACTATCATGGCACAATGGTTAAGACATTCTATATTCATCCCAAACATCAGGGGATCGATTCTTGCTCTATGCACATTTTAACACACTAGTTTGAATTAAATATGTCATTGGTATCGAGGTCTATTTATACTCATACGTTGTAAGGTTCGATCCTAGATGTGTACACATAATAAGTCAAGCTACGCGGGCACATGGCTCTCACTTCTTGTGGGATTGAATGGTGGTGGTGCCCATTGTTCAGTAGTAGTGTGTAGAGCTAGCTATATATATACCATTCTAGTATGGATTTTGTTATTGCTATACTAGTAGCAACTTTGATACTGCTTTGCTAGTAGCCATTTTGCTACCAATATTTTAGTAGCGATTTTGTTACTGCTACACTAGTAACGATTTCGCAACTGTTATACTCGAAGCCATTTTGCTACTGTTACACTGGTAGCCATTTGGCTACTACATTCTAAAACGGTAGCAATATCTAGCTATAGGAAAAGTAGTAGCGAGGCCAAAGCGAAATAGCTACCGCATTCCAAAACGGTAGCTATTTTTAATTTAGCCACTAGGACCTTTGCTACCACTGTATATCAGTAGCTAAATCATAAAATGTGGTAGCCCGTTGTGTTTAGCTACCAAAACTGATGATTTAGCTACTGATATACAGTGGTAGCTAAATCTGATTTTTCTTGTAGTGTATATGTTGTAGAAATTTGTTTTATAAAATTATTTTATCTTATATGTTTAATATTGAAGTGGAAAAATGTATCAAAAAGCAAACAGGAAGGTCAATGTGGGACGAAGGTAGTATATCTTTTGTTCGCCAGCGGCGTCGGTGAAGAAAAGAAGAGGCATGAATGAGCATGTATTTGAGTTTCCCTATGTCGGTGAAGAGAAGAAGAGGCAGGAGCACGTAGTCCTAGTTTACCAGTAAACGTGAAGAAGAGAATGAAGTACTACTGAGCATGTATGCTTGAGTTCGCCAGTGTCGGTGAAGAGAAGAAGAGGCAGAGCATGTAGACTGTAGTCCTTGTTTACTAGTAATCACGAAGAGGAGAATGAAGTACTGAGCATGAATATAGATTGGGCTGATATATGAAGCTTGGGCTTTTTATGGAATGAGCTGATATATGCTTGGGCTTTTTATGGATTGGGCTGGCATTTAGTTAGGTCGGGGAAGAGGGACATGTATTAAAATAAGAAACGGCCACAGTAGGACTCAACACTTCAATCAAAACAAGAGAAGAGAAAGATTACTGAACCATATTAGATCATTGACGATTCATGTGCACTCCATGCGCCCCATTCTTTTACAAAATTGTAAAAACGTGTTTATCTTATCACTTTACTTTTTATCTTTTTATGTCATATATATCACTTATCATATCAATTTTTTTTCTTTGACCTATTTTTTCTCTCTACTTTTTTTTTAACTAACATCAGCTAGCATTTCAGCCATACAAAAGAATGTATAAGTAGTTTTTCACCGATGTGAGATGAACAATTCGAAAGAGAATAATACTTAGAGATAGATTGGACTAAAGTCATGAAAATTCGCTCCAAGCTAAATCGATAGATAATATAAAAATTGTAGTATTTTTATTTACAACGTGTATATTTATTTCGGAAATCATTATTTTTTTAACAAAAAGGATTTTTTTTTCTTTGAAAAATATTTTAATAAAATTGGAGCTTCATTTTGACAAATGCATTTCAAGATGGAGAGGCAGCTACCCTTCATATTTCATTTATTTTTTCTAAATTTTGTTTCAATTTGTTGTCTACGTATTAAATACTTGTTATTCTATTATTATAGGGTTGGGTTTTGCTAATAATTTTTATATGGGTTGGTATTGGTTAACCTCACTCAATCCGACCCGTCGACCTAAATTGTCATTCTTAGTAAAAGGATGTATGTGTGGGACATTAAAGTTCATTTTTCTTCAAAAAAAAATTTACTGCAACAGAGGACTATAAAAATAAATAAATTAGAATTGGCTTTCAATTAAATATGAAATCGTACCAATTTAAATGGTTAACTACTTTTAGGTTAACCAGCATAACTGAAATGGTGATGACACCAATTTTTAGAAAACCTATTACCGAGTAATTGTATACATGCTAACCACACTTTACTTTTAACCTTATGATCATGAACACCCTTGATTATGTCAGAACACTATATAAAAAAAAGGGAGTTTTGCAATATAGTATAGATAAGTAATAATTCAGACTTAGATTACTTTTATTATTAAAACTAAGATTATTTTCTAATATGGTAAGACATTTCCAAATAGAGCTAATTATAATATTGAGTTTGTTATGGTGATCCGACCCAAAACATCTGAGGAAAATGTTATTTGAGTCTACACTAATATTTTAGGTGTTAATAAAATCCGGATAAAAGTGTGGCATAAATTGATCCCTGAACAAGCCCCGGTATGAATTAAATAAATATATATATTTTATATTGTATATATTATTTAAATATCTTGTGTCATATATATATATATATGTTATAGCTTTATATATAGAGAGAGTAAACTTCAACTCTATAAATTGAAAAAAATCAAACATTAAACATTGAAAAAAAATCTGAAATAACACTTCTCTTTAAAAAAAATTCTCTTATTAACCTCCTCCCAACATTAATTCCTAAAATAACACTTCCGGAGAAATGATTTCCTTAATTTCGGAAGTTGAAATTAGACGATTTCTTGCCCCACATCAGCGGCTGACTCGGTGTAAAGGGGGAGGAACAATACTCGTTTGTTCAGAAGACTTCTCAATTAATAAAGAGCGCAAGAAAACTTTAGAAATCATTTCTATGACTTTTAAACTCGTTTCTTAAGAAACAATATCTTAAAAAATAAAGAAATCTTGATACCAAAATTTTAACGTATGAATTCCCGAAAAAAAGCTTCAGGCAATCACGCAGCGGAAAACACTTAGCAACAAGCAAGCACACATGCACGCAGAGACATTGAACACATGTATACAAGCAAACAGACATTCACACGTTAATGACGTCAAGCACACAACTTGACAAGCCTTTTGTGTAATTTAACCAAGGGGCCCGGCAATGCGGCACACAGCCAACATGCCGGACGCACCACTCACAACCACAAGGATGAGAGTGGATTTTGTACCACCCTTAATAGATAAGTTCTCCGACGATCTCAATTCCCTTAACATTAAGCGTTAAGGTCAAAGGGGATCTGCGCACCACTTGTAACTCCTGCCCAAGTGTGCATCCCAGGTACGAGTAACGCTGATGTCCAGGTAACAACGAGGTTAACCCACACAATCAATACAAGCACCGACAACTGAAGGGTGAGGGCGTCAGGCAAATGCCAACACACTTATCTCCACCCTGATCCAACTCATCCTTGTACGAGCCACAAAGGCTCTAACGACGTGCCGCCCACACATCGAGGGTAAGATTAACCTGGGACATACTCGATTGATACCGCAAGATCTCGGCATTTAGGTAATAGAAGCTCGTACCCTAGTTTCAAAGCTCCATCCCCAATGGGGCCATTCTGCTATCTGCACACCTGCAAGTTAACATAAGAGCGTCTAACAGAGAGAGACTGAGTCATCACAACGCAGGTACAAAAAGGGCTACTTATTTTATTGATTGACATACAAGGCCCAAAGGCTTACATTTACATTGACATGTACAAAAACATTATGGTGTCAAGTTGCTTGTCTTTGTCTTTACAAAAATTAGACGTAACAAACCTCCCCACCTAAGTCTTTGCCGTCCCCAGCAAAGATTCTAAATATTTTTGTATATCATCTTGGAATTTCCATAAGTTACCCTCTCGCTCCCACGTCGCATCCTCTTTAGCCTCTTCTTCCAATGGATCATGAAATTTGTTCGCTGGTTAGCTTTCCAATCTGCTCGCCGATGAGCCACCAGTTCTTGGATTCCTTTTCCATATTGAACCGATATAGTCGGTGGGGCCCTGGCTCTACTTTCATGTAAGTTTTGTACATCTTCCTTGTAAGGCTTCAAGAAAATCACATGGAAAGTCGGGTGTATCCGGTATCCTTAACCTTTCTGGGAGGTCAAGAAGATATGCGGCATTACGGATTTGTTGGACCACTTCAAAAGGTTCATCAAAACGTTGGGCAAGTCCCTTATACAAGAATTGTCTGATCTTCTTCAAGATATATGGAGTAAGCTTAAGCATGACACAATCTCCAACTTTAAACTCCAATGGCCTTTGCCTAGCATCTACATTCTTCTTCATCCGGTTGGAGGCAAGTTCTGAATTCTCCTTTGCCATCCTAAATAATTCTTTATCGGTCATAGACAAATTCATAGGTAACTGGGCACTGCCCTATTACAGCTTGCTTCACAACTTCCATAGGGGTTAAGGGTTGCCAACCCATAACCAAACTAAAGAGACTTTTCTTCGTGGCACTGCTCTTGTGCATAATGTAACATAGTTGTGTCGTGTCCAACAAATGTAGCCAGTTCCTCTGGGAAGCCGTAACATAATGACAAAGATATTCTTCTAGAAGCGCATTTATCCTCTCTGTCTGTCCGTCCATTTGCGGATGGTTAGCAGTTAAAAAATTCAGTTTGGAACCCATCAGTCCAAACATGTCACCCAAAACCTGCCGGTGAAGTTTTGAGATTTAGAAGGGTTCGGAGTTTCGAGAAGTTTTGGGTTTGAGATGCTAGTCTGTGAGACGCTCGGGTCCGTGAGACGTTTGAAACCCTGAGATGTCAAAGTCTATGAGACGTTCGGTCTATGAGACGCTCGGGCTTGTGAGACGCTCAGGTCTGTGAGACATTCGAATCATTGGAATGACAAAGTCTGTGAGACGCTCGGGTCTGTGAGACAATCGGGGTGTGTAGGGAATTGGAATTTTGGAGATCATTTGACTCCATGAGATTTTTGGAGTTTGGGGTATTGAGACTTTGAGGTTTATGAAGTTCAAATTATTTGGGATTGAAATGAATTGGAGTCGAATTTGAAATTGAATTTAAAATTGGAATTGACTTGGAATTGAATTTGAAATTGGATTGGAATTGAAATTGAATGGGAATCAAATTTGAATTTAAAATTGGAATTGATTTGGAATTGAATGAATTTTGATTTGAATTGGAATTGAGATTGAAATGATTTTGGATTGAAATGAATTTTTGTATTGAATTGGAATTGGATTGAAAATGAATTGGAATCGAATAGGTTTAGGATTCAAATTGAATTGGAATCGAATTGAGGTTGAATTTGGAATTGATTTGGCATTTGATTGAAATTGAATTGGGATTGAATGAATTTTTACTGAATTAGGATTGAATGAATTTGGATTAAACTGAATTTTTGAATTGAATTGGAATGAAATGAATTTTTGAATTGAATGAATTTTGAAATGAGATTGAATTGGGATTGAAATGATTTTGAATTAAAATTAGGATGAATTGGAAAGAAATTGAAGTTGTGGGTCAAATGTGCCATGTTGGTTAGGCCGAAATGTGTTCTTGAAATGTGAGCAGAAATGATTCTTATTTTTGAGGTTAATTAAGGACTTAAATTTGATTGATCTTGAAATTGAATTTGACTCATTGGATCTTGAATGATTATTGATTGTGAATTTTATTCTCATGTTGGAAGTTTGGAAAGTTTTTTTAGGAGAGATATTACCCACAAACAGGTACTACGACCCTCAGGTACTACAACCTTAATGTGGATAACATCTATGAATAATTCTAGGTTTTTTTCTAAAGAGACCCACAGAAAATTACGGGCCTAAAACTGCATTTGGGTAACCTATGGGGCTCTCTAGGTCACATGCACTAGCCCATCTTAACTAACATAAATCAGGACTGAACACATTTTTATCATAATCTAAGACATCCCGACGGGTGACCAGTTTAAACACATGTATCTTCCCTTGTTCTTTGTTAATTATAAGCTATAAGGCTAAAAAGTATGGCATGGCAGATTAACGACATAAGGGTAAATTAACTATCCACTCAAAATCTAAGAGGGGTGCGAAACTAATCAGCGGTAATTGATCTAAGATCGCTTTGAATGTACACCTTAATCACAGAAACTAAGAGTCAACAGAGATCCGACATGGTTTTATAACAATTAACAAGTGTGTGAAACACAAAACAGCAACAAAAACCAGAAACATTAAGGCTCAAGCAGATCTATACTAGTTATTCCTACCGTAGAGAAATTGAAACAACAAACCTAAACATGGAATATGTACACGCGATTAACAAATCATTGGAGTATGCCACCAAGTTAAAAGAGTCAGATGCCAACCTTGACTAGGGATAAGCACCTGGAGAAGAATAATCTGTAAATAACCTTCAAAGACATCAACACAACAATCAAACTGGGTTATGTCAATGCGCATAATCACATGGACAGAAATATGGAGAGGGACATGTAACGCATAGATATAATCACCTCAGCTATGGGCAACATCGGATTCTTGCCGAGGGGATAAATCATATCGACTATGAGAGTGCACTGGTGCACGGGTTTGATTCCTTAACCGAGATTGTCTCAATCCAGAACCGACGGGGCCACAACAAGATAAATCCATCAAAACAGACAAACTTTAAGATCGAAAACCTATAACACAATGGAGGTTATAACATGTGTATTCGCAACAATTAGGAATCGTTTCAGGTTTGAGACAGAGGTGGTTATCTGCACGATCAAGTATCTGCAACATGACCCGCAATCAAAGCCTAGTATGATGGTGCCTATGATAGTTCTCGATGCTCCAGACAATGCTTGCAGGTGTAAAAAAAATGGTCAAATTAGAACCATCAAACAGAGACAAAGCAACAATGGGAGTGAACAATCAGATGGGAACCACATTAGGTTCACCCTGGTAAAATTCCACAAGAATCAGAAAGCAATAATATCAGAAACGGAACGTGTCAAAGACTACCAAAGGGTCTAAAACCCATTCCGAACGACAAGCTGCAGAAATTTGATTTCTCGTGTTTCGTATGTTTGTTCAGTGCGACGAACAGAAAGAAACAGACAGTGGGAGACATGACACTTAGCACCGGTAGACTGACTAAGTCGCTTATTAGACCAGCGACCTCGTATCTGGTTCATTTAGTGATACACATAACATAAAATTAATAATCAAAATCCAAGGACTACTTTCATTTTCCATGAAAACCAGAAAACTGCAAAGTAAAATGCCGAAACTACAGTCGGGGTTTTAACGAGACAAAGTGAAAGGGAAGATAGAAGGTTGACTCATATTTGGAAAATAAACTTCCGATAGAGCCGCCCTTCTCCTTATCGCTGCTGGCCATCACCGATTTTCGGTTCCTCTGGCGAAGCTCCAGTAAACGAAAATGAAATTGATACGAGGTGAGAAGAGAAGAGATGAGGAATCAAAAGAAGTGTTTGATCTGAATACCAAAGTTATGCTGTCCGAACTCGCAGTAGAGGAGGCA
Organism: Limonium bicolor; assembly: GCA_023374045.1. Classification (NCBI taxonomy): domain Eukaryota; kingdom Viridiplantae; phylum Streptophyta; class Magnoliopsida; order Caryophyllales; family Plumbaginaceae; genus Limonium; species Limonium bicolor. The sequence goes on along the minus strand of CM041777.1, from coordinate 315,678,291 downwards.
TGACCAGTGAGTTGATTTTCCATTTGGAGGATTGATTCTCCGTGCTGATTTTGACGAGCTGGAGAGTTCGTTCTTCTATTTACTTCTCTCTTTTTTTGAAAGGTATGTGCAACGTAAACCATGTTCTGAAAGAAAACGAGAGATTCAAAAACCTGCCCCCGGATAGTATAGTGTCGCAATTGTTTTATAATAGAGAGTCGGAGGCAAAACTGGCGGCTAGGGTTTCCTAGACTGATTTGGGTTGTAGTTGAATTCATCCGAATTATGGGCCACTTTTGGTGGGCATGGACTCAAAAATATTGTAACCTCGTTTGACCCAACCAGGGTGGATACAATAAGTGGTTTTCTTCTCAAGGGTCATGAAATAAAGAATGAAAATAAAAAAATATAAAATACTATGAAAATATAAGATAAATTAAATAGCATAATGATGAGTACATGAAATAATGAAATAGTGTTAATGTAATGGAAGTAAAATTACAAGTGAATACCGTAAAAAAGGAAATTGAATTAGATATATACAAGTGATGGTAAATGAGATAGAAAAAAGTAACAAAATAAAATGAGATGAGAGGGAGTTTAATCAATTAGCGATAAAACGTAATATGCTAGTATGGAATATAATAGTAAAAATGTACATAAAATGATGAAAATGATTAATAAAGAAAATACAGTAGAAGTATCAATGACATGAAATGAGATAAAGTAAACAAGTATCAAAATAGCATGAACCAAAATCAAACGAATAGGCAACTAAATAAACGAATAAACAGAACCAACTAGCATGAAATAAATTGACAATAAAGTGGTGAAATAAGTAAATAACGAAAAGGGACGGATTTGAAAACGGATGCTTTGAAAATTGATTTAAAAAATTCACCATAAAATGATAACTTCAATTTGGTATGCACATGAACAAGTTATGAAAAAGAAAGACGATGACCCTCTAATTTTATTTATCTTTTGGATTTTCCTTTATAGGGTGAGAATTTTTGGTGTCTACAGATGGCTCCCCTTGATTCAATTCTGCAAGAGAAGACTTGCAGAACTGGATCAAGGTTGAAAGGGTGCCAAAAATTCTCACTGCGGTTTATGAGATGAAACTACAATTCAAAAAGATAGGAGGTGCATGACCAGCCTATGACGTAAAGATTTAATGCAAAAATATTTACAATTAGTCTAGAATACAAAGATTTTGATGGGTGAGGGACAAGCCCTGAACACAATGGTTGGATTTGCTAAACGAATTTTGAACATGAACAATTGTTGGGTTTGGTGCATGAGGGCTTATGACAAGCCTCAACTGGACCTCTTGACAGGACTTATGACGAGCCTAGAATACAAATTCAGTACCATACTAGTAGCACAATAGCTGTCTAGCAGATGTAAAATGAAAATGCGACCGCACTAGTAGCGCAATAGCTGCCTAGCGGGTGTAAAACAAAAAAGCGACCGCACTAGTAGCACAATTGCTGCCTAGCGGGTGTAAAATGAAAAAGAGACCGCACTAGTAGCGCAATAGTTGTCTAGCGGGTTCAAAACAAAAATGCGACCGCACTAGTAGCGCAATAGCTGCCTAGCGGGTTTGAAATGAAAGAGGTGAATTGAATAGTAAAAAAGTTTTGCGAGTGAAAGGCCACCTAAGTGGAATGAAGATTATATTTCAAACTTGAGTGAAATAATTGATCGAATGACGTGAGTGATTTTTCATGGTACCCTTGAAAGGATTCCCGCATGCAAATAAAATGAGATATGATGTGGTTAACAAATGTATTAATTGAATCAAAACCCCTTGTTTGAGGATTTAGATTTTTGTGTGAGCTGATGGCTCTAAAGTTGCTTCAAAACTTCGGAATGGCTCTGGCATGGATTCAAGGAACTAAGATGGTTCCAACATGGCTTCAAGGATCTGAGATGGCTCCAGCATGCATTGATGGCTCCGATGTGACCAATGGTCTCAGGGTTACGTTGACGGCTCCGGCATGCACTGATGGCTCCGGTGTGCACTGATTGCTCGAGAGTGACCAATGGTCTCGGGTGGTTGATGGGTTTGAAGCGGTTGGTGGATTTGGTTGTTTTGAAGTAGTTTGATGGCTTCAGTGATGGATTTATTATGGTATGATGGCTCCGGTGGTGGATTTATTATGGTTTTATGGCCCCTGCATCATTCTAGATTTAGCTCCATGGTGGCTCCGGAATAACTTCAATGTTACTGTGAGGGGAAAAAGGGGGAGTTTTTTTTCCTTTGAGGTGGTCGCATCCTGGACGGGCTGCCTACGTACTCAATTCTATACTGAGATCAGACCATACGTAGTTAGATACTCTATAGGCAAGGCCTTGGTGATGAAATGGCTCAGACATGATTTGAAGTGGCTCTCGTATTGTTCTCAAACTGTCGGGATGGCCCTTGTGTAGCTCTAGGAATGGTCTCAAGGTTTTGAGGGTGACTCCCGCATGGCTCCAGATTGGCTTTAGAAGTAGTGTCGATAGGGATTGAGTATGACAGTGGATGGCTCCGGGATGGTCTTCGTGTGGCTCCGGATAGCTCTTGAATGGTTCGATGTAGCTCGGTGATAGCCCGGGATGGCTCCGAAGAGGCTAGATATAGTTCGATGATGGCCCGGGATGGCTCTGGTTGACATCAAAAGTTACGCTTCAACAAATGCAACTGAAGTCGACTTACAGCGAGACTAGGTGGAGTTCTTACCAGTTGGATGTTGAAAATGAAGTGGTTATGATGCATGCAAATACTAAATGCTAGAAGAGATGCAAAATACATATGTAGTTTTTGGAGAGAAGGTATGATCCTATCTCTATTAATATGAGGCTTACGAATATAAGACATCTTTGGTTCGATCTCGAGTGACTGCTGAGCTTGAATGTGTGAATAAGTTTCCTCTCATGGAGGGATACGGGTCAATCTCTTGTGAGTATGATCGTGTGTGCTAATATTACGATGATACTCTCGATGGTCGGAGCAGTATTTTCCTTAGAATTCCTTTTTGAGGTTCTGGACTTTCCGATCCTTACAAATTCCTCACCTGCAACGGGGTAGGCTGTTTACGTTTTGGTGCTTAGATCAAAGAGTCACTCACACTCAGAGGACCTTGTGGGTAAGGTCACACTCATTCGCTCATGGTCCCTTTGGTATGACGGGACATGTTGATAACAAGTATGAATTTTATGATTCATGTTTCAGATCCGGTACTTTCAGTTAACGCTCATCGACTAACGAGTCAGAGGTCTTTATTGGGTTATAACGGGGCTGAGGGGTATGATGTATGTCACATGGGACTGAAAGATTAATTTGGGAGTTATGGAGCTTTTGTGCAATAGAGGATATGTTTCGCCTTTGCCATAGGTGGAATGATTAGACGGGTTTTGATAACATTTTATCGGTTTATCGGGACATCATTGTTCCTTTTGGTTTGGATTTCTCCTTCTTGCATCTTCCGGCGTACGATTTGAACTTTCTTCTCATTTTTGTGTTTTTGAAATTGCACTCATCAACTTTCTCAAGCATTCTCTGCTTTGTATTTTGGCTTTCAGCTTTAGAGTTGCATTGACTCATCGATCTTCTTGAACATTTTTGGTGTTCTTTTTTGGTGTTTGACTTTGGAGTTGCATTGACTCACTGATTTATTTGGACATTTTCGTTTGTTGTTCTTGTGAAATATGGTGAGGGAGAGATCATGGCTCCGGCTTCTTCAATATCCTCTATTGCAAGGGTGAGTAAATATATGTACGTGGGTTGGCATGTTGTGGAGTTCTCAGAAAAAGGTTTATCGTAAAAGGCTCAGCGGGGCTCACTAGGGGATTATGTACAGGGCAGTCAAAGTTTTTTGGTTTTATGGAGATTTTTGTTCCTATGTGCCTCGTCATTCTCATTAGTCAATGATTGTTTTCTGACTACTTCTCGGATCTTTGCATGAATCACAATTCGTATCCTGTTTATCGACACAGATCTTACAATGTAATGTGCCTCTCCATGTGATGAATAAATGCACATGTCGCTCGTGGTTTTACCTCAATGGACTCGCTCTATCTTCCCTCATCGCTCAGTGGATTGTCCATTACCCTCATTTGGAATTCAAGAGAAAATACTGCTCTTTGCACACTACTCACTTGGTTTGTGATGCTGATTTTGATTAGACCCTTGTGTTCATTGACGGGTCGAGAGTTCAGTGGTTCAAGCACTCTGTTCAAGAAATCAATCAAGATTTTCAATAAAGACATCGTTTTGATATAGGAGTATGCAAATGAAACTATCTACAGTGTAATATATTGTGGTAATATGGAATTACTACGTATAGGATGCATGAGACGATGGAAATGGTTGACTTTTGAACTTGGATTGAATGTGTTTTTTTTATGCAATGCATGAGCGGTAAGACTACACCTAGTCTCGCTTGAGTCGGTTCCAGTTGATGGTCCATGAAGCTCTTCCCGTCATTGTAAGCCCCAAAGATGGTCTATGTGAGAGAAGCTGTTAGGTGTGATGTGAGAGAGGTTGTTTCTGAAAGATATTCGGTTGACGATTGGCTTCTGGAATTTTAGACTTTTAGGGAGTGACCACTCCCGCATGGTGGTCTCATGATATGTCAGTGACTGTATTTTTGGGATTTTTGAAGGTATGATTTTTTTGGATTTTTTGGATGTATGATTTTCAGGTTTTTTGGATGTATGCATCCCTTTTGGATTTTTGGATGTATGCATCTTTTTTGAATTTTCAGATATATGCATTTTTTTATCTTTTGGACGTATGCATTTTTTTGGATTTTTTGAACGTATGCATTTTTTATTATTATGCTCTTTTGTTGGTGTTGGTCTCTATGTACATGGTATGCAGAATGGGAAGATACTTGAATCCCTGGTATTTCTTGCTATCACTTAGAGGGTCATGCTTTCACTCGTGGGCAAACACGGTTAATCACCTGTAAACACAGTCATTATAACAGAAAAAAGAATATGACAAATGTGAATGTTACCATGCTTTGAAAAATGGGATGAATGCTTGTGTGTGATGTGTTGGGAATGCAACATGTGATTATGCAATTTTTTCTGAGATGGGTGTGATTCATGCATTATTAATGAATATGAAATGACCGAAGATGAGAAGAAGCAATTTGTATGTGCTACAAGAAATCAAGTTTTAGAAAAACAGTTTTGAAAATACGTGTTTTCGAAGTGGTGGATTTTCTCAATAGAAATTTTGATGCTCGGTCATTCGCAAATAAAAATAGGGAGTGGGGAACCCTATACACATTGATCTCAATAAATTCAAAGGGAATGTGGAAACCTATACATGTAATCCATTTAGAAATGGACAAGAGAGAAAAGATGCTAAGGGAAAACCTATACATCAATTCTAAAAGTCATTAAATGGGGGAGTTTGAGTTAAAAACTTCTTCTACTTTGTCTTTGAGATTCCGACTGAATGCACATCGATCCATGTTTGGGCTCCTGATTGGCCGTTCGCTCGAGTTCGGGCTCTTGGTTGCTCGATCGTCTTTGGGCTCTTGCAGCAAAGTGACATTGTGATAAAAAGAAACTGGTTGGTGCTCTTCTGACCTCAGTAGCTTCAGACTCGAACGGTCATTGCTAGTCTTCATGTTGCTCGACTCGAGTTGATGCTCCTCTGATTTTTGATTTGAACCATTGTTGTCGATCTTCATGCGCTCCTTCTGCTCTGATGAGGAAAATGAGGGATATTTTTTGAGAAAGGAAAGGTGAATGATCGAAGACAAAATTTTTGTGAAAATCCACCACTTTTGTGAAAACACGAAATGACTAGTGCGCTCCACGATAACGACCGCTGCTCTTGAAGGTGGGTTGAACTTCAAAAATAGCGGGTCACAACATGGGGACTAAATCATTTATTTTGAAATACATTTGTAGAAATCAACTTGAAAGCTGTTTTCCAAAGCAAGTTTGAGACAATATCGGTGAAAAAAGTTGTTTGAAATTCGTTTGTAAAAAGTAGGTTGTTGAAATCTGTTTCTGAGAAATATTGATTGAAAATCATGTGTAAGTAGTAGATTTTTGAAATATGTTCTTTGCAAACCGTTTGATAAAGTTTGTTTTCTAGAAGACTTTGATTGAAACCGGTTTTGAAAACTGCTTTGGAAATGACAATTTTGAAATCATTATTTTTTTAAAATCCTTCGAGATAAACTGATTTGAAGATATTTCATTAGAGTGTTCGACATGATTCATTTTCCGATTTTTCTAGTTTTTAAATCGTGATCACACATAGATGTAAGTGCAAAATAAAAATTGTGGCTGATTTTATGTGGAACTGAGTGTGAATGATTGGGATAATCACCTTCCAGGACAAATCAATGCTTCCATACCACCGGGGGAACCGTCGTCCCTTCACTGTTCATCTCTCGGGTTTTATTTATGTTATGCCTTATGGGGCACTTCATCGAGAAAGTCCAGAGTGCTTAAGTTCGAAAGGTCAGGATACCCGAAGTGATACAGTCACACGAGCCACGGCTGGGGATTATCACAACATACTCACTTTTGGGAAACTTGGGGTAGTATTGCATGTGAACGGGTCTCCCATCGTCTGCACGATAAGGTGTGTCTAAAGTCCAAATTATTCACTGACTACGCTATGTCATGTATGGGTATCCGGTAAATACGGGATCCTCTATGAATTTGTAACGTGACATTGGGCTCTAAAGACACCCGTGGTGCAGAGGAATCATGAAGAACTGAGCCCATGCAATCTTCAGGGTAAGGCAAAGGGTGGTCAGACAGACGACATACAAGGGGGTGACTACCCACAAACCCATCTTAGACACGGGACAAGGCAACTGGACACTGAAGGCTCAGAGTTCACTATATGCTGGCTTTGACTCGAAAAGGTAAGTGTTGAAGGATCATGAGCTTTTCAAGGCGTAGATACTACGATCATACCGCCTCGTGTGCATAGTCCTTACTATGAAGGGCATCTGCTCATGGGGAATCAATTGTGGACCAATGTTTATCCCGACCGCAAATATCAAGGGTGACACAGAGGAATGCATGTCCTAAGCTACCATATGCACCCACCTCAGGACTATTCCTAACAGTTCAATATCACAACCAAAAAGTGGTAAATAGATGTGCAGGCAAAGCGAGGGAAGAAGTTATACCCCTAATGGGCACACCTACCCGGAGTTCCTGTAAGTTAGTCTAGCATAATCACGCAACTATGTAGCAAGCAAAGCACAGATGGCAAGCAAAGTCGAGTATAAGCTACACACTCTCATCCTAGCTATCCTCACCGATCACACTCTAAGTGTGGAATAGAGTAATCCTAATGGCTTTTGAATGAATCTCTTAAAGGTTTTGAAAGAAGTGGGGAAGTCCCGACAATTTTGATGGAGTTTAGTCTTCCTTGACCAAGTTTATGAGAAAAACTTACTCAAGTTTTCCCCAGCAGAGTCGCCATTTTGTGGATGGTGATTTTTTTGGTATGAGGGGGGGGGGGGGTCCATCTAAATATAATCTGATTAAAAAGTCGAGATCCTAAAATGCCATTCTGTGGAGGGTGAAAACCCGTTATTCATGGCAGCCCTCAAATACCTACTCTATCGTCCGTCTTTCCCAGAAAGCATAAGGGGAATGCTAGTGAGCACTACACCCACTCTCAATGGGCTCCACACGGACTTATGCCCTAAGGGCGGAAATTGACTAGAGTTGCCACCTAGTTTGACCTTTGATAACTAGGAAGGGAGATCGGGTTCTAAGAACCATTAATTGACTCTGAGATTTTTTTGCCTATGGATAGGGCTTATCTGGTCATTTCAGAGATTTGTGTGGGTTCGCACTGGGTTACACCCCTTAGAAGTGGCAATGACCACGACTTCGGATTGGTGCCCGAGGAAACCTCGGTCTCCAATTGTCGGGATTGCCTTCTTTCAAAACCTTTTAGAGAGATTCATTTAAGAGCCAAGGATAGGAGTAGAACGGGAAGAGCGAATGAGAGTGGATGAGGCGAGCTTTTCTGCCAAGCTAGCCTAAGAAGAGGAATTGGTGAATTCGGATGAGTATAGAATGAAGATTTGAGAAAAATATGAGGTTGGGTGAATAGACAAGACTTGGAGTCTGATAGTTTGAAGTTTGTGGGAGCCTAAGAAGGTTCGAGTGTTTTGAGAGATATAAGAGCCACCTTAGAGGGGGGAAATGGGTTTTTTTTGCTTGGAATGGGGTCGCACCCTAGATGGGCTGCCTACGTACTCAACTCCCCGTTGAGACCAGACCTTACGTAGTTCACGGTTTTGGGTTTTGGAAGTTTTGATGTTTGTGAAGTTTGAAGATATTTCAGGTGTTTGAGATTTAGAAGGGTTCGGAGTTTCGAGAAGTTTTGGGTTTGGGATGCTAGTCTGTGAGACGCTCGGGTCTGTGAGACGTTTGAAACCTTGAGATGTCGAAGTCTATGAGACGTTCGGTCTATGAGACGCTCGGGCCCGTGAGACGCTCAGGTCTGTGAGACATTCGAATCACTGGAATGACAAAGTCTGTGAGACGCTCGGGTCTGTGAGACAATCGGGGTGTGTATGAAATTGGAATTTTGGAGATCATTTGACTCCATGAGATTTTTGGAGTTTGGGGTATTGAGACTTTGAGGTTTATGAAGTTCAAAATTATTTGGGATTGAAATGAATTGGAGTCGAATTTGAAATTGAATTTAAAATTGGAATTGAATTTGAAATTGGATTGGAATTGAAATTGAATGGGAATCAAATTTGAATTTAAAATTGGAATTGAATGAATTTTGATTTGAATTGAGATTGAAATGATTTTGGATTGAAATGAATTTTTGTATTGAATTGGAATTGGATTGAAAATGAATTGGAATCGAATAGGTTTAGGATTCAAATTGAATTGAAATCGAATTGAGGTTGAATTTGGAATTGATTTGACATTTGATTGAAATTGAATTGGGATTGAATGAATTTTTACTGAATTAGGATTGAATGAATTAGGATTAAACTGAATTTTTGAATTGAATGAATTTTTAAATGAGATTGAAATGATTTCGAATTGAAATTGAGATGAATTGGAATGAAATTGAAGTTGTGGGTCAAATATGCCATGTTGGTTAGGCCGAAATGTGTTCTTGAAATGTGAGCAGAAATGATTCTTATTTTTGAGGTTAAATTATGGGCTTAAATTTGATTGATCTTGAAATTGAATTTGACTCATTGGATTTTGAATGATTATTGATTGTGAATTTTATTCTCATGTGGGATGTTTGGAAAGTTTTTTTAGGAGAGATATTACCCACAAACAGGTACTACGACCCTCGGGTACTACGACCTTAATGTGGATAACATCTATGAATAATTCTAGGTTTTTCTCTAAAGAGACCCACAAAAAATTGCAGGCCTAAAACTGCATTTGGGTAACCTATGTGGCTCACTAGGTCACATGCACTAGCCCATCTTAACTAACATAAATCGGGACTGAACACATTTTAATCATAATCTAAGACATCCCGACGGGTGACCAGTTTAAACACATGTATCTTCCCTTGTTCTTTGTTAATTGTAAGCTATAAGGCTAAAAAGTAAGGCATGACAGATTAACGACACAAGGGTAAATTAACTATCCACTCAAAATCTAAGAGGGGTACGAAACTAATCAGCAGTGATTAATCTAAGATCGCTTTGAATGTACATTTTAATCACAGAAACTAAGAGTCAACAGAGATCCGACATGGTTTTATAACAATTAACAAGTGTGTGAAACACAAAACAACAACAAAAACCAGAAACATTAAGGCTCAAGCAGATATATACTAGTTATTCCTACCGTAGAGAAATTGAAACAACAGACCTAAACATGGAATATGTACACGCGATTAACAAATCATTGGAGTATGCCACCAAGTTAAAAGAGTCGAATGCCAACCTTGACTAGGGATAAGCACCTGGAGAAGAATAATTTGCAAATAACTTTCAAAGACATCAACACAACAATCAAACTGGGTTATGTCAATGCGCATAATCACATGGACAGAAATATGGAAAGGGAAATGTAACGCATAGATATAATCGCCTCAGCTATGGGCAACATTGGATTCTCGCCAAGGGGATAAATCATATCGGCTATGAGAGTGCACTGGTGCACGGGTTTGATTCCTCAACCGAGATTGTCTCAATCCAGAACCGACGGGGCCATAGCAAGATAAATCCATCCAAACAGACAAACTTGAAGATCGAAAACCTATAACACAATGGAGGTTATAACAGATGTATTCACAACAATTAGGAATCGTTTCAGGTTTGAGACAGAGGTGGTTATCTGCACGATCGAGTATCTGCAATATGACCCGTAATCAAAGCCCAGTATGATGGTGCCTATGATAGTTCTCGATGCTCCAGACAATGCTTGCAGGTGTAAAAAATGGTTGAATTAGAACCATCAAACAGAGACAAAGCAACAATGGGAGTGAACAATCAGATGGGAACCACATTAGGTTCACCCGGTAAAATTCCACAAGAATCAGAAAGCAATAATATCATAAACGGAACATGTCAAAGACTACCAAAGGGTCTAAAACCCATTCCGAACGACAAGCTACAGAAATTAGATTTCCCGTGTTTCGTATGTTTGTTCGGTGTGACAAACAGAAAGAAACAGAAAGGGGAGACACGACACTTAGCACCGGTAGACTGACTAAGTCGCTTATTAGACCAGCGACCTCGTATCTGGTTCATTTAGTGATACACATAACACAAAATTAATAATCGAAATCCAAGGACTACTTTCATTTTCCATGAAAACCAGAAAACTGCAAAGTAAAATGCCGAAACTACAGTCGGGGTTTTAACGAGACAAAGTGAAAGGGAAGATAGAAGGCTGACTCATATTTGGAAAATAAACTTCCAATAGAGCCGCCCTTCTCCTTATCGCTGCTGGCCATCACCGATTTTTGGTTCCTCTGGCAAAGCTTCAGTTAACGAAAATGAAATTGATACGAGGTGAGAAGAGAAGAAATGAGAAATCAGAAGAGGTGTTTGATCTGAAGACCAAAGTTATGCTATTTGAACTCGCAGCAGAGGAGGCGTGACCAGTGAGTTGATTTTCCGGTTGGAGGAGATTGATTCTTTGTGCTGATTTCGACGAGCTGAAGAGTTCGTTCTTCTATTTACTTCTCTCTCTTTTTTTTGAAAGGTATGTGCAACGTAAACCATGTTCTGAAAGAAAATGAGAGAATCAAAAACCTGCCCCCGGATAGTGTAGTGTCAAAATTGTTTTATAATAGAGAGTCGGACGCAACACTGGCGGCTAGGGTTTCCTAGACCGATTTGGGTTGTAGTTGAATTCATCGGAAGTATGGGCCGCTTTTGGTGGGCATGGACTCGAAAATATTGTAACCTCATTTGACCCAACCAGGGTGGATACAATAAGTGGTTTTCTTCTCAAGGGTCATGAAATAAAATAATGAAAATAATAAAATATAAAATACTATGAAAATATAAGATAAATTAAATAGCATAATGATGAGTACATGAAATAATGAAATAGTGTTAATGTAATGGAAGTAAAATTACAAGTGAATGCCGTAAAAAAGGAAATTGAATTAGATATGTACAAGTGATGGTAAATGAGATAGAAAAAAAGTAACAAAATAAAATGAGATGAGAGGGAGTTTAATCAATTAGCGATAAAATGGAATATGCTAGTATGGAATATAATAGTAAAAATGTACATAAAATGATGAAAATGATTAATAAAGAAAATACAAGTAGAAGTATCAATGACATGAAATGAGATAAAGTAAACAAGTACCAAAATAGCATGAACCAAAATAAAACGAATAGGCAACTAAATAAACGGATAAACAGAACCAACTAGCATGAAATAAATTGACAATAAAGTGGTGAAATAAGTAAATAACGAACCGGGACGGATTTGAAAACGGATACTTTGAAAATTGATTTAAAAAATTTATCATAAAATGACAACTTCAATTTGGTATGCACATGAACAAGTTATGAAAAAGAAAGGCGACGACCCTCTAATTTTATTTATCTTTTGGATTTTCCTTTATAGGGTGAGAATTTTTGGTGTCTACAGCATGTGCAAGTGACGTTAACAAACACATAGTGTCGCTTGCATTTGCGTTGGTTGACGATGATTCATACACATCATGGTCTTGGTTTCTCTCTTGTATAAGGACACACATGTTATATCGGCTCATGAGGATAGAGCTCTCATGTGTTTGATATCTGATTGTCATGTTGGGATCCTCTCTTCAGTGGATTGATCAAATGGGGTGTGGCAACCCCTAAACGTGCAATGAAGATATTGTGTTCGTCACATTGTGAGCAATTTCAACAAAGTAGAAAGAAATGTAGCACTGAAGAAGATGGCCTCAAGAGCAGCCCTAGTGTCATAGCCCCGTAAGTTTGATATCTGCATGGCTGAGTTGAAGAGTGCTGGCATCACGACCCCTGATTTCTTTGTTCGTCCCATTTGGTGATCAACATTCGTGGCCTTCATCAGATTGTCCTATGATTCTTTTTGATCCATCTCGTGTTTGAGGAAAGGGAAGACCTCGGTCCACTCATATTCATAATGAGGTGGATATGAATGAGCTGGAGAAGAGGACTCAGTGCACCAAGTGTGAGCAAGCGGGACATAATAAGAGGAGATGTCCTAATAAGAATGGTTCTTAGTGTTGACTGAGTAGTTCTAGTTGTTAGTGTTGTAGTTGGATTTATTGTTAAACATGGTCTTTGATTTTTAGTGTTAACTGAATATAATACAATGATTGTTCTCTTTCAAAAGTTTTATAAGTTCTTGTTGTCTAAATTTAATTCTTAATATATTTAAATACTTATTATTGAATATTCAGCCACTCATGGATTCCGGTCAACTACGAGGCTCTATTCTTAGACATCAGCGTAGTCATAGATCCACCTCCATATGGGATGGAAATTAGTACTAGGTACTTCATTGTCATCGATTCAAAGCTAGTTTACAATGTGGCACGCATGTGCCTTGACGATAGGATGCGTCTCTATTTGAAGGCTTCAAGATTCTACGGTATTGCCAGTCTGGCGTTCATCTCGCTGGATTGACATTTGATCTCCGCACTTATGGGGAGATGATGTAGAGAGACTCATACATTCCATATGTCGTCAGAGGAGACTACCATTACTTTTGATGACATAGCTTGGTTATTTTGGCTACCTATAGACGGACGAGCAGTCACTGGTAGTACACATAGAGACTAGGGAACGTTGTGCGACGATTTTCTTGGAGCTCAACCCGCAGATCTTAGACATCACAGTAGGATCAAGCTCACTTGGTTGGTCACTACTTTCGGTCAGTTACCTCATGATGCGGATGAGGTGACAGTGATGAGGCACACCAGAACTTATATATTGATGTTGTTGGGTGGCATCCTATTTGTTGATCGGTCAGAGAACCAGGTTCACCTGATGTTGTTGCAGCTCCTACAGGACTTCGATGAGGCTGGTATAGTTGGGGGTCCGCCTGTCTCGCATGGTTATACCGACAGTTATGTCTTGCATCTGATGTTGAGGATAGTGGCATTGCTAGCGCCTAGTGATTCTATAGGTCTGGGCGTTGGGAGAGATTTCCTTACATTGCTCTCATTCGTCACCCCACCCGTCTCGCTCAACCACCTGCATATCTTCCACTTGTTGTTTGTTGGCATGTTAACTTTGATGTGACCAGCCACTCTACGCATGTCCTAACACACTAGAGAGAGGCATTTGACAGGCAGACTCAGAATCAGGTTAGTGTCTTTTTTTTCGTGTTTGTTGTTATAGTCACATCCTTTTGTGAACATAGTGCCTCTAACATTTTTTTCTTCTTTTAGATTGTTCAGAAATCCTACACTGAGGAGATGATGTTGTCTCTCTCTGCATATTGTTTGGCCGGTCATCACATTGCACGATCTCAGGTACCACTTATATGTTTTCTTACATTGGAGTGGCATCTCCCGGATCGTGTGATACAACAATTTGGCGGGATCCAGTTTACACCGGCTGATCCCAGCACAGACGGGGACGATCCAAGAGTAGACCTCTACACCATAGACTTGAGAGGCAGAACGGATTGGAACTGGGCAACTCATCATTCAAATTACATCACCTTATGGAACCAGCACACAGAGAGGGTGGTTGAGCTTCATATGGATGATGTTGGTGATGTGTACAATGAGTGGTTCGGTCGCAACACAAGGAGGTACATTGGGCGCACAGGAGCATTATTGGGGTACATGGTGAGTAAACTTCACTTTACTTGTTTTAGTTACATATTATTTTTATGTTATCATGTGATGAATTATGGTGCAGTGAGAGACCACAAATGAAGTCATCGGCATGCTTAAGGCGATGCAAGTCGATGACTCTCTTACTAGACTACGGGTGATGAGAGACTAGTTAAAATACCCCTGAATATTAAACACATAAAATCATAACGCGTTTCATAATACGGACATAAAATAACGTACGAAAATTAAACCTAGTATATATATATATATATTGTGTACGAATACGAAGATACACGTATGTTGTAATATAAATGATAACGTCGCGTAACTTTGTGACAAATAAATAAATAAATATAATGAGGTATATTATATAGTCTTGCATATATAAATAAGCAAGTATAACTTATTAAAAAAAAAGAGAAAGAAAAAGGAACAAAGACGCTCCTGCTGAGGTTCAAACCCAAGACCTCCCGTACTTTCCCCGAGTGCTTAACCGATTGAGCTATGCTCAATTTCAGTAACTAATGCCAACGATTTAAAACTAATATTGAATCTACTATGGTAACTAGAAAAAAAAGAGGAAAGAAACAAACATGCCTCTGTATTATCGAACTCTCCCTCCTCCTATCAAATGAATCGAATTCTTTCTGGTTAGTACACGCCTAAATTCGAACATCAGACATGGAATTAACCCACACCTTAGACACTTATTCCCACCTATATTATCTACCAGTATGTGTTAAGCGACCTGGTTATGCGACATCAGAGAGCAGTGCTCTCCGTTTAATTCAAAACACTACACCAGCCTTCAGAGATTACTCCCCACTAAGTCAGTTTTCACTAACTTCCATGTGATGTTCCCTGCATGCAAGTCACCCTCTGTATGACACCAGATTCCCACATCCCTTGCACTAGTATCGTGCCTCCTTCATTGCATGTGTATATGCTACCGGTCATCAACCCCACGCAATCCATTCTCTTCCTTTCACTTGCTCTACGCTCTGTGCAAGTCTAGAACAGGGCTCCCCAACTCTTCGCAGCTACAGGTGCTGGTGAGTGCGCTACTTCCTTGTTCTTCTTTCCGAAACCATCTCCCAACAATTCTCAGTCTTTCTATTAGTGTTTCAGTGTCCCTTGCTCAATCTTCTAATTATCTGGAGCAAACTGGCGTGAACTGGTAAGCTGCTGGGAGTACCTTCATGGTGTGCACAGAGACTTGCTGAGAACAAACCAGTAACATTCAAAATATTCCACCTAGCGTTCTTGATGGCCAAAGAAACCTGCTAGATATTTGCCTTCATCCTTGCTCAGAAATGTGCTTTAAGAATCTTGCATACTAACTGCCGGTGGAGTCCTGGAAATTGAGGAACAAAATCCTCACCAAGAACTGCTAAGGGCCGTAGCAAACTCCGACCGGAACTCTGAGTGTGAGACGACTCGTACTTTCGAAAAAGGTATGGACATGTGTGGTTCGTATGTTGCCGTGTTACACGGCTTGTGTGTTGTGTGCTTTGTTTGACAATGACTCTAAGACTAAAAGCATAAAAATTGGATTGCTCTTGTGGCTTGCTTTTATGCGTGTTATATATATCCTTGTGGCATTTTACTTGCGCGCACACAGTAGTTTAGTCCCTTTCTCGTTTATGGACCTTGAGATGAACTACTACGAATTATGAAAACAAAGAAAACTCTATAAGGGGAACTCCTCTCTAAACCATTGAGGACTACCATGACACCCACTATGGTGTCTATTCAATCACGATAATGAAGAGCGAGTCTCAATTGGTGGGACATGATGAACCACGTGGACAAAACGAAAGAACTATACAAAGAGAAAACTCCTCTCTAACTATAGAGGACCGCTAATGACACCCACTATGGTGTCGAGATTATAATGATAATGAAACGAAAAGTACCAACTGGTGAAACACGAGAACAACCCGGGAAGACAACAACTCAGGCCGCGCGGTATGGATGATCGGGAGTTGGCATCTGCATCAGATCCTTCGACCATCTATGATGGAATATATTTTGGGGATCCCTGGGTGACCCCACTTTCTCAGCACATCCTGGAGTCTAGAGGTGACTCCGCTTTCTCGACCCTGGGTGTCGGGAATGGGGGAGTGACAATTGGTGGAGCTTATCCTGGAGTCTAGAGGTGACTCCGCTTTCTCTACCCTGGGTGTCGGGGATGAGGGACTAGCCATGGAGGAGACGTCCTCCAACGTGCGGTGATAAAAGAATTCACAAGTAACCCTTGAAGAAACAAGGAATGATTAGCACCTACATAATAAAGTCTCGGGATCTAATCTATATCCCCTGACTCGGTGCCAGAGAATAGAGGAAAACATGTGTAACGAGACCAAGCAAATAAGAAAATTCACAAATGTGATCATTTAAGAAACAAGGAATGAATAGCACCTACATAATAAAGTCTCGGGATCTAACCTACATCCCCCTGACTCGGTGCAAGAGAAGAAAGGAAAACATGTGTAATGAGAACAAGAAAACAATACGTAATCTCTTGAATGATCCCATAGTGAGGATCGATGGTATAATATACCTCCGCACACGTCCTATAAATTGCTTGATTGTTGTTGCTACATTAGCAGCTTATTGTGCTGGGTTGCGTGTTGACATTGCTATGCTACTTGCAAGTTGTGCTTGGTTGCTTTTGATATTGCTATGCTACCGATGAGTGTGTATGGTATCATGATGTGCTGATGTGTGCTTTACTGCTTTATTATAGCATGTAAATTGACTTAATATATTCGACCAAGTAGTCGTGTGGCCCGGTAACATGCGGGCTTCACACGTTCATACTCGGCATAGTTTTGCTGAGTCCTTTATTTTTACAGGTGATCATCTGGAACGTGACGGAGCGTAGGTGGTATGACTACCATGGGGGTAGTCCATTTGGGCAAGACTGTTAAGTAGTATGTTTTCTTATGTATGGGTGGTGACTATGTGTCACTAGACCCTTGTTGTAAGTTTCGGGTTGTGTTGTTTAAGTTATTAACTATACTGTAGACGCTCGGTACTTGGGTTGTACTTTATGTTGTATTTGGACTTCGTTAAGGTTGGACTTCCAATCATACAGACCGTAACTTGGAGTTGGTATTGTGGTCTGTCAATCACATGGATGGTTGGCATCTGTGACACCCGGATGAAGTTGGAAACCGCTGCGTTGACATCTCGTATTACCGTTAGACTCATCGTTTAATTATTGATTGTTATTCGGGGGTATTACACTAGTACTATTTTCTTCCCCGGTCACAGCATGTCCCTGGTAATGTCCATGCCGATCAAAATGTTGACCATGAGCTAGAAGAACAAGATCATGGTGGAAGATAAGGGCATGGTCGAGGAAGAGGACATGCACATGATCGAGCTGCTGAGCCAGACCATCATCAGGAGGGTGATGCATTCGACATCGCCGGTAGCATGCCCGTATCTCAGGTCGACAACGATCCTACGCAGCAGGTCGACACCATTGGGTTCGCTTACTATGGGAGCAGCGCAGCCGTTCACACGACATCATCTTCCGGTGTTGGCATGAGCATGAATGTTGACTATTTGACGGTAGGTACATACCTTGGCTTGTGTTCCACTGCTACCCCCGGAGCCCCTCTTAGGGATAGAGATTCCTGACATCATCATGATGTAGGAGATCTTAGTGGTCGTGCGCTTGATCCTAGTCTCACATCAGCGGTTGAGACCCTGCACCCAGTGGGCCTAGGACTTGTGTTCATCGTAGACGTAGATGATTAGCTTTGTAATTTGTTACATTGTGTAAACAACTATCGATAGAGATTGTATAATTATCGTTTATGCATTCTATCTTGTAAACTATTATCTTTGGTTTGCGTTTCAATTTATTTTGTTTCTGTTATGTTATGTCTGTGTTGAAGTCATGGATCATTGATAGGTGCTAAGTATCATGATTGTGTGGAAGTTGAAAACATGTACATGTAGTGTATTGATCAATTGTGATGCTCCAACATTTAGAAATGTTTGTAAGTGTTATAAACAAGTGAAATTCATATCGATTTATGAAGAAATCGTCTGTTCAAGAGACGATTTCAGTAGTCGTAGGCACCTGGTCTATCAATTGAGAAGTCGTCTTCTCTAAAGACGATTTGAGAAACTGTTTTTGAACAGACGAGTTTGTTCCTCCTCCACGCTGAGTCAACCGATCATTGTTATTTTAAAAATTACTTTTGGGACGAGATTAATAATAAGAGTTTTTTTTTGAAAGAAATGTTATTTTAGATTTTTTTTCATAAGCCGATCTAATGAACCTTAACATTTTGTGCTCATCCGGAAACCAGCCCGTCCAAATGGTCTAGAGCTCTAGACAAGGCTCGTATGAAAGTGGAACCAATTCGTCTATATTTGACACGTTTTGCTTTCCATTTCTTACTCATAAATTTCCCGTCCCTGAAGATGACCTCCGATCTTCCCGTTAAAGCCGTCAAAATCAAATCCATGGAACACAGAAGAAAGAAAAAAGGGAGGGAAATGGAGTACGATGGAAATATATCTGGGATAGAGAATAAAGAGAAGGAGAGAAAAGATGACAACATAAACAGGAGGGGAATAGAAAGAACAAATTCCTCCTCCTAGTTGATATACCTCCTCCTAGTTGCAGCGGTTGCAATGGCTTGCCGCGGGTGTAATCTACGTATATGGGCGGTCTACCTCATCTTCAATATCGCCTCGTTTTCGTTCTCTGTCACCGGTGATGCCTCAAGTGATGGCAAGGCCCCAAAATCCGGAAGTTGTAATCTCCCTTTCGATCTGGTAATATTTTTTTCGTACTGGGCATATTCCGGCTCTTCATGTCTTTGATATCTCCGTCTATGTTACTGCTGTTTGGACATTCATCTGTGACATTTGTAATCAAATAAAATTGTAACAAATATCTTCTTTTGTTGTTTCGCTTTCCCTGCTTGAATAATACAATGATGATTGTTTTTCGTGTTTGAAGATGAATATGCAATTTTTGTTTAAAAGTTCGTGGATGAAGGTGTGCGCCGAGACTCAGGGATATTGAGAAATAAGAAACACAATATCTTATAAAAACATTACGAAAGGCGGAGGCAAAAAAGAACAATTATGAGCGTAATCTTAATTTGCGACTTGAAACGGGTAGATTATCTAGCTCTCGACTCCGTCAGGGATTCAGTTACTCCGTTCAAAGTTTACGGCATACTGTTGGCGGGAAATGGTAATTTTATGCAAATAACTATGTTAATTCTGTGATGCATTTCTGCAAATTTGCTCCAGGAGCTCTTATTGTATCATCTATGATACTGGCTCCAGTTTCGTTATTTAATCCCAGTATCGTGGTGTTTCGCGACGGGACAAGTAGCTGCACTATACGTTATAGGTGTGAAGGGACACAGGATCGATTAGTTTTTGCTCCTTTTCATTGTGAAATCCTGTTCTGTCCCACTGTCGATAGGTAATTCGGGGTAGAGTGTGAAAGGAAGTAAGCTCTTGATTTTGAGCTTTCATTCGCTAGTCTCGTTTTGGCAGCATTCAGCTGTTTGCTGAAATGTAAACTCACGTAGTTGTGGAATACCTCATGATCTATAGGCTTATAATTGGAATCTGGATTTAATGATGAAAAAGCTTTCATGTGACAATTGTCTGCTATAACTGAGGAGAGAAGTCAGAAGAATGTTGGAGAACATTATGTTCTTTATGAGCTCTACACTTTAATTCATTACTATTATACATCATTATTTGTGGACGCGGTACATGAATGTTGGCATGACTAGAAGCTTTTTTTAATGTTAATGTTCCTTGGCTTTCTGATAAGATATGGCACATTTAAGGATCCCTGTACCTGCAAAGTTCCTCAAGGTTTAGACAAAAAGGGAAGATACATAATGGTGAGAATCAGTATGTTTTCCATGCGCCTTTTTGCTTATGCACTTGCCTTTTTTGCTGAACTATTGTTCCAGGTAAAGGTGAAATATTGGGAAGATGGTGCTGAAAAAGAAAGTTTTAACGGATTAACGGCAAATTTTGGTGCTCCCCTGCCTCTTACAGTTGATAAAGCTACAAGATCTCCTGCAACATTTGCGGACCCCGCTGATGGATGCTCTAAATCCTTGTCTGGGGTCAGTCATTTTTTATTACTCAGGCACATTTTTCTATATGGTCAATCAGTTGCGCTCTCCCCTTTTTTTTTTGGTTCACAAAAACCCTCTTACTGTAGTACTTTATATAGTTTTTTAATTTCATCATGTGATGAGATATTCTTAATTAGCAGTGCAAAAACCTTCATTTAATTGTATCATACAGTGATCAATTATCATATTCGGTGGTCTATGTTACTTCAGACTCCATGTGGCTTGTTTACACAAGATAATTCATCCAAAGTGAAAAGACAAACCTAGCTTTCAAACAAAGATACAGAAATAAATAACTTTCTTTAGCAATGAAAACCTCCACTTCTGACCTTTTAAAATCGTCAAAAACCATTGCCTACATTTGCCTTTTTAAACACGTGAAACTAGCCTACATTGGACCAATTTAAATATGATTTATGTACAAATTAATATTGTTATAAGTTCCCTTGAAAGCTTATGTCTGAGCAGTGGAAAGGCTAGGTTACAGTGCTTTATATTTTCTACTAAAAAATCTGTACTGTGATCACTTAGGGAAGAATCTAGAAGCATTTAGTACCTTTAAGGAAGACTCTTTTGCCCTCCCCATGATTTGTATGAAACTGAAAATACTGTCCTCTTTTCGCAGTTAAAAAATTCCATTGCATTGTCTCTGAGGGGAACCTGTACTTACCATGAGAAGGCAGAAGCAGCTCAATCTGGAGGCGCCACGGGTTTGGTAGTGGTAAATGATAAAGAAGGTTGTATCTTGCAACGTGGCTGTGCTGATTCTTCTTATGACCTCCTAAATGCTTTGATTTCTAACAAACAGCTTGACTATCACAAGTTATATCCTCCTAGCTCTTAATCATAGAGTTTTCCTTTTTTGCAGAGTTCACAGAGATGGTATGTACTACCAATGAAACCGCAAACATCAATATTCCTGTAATATCCATTGCAAAAACACCAGGGGACAATGTAAAAGCAGCCATTGCAGCTGGAAAGAAGGGTAAGTTTCAGAATTAGTAGTATATGTGCATCATCTATTGTTTTTAAACCTTGTTTGATATGCCATACACCCACAAACATATATATATATATGGACTTTATATGAAATGTAATTTGAGGCTGCTCTATCAGCCGTTGACAGTTACAGTGTTCAATATGGCTTTGATTGGTTGTGCTCTTGTAGAGTAATATTGATGGTAAACTTCAGGACTTATGTTGTGAAGTTTGCTAATTGAGGATTGAATTGTGGTTTTACAAGTAGGAAGAACCACTATAAGAGTTGTGCAGCTTGTAACAAGAGATGGATGGGGTTCAGAGTGGTATAGTGTCTATGAAGGCAGCAAATGTGAGGATTGATAGCTGCGGAGAGTACAGCAAGCAAAAGTCAGTTTGGGTCTTGATGACTGAGTTTTCAGTTAACACATGTGGAAGTCTCTCTGTAAGGACGTGGAAGCTTGAGGATTTTTGATATTGGGTTTTCTGATCCTTGTTTATCTATGGGTCTTTCATATCATAAGTTCAGAAATTGGAACTATTGGTAAATTTGTGCTGGCAGTTATAAGTCCCTTTTGGACTCTACTAATAACAATCCATGGTAGATTGATATCCCTTTTTCTCCACTCTCTGTATATATGCATTATTTGCTTAATCTTTGGTATTATAACACGAACTCTTTGTTTTTTTACTGCCCATTGTTTTTGCGCAGAGATTGTCCTTCTTTTGTGTATTCATCTCATGCGAAGTTTCCAGGTTACTAACAATTTCTGACCTTTTGACTGTCCCAACAGTGGAGCTCCTGTTGTACGCACCAAAACGCGCTCCTATTGATATTTCAGTAGTTTTCTTATGGAGTATGGCTGTGGGGACAGTTATTATTGCAGCACTCTGGTCAGACCTTGTGGGAAGCAAGCAGGGTACTGAAAGATATGATGAGCTTTCTCCACAGGTCTATCTTTCTTTGATTAACTTGGGAGCATTAGTTTTTAAGTGAGATCTGTTGGATTACATGCTCCAGTTGGTATTTATAGGAAGGCATAGAAGCTTTCATCTGGCTTATATAATTTGCTATATGTATTCTTCAGTATTAGTAGCTACTGATCCGCTCATTGTACTGATCTAGCATAGATATAATTGCAGATTGAAGCTGTATAAGTTTGTTGAAGCATGTATGCTAGTGTCATGAAATTTCAACTTGCTTTATCTTATTATTAGAGCACGTGATCCCATAAGCTACCATTTCAATATTTTCATTGAGTTAGTTTGGTAGCTAGACACCTTCAGTCTTGATGATGTTTTAAAAAGTTATTCTCATGGATGTAGATTAATGCAAGTCTCGAAATCAACAGTTGGCGGTGTACAAATCATATTCTTTCAAAAACCTCAATGCCTCATCATGTCCCAAAAGATTTCTAAAACTTCTATTACACTTTTAATATGTTGCCTGTCAGATGCAAACTGTTAAGTGTCGGATTCTCAACTTTTTTGACATAAAAACTCTCTATTGCTTGGAGGATGATCTTAGATTCTTATTCCTTGAGAATGTAAAGTATATATTTGAGCTTAACATTCAGTAGTAAAGTAGTGATCTGATTGGTGGAATCTTGTAATCTTCTTGTCCTCTGGGTTACGCATAATTATATTTTTTCATTATCAGTATGTTATGCATAATTATGCACTTTACTCTTGCATGTTCTTTCGTATGGTAGCTAATTAAATTTTTTGTTTCAGGAGGCTTCTGCCAAAGGAATTAGCAAAGGCGAAGAGGAGGAGATTGTTGATATAAGTGTGATGGGTGCTATATTTTTTGTAATTGCCGCGTCCACTTTATTAATGCTGATGTTCTTCTTCATGTCATCATGGTTTGCCTGGGTGCTAATTGTAATGTTCTGCATTGGTGGGACTGAGGTACTTCAACGTTAACGTCTTTAATTTTATTTTACTGCCTTTATCCTTTTAAAATGAAAGATTGTGTTTCTTAAGTCGGGAGAAGAAAGTACCCCAAAGAATTGATTTTGTTCTATATTCTTGCATGCTTGCTGGTATTTTTTTTATCTTGATTTATCTATTACTCCCTCCGTCCTGAATTGACCGTCTTGTTTACTATTTGGACATGTCGTTTGAGTTCAATTTTTAACATATAAAATAAATTAATTTTGAAAATTTAAATTTTGCATATGATTCTTTACATCATAAACTATATGTTACAAAATTTAATTTTATAAAATTATTTTATCTTATATACTTAATATTGAAGTGGAAAAACGTGCCATAAAGCAAACAGGACGTCAATTCAGGACGGAGGGAGTACAATTATTTCAAGCTACCTCTTTTCTTAGATTTGAGATTACTAAATGGAGACTTGATCTGTTAGAAACTATTACAAGTTACTGATGACGAGTTTGTTGTTAAGCCATGTTCATTAAAGCTAAATAATTTTTCTGCAGGGAATGCATGCTTGCATTACGGCTATTCTATTCAGGTACGAACTAAATTACTGCTTTCTTATTTTCTACGTCAATTTAATGTTGATGTATTATAATAGATTGAATGCAACTTACTTGCTCTCTTTTTGGTGTTGTAACTTAGAGTGTGTAAAAGTTGTGGCCAGAAAACTGTCAAATTACCGGTTTTTGGAGTGGTTCCCATTGTATCACTTGTCGTTCTTATTTTCTGCATTGCGTTTGCGGCAACTTGGGCTGTCAAGCGAAAAGCATCCTATGCATGGCTTGGGCAAGATATTCTTGTGAGTTTGTTGCCTCTTTTAGTTTGGGGAAAAAATTTAAGACGAAGTTTTGTTATTTACTATATTCGATAGCTTATTGTAGACTTTACTTGCACGTTATGTATGTAGTACACCCTTGGATACAGGTTGTAAGCTATATAAATTCTTTGGTAAAGAAAAAATATTTCTCCGGTTGAAGAATTACCAAAGAAAAATTAGTTAGTAAATTAAAACTAAACTATGGAAGACATCCTTTTATAAATTCAAAAGAAGGGGCATGGTAATTTTGTTTTGGTTCACTTACAACAAACTCATCTCTGAGAGGACTATTGGGTCATGTAATGAAGTTTTAGATAAAGTAGTTTGTTAGTTTTCCCAGATACTATTCTTTTGGTTTCTATTTTTTTATTGGTAGTCTTGATTGTCTAGTGAACATTCACTGTTAGAATCACATTCTGATTGCTAAATGATGGGGCAAAACATTTAGTTACAAGTGTTACACAGTATCATTAGATTTGGTGTATCTCAATCTTGTGGTTAATGCTGATGTGTTCTCTCTCTTGTGAAGGGTATCTGCTTTATGATAACAGTACTTCAGTTGATCCGATTGCCCAACATTAAGGTATTAATTCCTCTAATTATGCTGAAAAGGTTGTGCCTTTCTCACAGTTATTTCGAAAGATCGAGGGAGATAATTATATTTGACATTTTTTTAACCTAGCTGCTCGATACTTATGCAGGTCGCCGCAGCTCTCCTTTGCTCTGCATTTGTATATGACATATTCTGGGTGTTCATATCCCCATTGATATTTCGTAAGAGCGTGATGATCACGGTAAGATCATTATATTGCTTCCTGTGCTTTATTGCATTAAACATATGATTTATTTTGGCAAGGGAAGACAAGTCATTGGTTAACTGAACCATGCGATTTGCTATGAAATTCTATTTAACGGCCAAAATCTGTGTTAACTGAACCATGAAAGACACATTCTTCTGCTGTCTGTATAATAAATAATTATGGTAAATCTTAAATTCATCGTGTTACCTCATATATAGACTGGGCTGTGCTCCCCTGTCATGTGAATACTATCCCATATGCAGCTTCTCATCACCACCATATGATATATCAACTTTATGATCTGTGTTTTAGGTTGCTCGTGGTGACAAAAGCGGTGGAGAAACAATCCCTATGCTTTTGCGATTTCCTCGTCTTATGGATCCATGGCATGGGTATGAAATGATAGGTTTTGGAGATGTAATTTTCCCTGGTTTACTGGTCTCCTTGTCTCGCAGGTATTCCACTCCTTTCTCATGTGTTTTGCTTTCTAATGTATAACCCTCTCTTGAGATGTACATTGTATTCCGGTGTAGAATCTTTAATACTTACATATGTAGAAACTTAGGTCTTATCCTCATATCCGACCCTCGTTCTTTAGGCTATATAATGAAATGCTGGGGACTTTTCCAGAACTGAATGAATTTAAGTGTCGTACTAAAGAATCAAGATAGTGTAAAACGTTATAAAAGTTACGAATGGCACCCATCTTGTTTTCCAATTTTGTTTTTCTCTTTTATATATAGTTGGGTCTATATTAAGGATAACAATGATCTCCACAAGTTCTATACATTTTATCAGCGGCAGTAGCTGGCTTTCTTATTACCTGGTTTGGACAAGAATGTGCTGTACAAAAATGTTTCCAAAGAATCTGCTCTGTAGTCCCTTCAAGCGATCTAGATTTGGTATCTTGTAGCCTTTATCTATACCTTAACTGTCAATATTTCTGCTGTTAAACTGTCTTCCTCATGGGTAAATATGAAATTGCATGTATATTTGTGTGGTGGTGTATCAATGTGTAAAAGTACCAAGTCCCGGCGGCTTGGTCGGTAGTGAAAGAGGTGGAGAGATATTCTTGAATCAATGAATCTGGATTCAAAATTCACCAACTATGATCAACGATACAAAAAAATCAATGGGTAAAAAGTAATGATTTGTGATATTTTGTGCAGTTTTGAGTTTCTTGTTTACCAATTGACATATGTTTGGGGATCGTATCAGTTTTGCATTTCTTTTTTTAGTCTCTCATCCTTATATATGTATTACATTTCTGCTGCAGGTATGACAAGTCCTATAAGAAGGGGCTGGCTAACGGGTATTTTCTCTACCTGGCAATAGGTTATGCTGTAGGTAAGGATATTAGATCTTGCCTAGAGCACCACTGTGGTGTAGCTTGTTGGTCTATATTTTGACTTGCTATTAGTTTATGTCATGTTTTCCTTAGCTCTGTGCATCACTAATGTCGAGTCCCAAAACACTTTTTCTTCTCGTTGACGTTTTACAGGGCTTTTTCTAACTTACTTGGGATTATATTTGATGAATGGACATGGGCAACCAGCTCTGTTGTATCTGGTTCCATGCACCCTAGGTAACTTCGTCCTCATTGCTTTACTAGAAATCTGACCATGACACTTCCTTGTCACAGTTTCCTGATCATTTTTCCTTGGCTTTCTGTTCCAGGGACCATGGTTGTGCTGGGTCTTATTAGAGGTGATCTGAATGTTCTATGGTCTGGTGAAGGAATTGATTCTGACCGCCAGACATCAGAACCCGCTTGACTCTCAAAAATAGAAGAGATATCCCGATAGCGGCAGCGGTTGGCTAGGACCGAGAATGGCATCAAGGTGATGTGGTGTGTATCCGTTCTCATGTACATTCCTAGGAGTAAAAAAGTATATAAGAAATTTTGCTTAACGTGTGTAGTTTTTTTCTTGTTGGAAAAC
The DNA here is from genome assembly GCA_023374045.1 of Limonium bicolor. NCBI lineage: Eukaryota > Viridiplantae > Streptophyta > Magnoliopsida > Caryophyllales > Plumbaginaceae > Limonium > Limonium bicolor. Next base: position 315,651,415 of record CM041777.1, on the reverse strand, counting down.
TTTGTGCATGTAGTTTGAATCAGAAGAGAAGTAAAACATTCATTTTTTGTTGTGATTCTTCTGGGCGCCTGGCTCAATTTTAATATGATCCTCACCTGACTTTTTGTTTTGTTTCGAGTAAACCGAAGTTTTTTCATTAATAAAAGGAAATGTCAAGTTAGTTCAAACTAGAGATTATTGAATTAAGACCTTCCAATTAATAGACAGGACAAAACCAAACAAAAGAGTTAGGTATCAAGTTACTACTCGGGATAGAAAGGAGTTGTACATTCAAGTAAAAGTCGATTAGAGCAAGCAAGAAGTCCATTGGGGCAGCCATTAATTGCCTTGCTGCCATCTCAGCACATTTGTTCTTCTAACTTGTTCACCGATTCACCATGTTGGTCATCACTTCAGCGTACCTCACATGTGGAGGGGAACAACATAACCAAAAGAGTGAGAAGCTAACCATCAATACGCTAACGATTATAATTAGACCCCGAGATTAGGGTTATCAATTTTGGGTTTTAGGTTGGGTTGACTTCGATCCGAATCTGATCTGCTCATGTTTCCCCTTAATCTAAAGTCGATCCAAACCCGAAACCAGTTATAATTGTCAACCTGAAACTGACCCGATGATCCGAAATTAACCCGAAATCAAACCAAAAGTAAAAATATTGTACTATTAATACAAATTCTACACAAAATCACCAAGACAACATAACATAGCATATAAAACCATCCAAGATAAATGGTTACATCATTAATATATTTAGGGTTATGACGCATAACTATAACAATATATATTTTCTTTTCTTTTTTAAAAATGTTTTCGAGTTGTAAGTTAAAATCGGTTGGCAAGTCAAACCCAAAACTGACCCGGGTTTTTAGCAAGCCAACTCAAACCCGACCCGAAATTATTTTTCGGATTGAAAATTACAACCCAAATTCATGTTTTAGCGAGTAGGTTTTGGGTCGGATTTTGAATTCATGTAAGATTGATAGCCCTACCCGAGACTGCTCCTCCCCATATAAGGTTGTACAAGATATAGTCCTCATAATGGATGTAAAGGTTACCAAGTGGGCGGCGGACCGAGTTCGGATCCGTTTTTATTTTTTGGGTTGGGCTGGGTTTGGTCCAATTTTTTCCGACTCTGCCACTATTTAGCCTGTTCAATTCGATTTTTCATTTTTTATAAAATTAATAAATAATTAAATAAATAATAAAATTCTATTTTTTATTAAATAAATAATAAAATTCAATATAAATTATTAAATAATTAATAAAATTCTATATAAAATTTTATATAAATGATATAAGCATTAAATTAAATATATATTATATTTTTTATATTTTTAAAAATAATATATATTTGAATTCAGGCGGACTGGATTTTTTCTAAACCTAAAGTTTGTCGATCAAGCCCGGTTTTTAGTTCGTGTCTAATTTTTTGTCTAGCCTCACCCGAATTTTTTCAATCCGGATTTTTGAGTGTTTTTAAGATCGGATTGAGTTTGCTCAGCTCTAATGTCATATTAGTTGAATATTTTTGTTTTGAAAGCCAACAATGGGCAAGAAAACACGAAGATAAATTTCTGAGATGCTAGAAAAAGAGACCGGAGAGAGATTTAGAAGAAACTGCTAGTCAATAACTAGGCCCCATTGTAACACCCCTCTCAATCAAGACATAATAATCACTCACGCGAACGGGAATCAAAGGCGTCTCACAGTGGAAGAATTGACAGTAATAGAACTCACATGGGTGTTACTTGCCATCACTCGCCCATACGAGTGATGTAGCAATACAACAACTAAACAAAATGAAACATAATAATACAATCCGCGGTGACAACGAGATACCGCCTACATGTCTATCTAAGTCTCGAAAACGTAACTACTGTGAGCGTCTAGACAAACTCCAAATCTTACAACAAATTCAGTGAAACAACTTAATACATAACGAGGTACGAATGGTAATCCAAATCCACAACATCCTAGCTACCCGACCCCGCACTCCGGCTTCGTCCGTCATCATCAACCTGCATAAAGCCATAAAGGCTCAGCGATAAACGCTGAGTATGCCGAGTCTGGACCCTAGTGGTCAATTAGGTCGTATTAACTGTCTTTTTATTAGGTTCGTTACATGCAATGTCGGTTTACAGAGTATAGCAGGAACTGTAAAACATAATTAAGCATGTAACAATCATCACAGGTATACACATAACAGCAGTACATCGTACATTACGTTAGTATCGATAATTCACAAGTTGTTCTTAGTTTCACATCTTCGCGTTTCACAACGCTCGGCCCACCGGGCCTTCACATATTGTTGGTTAGGTTAGCACTGTCGGGAGTCAGTTAGGACAACCCAAGATATATATTCACTTGGACAGTAGTCCCACGTACACACAAGGTGCTCACTGCCCTGATCATCCGAAGACTCTGGGACTAATTCACTTTGCCTTTGTAAAGGCGTCCATTTAGGTGGCCAAGGTCCTGGTGCCAACGGTAGCACACTCCGCCTGACGATCTATCTAGGCTTGTTCAGGATTTACTAGGGAAAACCCGACACAGGTTAACCCAAGAGATCTCTACGCGCGACCAGCAGCCAATGACTGTCTGGATTAAAGGTTCACATCACTTTCATTCACACTTCACTGTTAGCTTCGTTAGTTAGTGATCCAGTTACAGATTTAAACATGGAATACATCACTTACTTGTTGGCTGCCCTATGGGTCTTACGCATGCCTAGAATGATTCTAGGTAGTATTTATCTTTGAGTTGAAGCTCTAGGGACCGACAATGTCGTGTCCCGTTCCTAAGTGTTTTACTTAGGTTATAACTACATACTTGTAATACTTGATGTATTAGGTCGGCAACGGTAAACACAGTCACACAACTCGTATATGTAGTTTTATATAAGCCGATCTATAGTCGACATAGTATTATTTCGTGCATAAATAAGTAATGCAGTAAACACATATACATCACACATAGTCATACAAGTTATCAAACAAATCCGAGCCCGAGGAATTCCTCAGGACAACTCGGATCAAACTCCTTTACATACCGTACACCGTTGTCTAGATTCGTGCAGTGCAGACCACTAGAGCTTTCGAGCGCGTACGTCGGGAATGCGATCTAGTAATACAAGGAACACTAAGCGTCAATCCACATGACTGCACAATTCGGTATTTCCGAATAACGTTTGAAATCCCAGTACTATGTCCCCAGACTTAACATTTGTTACTAGTTAAAGTATCGTTACTATTATTTTATCAACCCCTTACTCGTTGTGTGAGTTAATTCTCGGTTTACACTAGAGCATGAAACCTTACGTTGTACACTTATGACATTTCACTCGGGGTTTATCCATCATACCAAAGTCTTATACTAACTTTGGTATTTTATGTCGTTGTAGCTATAGTGTATAATTTTATTTCTTGACACGTGTTTATATATATATGTATGCGTTTAGCATAGCAGTTGAATAACTATATCCTTAGCCACATAACATTTTTTGTTATATTTGTTCCATGATGCTATATAGTATAATGTTTTATATGTCTTTAGATTTATAATATATAGTTTCGGTAGCTTTAAGTGTGTACCGAAAATGGTATACACCTTTGTTGTATTGGAGTCTCTTGATTACATAGTTCTCCTAAATCCTAATATGATCTACTAACCCATAACATGTTGTAAGTACCTAATCCTGTAACATCAGAACTTGTAGTAAAAATATAATCCAAGGTTTGACAACATTTACTCTAGTTACCGGTAGTATGTACACATTTGATTCCATTTCTTTCATATCCCATTTTCTCCAACATCACCATTCAACCACAATTATCATAGATTATGAACTTAGGACTGTACCACACTTAACCCCCCCTCTGAACTTATTTATACAGAAGGGACAATTCATCGAAAATTCAGAGGCAATATCAGTGTTCCTCTTCTCTTTGTTCCTGTTAGGTTATTCCGTTTGCTCCCATAACTCCCAATGGAAGCACCAGCCTAGTACACTCTCCTAGAAGTATCTTAGGTTCATTCACAACTCAATTCCACTCTTAATATCCCTCTGTAACAGGTTTACACAGAGAGTCATTTATTTCAGAAACAATTGGAACTGATGTATTAAGTTTGATAAGTTATTCCTCTTCTGTTTTGCTTCTCATTCCTCGGTTTGGTTTCTTCTTCACTCTCTCCCCCACTTTACTTAACTACTTAGTTCTTGGTGTTATTACAGTTTTATTCTAGTCTGTTACAGACACATAAATAGCCATGCTTTGACTGGGAAGAATCTGAAACAGAAGAAAGAAAAGAAACTGGAGTCTGACTGGTGTTGTTACAGAAGGACAGCATTATCAAACTGATTGCTTTCTCTTTTTTTCTTTCTCTGTCAATCCGTGAATCTCCTTTTCCATCCCAAGGTACTCTCTGATCTGTTTAAAGATTCCAGCTATGTCTTAATCCAACACCATCCACATAATCCCACTATCCTCACTGATGTATTTAGTTTACAGAAACAGAAGTCTAAGTTTTAAAAACTGAAACTGAGGTCGATGTCCCTTCCTCCTGTTATTTAATTCAATCTGTTATAGTGGCTAGACCTTCTCAATGTTTTATGTCTGCTATCAGGTTCAATAGTTTTTCCCTTCTCTAAACAGCCCCAACATCTTTCCGTTGTCTCTACTGCACAGATTCACACAGAACTCAAACAGAAATAAAAACTGAAAGAAAAGAAACAGACAGACAGAGACTGGTGTATGACTCCTCTTTGTTTGTTCACGTGTTTGAATTCTCAAACCTTTCTAAACTGTCGATCCTGTCAGTTTGGTGTGTTATGAAGTTTCTAACTCAACTAAACCCAAGGCAACTTTGTTACAGATGCAGAATTAGTTAGAACCTGGTCTAATAGGAAACTAGAGCTGAAATCCAACTGAAATCAAAATAGAAACTGATTTGCTTTGTTCCCTGTCTGTTTACTGTTTTAACTGGTTATACTTCTCCTAACTCCTTACCCACTTAGCTAATGATTCACCGAGATTCTAGACTCAAGAGTAACCCAGAACAAACTTACTGATGCTACTGTAATTGTGTTCACTGAACTGAAACTGCAGAACAGAAAACTGCAACAGCTGGACTTTCTCTTCCATTTTATTTTCTGTTTAACTTACGTTTTGATCCTCAGTCTTCACAATGATTTACCAAGTTGTTTAAGTATCCCATCAAGCTTTTAAAACCCAACAAAACCCAAAACAGTCCTGTTACAGATATATAAATGACCAGACACTTATCTGCTAAGAAACTGAAGCTGAATCTCAAACTGCATCAAAACTGGTGTTTCATTCTTCTTCTGTTTGTCTTTCTGTGATCACCCTTTTAACCCCCTTTTTTTTCCGAATTAATTACCCAATCAGCTAATGGTCTACTCTGACCTCACCTCACAGCAAATCCTCAATCATTCAGGACATTTCTCAGAAAACTCTCAACACAGAACTGGGCTATGCTGTTACAGAAAACAGAAATGTAAAATTGACTGATTCCCTTTTATCGTGTCACCTGGTTCCTGAATTTTTTCCCAGCTTATTACTCTTAATGTAATGTGTTACAGAGTTCTTAGGATACTCAGCTTGTCAATTCAGCATCTACAAAGCTTCTGGAAACCGATTACACAGAAGTGTAAATTTCAGGTTTTGAGTTCTTTCTTACACCAGTTTCTTTTCTTCTTCTTCCGACCTCAGTCCCAAAGTACTAGTTGGTTCTCATCATTATCTTGACGTTTAGTGGTTCCTAGGTTTATAGATGAACTAGGACAACACTGTCGGTGCCACTGAAATCAGAATTTCCAAAACAGAAACTAGCCTCTTGTATTTCCCCTTCTCCTTATTTCACGATTATGCAACAGGTTGGGTTTTTGTTTACTCAAGATATTCTTATCCTTATTTAGGTGTGTTAGAAGTGTTTTAAGTTTATTGACCCACATCACAAGCCAGTTATACAGAAATACAAAAACTCAAAACTAACAGAAACACCAAAACTGATAACTTCCTTCTGTTTTCTGAGAATCCTCAGTTTTGGTTTTCTTTTCAGTTTCCCTTCATTACTAACCTAGATAGTTATGTGTTTGACTGAGTTTTAAGTTTCTAATCTAGACTTTCCTATCCTCACATTCCCTCCGCAAAGTAAATACACCAAAACATGGGTCTTATCAGTTGAAACTACACCAAAAACAAAAACCAGAAACTGTTACTTCTGTTTTTCTGTTTTGTTTTCTCCCTTTCTAGTTATGATCTGTTCTTATTGTTTCTCTTCAACATTCTCACGCTTATAGACTTGGTCAGGTATGCCCATAAGATAATGAACGTGTTAGCAGCTCAAGAGTACAAAATCTACCGAGGTTACATGCTACAGGTTTGCATGGTTATCAGTTTTGATATATTTAACCTCCTTTCTGTTTCTCTGATTTTTCATAAGTTTAGTAGTTACTCTTGCATCAGGAAGTACTAGTTACTTACCCCAAGCTTATTTCTCAAGACCGTACACAGATAAAGACTTTGGTTAGCTCAGGAGTGTTATACCTTAAATCCTTCTTTCTTTCTGAGTTTAAGCCGGTTCTCCCTTGTAGATACTCAGTACAGATGCGATTTCCAGTGCTCTGGGTCACTTGACGACAGCTGGGAAAACCACTCTGAGGTTAACCCGTAATAACACAGAGAGAAATACATGGGTTGGAGCAGATCTAGGATAGGCATGATATTTACCTTGTCTTTTTTTTCTTTTCCTGGCGTGAATGGTACAGCAAGAGAAGCTTGCTTGGTCTTGCTCCTTCCCAAGCTGAGTACTATCTACTGTCTTCTACATGAGGAGAGACAGAAAGGAAGAAAAGAGGAGCTCAGGATTAGCTATGGCTATAACCGGTACAACAGTGGGAAAAATGTGATGAAGCTCACGTGAGGAAACAGAGAACAAAAAGGCTTAGTGCATGCTGGGTTTGTTACTGAAATAGAGAAGGAGTTTAGGTTGGTTTCCATGTGGTTTTACCTTGAGAAAACAGAAGAGCTAGCTTCCCTTCCTTCTCTGTTTTTCAACCGGAACTTCCCACTGCTTTAGCTCCCAGTTTGGTCTTCGCTACTGGGTGGAATTGTTCACGGTTTAGTTCATGGAGACAGGGAATTCATAGTAGAGAACAGTGAGCATGGTTTAAGACTGGAACTTACCTAACTACTGGGCAGTAGCCATGGAGGTGTGGGCAGCTCCCGGTGGAATTGGAGAAGACGAAGGTACAGAAGGAAGAAGAGGAAGGAGGCTGATTATAACGTGATGGATATGGGGTAGTTGGTCAATGGTGGTGTCGCGTGGGAATCCTCAAGAGGGATGGGCATTTGGAAAAATAATTCCCTCTGTTGCATGGGAGCACAAGACAATCTGTAGAATAATTCGTTCTATCGTATGGAAGTTTGAAACGGTTGTGTTTGAAACACCGATTTCAGAGGGGAATGTCGGGTGATTCACCACTCTTTTCTGTAACTTTAGTATAGTGACTGCTAATTATAGTTCGTGGGTAGTTTATACCGAATTCGAGCACAGCTCAAGCGGTTAAGGTTTCGGGATAGGTACGAGAGGTCTCGGGTTCGAATCCCGGCTAGAGCATGTTGCTCTCTTCTCTTTTTTTTTCAGCCCTATTAAGCCTATTTATTGTATATAAGTGACTATATTAATATGTAGCGTTACTAGTTGTATGTATACATATATATATACGACTATTTTTATTTGTCGTGTTTCGGTTATATGTACACGTTATAATCTTGTAATGTTATGTACATTTACATATATATCCGTATGTACATAAGTACGGTAATAATAAACTGTTCGTTTGTTCACAGGTTATTACATGCCTGATTGTTTATACCTTAATATAGCTATTTATATATTAATATAGCATTTAATTATTTAGGGGTATTTCAGTCTACCCCCCTTAAGGAGACTTCGTCCCGAAGTCGTCTTTCTCGAGTGATTTATAACAACTACCCATATAGCCATGGTGCACATCTATTTGATGTGACGATACCTAAGCGGTACAGTATAACCGAATTCATAAGGAGTGTACACACACACACACATATATATATATATATAACAATCGTCAACCATTCATACATCCATTCATACATGTTCACAACATACACATGTGCGCAATGCGCAAACAATTCATACATCCGAGTATCTCGTAGGATACTTACATACATGTTCACAACATACACATATGCGCAATGCGCAAACAACCTACCAACAAGACAAAACACGTATGCCCCGCATACAAATACACATACAGACACACAAAACTTGAGGCTCTACCCCCCTTAAAAGGGGTTACGCCCCCGTAACCCACCAGTACTGACAGACGCTACTCGAAAAGCGCTGGGTACTTGGCTCTCATCGAATCCTCTAACTCCCAAGTGGCCTCTTCGACCTCGTGGTTTGACCAAAGAACCTTGACCATGCGGATGGTCTTGTTCCTGGTCTCCCGTGTCTTCGTATCTAGGATACGTAGTGGAGTTTCTTCGTAACTGAGGTTCGGGTCTAGTTCCAGATGCTCTGGCTGTAATACATGCGAGGGGTGAGGGATGTATTTCTTCAGCTGAGATACGTGGAATACATCATGCACTCTCCCGAGCTCAGCAGGTAAGTCTAACCTGTAAGCTAACGGGCCCACTCGCTCCGTAATGCGATACGGACCAACATACTTCGGGCTTAACTTGCCCTTCTGTCCAAAACGAAAGATGCCCTTCATGGGTGACACTCTGAGGAAGACTCGGTCGTCGACTGCGAACTCGAGATCTCTTCGTCGGACGTCTGCATATGATTTCTGTCTATCTTGGGCAGCTTTCATATTCTACGTATCTGTAGGACATCCTCTTTCACCTGCTCTAAGTATTCGGGTCCAAGGAATATGTTCTCGCTAGGCTCGTCCCAACAGAGAGGTGTCCTACATGGTCTACCATATAAAGCTTGGAATGGTGGCATCTGAATCGACGCGTGGTAGCTGTTATTGTAGGCAAATTCAATTAGATGCAATCGATCAACCCAACTCTCCTGAAAATCTAGGGCGCATGCCGGAGCATGTCCTCCAAAGTCTGGATGGTCCTCTCACTCTGACCATCCGTTTGGGTGAAAGGGTACTTAGCTTCAGCTTGGTACCCAAGGCCTCCTGAACTTGCCCCCAAAACCGTGATAGGAATCGAGGGTCTCTATCTGACACAATTGTTTTTGGCACGCCATGGTGTCTTATGATTTCTCGCTGGAAAAATCCGCTATTTGGGAACTTTCCAGTGTTTGATCGGATAAACTTAGCCACTTTCGTCAATCTGTCGACGATCACCCAAATAGTGTTCGCACCTCCCTTAGTCGGTGGGAGGCCGACAACAAAATCCATGGATAGGTCCTCGAACTTCCAGTACGGAATGGGCATAGGCTGCACCAAACCTCCTGGTCTCCTGTGCTCGAACTTGACTTTCTGACAAGTCAAGCAGCGGGTAACAAACTCTGTTACATCCTTTTTCATACCACTCCACCAAAAGTGAGTCTTCAGATCTTTGTACATCTTCGATGATCCCGGGTGGATGGACAAGGAAGAACAATGAGCTTCACTAAGTATCTTCTCTTTTAACTCTGGGCTGGACTCTGGAATGCACAATCTGCCATTCAATCTGATCAGTCCATCATCACTGAGTGTGAAATCGTATTTCTGCCTCTCGAATATGCCATCAACTAACTGCTGCCTGATGGTCTGTATGTACTGGTCGCTCTCCTGAGCACAGCGTACTTCTTCGACTAGGCTACTGTTGCTGACATGGCATGTAAGGAGTGAGCTCTCCGGCTCAGGGCATCAGCTACTATGTTTGCTTTCCCCTCCTTGTACTTGAGGTCGATGTCGTAGTCCTTCAAGAACTCGACCCATCGCCTCTGCCTCATGTTCAGATCTTTCTGGGTGAATAGTATTGAAGGCTTTTGTGATCTGAGTATATCGTCACTGTCACACCATATAAGTAATGTCTCCATATTTTCAAAGCAAAAACCACTGCTCCCAGCTCTAAATCATGTGTCGGGTAGTTTTCCTCATGTTTCTTCAGCTGTCGGGAGGCGTAGGCTACGACCTTCCCATGCTGCATGAGTACACACCCTAGCCCCGTACCTGAGGCATCACAGTACACTTCGAACCCGTCGGTCCCTTCAGGAATGGTGAGTACGGGAGCCGACGTCAGAAGGTCCTTCAGTGTCTGAAAGGAACGCTCGCAGTCTACAGTCCACACAAACTGAGCGTCCTTTTTCATCAAATTAGTCATAGGCTTAGCTTCCTTGGAGAAGTCTTTCACAAAACGTCTGTAGTATCCGGCTAACCCTAAGAAACTGCGGATATCGGTCACTGTTTTTGGTCTCGGCCAGCTCTTGACTGCCTCTATCTTCGCAGGGTCGACTGATATGCCGCTGGCTGAAATGATGTGTCCCAAGAATGCCACGCTATCTAGCCAAAACTCACACTTCGAGAGCTTGGCATATAGCTGGTTTTCTCTCATAATCTGTAGAACTTGCCTAAGGTGTGCTTCGTGGTCTTTCTTAGTTTTAGAGTAGATTAAGATGTCGTCGATGAATACCACTACTGATGAGTCAAGCTGCTCTCTGAACAGACGGTTCATGAGATCCATAAATACCACGAGTGCATTTGACAATCCAAATGGCATCACGGTAAATTCGTAGTGACCGTAACGTGTTCTGAACGCTGTCTTCTCTATATCTCTCTGCAATGCGTATCTGATGGTAGCCTGATCTCAAGTCGATCTTCGAGAACACTGCTGCGCCTCTGAGCTGATCAAAAAGTCGTCGATGCGTGGAAGAGGGTATTTGTTTTTGACTGAAACGGCATTTAACTCCCTGTAATCGATGCAGAGTCTCATACTCCCATCTTTCTTCTTGACAAACAATACTGGCGCTCCCCATGGAGAGAGCTCGGTCTGATGTAGCCCTTGTCCATAGGTCTTCTAACTGAACCTTTAACTCTTTCATCTCTGCAGGCGCCATTCAGTAGGGTGCCTTGGCAATAGGCCTCGTGCCCGGCATAAGATCGATGGCGAACTCCACCTCTCGTGGTGGTGGCATGCCTGGTAATTCCTCAGGAAACAGATCAAGGAATTCAGATACCACTGGTATATCCAAATCCATCTGCTCCTCTTGTCTCGTATCGTGGACATAACATATATATGCGGTGTGGCCCTTCCTACTTCTTTCATTAGGTTCAAAGTAGATACAATTTTGATGGTGGGTTCCTTCGGTACACTGCGGTAGGAAATAGCCTTGCCCCCGGGCTTTTGAGTAACAGTCGGTGCTCGGCACAATGTATCCGGCCCTTGTGTCTCTGCAGCCAATCCATACCGATGATGACGTCGAAACCCAACCCTCTGAATTCGGTCAAGTCGACGGGGAAAATCTCGTCCCGTATAACAATTCGCAAGTCGGTAGCGGTAGCGTCCCGTGCATCGCACTCTCTCCCTGGATGGTAACGTGACGGTGAAGTCGGAGAGGTGCTCCGGGGTCAGTCCCAACTTCTTTGCAAAAGAAGAGGAAACGAAGGATGGGATGCCCCTGAGTCAAATAAGACTGATGCGTCGGTGCCATTTACAGGGAAGGTACCTGTAGCATTTGGTTTACATTAGTACGTGGCTATAAGGTTAAATTCATTATTCGGCTGGTTCTATCCTTACCAGTGATGACGTTGCCAATCTCTTTGGCTTGTGCCGTATTCAGAATGTTGAGGTTTGCTTCTTTCTCAGTTCGTGGCCTGGATTAACGAGTCGCATGAGGATAAGACTGATAACAATTGTACGAAAACTTTGAAACTCCACTTTTATTTATTTCACAAATCATTACATTATACTTGCATACAAAGCTAGTGGCTTACAACATTACATCAATACTCTCTTAAGGTCAAGTTTAAACGTCCCGGTTTGATGTGGGTAGTGTTTACTAAAGCTGGTGGTGCGGTGTTTAACTTAATCCGCTTGATTCCGTGATACACTAATCTCGAATCTCCACCGAATATCAAAACATCTCCAGATTGAGGACTAGCTTCTTAGCTAGATCCATTCTCTTTTGGTCGCCATATAAGAATTCTGCTTCATCACCAATGGAGAACGACACTACGGGAATACCCTTTGCAATGGACTCGGGTGTCTCATCCCGGTCCTGGTGTAATCCCAGTCGCCCATTTTGTTCGTAGAAGTTTACAATGCAAACGTCGGCATCAATGCCGGGTACTGGTTCGTCTTCAAGCTGCTGCGCGGTCTCCACCGCCTTCCGTGCTAAGGTCTTGAATCTCTCGGGTATCCTAGGTACTCTCGCCCCATCTAGTTTCCTCACTTCCTGGTATGTCCTAGTCTGTGGATCAATCCTTACCTAGGCACATCATGTGTAGCCTCATCTTCGAACCGCTCGTAAAACCCGGAATGTAAAACCCACCTAGTTCTCTACCCAAGGCTCTACACTCTTCTATGATGTCGGTTTGCTCGTCTAAGGTTAAGAATTCTCTAAGCAGAATCATGCCTGGTCGGATGACTTGGCTATTCTCTCTTGGATGTCCTGTCTTCGGTTGCGGGTCTTGGCGATCTCGGTCTCGTAGATAAGGGGTAGCAAATGTCGAAACTACCTAAGATGTGGAAGTTTTCCTATGGTAAGTCACTACTTAAGGTCGTAACACACACATGGTCATGCTTTAAAGCGTTTAACACACATCATGGTTCATACAATACAGTCGGGTATTAATTACCTGTAGTGCGCTGGGTGCCCGCCTCAGCGCCTGAGGTTCCCGCTGAATTTAGGGTGGCGCGTCCCTGGTCGACTCCTTTTCCCTTCTGAAAACGCATGTCGGTGGACGTCTGGCCCCCTTGGCCACCTCGTGGCGCACCTGATCCTACAACAGTGGGCTTCTGAGCAGTCTTCGTGCCCTGGTAATTTCGGCCGGCTGGGTTGGAGTAGCACTCATAGTCGGTGCCCCATCTTCTGCAGTATCGGCATTCCACCTTGTTGCCGCTGCAATCCACACCTGGGTGGTCTTTCCCACAGCGCTTACAGTAGAAGTGGCGCTGGGGCTTACTGGTGCCTGTTGCAACCGTAACTTAGGTTAACACGAGTCATGTACAATATTAGGAGTAACAAAGGGTTTAACAACTAAAATTATGAGGAGGGTATTCTCACCCCTGGGAGGTGCCGATCTCAGTGGGGGCATCGATGGGTGGGCCGGTCAGTCGTGGTACGGAATCTTTCCCCTTGAAACCCTGCTGACTCTGCTGCCCCTGCTTTCCCTTCTTTTTGAAGAAGCCTCTGTCAAACAGATTGGGGTCAGCACACATGATAATCAATTAATGATTAAATCAATAAATGAAAATATTTCCTTACTTTCCCTTCTTTGAGCCCTCGCCTCGGTTCACTCCCCCGTCCTCAGACCCTCTCGGACTTCTTCCTTTTCTTCTGGCCCAGAGTCTCATCCCGAGTCTGGAGCATCAGCTCCGTCCTCGAGGCCGCATCATAACATTCCTGGAATTTAAACTGGTGATTCTTCACACATTCACTGTAATTGGATATGTAGAACATTAACAAGAATTAACGGTGTTTAGTTTTACCTGTATGGTGGTATAGAGTGTGGCGCCCATGGCTGCCTGGATACGGAATAAAAGACCCCCCGGAACTTTTCGACCTTAACGGTCTCAGAGTAGTCACTCCGGGGATGAAGTCAAGAAGACCGATGAAACGAGCGTAGTACTCGTCCACGGACAGACTCCCCTGGGTCAGCGTCTCAAACTCCCGACGCTTCTTCTGCTTGAGGTGAGCGGGATAGTACTTCCCTCGCAGGATCTCCACGAACATAGCCCATGAGAAGTCGGGTGTCGCCAAGTGCTGGTCCTTCACAAGTCTCCACCAGGTACTGGCTGCGTTCTTCAGATTGAAGGCAGCAATTGTAACTTTCTGATCCTCTGGCACTCGCAAGGCCTCGAAGGCCTTCTCATGCTCTACGATGAAGCGCTCCAAGGCAATGGGGTCCGGCTCCCCTGAGTAGGTCGGTGGTCGGGTCTCAGATACCACCTTAAGCCAATTCGTCTCGGGGCTGCGGTGGGTGGGGTATAGTGCCTCCAATCTGGGTCAGTATGGCAGCAACCGCTTCATTGATGCCTGGAATACCGGTGTCGCCACCGGCCCCTCTGCCGGCTCCGCGGCCTCTAGGTCTACCAGCCATCTGCTGTACAGACCGTCGTATTATAATTCGGTAAATATACCGTCAGCACACACAGAGATATTAATTGCCTTAGAGGCTAAATGGTATACGCATAGTGCGAATCTCTACTTAATTCACTAATAAGTCGTCTCGTACCTCACAGACGTATCCCGGGTTTCCCAAATCCTAAGCTCACTGTTAAATTCCTAGTATCTCGTCATCAGAGCGGTACTCCGCTCTGATACCACTTTTGTAACACCCCTCTCAATCATGACGTAATAATCACTCAGTGAACAGGAAATAAAGGCGTCTCACAGCGGAAGAAATACAGTAATAGAACTCACATGGGTGTTACTTGCCATCACTCGCCCATACGAGTGATGTAGCAATACAACAACTTAACAAAATGAAACATAATAATACAATCCGCGGTGACAACGAGATACCGCCTACATGTCTATCTAAGTCTCAAAAGACAACTACTGTGAGCGTCTAACAACTCCAAATCTTACAACCCATTCAGTGAAACAACTTAATACATAACGAGGGAACGGTAATCCAAAATCCACAACATCCTAACTACCCGCCCCGCACTCCGGCTTCGTCCGTGATCATCAACCTGCATAAAGCCATAAAGGCTCAGCGATAAACGCTGAGTATGCCGAGTCTGGACCCTATGGTCAATTAGGTCGTATTAACCGTCTTTTTATTAGGTTCGTTACATGCAATGTCGGTTTACAGAGTATAGCAGGAACTGTAAAACATAATTAAGCATGTAACAATCATCACAGGTATACACATAACAGCACATCGTACATACTTAGCATCGATAATTCACAGCTGTTCTTAGTTTCACATCTTCGTTTCACAACGCTCGGCCCACCGGGCCTTCACATTTGTTGGTTAGGTTAGCACTGTCGGGAGTCAGTTAGGACAACCCGATATATATTCACTTGGACAGTAGTCCCACGTACACACAAGGTGCTCACTGCCCTGATCATCCGAAGACTCTGGGACTAATTCACTTTGCCTTTGTAAAGGCGTCCATTTAGGTGGCCAAGGGCCTGGTGCCAACGGTAGCACACTCCGCCTGACGATCTATCTAGGCTCGTTCAGGATTACTAGGGAAAACCCGACACAGGTTAACCCAAGAGATCTCTACGCGCGACCAGCAGCCAATGACTGTCTGGATTAAGGTTCACATCACTTCATTCACACTCACTGTTAGCTTCGTTAGTTAGTGATCCAGTTACAGTTTTAAACATGGAATACATCACTTACTTGTTGGCTGCCCTATGGGTCTTACGCATGCCTAGAATGATCCTAGGTAGTATTTATTTTTGAGTTGAAGCTCTAGGGACCGACAATGTCGTGTCCCGTTCCTAAGTGTTTACTTAGGTTATAACTACATACTTGTAATACTTATGTATTAGGTCGGCAACGGTAATCACAGTCACACACCTCGTATATGTAGTTTTATATAAGCCGATCTATAGTCGACATAGTATTAGTTCGTGCATAAATAAGTAATGCAGTAAACACATATACATCACACATAGTCATACAAGTTATCAAACAAATCCGAGCCCGAGGAATTCCTCAGGACAACTCGGATCAAACTCCTTTACATACCGTACACCGTGTCTAGATTCGTGCAGTGCAGCCACTAGAGCTTTCGAGCGCGTACGTCGGAATGCGATCTAGTAATACAAGGAACACTAAGCGTCAATCCACATGACAGCACAATTCGGTATTTCCGAATAACGTTTGAAATCCCAGTACTATGTCCCCAGACTTAACATTTGTTACTAGTTAAAGTATCGTTATATATTTATAAACCCCTTACTCGTTGTGTGAGTTAATTCTCGGTTTACATAGAGCATGAAACCTTACGTTGTACACTTATGACTTTCACTCGGGGTTTATATCATACCAAAGTCTTATACTAACTTGGTATTTTATGTCGTTGTAGCTATAGTGTATAATTTTATTTCTTGACACTGTTTACATACATTATTTGTGTTATATTTGTTCCATGATGCTATATAGTATAATGTTTTATATGTCTTTAGATTTATAATATATAGTTTCGGTAGCTTTAAGTGTGTACCGAAAATGGTATACACCTTTGTTGTATTGGAGTCTCTTGATTACATAGTTCTCCTAAATCCTAATATGATCTACTAACCCATAACATGTTGTAAGTACCTAATCCTGTAACATCAGAACTTGTAGTAAAAATATAATCCAAGGTTTGACAACATTTACTCTAGTTACCGGTAGTATGTACACATTTGATTCCATTTCTTTCATATCCCATTTTCTCCAACATCACCATTCAACCACAATTATCATAGATTATGAACTTAGGATTGTACCACACTTAACCCCCCCTCTGAACTTATTTATACAGAAGGGACAATTCATCGAAAATTCAGAGGCAATATCAGTGTTCCTCTTCTTCTTTGTTCCTGTTTAGGTTATTCCATTTGCTCCCACAACTCCCAATGGAAGCACCAGCCTAGTACACTCTCCTAGAAGTATCTTAGGTTCATTCACAACTCAATTCCACTCTTAATATCCCTCTGTACAGGTTACACACAGAGTCATTTTATTTCAGAAACAATTGGAACTGATGTATTAAGTTGATAAGTTATTCCTCTTCTGTTTTGCTTCTCATTCCTCGGTTTGGTTTTCTTCTTCACTCTCTCCCCCACTTACTTAACTACTTAGTTCTTGGTGTTATTACAGTTTTATTCTAGTCTGTTACAGACACATAAATAGCCATGCTTTGACTGGGAAGAATCTGAAACAGAAGAAAGAAAAGAACTGGAGTCTGACTGGTGTTGTTACAGAAGGACAGCATTATCAAACTGATTGCTTTCTCTTTTTTTTCTTTCTCTGTCAATCCGTGAATCTCCTTTTCCATCCCAAGGTACTCTCTGATCTGTTTAAAGATTCCAGCTATGTCTTAATCCAACACCATCCACATAATCCCACTATCCTCACTGATGTATTTAGTTTACAGAAACAGAAGTCTAAGTTTTAAAAACTGAAACTGAGGTCGATGTCCCTTCCTCCTGTTATTTAATTCAATCTGTTTATTGGCTATCCCTTCTCAATGTTTTATGTCTGCTATCAGGTTCAATAGTTTTTCCCTTCTCTAAACAGCCCCAACATCTTTCTGTTGTCTCTACTGCACAGATTCACACAGAACTCAAACAGAAATAAAAACTGGAAGAAAAGAAACAGACAGACAGAGACTGGTGTATGACTCCTCTTTGTTTGTTCACGTGTTTGAATTCTCAAACCTTTCTAAACTGTCGATCCTGTCAGTTTGGTGTGTTATGAAGTTTCTAACTCAACTAAACCCAAGGCAACTTTGTTACAGATGCAGAATTAGTTAGAACCTGGTCTAATAGGAAACTAGAGCTGAAATCCAACTGAAATCAAAATAGAAACTGATTTGTGTTCTTGCTTTGTTCCCTGTCTGTTTACTGTTTTAACTGGTTATACTTCTCCTAACTCCTTACCCACTTAGCTAATGATTCACCGAGATTCTAGACTCAAGAGTAACCCAGAACAAACTTACTGATGCTACTGTAATTGTGTTCACTGAACTGAAACTGCGAACAGAAAACTGCAATAGCTGGACTTTCTCTTCCATTTTATTTTCTGTTTAACTTACGTTTTGATCCTCAGTCTTCACAATGATTTACCAAGTTGTTTAAGTATCCCATCAAGCTTTTAAAACCCAACAAAACCCAAAACAGTCCTGTTACAGATATAGAAATGACCAGACACTTATCTGCTAAGAAACTGAAGCTGAATCTCAAACTGCATCAAAACTGGTGTTTCATTCTTCTTCTGTTTGTCTTTCTGTGATCACCCTTTTAACCCCCTTTTTTTTCCGAAATATTACCCAATCAGCTAATGGTCTACTCTGACCTCACCTCACAGCAAATCCTCAATCATTCAGGACATTTCTCAGAAAACTCTCAACACAGAACTGGGCTATGCTGTTACAGAAAACAGAAATGTAAAATTGACTGATTCCCTTTTATCGTGTCACCTGGTTCCTGAATTTTTTCCCAGCTTATTACTCTTAATGTAATGTGTTACAGAGTTCTTAGGATACTCAGCTTGTCAATTCAGCATCTACAAAGCTTCTGGAAACCGATTACACAGAAGTGTAAATTTCAGGTTTTGAGTTCTTTCTTACACCAGTTTCTTTTCTTCTTCTTCCGACCTCAGTCCCAAAGTACTAGTTGGTTCTCATCATTATCTTGACGTTTAGTGGTTCCTAGGTTTATAGATGAACTAGGACAACACTGTCGGTGCCACTGAAATCAGAATTTCCAAAACAGAAACTAGCCTCTTGTATTTCCCCTTCTCCTTATTTCACGATTATGCAACAGGTTGGGTTTTTGTTTACTCAAGATATTCTTATCCTTATTTAGGTGTGTTAGAAGTGTTTTAAGTTTATTGACCCACATCACAAGCTAGTTATACAGAAATCCAAAAACTCAAAACTAACAGAAACACCAAAACTGATAACTTCCTTCTGTTTTCTGAGAATCCTCAGTTTTGGTTTTCTTTTCAGTTTCCCTTCATTACTAACCTAGATAGTTATGTGTTTGACTGAGTTTTAAGTTTCTAATCTAGACTTTCCTATCCTCACATTCCCTCCGCAAAGTAAATACACCAAAACATGGGTCTTATCAGTTGAAACTACACCAAAAACAAAAACCAGAAACTGTTACTTCTGTTTTTCTGTTTTGTTTTCTCCCTTTCTAGTTATGATCTGTTCTTATTGTTTCTCTTCAACATTCTCACGCTTATAGACTTGGTCAGGTATGCCCATAAGATAATGAACGTGTTAGCAGCTCAAGAGTACAAATCTACCGAGGTTACATGCTACATGTTTGCATGGTTATCAGTTTTGATATATTTAACCTCCTTTCTGTTTCTCTGATTTTTCATAAGTTTAGTAGTTACTCTTGCATCAGGAAGTACTAGTTACTTACCCAAGCTTATTTCTCAAGACCGTACACAGATAAGACTTTGGTTAGCTCAGGAGTGTTATACCTTAAATCCTTCTTTCTTTCTGAGTTTAAGCCGGTTCTCCCTTGTAGATACTCAGTACAGATGCGATTTCCAGTGCTCTGGGTCACTTGACGACAGCTGGGAAAAACCTCTGAGGTTAACCCGTAATAACACAGAGAGAAATACATGGGTTGGAGCAGATCTAGGATAGGCATGATATTTACCTTGTCTTTTTTTTCTTTTCCTGGCGTGAATGGTACAGCAAGAGAAGCTTGCTTGGTCTTGCTCCTTCCCAAGCTGAGTACTATCTACTGTCTTCTACATGAGGAGAGACAGAAAGGAAGAAAAGAGGAGCTTAGGATTAGCTATGGCTATAACCGGTACAACAGTGGGAAAAATGTGATGAAGCTCATGTGAGGAAACAGAGAACAAAAAGGCTTAGTGCATGCTGGGTTTGTTACTGAAATAGAGAAGGAGTTTAGGTTGGTTTTTTTCCATGGTTTTACCTGAGAAAACAGAAGAGCTAGCTTCCCTTCCTTCTCTGTTTTTCAACCGGAACTTCCCACTGCTTCAGCTCCCAGTTTGGTCTTCGCTACTGGGTGGAATTGTTCACGGTTTAGTTCATGGAGACAGGGAATTCATAGTAGAGAACAGTGAGCATGGTTTAAGACTGGAACTTACCTAACTACTGGGCAGTAGCCATGGAGGTGTGGGCAGCTCCCGGTGGAATTGGAGAGGACGAAGGTACAGAAGGAAGAAGAGGAAGGAGGCTGATTATAACATGATGGATATGGGGTAGTTGGTCAATGGTGGTGTCGCGTGGGAATCCTCAAGAGGGATGGGCATTTGGAAAAATAATTCCCTGTTTGCATGGGAGCACAAGACAATCTGTAGAATAATTCGTTCTGTCGTATGGAAGTTTGAAACGGTTGTGTTTGAAACACCGATTTCAGAGGGGAATGTCGGGTGATTCACCACTCTTTTCTGTAACTTTAGTATAGTGACTGCTAATTATAGTTCGTGGGTAGTTTATACCGAATTCGAGCACAGCTCAAGCGGTTAAGGTTTCGGGATAGGTACGAGAGGTCTCGGGTTCGAATCCCGGCTAGTGCATGTTGCTCTCTTCTTTTTTTTTGTTTCAGCCCTATTAAGCCTATTTATTGTATATAAGTGACTATATTAATATGTAGCGTTACTAGTTGTATGTATACATATATATATACGACTATTTTTATTTGTCGTGTTTCGGTTATATGTACACGTTATAATCTTGTAATGTTATGTACATTTACATATATATCCGTATGTACATAAGTACGGTAATAATAAACTGTTCGTTTGTTCACAGGTTATACATGCCTGATTGTTTATACCTTAATATAGCTATTTATATATTAATATAGCATTTAATTATTTAGGGGTATTTCAGTCTACCCCCCTTAAGGAGACTTCGTCCCGAAGTCGTCTTTCTCGAGTGATTTATAACAACTACCCATATAGCCATGGTGCACATCTATTTGATGTGACGATACCTAAGCGGTACAGTATAACCGAATTCATAAGGAGTGTACACACACACACACTATATAACAATCGTCAACCATTCATACATCCATTCATACATGTTCACAACATACACATGTGCACAATGCGCAAACAATTCATACATCCGAGTATCTCGTAGGATACTTACATACATGTTCACAACATACACATATGCGCAATGCGCAAACAACCTACCAACAAGACAAAACACGTATGCCCCGCATACAAATACACATACAGACACACAAAACTTGAGGCTCTACCCCCCTTAAAAGGGGTTACGCCCCCGTAACCCACCAGTACTGACAGACGCTACTCGAAAAGCGCTGGGTACTTGGCTCTCATGAATCCTCTAACTCCCCAGTGGCCTCTTCGACCTCGTGGTTTGACCAAAGAACCTTGACCATGCGGATGGTCTTGTTCCTGGTCTCCCGTGTCTTCGTATCTAGGATACGTAGTGGAGTTTCTTCGTAACTGAGGTTCGGGTCTAGTTCCAGATGCTCTGGCTGTAATACATGCAAGGGGTGAGGGATGTATTTCTTCAGCTGAGATACGTGGAATACATCATGCACTCTCCCGAGCTCAGCAGGTAAGTCTAACCTGTAAGCTAACGGGCCCACTCGCTCCGTGATGCGATACGGACCAACATATTTCGGGCTTAACTTGCCCTTCTGTCCAAAACGAAAGATGCCCTTCATGGGTGACACTCTGAGGAAGACTCGGTCGTCGACTGCGAACTCGAGATCTCTCCGTCGGACGTCTGCATATGATTTCTGTCTATCTTGGGCAGCTTTCATATTCTTACGTATCTGTAGGACATCCTCTTTCACCTGCTCTAAGTATTCGGGTCCAAGGAATATGTTCTCGCTAGGCTCGTCCCAACAGAGAGGTGTCCTACATGGTCTACCATATAAAGCTTGGAATGGTGGCATCTGAATCGACGCGTGGTAGCTGTTATTGTAGGCAAATTCAATTAGATGCAATCGATCAACCTAACTCTCCTGAAAATCTAGGGCGCATGCCCGGAGCATGTCCTCCAAAGTCTGGATGGTCCTCTCACTCTGACCATCCTTTGTGGGTGAAAGGTGGTACTTAGCTTCAGCTTGGTACCCAGGCCTCCTGAACTTGCCCCCAAAACCGTGATAGGAATCGAGGGTCTCTATCTGACACAATTGTCTTCGGCACGCCATGGTGTCTGATGACCTCTCGCTGGAAAACATCCGCTAGCTTGGGAACTTTCCAAGTGTCTTTGATCGGGATAAAGTTAGCCACTTTCGTTAATCTGTCGACGATCACCCAAATAGTGTTCGCACCTCCCTTAGTCGGTGGGAGGCCGACAACAAATCCATGGATAGGTCCTCGAACTTCCAGTACGGAATGGGCATAGGCTGCACCAAACCTCCTGGTCTCCTGTGCTCGAACTTGACTTTCTGACAAGTCAAGCAGCGGGTAACAAATTCTGTTACATCCTTTTTCATACCACTCCACCAAAAGTGAGTCTTCAGATCTTTGTACATCTTCGATGATCCCGGGTGGATGGACAAGGAAGAACAATGAGCTTCACTAAGTATTTTCTCTTTTAACTCTGGGCTGGACTCTGGAATGCACAATCTGCCATTCAATCTGATCAGCCCATCATCACTGAGTGTGAAATCATATTTTTGCCTCTCGAATATGCCGTCAACTAACTGCTGCCTGATGGTCTGTATGTACTGGTCGCTCTCCTGAGCACAGCATACTTCTTCGACTAGGCTACTGCTTGCTGACATGGCATGTAAGGAGTGAGCTCTCCGGCTCAGGGCATCAGCTACTATGTTTGCTTTCCCCTCCTTGTACTTGAGGTCGATGTCGTAGTCCTTCAAGAACTCGACCCATCGCCTTTGCCTCATGTTCAGATCTTTCTGGGTGAATAGGTATTGAAGGCTTTTGTGATCTGAATATATCGTCACTGTCACACCATATAAGTAATGTCTCCATATTTTCAAAGCAAAAACCACTGCTCCCAGCTCTAAATCATGTGTCGGGTAGTTTTCCTCATGTTTCTTCAGCTGTCGGGAGGCGTAGGCTACGACCTTCCCATGCTGCATGAGTACACACCCTAGCCCCGTACCTGAGGCATCACAGTACACTTCGAACCCGTCGGTCCCTTCAGAATGGTGAGTACGGGAGACGACGTCAGAAGATCCTTCAGTGTCTGAAAGGAACGCTCGCAGTCTACCGTCCACACAAACTGAGCGTCCTTTTTCATCAAATTAGTCATAGGCTTAGCTTCCTTGGAGAAGTCTTTCACAAAAAGTCTGTAGTATCCGGCTAACCCTAAGAAACTGTGGATATCGGTCACTGTTTTTGGTCTCGGACAGCTCTTGACTGCCTCTATCTTCGCAGGGTCGACTGATATGCCGCTGGATGAAATGATGTGTCCCAAGAATGCCACGCTATCTAGCCAAAACTCACACTTCGAGAGCTTGGCATATAGCTGGTTTTCTCTCATAATCTGTAGAACTTGCCTAAGGTGTGCTTCGTGGTCTTTCTTAGTTTTAGAGTAGATTAAGATGTCGTCGATGAATACCACTACTGATGAGTCAAGCTGCTCTCTGAACAGACGGTTCATGAGATCCATAAATACCACGAGTGCATTTGACAATCCAAATGGCATCACGGTAAATTCGTAGTGACCGTAACGTGTTCTGAACGTTGTCTTCTCTATATCTCTCTCTGCAATGCGTATCTGATGGTAGCCTGATCTCAAGTCGATCTTCGAGAACACTGCTGCGCCTCTGAGCTGATCAAATAAGTCGTCGATGTGTGGAAGAGGGTATTTGTTTTTGATTGAAACAGCATTTAATTCCTGTAATCGATGCAGAGTCTCATACTCCCATCTTTCTTCTTACAAACAATACTGGCGCTCCCCATGGAGAGACGCTCGGTCTGATGTAGCCCTTGTCCAATAGGTCTTCTAACTGAACCTTTAACTCTTTCATCTCTGCAGGCGCCATTCGGTAGGGTGCCTTGGCAATAGGCCCCGTGCCCGGCATAAGATCGATGGCGAACTCCACCTCTCGTGGTGGTGGCATGCCTGGTAATTCCTCAGGAAACAGATCAGGGAATTCAGATACCACTGGTATATCCAAATCCATCTGCTCCTCTTGTCTCGTATCGTGGACATAACATATATATGCGGTGTGGCCCTTCCTTACTTCTTTCATTAGGTTCAAAGTAGATACAATTTTGATGGTGGGTTCCTTCGGTACACTGCGGTAGGAAATAGCCTTGCCCCCCGGCTTTTGAGTAACAGTCGGTGCTCGGCACAATGTATCCGGCCCTTGTGTCTCTGCAGCCAATCCATACCGATGATGACGTCGAAACCCAACCCTCTGAACTCGGTCAAGTCGACGGGGAAAATCTCGTCCCGTATAACAATTCGTAAGTCGCGGTAGCGTCCCGTGCATCGCACTCTCTCCCTGGATGGTAACGTGACGGTGAAGTCGGAGAGGTGCTCCGTGGTCAGTCCCATCTTCTTTGCAAAAGAAGAGGAAACGAAGGAATGGGATGCCCCTGAGTCAAATAAGACTGATGCGTCGGTGCCATTTACAGGGAAGGTACCTGTACATTTGGTTTACATTAGTACGTGGCTATAGAGGTTGAATTCATTAATTCGGTTGGTTCTTGTCCTTACCAGTGATGACGTTGCCAATCTCTTTGGCTTGGCTTGTGCCGTATTCAGAATGTTGAGGTTTGCTTCTTTCTCAGGTTCGTGGCCTGGATTAACGAGTCGCATGAGGATAAGACTGATAACAATTGTACGAAAACTTTGAAACTCCACTTTTATTTATTTCACAAATCATTACATTATACTTGCATACAAAGCTAGTGGCTTACAACATTACATCAATACTCTCTTAAGGTCAAGTTTAAACGTCCCGGTTTGATGTGGGTGGTGTTTACTAAAGCTGGTGGTGCGGTGTTTAACTTAATCCGCTTGATTCCGTGATACACTAATCTCGAATCTCCACCGAATATCAAAACATCTCCAGATTTGAGGACTAGCTTCTTAGCTAGATCCATTCTCTTTTGGTCGCCATATAAGAATTCTGCTTCACCACCAATGGAGAACGACACTACGGGAATACCCTTTGCAATGGACTCGGGTGTCTCATCCCGGTCCTGGTGTAATCCCAGTCGCCCATTTTGTTCGTAGAAGTTTACAATGCAAACGTCGGCATCAATGCCGGGTACTGGTTCGTCTTCAAGCTGCTGCGCGGTCTTCACCGCCTTCCATGCTAAGGTCTTGAATCTCTCGGGTATCCTAGGTACTCTCGCCCCATCTAGTTTCCTCACTTTCTGGTATGTCCTAGTCTGTGGATCTTAATCCTTACCTAGGCACATCATGTGTAGCCTCATCTTCGAACCGCTCGTAAAACCCGGAATGTAAAACCCACCTAGTTCTCTACCCAAGGCTCTACACTCTTCTATGATGTCGGTTTGCTCGTCTAAGGTTAAGAATTCCTAAGCAGAATTATGCCTGGTCGAATGACTTGGCTATTCTCTCTTGGATGTTCCTGTCCTTCGGTTGCGGGTCTTGGCGATCTCGGTCTCGTAGATAAGGGGTAGCAAATGTCGAAACTACCTAAGATGTGGAAGTTTTCCTATGGTAAGTCACTACTTAAGGTCGTAACACACACACATGGGTCATGCTTTAAAGCGTTTAACACACATCATGGTTCATACAATATCAGTCGGGTATTAGAATCACCTGTAGTGCGCTGGGTGCCCGCCTCAGCGCCTGAGGTTCCCGCTGAATTAAGGGTGGCGCGTCCCTGGTCGACTCCTTTTCCCTTCTGAAAACGCATGTCGGTGGACGTCTGGCCCCCTTGGCCACCTCGTGGCGCACCTGATCCTACAACAGTGGGCTTCTGAGCAGTCTTCGTGCCCTGGTAATTTCGGCCGGCTGGGTTGGAGTAGCACTCATAGTCGCGGTGCCCCATCTTTCTGCAGTATCGGCATTCCACCTTGTTGCCGCTGCAATCCACACCTGGGTGGTCTTTCCCACAGCGCTTACAGTAGAAGTGGCGCTGGGGCTTACCGGTGCCTGTTGCAACCGTAACTTAGGTTAACACGAGTCATACAATATTAGGAGTAACAAAGGGTTTAACAACTAAAATTATGAGGAGGGTATTCTCACCCCTGGGAGGTGCCGATCTCAGTGGCTGGGCGTCGATGGGTGGGCCGGTCAGCGTGGTACGGAATCTTTCCCCTTGAAACCCTGCTGACTCTGCTGCCCCTGCTTTCCCTTCTTTTTGAAGAAGCCTCTGTCAACACAGATTTGGGTCAGCACACATGATAATCAATTAGTGATTAAATCAATAAATGAAAATATTTCCTTACTTTCCCTTCTTTGAGCCCTCGCCTCGGTTCACTCCCCCGTCCTCAGACTCCCTCTCGGACTTCTTCCTTTTCTTCTGGCCCAGAGTCTCATCCCGAGTCTGGAGCATCAGCTCCGTCCTCGAGGCCGCATCATAACATTCCTGGAATTTAAACTGGTGATTCTTCACACATTCACTGTAATTGATATGTAGAACATTAACAAGAATTAACGGTGTTTAGGTTTTACCTGTATGGTGGTATAGAGTGTGGCGCCCATGGCTGTCTGGATACGGAATAAAAGACCCCCCGGAACTTTTCGACCTTAACGGTCTCAGAGTAGTCAACACCGGGGATGAAGTCAAGAAGACCGATGAAACGAGCGTAGTACTCGTCCATGGACAGACTCCCCTGGGTCAGCGTCTCAAACTCCCGACACTTCTTCTGCTTGAGGTGAGCGGGATAGTACTTCCCTCGCAGGATCTCCACAAACATAGTCCATGAGAAGTCGGGTGTCGCCAAGTGCTGGTCCTTCACAAGTCTCCACCAGGTACTGGCTGCGTTCTTCAGATTGAAGGCAGCAATTGTAACTTTCTGATCCTCTGGCACTCGCAAGGCCTCGAAGGCCTTCTCATGCTCTACGATGAAGCGCTCCAAGGCAATGGGGTCCGGCTCCCCTGAGTAGGTCGGTGGTCGGGTCTCAGATACCACCTTAAGCCAATTCGTCTCGCGGGGCTGCGGTGGGTGGGGTATAGTGCCTCCAATCTGGGTCAGTATGGCAGCAACCGCTTCATTGATGCCTGGAATACCGGTGTCGCCACCGGCCCCTCTGCCGGCTCCGCGGCCTCTAGGTCTACCAGCCATCTGCTGTACAGACCGTCGTATTATAATTCGGTAAATATACCGTCAGCACACACAGAGATATTAAATTGCCTTAGAGGCTAAATGGATATACGCATAGTGCGGAATCTCTACTTAAATTCACTAATAAGTCGTCTCGTACCTCACAGACGTATCCCGGGTTTCCCAAATCCTAAGCTCACTGTTAAATTCCTAGTATCTCGTCATCAGAGCGGTACTCCGCTCTGATACCACTTTTGTAACACCCCTCTCAATCATGACGTAATAATCACTCAAGCGAACGGGAATTAAAGGCGTCTCACAGCGGAAGAATTGACAGTAATAGAACTCACATGGGTGTTACTTGTCATCACTCGCCCATACGAGTGATGTAGCAATACAACAACTAAACAAAATGAAACATAATAATACAATCCGCGGTGACAACGAGATACCGCCTACATGTCTATCTAAGTCTCGAAAACGTAACTACTGTGAGCGTCTAGACAACTCCAAATCTTACAACAAATTCAGTGAAACAACTTAATACATAACGAGGCACGAATGGTAATCCAAATCCACAACATCCTAGCTACCCGGCCCCGCACTCCGGCTTCGTCCGTCATCATCAACCTGCATAAAGCCATAAAGGCTCAGCGATAAACGCTGAGTATGCCGAGTCTGGACCCTAGTGGTCAATTAGGTCGTATTAACCGTCTTTTTATTAGGTTCGTTACATGCAATGTCGGTTTACAGAGTATAGCAGGAACTGTAAAACATAATTAAGCATGTAACAATCATCACAGGTATACACATAACAGCAGCACATCGTACATTACGTTAGTATCGATAATTCACAAGCTGTTCTTAGTTTCACATCTTCGCGTTCACAACGCTCGGCCCACCGGGCCTTCACATATTGTTGGTTAGGTTAGCACTGTCGGGAGTCAG
The DNA here is from genome assembly GCA_023374045.1 of Limonium bicolor. Taxonomy (NCBI): domain Eukaryota; kingdom Viridiplantae; phylum Streptophyta; class Magnoliopsida; order Caryophyllales; family Plumbaginaceae; genus Limonium; species Limonium bicolor. The sequence goes on along the minus strand of CM041777.1, from coordinate 315,623,423 downwards.
TTAGGACAACCCGAGATATATATTCACTTGGACAGTAGTCCCACGTACACACAAGGTGCTCACTGCCCTGATCATCCGAAGACTCTGGGACTAATTCACTTTGCCTTTGTAAAGGCGTCCATTTAGGTGGCCAAGGGCCTGGTGCCAACGGTAGCACACTCCGCCTGACGATCTATCTAGGCTCGTTCAGGATTTACTAGGGAAACCCGACACAGGTTAACCCAAGAGATCTCTACGCGCGACCAGCAGCCAATGACTGTCTGGATTAAAGGTTCACATCACTTTCATTCACACTTCACTGTTAGCTTCGTTAGTTAGTGATCCAGTTACAGATTTAAACATGGAATACATCACTTACTTGTTGGCTGCCCTATGGGTCTTACGCATGCCTAGAATGATTCTAGGTAGTATTTATCTTTGAGTTGAAGCTCTAGGGACCGACAATGTCGTGTCCCGTTCCTAAGTGTTTTACTTAGGTTATAACTACATACTTGTAATACTTGATGTATTAGGTCGGCAACGGTAAACACAGTCACACAACTCGTATATGTAGTTTTATATAAGCCGATCTATAGTCGACATAGTATTATTTCGTGCATAAATAAGTAATGCAGTAAACACATATACATCACACATAGTCATACAAGTTATCAAACAAATCCGAGCCCGAGGAATTCCTCAGGACAACTCGGATCAAACTCCTTTACATACCGTACACCGTTGTCTAGATTCGTGCAGTGCAGACCACTAGAGCTTTCGAGCGCGTACGTCGGGAATGCGATCTAGTAATACAAGGAACACTAAGCGTCAATCCACATGACTGCACAATTCGGTATTTCCGAATAACGTTTGAAATCCCAGTACTATGTCCCCAGACTTAACATTTGTTACTAGTTAAAGTATCGTTACTATTATTTTATCAACCCCTTACTCGTTGTGTGAGTTAATTCTCGGTTTACACTAGAGCATGAAACCTTACGTTGTACACTTATGACATTTCACTCGGGGTTTATCCATCACCAAAGTCTTATACTAACTTTGGTATTTTATGTCGTTGTAGCTATAGTGTATAATTTTATTTCTTGACACGTGTTTATATATATATATATGTATGCGTTTAGCATAACAGTTGAATAACTATATCCTTAGCCACATAACATTATTTTTGTTATATTTGTTCCATGATGCTATATAGTATAATGTTTTATATGTCTTTAGATTTATAATATATAGTTTCGGTAGCTTTAAGTGTGTACCGAAAATGGTATACACCTTTGTTGTATTGGAGTCTCTTGATTACATAGTTCTCCTAAATCCTAATATGATCTACTAACCCATAACATGTTGTAAGTACCTAATCCTGTAACATCAGAACTTGTAGTAAAATATAATCCAAGGTTTGACAACATTTACTCTAGTTACCGGTAGTATGTACACATTTGATTCCATTTCTTTCATATCCCATTTTCTCCAACATCACCATTCAACCACAATTATCATAGATTATGAACTTAGGACTGTACCACACTTAACCCCCCCTCTGAACTTATTTATACAGAAGGGACAATTCATCGAAAATTCAGAGGCAATATCAGTGTTCCTCTTCTTCTTTGTTCCTGTTAGGTTATTCCGTTTGCTCCCACAACTCCCAATGGAAGCACCAGCCTAGTACACTCTCCTAGAAGTATCTTAGGTTCATTCACAACTCAATTCCACTCTTAATATCCCTCTGTAACAGGTTTACACAGAGAGTCATTATTTCAGAAACAATTGGAACTGATGTATTAAGTTTGATAAGTTATTCCTCTTCTGTTTTGCTTCTCATTCCTCGGTTTGGTTTCTTCTTCACTCTCTCCCCCACTTTACTTAACTACTTAGTTCTTGGTGTTATTACAGTTTTATTCCAGTCTGTTACAGACACATAAATAGCCATGCTTTGACTGGGAAGAATCTGAAACAGAAGAAAGAAAAGAAACTGGAGTCTGACTGGTGTTGTTACAGAAGGACATCATTATCAAACTGATTGCTTTCTCTTTTTTTCTTTCTCTGTCAATCCGTGAATCTCCTTTTCCATCCCAAGGTACTCTCTGATCTGTTTAAAGATTCCAGCTATGTCTTAATCCAACACCATCCACATAATCCCACTATCCTCACTGATGTATTTAGTTTACAGAAACAGAAGTCTAAGTTTTAAAAACTGAAACTGAGGTCGATGTCCCTTCCTCCTGTTATTTAATTCAATCTGTTATATTGGCTATCCCTTCTCAATGTTTTATGTCTGCTATCAGGTTCAATAGTTTTTCCCTTCTCTAAACAGCCCCAACATCTTTCTGTTGTCTCTACTGCACAGATTCACACAGAACTCAAACAGAAATAAAAAACTGGAAGAAAAGAAACAGACAGACAGAGACTGGTGTATGACTCCTCTTTGTTTGTTCACGTGTTTGAATTCTCAAACCTTTCTAAACTGTCGATCCTGTCAGTTTGGTGTGTTATGAAGTTTCTAACTCAACTAAACCCAAGGCAACTTTGTTACAGATGCAGAATTAGTCAGAACCTGGTCTGATAGGAAACTGGAGCTGAAATCCAACTGAAATCAAAAGAAACTGATTTGTGTTCTTGCTTTCTTCCCTGTCTGTTTACTGTTTTAACTGGTTATACTTCTCCTAACTCCTTACCCACTTAGCTAATGATTCACCGAGATTCTAGACTCAAGAGTAACCCAGAACAAACTTACTGATGCTACTGTAATTGTGTTCACTGAACTGAAACTGCAGAACAGAAAACTGCAACAGCTGGACTTTCTCTCCATTTTATTTTCTGTTTAACTTACGTTTTGATCCTCAATTCTTCACAATGATTTACCAAGTTGTTAAGTATCCCATCAAGCTTTTAAAACCCAACAAAACCCAAAACAGTCCTGTTACAGATATAGAAATGACCAGACACTTATCTGCTAAGAAACTGAAGCTGAATCTCAAACTGCATCAAAACTGGTGTTTCATTCTTCTTCTGTTTGTCTTTCTGTGATCACCCTTTTAACCCCCTTTTTTTTCCGAATAATTACCCAATCAGCTAATGGTCTACTCTGACCTTACCTCACAACAAATCCTCAATCATTCAGGACATTTCTCAGAAAACTCTCAACACAGAACTGGGCTATGCTGTTACAGAAAGCAGAAATGTAAAATTGACTGATTCCCTTTTATCGTGTCACCTGGTTCCTGAATTTTTTCCCAGCTTATTACTCTTAATGTAATGTGTTACAGAGTTCTTAGGATACTCAGCTTGTCAATTCAGCATCTACAAAGCTTCTGGAAACCGATTACACAGAAGTGTAAATTTCAGGTTTTGAGTTCTTTCTTACACCAGTTTCTTTTCTTCTTCTTCTGACCTCAGTCCCAAAGTACTAGTTGGTTCTCATCATTATCTTGATGTTTAGTGGTTCCTAGGTTTATAGATGAACTAGGACAACACTGTCGGTGCCACTGAAATCAGAATTTCCAAAACAGAAACTAGCCTCTTGTATTTCCCCTTCTCCTTATTTCACGATTATGCAACAGGTTGGGTTTTTGTTTACTCAAGATATTCTTATCCTTATTTAGGTGTGTTAGAAGTGTTTTAAGTTTATTGACCCACATCACAAGCCAGTTATACAGAAATACAAAAACTCAAAACTAACAGAAACACCAAAACTGATAACTTCCTTCTGTTTTCTGAGAATCCTCAGTTTTGGTTTTCTTTTCAGTTTCCCTTCATTACTAACCTAGATAGTTATGTGTTTGACTGAGTTTTAAGTTTCTAATCTAGACTTTCCTATCCTCACATTCCCTCCGCAAAGTAAATACACCAAAACATGGGTCTTATCAGTTGAAACTACACCAAAAACAAAAACCAGAAACTGTTACTTCTGTTTTTCTGTTTTGTTTTCTCCCTTTCTAGTTATGATCTGTTCTTATTGTTTCTCTTCAACATTCTCACGCTTATAGACTTGGTCAGGTATGCCCATAAGATAATGAACGTGTTAGCAGCTCAAGAGTACAAAATCTACCGAGGTTACATGCTACAGGTTTGCATGGTTATCAGTTTTGATATATTTAACCTCCTTTCTGTTTCTCTGATTTTTCATAAGTTTAGTAGTTACTCTTGCATCAGGAAATACTAGTTACTTACCCCAAGCTTATTTCTCAAGACCGTACACAGATAAAGACTTTGGTTAGCTCAGGAGTGTTATACCTTAAATCCTTCTTTCTTTCTGAGTTTAAGCCGGTTCTCCCTTGTAGATACTCAGTACAGATGCGATTTCCAGTGCTCTGGGTCACTTGACGACAGCTGGGAAAACCACTCTGAGGTTAACCCGTAATAACACAGAGAGAAATACATGGGTTGGAGCAGATCTAGGATAGGCATGATATTTACCTTGTCTTTTTTTTTTCTTTTCCTGGCGTGAATGGTACAGCAAGAGAAGCTTGCTTGGTCTTGCTCCTTCCCAAGCTGAGTACTATCTACTGTCTTCTACATGAGGAGAGACAGAAAGGAAGAAAAGAGGAGCTCAGGATTAGCTATGGCTATAACCGGTACAACAGTGGGAAAAATGTGATGAAGCTCACGTGAGGAAACAGAGAACAAAAAGGCTTAGTGCATGCTGGGTTTGTTACTGAAATAGAGAAGGAGTTTAGGTTGGTTTCCATGTGGTTTTACCTTGAGAAAACAGAAGAGCTAGCTTCCCTTCCTTCTCTGTTTTTCAACCGGAACTTCCCACTGCTTCAGCTCCCAGTTTGGTCTTCGCTACTGGGTGGAATTGTTCACGGTTTAGTTCATGGAGACAGGGAATTCATAGTAGAGAACAGTGAGCATGGTTTAAGACTGGAACTTACCTAACTACTGGGCAGTAGCCATGGAGGTGTGGGCAGCTCCCGGTGGAATTGGAGAGGACGAAGGTACAGAAGGAAGAAGAGGAAGGAGGCTGATTATAACGATGGATATGGGGTAGTTGGTCAATGGTGGTGTCGCGTGGGAATCCTCAAGAGGGATGGGCATTTGGAAAAAAATTCCCTTTGTTGCATGGGAGCACAAGACAATCTGTAGAATAATTCGTTCTGTCGTATGGAAGTTTGAAACGGTTGTGTTTGAAACACCGATTTCAGAGGGTAATGTCGGGTGATTCACCACTCTTTTCTGTAACTTTAGTATAGTGACTGCTAATTATAGTTCGTGGGTAGTTTATACCGAATTCGAGCACAGCTCAAGCGGTTAAGGTTTCGGGATAGGTACGAGAGGTCTCGGGTTCGAATCCTGGCTAGTGCATGTTGCTCTCTTCTTTTTTTTTTTGTTTCAGCCCTATTAAGCCTATTTATTGTATATAAGTGACTATATTAATATGTAGCGTTACTAGTTGTATGTATACATATATATATACGACTATTTTTATTTGTCGTGTTTCGGTTATATGTACACGTTATAATCTTGTAATGTTATGTACATTTACATATATATCCGTATGTACATAAGTACGGTAATAATAAACTGTTCGTTTGTTCACAGGTTATTACATGCCTGATTGTTTATACCTTAATATAGCTATTTATATTTAATATAGCATTTAATTATTTAGGGTATTTCAGTCTACCCCCCTTAAGGAGACTTCGTCCCGAAGTCGTCTTTCTCGAGTGATTATAACAACTACCCATATAGCCATGGTGCACATCTATTTGATGTGACGATACCTAAGCGGTACAGTATAACCGAATTCATAAGGAGTGTACACACACACACACTATATAAACAATCGTCAACCATTCATACATCCATTCATACATGTTCACAACATACACATGTGCACAATGCGCAAACAATTCATACATCCGAGTATCTCGTAGGATACTTACATACATGTTCACAACATACACATATGCGCAATGCGCAAACAACCTACCAACAAGACAAAACACGTATGCCCCGCATACAAATACACATACAGACACACAAAACTTGAGGCTCTACCCCCCTTAAAAGGGGTTACGCCCCCGTAACCCACCAGTACTGACAGACGCTACTCGAAAAGCGCTGGGTACTTGGCTCTCATGGAATCCTCTAACTCCCCAGTGGCCTCTTCGACCTCGTGGTTTGACCAAAGAACCTTGACCATGCGGATGGTCTTGTTCCTGGTCTCCCGTGTCTTCGTATTTAGGATACATAGTGGAGTTTCTTCGTAACTGAGGTTCGGGTCTAGTTCCAGATGCTCTGGCTGTAATACATGCAAGGGGTGAGGGATGTATTTATTCAGCTGAGATACGTGGAATACATCATGCACTCTCCCGAGCTCAGCAGGTAAGTCTAACCTGTAAGCTAACGGGCCCACTCGCTCCGTGATGCGATACGGACCAACATATTTCAGGCTTAACTTGCCCTTCTGTCCAAAACGAAAGATGCCCTTCATGGGTGACACTCTGAGGAAGACTCGGTCGTCGACTGCGAACTCGAGATCTCTCCGTCGGACGTCTGCATATGATTTCTGTCTATCTTGGGCAGCTTTCATATTCTTACGTATCTGTAGGACATCCTCTTTCACCTGCTCTAAGTATTCGGGTCCAAGGAATATGTTCTCGCTAGGCTCGTCCCAACAGAGAGGTGTCCTACATGGTCTACCATATAAAGCTTGGAATGGTGGCATCTGAATCGACGCGTGGTAGCTGTTATTGTAGGCAAATTCAATTAGATGCAATCGATCAACCTAACTCTCCTGAAAATCTAGGGCGCATGCCCGGAGCATGTCCTCCAAAGTCTGGATGGTCCTCTCACTCTGACCATCCATTTGTGGGTGAAAGGTGGTACTTAGCTTCAGCTTGGTACCCAGGGCCTCCTGAACTTGCCCCCAAAACCGTGATAGGAATCGAGGGTCTCTATCTGACACAATTGTCTTCGGCACGCCATGGTGTCTGATGACCTCTCGCTGGAAAACATCCGCTAGCTTGGGAACTTTCCAAGTGTCTTTGATCGGGATAAAGTTAGCCACTTTCGTTAATCTGTCGACGATCACCCAAATAGTGTTCGCACCTCCCTTAGTCGGTGGGAGGCCGACAACAAATCCATGGATAGGTCCTCGAACTTCCAGTACGGAATGGGCATAGGCTGCACCAAACCTCCTGGTCTCCTGTGCTCGAACTTGACTTTCTGACAAGTCAAGCAGCGGTAACAAATTCTGTTACATCCTTTTTCATACCACTCCACCAAAAGTGAGTCTTCAGATCTTTGTACATCTTCGATGATCCCGGGTGGATGGACAAGGAAGAACAATGAGCTTCACTAAGTATTTTCTCTTTTAACTCTGGGCTGGACTCTGGAATGCACAATCTGCCATTCAATCTGATCAGCCCATCATCACTGAGTGTGAAATCATATTTTTGCCTCTCGAATATGCCGTCAACTAACTGCTGCCTGATGGTCTGTATGTACTGGTCGCTCTCCTGAGCACAGCATACTTCTTCGACTAGGCTACTGCTTGCTGACATGGCATGTAAGGAGTGAACTCTCGGCTCAGGGCATCAGCTACTATGTTTGCTTTCCCCTCCTTGTACTTGAGGTCGATGTCGTAGTCCTTCAAGAACTCGACCCATCGCCTTTGCCTCATGTTCAGATCTTTCTGGGTGAATAGGTATTGAAGGCTTTTGTGATCTGAATATATCGTCACTGTCACACCATATAAGTAATGTCTCCATATTTTCAAAGCAAAAACCACTGCTCCCAGCTCTAAATCATGTGTCGGGTAGTTTTCCTCATGTTTCTTCAGCTGTCGGGAGGCGTAGGCTACGACCTTCCCATGCTGCATGAGTACACACCCTAGCCCCGTACATGAGGCATCACAGTACACTTCGACCCGTCGGTCCCTTCAAGAATGGTGAGTACGGGAGACGACGTCAGAAGATCCTTCAGTGTCTGAAAGGAACGCTCGCAGTCTACCGTCCACACAAACTGAGCGTCCTTTTCATCAAATTAGTCATAGGCTTAGCTTCCTTGGAGAAGTCTTTCACAAAAAGTCTGTAGTATCCGGCTAACCCTAAGAAACTGTGGATATCGGTCACTGTTTTTGGTCTCGGACAGCTCTTGACTGCCTCTATCTTCGCAGGGTCGACTGATATGCCGCTGGATGAAATGATGTGTCCCAAGAATGCCACGCTATCTAGCCAAAACTCACACTTCGAGAGCTTGGCATATAGCTGGTTTTCTCTCATAATCTGCAGAACTTGCCTAAGGTGTGCTTCGTGGTTTTCTTAGTTTTAGAGTAGATTAAGATGTCGTCGATGATACCACTACTGATGAGTCAAGCTTCTCTCTGAAGACGGTTCATGAGATCCATAATACCACGAGTGCATTTGACAATCCAAATGGCATCACGGTAATTCGTAGTGACCGTAACGTGTTCTGAACGTGTCTTCTCTATATCTCTCTAGCAATGCGTATCTGATGGTAGCCTGATCTCAAGCGATCTTCGAGACACTGCTGCGCCTCTGAGCTGATCAAATAAGTCGTCGATGTGTGGAAGAGGGTATTTGTTTTTGATTGAAAACAGCATTTAATCTCTGTAATCGATTCAGAGTCTCATACTCCATCTTTCTTCTTAAACAATACTGGCGCTCCCCATGGGAGACGCTTTTCGGTCTGATGTAGCCCTTGTCCAATAGGTCTTCTAGCTGAACCTTTAACTCTTTCATCTCTGCAGGCGCCATTCAGTAGGGTGCCTTGGCAATAGGCCTCGTGCCGGCATAAGATCGATGCCGAACTCCACCTCTCGTGGTGGTGGCATGCCTGGTAATTCCTCAGGAAACAGATCAGGGAATTCAGATACCACTGGTATATCCAAATCCATCTGCTCCTCTTGTCTCAATCGTGGACATAACATATATATGCGGTGTGGCCCTTCCTTACTTCTTTCATTAGGTTCAAAGTAGATACAATTTTGATGGTGGGTTCCTTCAGTACATTGCGGTAGGAAATAGCCTTGCCCCCGGGCTTTTGAGTAACAGTCGGTGCTCGGCACAATGTATCCGGCCCTTGTGTCTCTGCAGCCAATCCATACCGATGATGACGTCGAAACCCAACCCTCTGAACTCGGTCAAGTCGACGGGGAAATCTCGTCCCGTATAACAATCGTAAGTCGCGGTAGCGTCCCGTGCATCGCACTCTCTCCCTGGATGGTAACGTGACGGTGAAGTCGGAGAGGTGCTCCGTGGTCAGTCCCATCTTCTTTGCAAAAGAAGAGGAAACGAAGGAATGAGATGCCCCTGAGTCAAATAAGACTGATGCGTCGGTGCCATTTACAGGGAAGGTACCTGTAACATTTGGTTTACATTAGTACGTGGCTATAGAGGTTGAATTCATTAATTCGGTTGGTTCTTGTCCTTACCAGTGATGACGTTGCCAATCTCTTTGGCTTGGCTTGTGCCGTATTCAGAATGTTGAGGTTTGCTTCTTTCTCAGGTTCGTGGCCTGGATTAACGAGTCGCATGAGGATAAGACTGATAACAATTGTACGAAAAACTTTGAAACTCCACTTTTATTTATTTCACAAATCATTACATTATACTTGCATACAAAGCTAGTGGCTTACACATTACATCAATACTCTCTTAAGGTCAAGTTTAAACGTCCCGGTTTGATGTGGGTGGTGTTTACTAAAGCTGGTGGTGCGGTGTTTAACTTAATCCGCTTGATTCCGTGATACACTAATCTCGAATCTCCACCGAATATCAAAACATCTCCAGATTTGAGGACTAGCTTCTTAGCTAGATCCATTCTCTTTTGGTCGCCATATAAGAATTCTCTTCACCACCAATGGAGAACGACACTACGGGAATACCCTTTGCAATGGACTCGGGTGTCTCATCCCGGTCCTGGTGTAATCCCAGTCGCCCATTGTTCGTTAGAAGTTTACAATGCAAACGTCGGCATCAATGCCGGGTACTGGTTCGTCTTCAAGCTGCTGCGCGGTCTTCACCGCCTTCCATGCTAAGGTCTTGAATCTCTCGGGTATCCTAGGTACTCTCGCCCATCTAGTTTCCTCACTTTCTGGTATGTCCTAGTCTGTGGATCTTAATCCTTACCTAGGCACATCATGTGTAGCCTCATCTTCGAACCTCTGTAAAACCCGGAATGTAAAACCCACCTAGTTCTCTACCAAGGCTCTACACTCTTCTATGATGTCGGTTTGCTCGTCTAAGGTAAGAATTCCCTAAGCAGAAATTATGCCTGTCGAATGACTTGGCTATTCTCTCTTGGATGTTACTGTCTTCGGGGTTGCGGGTATTGGCGATCTCGTCTCGTGATAAGGGGTAGCAAATTGTCGAAACTACCTAAGATGTGGAAGTTTTCCTATGGTAAGTCACTACTTAAGGTCGTAACACACACACATGGGTCATGCTTTAAAGCGTTTAACACACATCATGGTTCATACAATATCAGTCGGGTATTAGAATCACCTGTAGTGCGCTGGGTGCCCGCCTCAGCGCCTGAGGTTCCCGCTGAATTTAGGGTGGCGCGTCCCTGGTCGACTCCTTTTCCCTTCTGAAACGCATGTCGGTGGACGTCTGGCCCCCTTGGCCACCTCGTGGCGCACCTGATCCTACAACAGTGGGCTTCTGAGCAGTCTTCGTGCCCTGGTAATTTCGGCCGCTGGGTTGGAGTAGCACTCATAGTCGCGGTGCCCCATCTTTCTGCAGTATCGGCATTCCACCTTGTTGCCGCTGCAATCCACACCTGGGTGGTCTTCCCGCAGCGCTTACAGTAGAAGTGGCGCTGGGGCTTACCGGTGCCTGTTGCAACCGTAACTTAGGTTAACACGAGTCATGTACAATATTAGGAGTAACAAAGGGTTAACAACTAAAATTATGAGGAGGGTATTCTCACCCCTGGGAGGTGCCGATCTCAGTGGCTGGGCGTCGATGGGTGGGCCGGTCAGCCGTGGTACGGAATCTTTCCCCTTGAAACCCTGCTGACTCTGCTGCCCCTGCTTTCCCTTCTTTTTGAAGAAGCCTCTGTCAACACAGATTTGGGTCAGCACACATGATAATCAATTAGTGATTAAATCAATAAATGAAAATATTTCCTTACTTTCCCTTCTTTGAGCCCTCGCCTCGGTTCACTCCCCCGTCCTCAGACTCCCTCTCGGACTTCTTCCTTTTCTTCTGGCCCAGAGTCTCATCCCGAGTCTGGAGCATCAGCTCCGTCCTCGAGGCCGCATCATAACATTCCTGGAATTTAAACTGGTGATTCTTCACACATTCACTGTAATTGATATGTAGAACATTAACAAGAATTAACGGTGTTTAGGTTTTACCTGTATGGTGGTATAGAGTGTGGCGCCCATGGCTGTCTGGATACGGAATAAAAGACCCCCCGAAACTTTTCGACCTTAACGGTCTCAGAGTAGTCAACACCGGGGATGAAGTCAAGAAGACCGATGAAACGAGCGTAGTACTCGTCCATGGACAGACTCCCCTGGGTCAGCGTCTCAAACTCCCGACACTTCTTCTGCTTGAGGTGAGCGGGATAGTACTTCCCTCGCAGGATCTCCACAAACATAGTCCATGAGAAGTCGGGTGTCGCCAAGTGCTGGTCCTTCACAAGTCTCCACCAGGTACTGGCTGCGTTCTTCAGATTGAAGGCAGCAATTGTAACTTCTGATCCTCTGGCACTCGCAAGGCCTCGAAGGCCTTCTCATGCTCTACGATGAAGCGCTCCAAGGCAATGGGGTCCGGCTCCCCTGAGTAGGTCGGTGGTCGGGTCTCAGATACCACCTTAAGCCAATTCGTCTCGCGGGCTGGGTGGGTGGGGTATAGTGCCTCCAATCTGGGTCAGTATGGCAGCAACCGCTTCATTGATGCCTGGAATACCGGTGTCACCACCGGCCCCTCTGCCGGCTCCGCGGCCTCTAGGTCTACCAGCCATCTGCTGTACAGACCGTCGTATTATAATTCGGTAAATATACCGTCAGCACACACAGAGATATTAAATTGCCTTAGAGGCTAAATGGATATACGCATAGTGCGGAATCTCTACTTAAATTCACTAATAAGTATCTCGTACCTCACAGACGTATCCCGGGTTTCCCAAATCCTAAGCTCACTGTTAAATTCCTAGTATCTCGTCATCAGAGCGGTACTCCGCTCTGATACCACTTTTGTAACACCCCTCTCAATCATGACGTAATAATCACTCAAGCGAACGGGAATTAAGGCGTCTCACAGCGGAAGAATTGACAGTAATAGAACTCACATGGGTGTTACTTGTCATCACTCGCCCATACGAGTGATGTAGCAATACAACAACTAAACAAAATGAAACATAATAATACAATCCGCGGTGACAACGAGATACCGCCTACATGTCTATCTAAGTCTCGAAAACGTAACTACTGTGAGCGTCTAGACAAACTCCAAATCTTACAACAAATTCAGTGAAACAACTTAATACATAACGAGGCACGAATGGTAATCCAAATCCACAACATCCTAGCTACCCGGCCCCGCACTCCGGCTTCGTCCGTCATCATCAACCTGCATAAAGCCATAAAGGCTCAGCGATAAACGCTGAGTATGCCGAGTCTGGACCCTAGTGGTCAATTAGGTCGTATTAACCGTCTTTTTATTAGGTTCGTTACATGCAATGTCGGTTTACAGAGTATAGCAGGAACTGTAAAACATAATTAAGCATGTAACAATCATCACAGGTATACACATAACAGCAGCACATCGTACATTACGTTAGTATCGATAATTCACAAGCTGTTCTTAGTTTCACATCTTCGCGTTTCACAACGCTCGGCCCACCGGGCCTTCACATATTGTTGGTTAGGTTAGCACTGTCGGGAGTCAGTTAGGACAACCCGAGATATATATTCACTTGGACAGTAGTCCCACGTACACACAAGGTGCTCACTGCCCTGATCATCCGAAGACTCTGGGACTAATTCACTTTGCCTTTGTAAAGGCGTCCATTTAGGTGGCCAAGGGCCTGGTGCCAACGGTAGCACACTCCGCCTGACGATCTATCTAGGCTCGTTCAGGATTTACTAGGGAAAACCCGACACAGGTTAACCCAGAGAGATCTCTACGCGCGACCAACAGCCAATGACTGTCTGGATTAAAGGTTCACATCACTTTCATTCACACTTCACTGTTAGCTTCGTTAGTTAGTGATCCAGTTACAGATTTAAACATGGAATACATCACTTACTGTTGGCTGCCCTATGGGTCTTACGCATGCCTAGAATGATTCTAGGTAGTATTTATCTTTGAGTTGAAGCTCTAGGGACCGACAATGTCGTGTCCCGTTCCTAAGTGTTTTACTTAGGTTATAACTACATACTTGTAATACTTGATGTATTAGGTCGGCAACGGTAAACACAGTCACACAACTCGTATATGTAGTTTTATATAAGCCGATCTATAGTCGACATAGTATTATTTCGTGCATAAATAAGTAATGCAGTAAAACACATATACATCACACATAGTACAAGTTATCAAACAAATCCGAGCCCGAGGAATTCCTCAGGACAACTCGGATCAAACTCCTTTACATACCGTACACCGTTGTCTAGATTTGTGCAGTGCAGACACTAGAGCTTTCGAGCGCGTACGTCGGGAATGCGATCTAGTAATACAAGGAACACTAAGCGTCAATCCACATGACTGCACAATTCGGTATTTCCGAATAACGTTTGAAATCCCAGTACTATGTCCCCAGACTTAACATTGTTACTAGTTAAAGTATCGTTACTATTATTTATCAACCCTTACTCGTGTGTGAGTTAATTCTCGGTTTACACTAGAGCATGAAACCTTACGTTGTACACTTATGACATTTCACTCGGGGTTTTATCTATCATACCAATAGTTTCTATACTAACTTTGGTATTTTATGTCGTTGTAGCTATAGTGTATAATTTTATTTCTTGACACGTGTTATATATATATGTATGCGTTTAGCATGTGAATAACTATATCCTTAGCCACATAACATGATTTGTGTTATATTTGTCCATGATGTATATAGTATAATGTTTATATGTCTTTAGATTTATAATATATAGTTTCGGTAGTAGCTTTAAGTGTGTACCGAAAATGGTATACACCTTTGTGTATTGGAGTCTCTTGATTACATAGTTCTCCTAAATCCTAATATGATCTACTAACCCATAACATGTTGTAAGTACCTAATCCTGTAACATCAGAACTTGTAGTAAAAATAATCCAAGGTTTGACAACATTTACTCTAGTTACCGGTAGTATGTACACATTTGATTCCATTTCTTTCATATCCCATTTTCTCCAACATCACCATTCAACCACAATTATCATAGATTATGAACTTAGGATTGTACCACACTTAACCCCCCCTCTGAACTTATTTATACAGAAGGGACAATTCATCGAAAATTCAGAGGCAATATCAGTGTTCCTCTTCTTTTTGTTCCTGTTTAGGTTATTCCATTTGCTCCCACAACTCCCAATGGAAGCACCAGCCTAGTACACTCTCCTAGAAGTATCTTAGGTTCATTCACAACTCAATTCCACTCTTAATATCCCTCTGTAACAGTTTACACAGAGAGTCATTTATTTCAGAAACAATTGGAACTGATGTATTAAGTTTGATAAGTTATTCCTCTTCTGTTTTGCTTCTCATTCCTCGGTTTGGTTTCTTCTTCACTCTCTCCCCACTTTACTTAACTACTTAGTTCTTGGTGTTATTACAGTTTTATTCCAGTCTGTTACAGACACATAAATAGCCATGCTTTGACTGGGAGAATCTGAAACAGAAGAAAGAAAGGAACTGGAGTCTGACTGGTGTTGTTACAGAAGGACATCATTATCAAACTGATTGCTTTCTCTTTTTTTTCTTTCTCTGTCAATCCGTGAATCTCCTTTTCATCCCAAGGTACTCTCTGATCGTTTAAAGATTCCAGCTATGTCTTAATCCAACACCATCCACATAATCCCACTATCCTCATGATGTATTTAGTTTACAGAAACAGAAGTCTAAGTTTTAAAAACTGAAACTGAGGTCGATGTCCCTTCCTCCTGTTATTTAATTCAATCTGTTATATTGGCTATCCCTTCTCAATGTTTTATGTCTGCTATCAGGTTCAATAGTTTTTCCCTCTCTAAACACCCCCAACATCTTTCTGTTGTCTCTACTGCACAGATTCACACAGAACTCAAACAGAAATAAAAAACTGGAAGAAGAAAGAAACAGACAGACAGAGACTGGTGTATGACTCCTCTTTGTTTGTTCACGTGTTTGAATTCTCAAACCTTTCTAAACTGTCGATCCTGTCAGTTTGGTGTGTTATGAAGTTTCTAACTCAACTAAACCAAGGCAACTTTGTTACAGATGCAGAATTAGTCAGAACCTGGTCTGATAGGAAACTGGAGCTGAAATCCAACTGA
This sequence comes from Limonium bicolor, assembly GCA_023374045.1. NCBI lineage: Eukaryota > Viridiplantae > Streptophyta > Magnoliopsida > Caryophyllales > Plumbaginaceae > Limonium > Limonium bicolor. The sequence goes on along the minus strand of CM041777.1, from coordinate 315,607,977 downwards.
AATCAAACAAACGAAATGATTTGTGTTGTGTTCTTGCTTTCTCCCTGTCTGTTTACTGTTTTAACTGGGTATACTTCTCCTAACTCCTTACCCACTTAGCTAATGATTCACCGAGATTCTAGACTCAAGAGTAACCAAGAACAAACTTACTGATGCTACTGTAATTGTGTTCACAGAACTGAAACTGCAGAACAGAAAACTGCAACAGCTGGACTTTCTCTTCCATTTATTTTCTGTTTAACTTACATTTGATCCTCAATTCTTCACAATGATTTACCAAGTTGTTTAAGTATCCCATCAAGCTTTTAAAACCCAACAAAACCCAAAACAGTCCTGTTACAGATATAGAAATGACCAGACACTTATCTGCAAGAAACTGAAGCAGAATCTCAAACTGCATCAAAAAACTGGTGTTTCATCTTCTTCTGTTTGTCTTTCTGTGATCACCTTTTAACCCCCTTTTTTTTCCGAATTAATTACCCAATCAGCTAATGGTCTACTCTGACCTTACCTCACAACAAATCCTCAATCATTTAGGACATTTCTCAGAAAACTCTCCACACAGAACTGGGCTATGCTGTTACAGAAAGCAGAAATGTAAAAATTGATGATCCCTTTTATCGTGTCACCTGGTTCCTGAATTTTTTCCCCAGCTTATTTACTCTTAATGTAATGTGTTACAGAGTTCTTAGGATACTCAGCTTGTCAATTCAGCATCTACAAAGCTTCTGGAAACCGATTACACAGAAGTGTAAATTTCAGGTTTTGAGTTCTTTCTTACACCAGTTTCTTTTCTTCTTCTTCTGACCTCAGTCCCAAAGTACTAGTTGGTTCTCATCATTATCTTGATGTTTAGTGGTTCCTAGGTTTTATAGATGAACTAGGACAACACTGTCGGTGCCACTGAAATCAGAATTTCCAAGACAGAAACTAGCCTCTTGTATTTCCCCTTCTCCTTATTTCACGATTATGCAACAGGTTGGGTTTTTGTTTACTCAAGATATTCTTATCCTTATTTAGGTGTGTTAGAAGTGTTTTAAGTTTATTGACCCACATCACAAGCCAGTTATACAGAAATACAAAAACTCAAAACTAACAGAAACACCAAAACTGATAACTTCCTTCTGTTTTCTGAGAATCCTCAGTTTTGGTTTTCTTTTCAGTTTCCCTTCATTACTAACCTAGATAGTTATGTGTTTGACTGAGTTTTAAGTTTCTAATCTAGACTTTCCTATCCTCACATTCCCTCCGCAAAGTAAATACACCAAAACATGGGTCTTATCAGTTGAAACTACACCAAAAACAAAAACCAGAAACTGTTACTTCTGTTTTTCTGTTTTGTTTTCTCCCTTTCTAGTTATGATCTATTCTTATTGTTTCTCTTCAACATTCTCACGCTTATAGACTTGGTCAGGTATGCCCATAAGATAATGAACGAGGTTACATGCTACAGGTTATAGACTGGTCAAGAGTACAAAATCTACCGAGGTTACATGCTACAGGTTTGCATGGTTATCAGTTTTGATATATTTAACCTCCTTTCTGTTTCTCTGATTTTTCATAAGTTTAGTAGTTACTCTTGCATCAGAAAGTAGTAGTACTTACCCCAAGCTTATTTCTCAAGACCGTACACAGATAAAGACTTTGGTAAGCCAGGAGTGTTATACCTTAAATCCTTCTTTCTTTCTGAGTTTAAGCCGGTTCTCCCTTGTAGATACTCAGTACAGATGCGATTTCCAGTGCTCTGGGTCACTTGACGACAGCTGGGAAAACCACTCTGAGGTTAACCCGTAATAACACAGAGAGAAATACATGGGTTGGAGCAGATCTAGGATAGGCATGATATTTACCTTATCTCTTTTTTTTCTTTTCCTGGCGTGAATGATACAGCAAGAGAAGCTTGCTTGGTCTTGCTCCTTCCCAAGCTGAGTACTATCTACTGTCTTCTACATGAGGAGAGACAGAAAGGAAGAAAAGAGGAGCTCAGGATTAGCTATGGCTATAACCGGACAACAGTGGGAAAAATGTGATGAAGCTCACGTGAGGAAATAGAGAACAAAAAGGCTTAGTGCATGCTGGTTTGTTACTGAAATAGAGAAGGAGTTTAGGTTGGTTTCCGTGTGGTTTTACCTTGAGAAAACAGAAGAGCTAGCTTCCCTTCCTTCTCTGTTTTTCAACCGGAACTTCCCACTGCTTCAGCTCCCAGTTTGGTCTTCGCTACTGGGTGGAATTGTTCACGGTTTAGTTCATGGAGACAGGGAATTCATAGTAGAGAACAGTGAGCATGGTTTAAGACTGGAACTTACCTAACTACTGGGCAGTAGCCATGGAGGTGTGGGCAGCTCCCGGTGGAATTGGAGAAGACGAAGGTACAGAAGGAAGAAGAGGAAGGAGGCTGATTATAACGTGATGGATATGGGGTAGTTGGTCAATGGTGGTGTCGCGTGGGAATCCTTAAGAGGGATGGGCATTTGGAAAAATAATTCCCTCTGTTGCATGGGAGCACAAGACAATCTGTAGAATAATTCGTTCTATCGTATGGAAGTTTGAAACGGTTGTGTTTGAAACACCGATTTCAGAGGGGAATGTCGGGTGATTCACCACTCTTTTCTGTAACTTTAGTATAGTGACTGCTAATTATAGTTCGTGGGTAGTTTTATACCGAATTCGAGCACAGCTCAAGCGGTTAAGGTTTCGGGATAGGTACGAGAGGTCTCGGTTTGAATCCCGGCTAGAGCATGTTGCTCTCTTCTCTTTTTTTTCAGCCCTATTAAGCCTATTTATTGTATATAAGTGACTATATTAATATGTAGCGTTACTAGTTGTATGTATACATATATATATACGACTATTTTTATTTGTCGCGTTTCGGTTATATGTACACGTTATAATCTTGTAACGTTATGTACATTTACATATATATCCGTATGTACATAAGTACGGTAATAATAAACTGTTCGTTTGTTCACAGGTTATTACTTGCCTGATTGTTTATACCTTAATATAGCTATTTATATATTAAAATAGCATTTAATTATTTAGGGTATTTCACCCATTCTTTTGCACCGGGTTATTTGATCAGCTAGTTTATTGTCTCTGTATGTCACATATATCAATTGTCATATAACTATTTTTTCTCCTCTACTTTTTCCAACTTTCAGCTGACAACTGACATCAGCTAGATTATCAGCCATGCAAAAGAATGGGGCCAACCATCTGTCAATAGAACCGCCGATCAGTGTTATTAATCAATAATCTTTTAAGTCACCAGTCCGTCAAAAAGTAGAAGAGAAGTGAAAACACATTCTATCGAGGAAGATAGAGAATCAAATCAAAAAATTGAAAAAAAATCAATAAAATGAGAAAAAGTATATCAACAAATACTCCTCCCTCCCGTATTGACCTACTGGTTTACTATTTGAACATGTCGTTTGACTTCAATATTTAACATATAAGATGACATAATTTTATAAATCTAAGTTTTACAATAGAATCCTTATATGAAAAACTATATGTTATAAAAATTTATTTTATTAAATTATTTTATCTTATATATTTAAAATTAAAATGAAAAAATGTGTCAAAAAACAAACAAGAACATCAAAGTGGAACGGAGGTAGTAACAGAAACACAACAATTTCAATTCCAACACCCCTTAGACTCATTAGTAATCTTTTGAAGTAACTTCTTGAGACTCAGGAGTAACTCGTGATTATTAACGAACGATACAATTCGTATTTACAAAGTATTGAAAAAGTAAAGTCTTCACTTTGATAAATCCAAAGGGGTAAATTGTGAATTTGAGAAATTTATTTTTCTTCCTGCAAGAGCAAACATGGAATTTCTAAATTACAAGTACTCGAAATGGCTGTCAGCACTAAAAATCCAAATGGCTGTCAGCACTAAATCCTAGTACTAGTTTGGTGCAACATATTTGCAATCAAAAGCTGAGAGGACGAAGCGGAGATGAAAAAAAGTAGAAAGAACTGCTAGCAAGTCAATAGACTCAATACCGTAATTCCGTTGTGTCATCATCTGTAGATACTTTGACAGCTGCGATCAATTTCTTCACAATATGATTCTAATCCCATGATACAGCAGAATTCCTCCTCGTTTACTAGGACATTCTAGTTCGATCTATATGAAATGTACACTCCGGCACCTCTATTACTTTCTTTTTGTTTGGGTGGGTTTGGGGGGGGGGGGGGGGGGGGGGGGGGGGGGGGGGGGGGGGGGGGTGTAAGGAGTTGATTGGGCCGATCCTAAGGGCCTGAAGCCAAATAAATAACGATAAGCAAAATCTAGACGCAGGCTAGACAAGGAAAAAAACCATATGAAGGGTAAGTCATGAGATGCAGCTTTGTTTATTAATGAATCGCTTTCTGCCTCATCCATTTGGTGGCTGACCACTTCTCACCAGAAAGCACTTCACAACCACCATGTACACTCTTCGGATCTGATTCGCCATTAAGCCCCTGCCAATAAAGAATTAATGTCACATTCCTGATGAAAAATGATGTTCATGAAGGAGACAAACACCACATTGCAGGAAAAGCAATACAATTCATAGATCTATGAACTAGATGAGCAGAGTAATAATGCAGTACCAAGCATATGAAACACCCAAACACAACCCAGTCACAGCAGATGATCCTTTAATTCGCTTTACAATGCTTACTAGAAGCCATACAGAGCAATGCATGGTTGTGAGAATAGCAAAATAATTTCATGAGTGAAAAGCCACTGATCAAATTCTCCTCTACTCAAGGTTCAAGCTACCATGGACAAGAGCGTATGGCGTAGAAAGATTATCAGAGGGGGTAGGGACGGGGTCAAGTAAGCAATAATTCAGGCAAATATGAACTTACCATACTCCAAAAAAGGACTGCATTTCCTTTAGTGGGCTTCACTGACATTCCTTTCATGGTCTTCCCACCACAGCTACAATCTCCCGAACCAGCCTGACAGAAATGCAGAATCGATTAAGATATTATAGCACATAAAATTTTGCTCGTAAGAAACCCATATTCACTAGTTAATCGCGAGTCTCCACTACTGTCTCCACCACCCATCTAAATGCAACATTTGCTCCAAGTTACTTTTCTTTCAAATAATGAATGAATTGTATAATCTCAGAGCAAAGAGCCACACCAGCTCCAGTGAGCGAACCATCCACGAGCATCTAAGGGGATCATCTTTCTATTCCTGTATATTCTGATCATAATATTTGTTAGAACACAGGTTAATACTTAGATGTCATTAATCGGGTTAGTAGGGGTATATTAGTACTTCCTTATGCTAATGCTTACCATCATTGTAACATTCTATATAAGTGGTTGTAGAGAGGAGAGGGAGGGGCATCGATGAATTGAATAGAGATTGTAGGCCTCTTAGGAGGATTTTGGGAAAAGATAGGCTGATTCCTATCATAGGTATCAGAGCCCTCGTTTTCTGGGCGGGCACAAGGGTTGACGGTAGTTAAGCGTAACAACACAAACACCATGGGTTCTTCAGACTCTGTACTGGCGGCGGCCAAGAACCAGTTGAACGAGGTGGTCGCTGGTCTAGATAGCCTTACAGCGACGGTTGCGGGGTTGACAGGGCTTCCCGCGATGGTGGAAAACCTGGCGGTTGTTGTGGCTGAAATGCAGAAGGTGGATATTGCGGGGCGACGAGGAGCGAGTGATGAGAATCTCTCTCGACGATCGCCGAAAGAAGGAGATTCATCTGATCGAAGGGAAATTAAGATCCGTAAGATCAAACCACCGACCTTCACCGGAGAAGATCCACAAGGCTGGCTGTACGAGGCCGATTCTTACTTCATGTTTTGCGGGATAGAGGATGACAACAAATTGGAAGCAGCAGCCGAGTACATGGGAGGAGAAGCTTTTCTCTTCTTTGAGTGGATCTGGACCTATTTCAAACACATTTCTTGGACATTCTTCCAGGGTGTGTTAATTGAAAGATTCAAAGGCTTGAGAGAAAAGGGTCTTCACTTATGGTGTGCAGTTCCTCGTGCACTTCGTCAGACGATCGAAGCAGACAGGAGGAAATTGAAGTCCAGTTGGGAGAAACAGCCAACAGCGAAGAAGAGATTGTGTTTAGGGTTGAAGAATCGAAAATCAAGATGCTTACAAAGGATGTGGATTTCACATCAGCTTCAGTTACCGTGCAGGTAGTGATGGTTAGGAGAACGCAGAAAAACGTTAAGAAGAGGAGATTGAAAGTGAAGAGGAGGAGGAGGAGAGAATTGGATCATACGGTTCAAGGAGAGACAAGAATTCATTCGGCTAGAGTTAGGGAAACTGAAAGAAGGCTGAGGCAAAGAAAATTTGATCGGCTGAGGAGAAAGAGGAAAAACAGATTAGGAAAAAGAAAAGAGGAAGGTGGATTACCTTATCGGGAAAAATTCCCAACCCTAGTCGACCGGCCAGTAGCAATCGAACTGGTTTTGGATCGAGGTCGAAGTGGTGGGCCAAGCTGGACGCAGCGAGAGGCGGTGGTACTGAGACGAGCAAGTTAATTGCTCGTTTATCGACTCCCATTCACTCTTCGCCTCCGGCAGCTTTGAAGACTTCCAGTGTGTCCCACAACAAGAAACATTCATGGAAGAAATTCACGATTAATTACATATGTAGGAAAGGAGGTTCGCAAGGTTAAGAGGGAGGGACGACTTTCGTCTTGGAGTAAAAGTTACCAAATCGGCGGAATCCCTAATTCTCGGCCCTCCTCGATATCCTGTCCCTACCGAAATGCCATGTTCGACTCCATTTCTTTCGAAGGGTATTGAAGGCGGAGTGGTTGTAGCTTTAATTTTGTCGTTCTGCACAACACTTGTTTGGTACGATTCTTATCAAGGCCGCTATGTACGAGAAACCTTAGTGAGATCTGACGTTGATTCTGCACTGATTCCTGGACATTCAAGAATCATTTTGAGGTCCAAAAAGTTAAATGCGCAGCCCAATTCCTGGACATTCCATCAGACGTTGTCCACTCCAGCAATAGCGGCAATCTCTGTGAACAAGGTGTTCTCTTTTCGAATCATGCAGTTCTCCAGAGCTGGGAAAACACACGGATTGTCCTCCAGAAATGCCAGTCCCTTCTTCCATGGGCAGAGGATTTGCTTATTGTCATTGGGATGATTTATGAGGATGTTGATCTGGACAAGCAAACTCTAAAGCAGGAAAATTGCTCAAGTATGGCTCCGGAATTGTTGCTACAGGTTGCACTGCGTGGAGATTTCCTAGGAAAATCGGTGGTGGTGATACATCGGCATGGAAGATGCTGCTGCAGCTAAGATCATCTACTATCCAGATTGTTCACCTCCTCTCTTTCTTTTCCAACCTTGAGGACAAGGTTATCTTAGGGGGGAGTGATGTTAGAACACAGGTTAATACTTAGATGTCATTAATCGGGTTAGTAGGGGTATATTAGTACTTCCTTATGCTAATGCTTACCATCATTGTAACATTCTATATAAGTGGTTGTAGAGAGGAGAGGGAGAGGCATCGATGAATTGAATAGAGATTGTAGGCCTCTTAGGAGGATTTTGGGAAAAGATAGGCTGATTCCTATCAATATTCTCCTCTTCTAATTTTCCAGAACTCCTCTTTTGGAGACTATGTTTCTACATCCCCTATAGCAGATTAGCGAATTTTAGAATCGCAGAAGACGTCATCCTTCTACATTCCAATTTCAGCTAGGTATGCAGGCTTTGTGTATAACGTTAGCATCAACCTAGTACAAGAACTGCACGTGCAGACAAGGTCATTATTAGTAGTAATTACCAATGGAAAATAAGTTTCCCCTCCTTCGACATTGTCAGTTAAATACATGAGCATTGTTGCTACTCTTTGACCACCACGCTTTATGTTGAACTGAAACCAAACAGAATTCCATACCCGGATCAATAAGATGATACTGAATGCGGTCTGTAGAAAAGAAAGAAAATACAGAAACTTGTAGGAGAAAGCTTAAGTGAGAATGAGATGAGACAGAGAGAACTCACAGAATCTGAAAAGTAATCATGATGGGGTTTGTAAAACTGACTTTTCTCGTACCTGTGCCTCTGCAGGTGTTAGCCTTAATTTGAAGAGAAATTAGTATTACTTTCTCACTAACACAGTGTCCATTAAATGTCTTGTTCACCCACCTAAGAACTTGAATGAGCTCTCCATTCTCAACTGGTACTTGGGAGTAGACAGATATTCGTTTTTCAATTGCCTGTTTAAGAAAGGAGAAGAAAGTTTTATATTGACCGAATTTGGTATATTTGAGTATCCGATCTAAACACCATAGCAAAATAGTTTCTATTTCCAGTAGCATTCCTGCTGAATAAGCATGTCTGCACGCAGTTAAGACATGAATACATCACAGAAAAAAAAGCTCCCATCAAGCTACACATAAACACAGTCCATCCTTTTGATCCCCTTCATGAATGCTCTTTGATTTCAAAACAACAAAGATTCAATCTCTATTATTACCTCTGTTACAAAATAAAAGATGTCATAACTTATAGCACAAGAATTAAAAAATTCACAAAAGTTACCACATTATCCTTATTTGATTAAAAGGTTTTATTCTTGTTTTTACTTTTTGTAATGATTACTATGGTCATAATGAAAAGTAAAGTTAATAAAAGTGCATTGAAAATCTAACATATCACATATTGTTAAACAAAAGCTAAAACATCTTTTCCTTATGTAGCAGAGGATTAGAGTCCTTGCATGCATATTTTGCTTCTTTTTCTTGAAAATATTCCACAATTCTTATACACTATACAACAACGACAACATCAAACCCTTATTCCCAGAAAAATTGGGGTCGGCTAACATGAATCAATGTAAGAAGTTGGAGCAAAATCATAAATATAAAAGAAAGAAACACACAAAGACGCAGATAAATGGAAATTTGACAAGGAAGGGGAAGGGGAGGAAAACGGGTTATACATCATTTCGTGCTTTATTTTGAACATAGATAATTCTATAGAAATTTTCTTTTTGTGAAAAAAATATCAAATATTTGTGTTTAGAGATGTAAAAGTATGTCATATTATTTGATGCTGTAACATTTAGCATCATTATTAAGGGTACTTTAAGTTGTTTTAAGGTTTATCATAATACAGAATATAAAAGAGAAATACAACTATTATATATGAAATCTTTTTAACATACTCTCATTAAATTTCATAAAATATAAATCAGCATAGTTTTTATTGTGCTGAAATTTTTATTATAATTCTCAACATTATTGTTATATATTAGTCACATGATAAAGAAATGGAATTTTACTAGTATGGACTTTGATCCCCGACTCTATTTTTCCAGAAATTTACATAATGCGCTAAGAATTTAGAGAATAAGCCTAGTAAGATGTTTTATTGAAAGAAGAATATTGACACAAAAGGAAAGTTCACTGTGCAATAATTACTATTAGTGGAATAAGAGCCAGGTGCCTCCTCGTGCTGAAATACAGAAGAATTTATAGGACTAGTTAATGCATCAAAGTATCATACTCTAAATCACATCTCATCCCTGGGGAGCTAGGGAGAAATAATCAAGAAGCAGAGGTAATAGCATTTCCTTTTGTTGAAAATCAGTAAATAAACAGCATTCTTAAAGTGTTAGTTTATCGGAACAATAGTCCCTCAATTTGTTTTTCATGTCAAACTGTTGGAACTAACATTTTTTATTTGTAAGTTAACAAAGATATTAAGTTCTAGTTGGTTTTTAATGACACATTTACATGGATAACAAAAAAGCAATAGACTTTTATGATTTGGTTGATGAAGTTGTAGGAAAGATAATGGTTCAAGAAATAGGCCCCGCTGCATACTTCTACTATAGCTGAAGTGTGTTTGAAACTAGGCAAGCAAATGACAACAGAGAAAGTAGATCAAATCAATTACCTGTACCATCGGATATTTCTTCTCCTCTGATTTCAAAAACATTCCAGAGCTCGTCCTGACATTACTTTTAATTCCCTGCCACCATACTGTAATTAGAACTACAGGTACATTCTCTTTAATACGTTGATTCTTCCACAGGGTAGATATTTAAAAATATTTACTTAAGGGCAATCGATAGTATGATGAAAACCCATTTGTAAATTGCTTATCTTCCAGTCTACAAAGTAAGCTGGCCTAACGTTTTGAAAAGGAACAATCAGCATTTAACTGTAGGGAGCCACTAAATATAACAGCGAGAATACAGATACTACAACATTTTTGGGAAGTCACACATGTTTCAAATAAGATGGACCCATTTCTTAATCTTCAGCAACTGCAGCACCCTCCCACCCAAGAAAAATGAATAAACTAATACTGTAAACACTCTTTTTTGGTAGATTAAAAGGTAGGAGAAGCAGAAAGATGCAAACCTTCCCTGTTTTGTATCTACCACAGTAGAAACTTGAAGACGAGGTGCAGCAATGCCTCTGAGATAGTCACACTCCTGACAAAACTCAAAAAAATTCCCTAAACAGATTGAGAAACGTGTTCGCACAGTATAACAACAACAACAATAAAGCCTTATTCCCAAAATAATTGGGGTCGGCTAACATGAATGAATATATGAGGTATACGGTAAAGAAGAGACGACCTAGCTTTAACGGTACTCATATCTTGATTCATGTCATGGGGTTTCATAATATATGATCAACAATGCCAAATTGGGTTGAAAAATTAGACTACATGATAATAACAAGTTCCATACCAACAGAAGAAAGGCTCCCAAGTCAAGGAGCACCTTATAAAGCCAACAATCAATCAGTTAGGAGGTTAGGAAATACAATATTAATTAAGGCTATACCTTACAGATTCAGCATGTAACAATATCAGTGTAGTGGTTTATGTCATATTCTATGCTTCGGATACAAAACAGTTGAAGTTGCAGAGGGCTGAGCAAAACAGTTATTTATTATACGACAATAACATGCTACGAAATATCAACGTTTGAGAGAACGAAATGTTGCTATGATATGATATATAAGGGCAGGAACTAAAGCTGGGTGATACTAGAGTTTCAACACATCTAAGAGCATTCAAATCTACAGCTACAGGCAATATACAGGAATGCCTAATTTGTAGTCCTGCAGAAAGCGCAATATCATGTCAACTCTAGAGCACTTTTAACTACTATGCAAGATTTATATATAAGATCTGACTTTGTATTCTACAAGATTAGAAGTACCTCCATGCTGAGAAAATTATGGAGTACAATTATTCTTGGTGACCAACTGATAATTTCAGGTTTAACCTGCATAACAGCAAGCAAAGGTGAGCAACGCTCGTTGTATAGGCAAATTAGACTTTTTCTTTCAGCTTTAAAGACAAACAGCTTACAAGTCCAAGTCGTAAAGTGGATGCTTCCTTGTCATTAGCCCAGTTAGGAAAACCTGAATATTAAGAACAGGATCAAACTAACACTGTTCCCGTCAATCTCAAGGAAAAGCCAAATGTCTAGGTCAAACAACTATGATAATACAGTTTATTTATGCTTTCAATTTGAAACCAGATGATGATGAACTGTTTTATTTCTGCACCAGAAAAGATTGATGCGGAGAAGACTGGAAACACTAGAATAAAGCAAGAGATCTTAAAACTATAGGAAAGAAAAAAAACCTAATTAAGATGTCAAAAATATTCTTCTTGCATACAATTTGAAAAACATAGGAAAAAACTTAGGCATGAAGATTCATGTGATAAATGAAAATACAGGTTTGTAAAATTCAGACCTCCAGACATCTGAAAATAGCGGTTCTGCGTGTCATTTCAAGTTTATGGACAGATGCTAGGTCAGTGCCTGTAAACAAGACCATTCACAAATTACAGTCATGCATGAGAAGATGATAGAAAACTTATTGTCATCCACAGACATTCAATATCCCAGCTTATCAGGATCCAGAACAAGACCAAAGCTACTTTTTATATATATACACTGAATTAGCGCTGAACAGGATAACATTTTAGGCATTTTCTTAATAATATTACACAAATTAAACGACGAGGAGTACATTTCAGTTTTTCCTGCTGCATATGCTATTCAGGTAATTTCACACAATTACTGAAACTTCAATAACTCATTCTTTAAACTTAAAAGGATATAATCATATAAGTTTACCCGCTCCTCTATAGAGAAACTAGTGTAAAAAAGAACCATATACTAAACGATACAGAAGTTATGACAATAATAAATATACCATAGGAGTCTTCAAGTCTATTTATGAAGGCTAACTGAAACAATGCACCTGCACATAAAAAGAAGAAAGTCATCTGCCACACCCATAAAAAAACCTATAAAACCATGTCAACATTAGCTTTCTTTTCTAACACTAAAAGATATTTATATGCATGGCGTGATTAACAAACACAATGACACTGACCCTTATCCACAAAAGGTGTGTGCTGTAAGCCACACAACGATAGATAGACAAAGGAAATTACCATACTATGTAAAAATTCTTACCCCACAAAGAGTAGTCTGATGTTTTACCATGAAGTAGTGCACAGAGAACAGCCAATTGTTCTTAGACTAGTTGTCATCACAGCATTTCAGTGATAAGGCAAGGAAAACTCATGCCCTCATCAACAAAATTATCTTCCGACTTTGACCACTGTGTTAGGTCATGATATATCACTATTATAGATTGCTTCCAACATATATGCCTCCCATATAACAGGAACTAAGTCTATTGCACCTTACTACATATGATATATAGTTTTCTTCAACTAACTATCTTCCAACTCTTCATTTGCAATTGATATATAAAGGTTTTAGATAATATTTCATTAGCTATCTGAGAAATCCTCAATCATCAAAATTGCATCATAAATTTCTAATCTGTATGCAGCACAATATCCAGAGGAAGATAAATGGGAACAAATTCCTCACTATTGTATAATAGAGTCATATCGTCTTATACAGATGTTTAGCATTTCATAAGATGGAGCACTCCAAACAGATTATGGCTTCAAAATGATCTCACATAATTGGAGCCAAAAACATAAGTACGTAGATAAGAATATAAGAGACAGAGTCACTGGTAGCATAATCAGTTCTTATATATATTTATAACTAAAACCCACAAAAGGTAAACATTTATTTTAAAGTTTTGAGGCCATCAGAAAATTGATGATCAATATGATAACAGAGACGAAGGAGGACAGATTATAGGAGTGTGCTGTTTGTAATGTTCCATACAGGGGCATCAAAATATTTGACAGAAAAATCAGAAACTATAAACAACAAACTCAAATGTTTTAAAGTCAATACACTAAAAATGCAGGTAAAAGATATCGTGACCATAAGCATTAGTTCAGGGTTTCCGTCATTCATTCCACGATGATTAAATTTTATTATCACTTTTTTCGACAAATTGAAGATACAGATTTAAGGTAGATTACAGCCAAAAAGAAAAATTAGAGAAACTATCATAATGTCCAAGGAAGAAACGAGTTGTGTTTTTACAGTTCAGTAAACCTAGCTACTATCTCTAATTCTAATCAGATCAAGCAATCATAAGCACCGGGTACTGGTTGGGTGCAAGAAAAGGTTGATACATATGTACGATTGTATAAATTTACTTGTGTACGTATACAACCATCAGTGTATTAGTTAACAATAACCGCCAAATGATCCAACGACAGCGCGATGTCATTGCATTCGTAACGATGATCCAAATACGACCTTAATCGACAAAGTAGAATGCCATATTGTCCAGACCAGGGCCACAAATTTCAGGGAATTGAGAAGAGAATCCCTCAAGTTCCAATTTGACAGGAAATTCAGAGCCAAATTTGCAAGAAATAATCAAACAGCCGAGAAGCAGAGAGAGATCAGTGAGCAGCTACATTTGATTCTCAAACAACGCTTGCAGTCAAAATTTAGCACAAGGACTAATCAATCAAAGAAGAAGCAGAAGAGAACGATGATTAAGAGCAGAAATCCAACAAGGTAGGGAAATGGACATGGCAAATTACCGATAATCATTCCGACGGTAACAAACGTGAGAAGCCCGAAGACGACTTTCATGGGAGACGCCATGGTGAAAGCATAGAGGAAGAGAGAGAAACTGTCTTAAAGGTAAAAACCCTTTAAGGAGAAAATTCAGAAATGGCAAGAAAAGTCATTATTTTGACTGAAGATGCCCACTGATCGTCAGTAGGACACGTAACACACGGGAATAAGAAAAAAATGAAATGCCAAAATCGTTATGCCTCCCCAGCTTAAAGAGGTAGAGATTATGTAGTTTGTATTTACTTGATCAAAGACCGCGGTCCCTGTACTTACCGGCAACTACTTCTCAGTTCCCAGCCGAATTGCTTGCTGTTTCCCAAACGACTATTGTGTCACTCTAGAGTGAAGATTTAAACAATGGTGCTCTTACGACCAAAAAAAAAACAATGGTGCTCTCACAGGAAAACAAACGTCAATATAAAGAGCGTTGCAACTAATTAGTCTCGATTTAACGCGCAATCTTGATAGGTGAGGTGACTTAAGAGCATTTGCATTCTGCATCCACATCATCTCTTATAAACGCAAGTTATGGGGTGTTTGGTTTGGCGTAGAAAATGAATTAGAATTAGGAAAGGAAATAAAGGGAAAAAATCCATTTGATTATCTTGAGGAAAAGAACTGAGGACTTTATCACTCAAAGAAAGCTCCAACACAAAACTAGTTCATATTACAAGTCTGCTATGAGTTGTACTTAATGTTAAGTATAATTAGCAAAAGTATAAACATAATTAAATAATTGACTCGTAATAATTGACGAATAGCTCCATTTACAAGACTATGTACCTCAAACTTAGATTCTCTATATTATGATTTAGTTGTACACTTCAATCTATGCTTTTGTACTCACCAATCGATGTACTTATTGCTCCCATCATATGATCAGACTCAATACCATTATGTATCATATTGGGTCCGTTTGATATACGTTGTTGTTGTCCCGTCAACTGTCAAAATGAATAAAGTATAGAAGAAAAAATTGGACTCGGCTGTTAGCTGTCAGCTGCCGGATTTCAGCTGTCAGTTGTCCAAAAAAAAAGTAAAGGAGAAAAAATGAGAAGTATTTGCAAAAGTTGGCAGCTGCCAGTTGCCAAAATAAATAAAGTAGAGGAGAAAAAGTGGAAAGCTGGCAGTTGTCGGGTTTAGGTCATCAGACGAAGCCATTGACAACAATTTTGGAATTAGATTAAAGGAAGAAAAAAAAGATGGGAAAATTCACAAAATACCACGATTTGAGTTTGTAATTCACGATATACCCCTTTTTGGAAAGTTGTTCATAAAATGCCACAATTTGAGTTTGAAATTCACAAAATGCCACTGTCTGCTAATAGACGTTAGTCTCGCCGTTAAGTCTCTCTGGTAAATGATGAAAATACCCCTGACGGCAAATTTGAATTGCGCTGATTCGACTGTGCAACGGCTATTTTTTTGAATTTTTTTTTAAATACACAAAATACCCTTGTTTGGTTTATAGTTTACAATATGCCACTATTTAGGTTTTGATGTTCACAATATGCCACGATTTGAGTTTATATGTTCACAAAATGCCCCTGTTTTTGCTATAACGGCTAGTTTGAGCCCAACAGCTCTTTTTTGCCTATGTAAAGACCTTCTTACCATGTAAACAAAGCACAAACACCATACTAAAGTCATGGCCTTGTTTACAACTACAATCAATGAAAAGTTTCAAACAATTCATTGCAAATGTGGAGCCTCATCAAACCTTACCCTCTCCCGCAAAGAAACTTCGGTTCGAAGGGCGTACTATAACTGCTGGGCATGTGATATTTTCAAGTGGTGGACACCGGTGATGCAAGATCGATACTCTCCTCCGGCTTAGGAGTTAGGGCCGTTACACGCCGCGAGTCTACTACCTAGCGTCGCAAGGCTCTAACGAACACATACCCAAATCCGAAAACATAACAATTGCATTAACGTAAAAAGGGTTTACAATATCCGTCAAGTGTGAAAACCAAATACAAATCCGCGGCCCGAAGGCTACATAATCCATAGTGCCAAATGCGCAAAAGCATAACATAGTCTAAATACAAGCTAATCCAGAATCAATCCCCAAGCAAGAGAGAAACTCTAAGCTCAATCTGCATAATGTAAGAAAGGGGTGAGCTACACAGCCCAGTAAGCAGAAGACTTCCTCAAGGAAGCCCACTCAAGACAGAAGTATCACACAAAATAGAAGGAGCACATGACACTTAGTAAATGTACAGAACAGAAACAGAACGGATCCCAAATCAGAATCGAAAATCACATCAAAATGTCAGTCGGACTTTCAGAATCAGCAACACATGGTGGGACACTAGAAACCCGCTTACACATCAGAAGGACTCATATAACGTCCTGTGGATCCGAAGATCCTACATCAGAAGCCGTAGAGACAGCTAACGGACCTGTCGGTCCCTAATGTCCTAAGGGATACCCTAAGGAACTTATACAGAAGGAATTTCTGCGCAGCATGCTACGGGACAGCCCGACCCGACTATCCAAAGCTCAGAAGCTAAGTAACTAGGTCCCAAAACATAAGTTCATAAATACTGATCTTAAGTGCTTAATGATGCGTATAAACAACATAGGAAGCTTGTACACAGATAGGGGAATGCAATTCCGCAAACGGAATTCAAACAGAGCTGAAACGGAGAAGTATGTGAAAGCAGAGCCCTGTCCGAACACGCGTCCGAACATGCATGTTCAGACAGGTGCCGAGAGTTCAAACATGCTGAAATGCGTACGTCCGAACATCGAAGTTCGGACGTATGCCGAGAGTTTGAAAGCCAAATTTTCATCGGGTCCGAACTTGCGTCCGACCTTGCAAGTTCAGACACAGGTCGAAGCCAAAACCAAAACCAAAGATTGTCCTCGCACTCTGTCCGAACATCGAAGTTCGGACAAATGTTCGGACGCTTCAAAATTTCAGAATTAGCAGGCACGCCAGACAACACATCCGAACATCAATGTTCGGATGGAAGTTCGGACGTCGCAAAACAGTTGAATTCCAGAACCGCGACAGAGACAGAAAAATCCACAAAAGTAACACCATCCTCAGCAAAACATCCAGAATTGAAACGCAGTGCTCACAGGGGTTTGACAACTCAAACATTAATCACTAAAGAATTCACCGGAAACACAATTCGCAACCCAAATCAAAATTCTAAACTTCACCCCGAGGGTGAGCAAACAACCTCGAATCCATCCCCCACTTACCTGAATTTGCAGAGCAGAACTGTTCCCGACGAAGACAGCAACCAGCCATGCAGAATCCAGACAGCAGAGAAGCCAAAACACACTGAATTGCACAATGTTCCAGCCACAAATCATAAAACGCGCACACCGTAACTGTAACACCCCTCTCCACAATCACGTAATAATCTCTCATGTAGCAATAATTAAAACGTCTCGCAGCGGTAAAATAAATAACTATTACAAACTCACTCGGGTGTCACCGGCCATTACTCGCCCATGCGAGCAACGTAGCCAAACCACATCCAACTTCCAAAATAAATAAACTGCTAACCGTAGTGATAACGAGAAACTCCTATACATCATACTAAGTCCAAAACCATAATCATCGACAGTGAGCATCTACCCAATCCTGAAAAATACTTAACCTTACCATAAGACCATACACCATCTTCATTACTATACACATCTCCAATTACCCTGTTCCTGCTCTTCAGCTCCGACAATGATCAACAACCTGAAATGGTGTAGTATCAGCGATAGACGCTGAGTATGCCGGGCCTGGACCCTAATGGTCACTTGTCATTTTAACCATCTCATTATTAGATTGGTTTCATGCTTTTCCATTTTACAGTTATAAACAATGCTGTAGCATAAGTGTATAATATACATAACCATCCATCCAATTATTCCTAAACATTAATCATCCATCCAAACATTCATAGAATATTTCAAACAACATTTATATATCGAACGTATAGAATAACAACAATATATTGTACAATGTACAATCGCCGTAGCGTTCACCATCCACTGTCAATTTATTTTAGTTTGGCTTTCAAGCCCCATCCATATGTACAATGTACATTCGCCGTAGCGTACAGCATCCATAGTTAATTATGTACAATGTACATTCGCCGTGGCGTACAGTTTTCATATTTAATTTACCTTAGCCTTGTAGGCTCCATCCAACCATGTTTAATTATATCAGTAGGGCGTCATGTTAGGACAACCTGATAACCTCACCATGGACAGTAGTCCCCCGTACACACAAAGGTGCTCATTTCGCCAGAGGTCCGGAGGCCCCTGACTCACTTATGTCTCGTAAGACGTCCATAAAAAGGCCGTAGCCACCTGATCCACGATCCAATTTGGGCTCGTTGGATATACCTAGAGCGGAATCCAATTAGGAAACCCCTCAGTGATCACAAATGCGCAACCAAGTAGTTCGTAAACTACCGGGATTCCTCACCTCAATCTCATACCATCACTCTCTCATAATGTTTAAGATCTGCTCTTAGTCTTATGGAGAATTTTTATTAACCAGCGGCCCAATGGGTCCGCATACCTAGAAGTCATCTAGGTGATATTTATGTTAGAGATCCATGCTCTAGAGACCGACAATGTCGTGACTCATTCCTAAGTGTTTTACTTAGGTTACCATATACTCAATAATAATATCATAGTATTATATCAAGTACCGTCATGTCATCACAACGCTATGTATGTTTATATAAGTCGATCTATAGTCGACGTAGTGTTAGTCCCGTAGGACGCTCGTGCATAAATAATTAATGCAGTAGCACACAATCACATACATGTATCCACACATATAACACACAAGTTATATCAACCAAATCCGAGCCCAAGGAGCACCTTAGGTCAACTCGGCAAACCCCTTTACATACCGTTCACCCTGACTGTGTTACGGTGGAGTATGAATCAGCAAGATCCTACGCTCCGTGTAGTCTGCTAGCTCGTCAAGCGTCCTTGTCAGAAGTATACTCTAAACGGTAATAAAACTATAAGTCAGTCTCCATGACTAACTACATCCGGTATTTCTGAATAATAAGTAACCCCGACAGTTCACCCCTGTTTTCTACAGTTGTTTGTTACGGGTTTCTCTAAAACAGTCGGCTTGTTACTTAAAACGCGTACGTCAAAACTATTTCAACTGTTAAGTTTAATTCCCTATATTTCTTTTAATCTTATCCACATCTAGTTTAGGTACGTAACCTATAGTTGCATGTATGCATGCATTCTTGTATTATATTGCATTCTAAAATTAATAACTTATAGTTCGTAACTATATATATATTTTTTTAATAACCACCACCATTAAATCATATGGTTTTCAACCAAATATATATATATCCACCTTATATACATTATTCTTGTGTATGTATATATTTTTTACCACGTAGGTAATTCTCATGAGTTTCATAAACTCTCTTATTTTATGTTACATTTTATCATCTTTTATTAGATGATTATTCCCATTAGTTGTATTATGTTGTACAACTTGTATTAAGATTGTTATCCTAATATTATGTACATTTTATGTTGTACATTTACAACTCCTAAGGTTTATTCCATAAACACCTTAGTTTATAAATCCCATTTATTTATAATTTGTCACATTATTTTATGTGAGTACCCTTCCTTATACTAATTCCATTAAACCACCTTATACCATATAATTGTCATAACATTTATGACATTGTAGACCATAGTCTAAAATTCATTTTCCAACTCTTATTAATTCGGTATAGCCCTTGAATTTATTTAAATTCCCTTTTTGACCACATAACATTATGTAATGTTATACCAAAATACTAATACCATTTGATATGATATTTTTATTTCCTTTAATTCATAACCTATAGTTTTTTATACAAAACTATGTATATTGCCTCATAGGCATATATTAAACCTTATATTTTTCCTTAAACCATTATTTCCTTTATTTACAAAATCACCCCTTTCTTTTTACCATGTTATATATACCCATTCAATATAACATTTCTAACTTAAAAGAAGTATAACCTATGGTTATTTTTTAAATTTCGAACAGCCCTTGTGCTATTCTATAATTGCCATTTGACCCTATTTATAACATATAGTTTTACCATATCATTAAAATCATATCTTATACACATATCTCAATAGATACTCTTATATAATTCTAAAAATCTCCAAATTTTACCAAAGGGTTATAAATATCCTTATTAACCCATATCCTTGGTATTTACCATTCCACCATCTATTATTCTCCAAAGTGTCATAATGACATAATAACTATATATTATACATAATAGTTTATTTTAATTCCAAAAACAACCCAATAAATTCCTAATTGCCCATGGGTGTTTAAAAATACCATTGTACACCCTTTATTTTTGGTAATAACATATTTACCACATATGTTATAAAATATTACCATAAAATAAATAGCTTATTATAAAACCTTAAATAAGTTATCTAACTTATTTATTTTGGTCAAAACCTAGCATATGGTCAAGGTTGACCGCCTTAATTTCCTTGACTATTATTCCTTATAATTACGGTTTAGTACCCAAACTTTTCAAATTCACCATTTCACCCCAAAACTTTATAAAACCTTATAAACTTTATTTTAACTCCTTTTTAACTCTAATTTTCGGCCTTATTATTCTAAAGCCCTTAAATTTAATTTAATTACACCTAATACCCCATTTATTTTTCGGTAATGCATTTATACTACTTAAACTTAATTAAAAGCTTGTAATGCATAAATAAAATGGCCTAAAATACATGGCCTTATTACAAACATTGGCTTGCTAAATTACAAAATAAATTACCATAAATCGTCCCAAAAATACATATAAATTTCGGCCTCACCATAGAATTTTCATTTAATTACCAAACTTCCACATAATGTCTTAAATTTGACAATTATGCTTGTTTAATTAGTTATAAAATTTATTAAACCATTTCTTAAACATTTTAAGGTAAAAAAGACCTTATTATTATTCTTCACTCACGGCAATTTAATTAGAAGTAGTGTAAGAACATATTAACTTAGCAAAGTTAATGTTTAAGTGATTTATACCTTGATTTAGCTTGAATAACTCCTTGTTTGAATTCGGCCAGCCTTAGATAAAATTTCCAAAGCTTCTCTTACATGTTTTCAACAGAAAACAAGGCCTAGTTAGTCTCCAAGAAAGATCTAACCATAAGAAGTAATTTAATGTAAGATTTAAGGCAAAAATCACCTTAAGAATGCAAGGAGAGTTCAAGATGGTTTCGACCTGAATCAAACACACCACAAGGTGTTAGATCCACCATATTGACATAGGAAATAGCTAGATCTCAACAAGCTACCTTGTTATTAGGTTTTACCTTGGAAAAATGCCTTAAAAGAGGGTATTTCCTTTGGATCTCGGCCACCCTTGCTCCAAATGGCTTACCAACAGATCCCACATGAAAGGAGAAGAAGATGAGGCTATGAGCAAATTTTCACAGCCGAACTTGAAGGGAATCAAAAGTTTATGAGCTTAAAGCACATTTTTACCTTAAATGGTCATGACTTGAACTTTCCTCCTTAGATCTGGTTATGAACGAGATTGAACCTTCCTTTAACCTCCAATCACCTCTACATAGATGTATAGAAAGGTTGGAGTGTAGATCAATCGAAAAAGGAAAGAAAGATGAAGAAAATGGGCATTTTTATGCCTTAAGAGCTACCTAGACTTGAGCTCTCATCAATGGAGCTTGGGAACCTTACCTACTGTCAAGGGGAGCCAAAGGGAGAGTTGGGCAGTGAGCTCCACGTTTGGAATGGAGCTAATGAGAGAAATGACCTAGTTTTTCCTTAAAACACCTTTTTTTGCATTTTTTATGTTTAAGTGGCTTGATGACTCATCAAGTCTGATTGGGGTTGAATATTGCAGGTTAAATCAGTGGAGAAAGCAAGAGGGGGCAGCCGAAATTGATTGGCAAAGGTAGGGTAGTGTTTGATTCAAATTTTGATTGAAAATGAAGTTATAATGTTACTTTAGTCCATTTAATGAATGTGTGACTCATCTCTTGTCTTGTACCAGCATGGAGCCACGAAATGCAAGGAGGAAGAGGAGCAAGTGGAGGCTCCAATTCTGCTGGCACACATGGGTAAGGTAAGTGGAGCCCCCACTTGTTTTGTTTTATAAGGTAAAGTTTGTCTTTTTTTGTTATTTTATGTAAAAGTAAGAGCATTTATTTAATTGTCACATGTCTCTTGTCTCTTGGTCTGTTAAGAGACTTAATTATCTGATTTATGTAGTCCATTTCGTGGTCAATGGTCAACATTGGTCAACTTAGTCAATGTTGACCCAAACGGGCCCCACTTTAGGGTTTTATTAATATTTTATATTAAATTTGTAAAAATTCGTAATTTCTTGGATTAAATTCCTAATGTCATATAATATGATATTTTATTATCATATTTAAAGGTATTTATAACCTTTTAGCCCCAATTAAAACCAATTTAGAAGGCGATTACACAAAAACGTGCTTTAAGGAGTTTTAGTGCACATTTTGTGTCGCAAGGTGTTTCTGGACTTGGTTTTCTTTGACAACAGTTTTGTTTGTGTTCCTTACATGATATTTGATCATGGTATCCAATTTTATATCATTTAGAGGTCATTAGACCTTTAAGGTTTCCTGGAGGAACATTTTTGCCCTTTTTTGACCTTGAAGCATGAAAGTGCTTTTTCTTTGTGTTTGGAGTGTTTCCAACAATTATAATATGTTTAATATTATGTTAATAGACTTAGGACAAATTTTGTAGGTCCTACATAGTTCATTTGGGTATTTATTTACCCTTAACAGTCAAATGGTGCAACATCTTGTTTTGTGTTGACCACTGTTGTTCTCAGTTGACTTTTAAGGCATGTTTAGGCCTTAATTAATATAATTAAATATTTAATCCATGTTTAATAAGTTTGGGGTATTTCAGTAACTGAGGTCAATTCACCACCAAATTACATCAACCACAAACCTGAAACGTAGAGAAGCGAGACCCGAATAGCAGTAGAGGGAAGGACAGATGGAACACAACAACAACCTCTAGAATTCAGAAGTCACTCAAAATGTTCCAGCCACAAAATCAAAAAACGTGCACACCGTAACTGAGCACAGTTCACCACCAAATTACATCAACCACATACCTGAAATGCAGAGAAGCGAGACCCGAACAACAGCAGCGGAAAGGACAGACGGAACACAACAATAACCACCAGAATTTAGAAGTCACTCAAGACAAGAGGAAGAGATGGGAACGCTCCAAAAACTATCGCAAGGAAGAACACTCTAAGAAACTGAATGGGAATTAGGAGAAAAGAATTCAGGAATTCTTTTCCTTAATATCTCACTTACCAAATATTAAGAGGGGAAAAGACCGCCTTATCCTTCACCTTTTAACTTAATGTCCTGGAGGTCCCAACGCTAGTAAACATATGATAAGAGATAAACAAAACCAATCGTTAAGAAAGTCCGAAACGAAAACTGGTTATAACAGTAAGACATGCTGGTTACACCAAATCGTACTCAACTATGATAGGTTCTACCTCTACTACTACTGCATCTGCTCGTTCTGAAGCTCCACATCAAGAGAGCATGGAAGCTGATGCGAATCTTATCAATAGCATTAGGGAGGAGATAAAGAAAGAACTTAAAGAAGAGATGAGGCAAAGCATGAAGAAGATGTTTCTTTGGGGTGTAGTTGTATTTACAACTGTAATCTGTATCCGCAAGATATGAAGTACTTTCATATATATTAATGCTAAAAAAATCACGTGTTTGTAGCTGTTTACACTTCTACTTACAATAACTTTCACATCCTACCACAAAAACCAACCAAAACCACCACTAAATAGATCTGCGCACAACGATTAGATCACTGCATTAACACAACAAACACCAACAGAAGAACATATTAGTCATAGTTACACAACGATTAGATCACTTGCATTAACAACAACACCAACAGAAGAATAGATTAGTCATAGTTACACAATGAATTGTTTGAAACTTTTCATTGATTGTAGTTGTAAACAAGGCCATGGCTTTAGTATGGTGTTTATGCTTTGTTTACATGGTAAGAAGGTCTTTATATAGGCAAAAAAGAGTTGTTGGGCTCAAACTAGCCGTTACAGCAAAAAAACAGGGACATTTTGTGAACATATAAACTCAAATCGTGGCATATTGTGAACATCAAAACCTAAATAGTGGCATATTGTAAACTATAAAACCAAACAAGGGTTTTTTGTGTACTTTTAAAAATTCATAAAAATAGCTGTTGCACAGTCGAATAAGCGCAATTCATTTTTTTAAAAAAAAAATCAAACTTGCCGTCAGGGGTATTTTCGTCATTTACCAGAGAGACTTAACGGCAAGACTAACATTTGTTAGCGGGCTGTGGCATTTTGTGAATTTCAAACTCAAATCACATTTTATGAACAACTTTCCAAAAAGGGGTATATCGTGAATTACAAACTCAAACCGTGACATTTGTGAATTTTCCCAAAAAAGATTAATCCTTTTTCTCCATGCGATCTGAAGCATTTGAATTTTTAGCTACATCCTAATATAGCTACTGATCACTACATGTCATACATGTACTTTTGGTATATGAAAATTGAACATTTGATATATAAAAGTTGTACTGATATATTTATAAAGGTACACATTGAATTATGATGTTATTGAAATTGTACTAAATGTACATACTAATTTCTTAAACTATAATGTAAGTGTATAAAACCTGTACTTTTAATGTATACATACTGTACCTTTATAAATGTAGCCAAAGAAAGCTACATATGGTTGTAGCTAAGAGTGATTGTTTTAAGAATATCCCTTAGTTTAGCTTCAAGGAGAACACCATCTTTGAGTTTCATGTTCCATCCAAATTCTCATTCTTTCTACTGTTTCGTTTCGCCTAAATACTATGTTTTGGGCTTCTTTCTCTTTTATGCCTTTGATGTTATCATGGGTTTTCTTTACTATATTCACTGGTGCGTTTATTGCCTTTATGGAAGATTAAAGTGAACGCAACAATTTTCGCGTTTGGAATAATCTGGTTCTATGAGTGAGAAGGTGGTCCCTATTAAAGGAGAGAGAAATGAATAAAATAAAATAAAGGAGTGACACGTGTCATTTAAAGCCACATTAATCCTCTACTAAAAAACTAAGCTTACCATACTCTCATTTTATCAGGGGCGTATCTAAGGGGATCTCGTGGGGTCACGTGACCCCACGTTTTTTTGAAGAATTTAAAGATTCCTATATGTATAATAATTAGAGTTTATATTTCTATAGTATAATGACCCCATATATCATAGAGTTTTTGGTGGTGTAGTGGTAAGGGATAGAATTGAGTGAGTTGTCCTGGGTTTTAAATCCAATTATGATCAAATAGATGAATTTTTTTTCTTCAAACAATAGTGGCCCCCACATTATTTATATTCTGGCTCCGCCCCTGCCTTATATAGTCTTGTACATGGAATCTCACGTTCCTAAAAAGCCAAAGTTTATAGCATGTAATCATGAAAAATCAAATTTCAATCATCCTATGATATTTTCCTTCTTTCTTTGTTCATAATCTTCAAAATACTACGATCCTGTAAAAACTAGAATGTTTCACTTTGTTCAACTAAGTTCTTACAGACTAACCTTACACGGTTGCAATCTCGAATTACATGCAATGAATCCTCTTTGTTACCACAGTCATCATCACATTTGTTATCCTTAGCCTCACCTTCTCTAAAAAAAAATCGGTGGTTACTATCCCATCGTGCGAGACGAACCAGATAATAACATGGTTCTCTCGAGAAGTTCAACTTTATGAAGTTAGCAGAGTTGAAACTAAAATGGGGGTTGGCCTCAAAATTAGGCTATATGTCGAGGAGACCGTAAGTTTCCTATTTCCAAATGAGCTTTAAATAGAAAAATTGTATGAATTGGTGTGGTGATGCAAATTAACCCTAATTTAGGTTTGAATTGGGAACATATATAGTGAACAGAAGTGCAATCGAAAAGTAACTAACCTTGAATATTCTCATTCTCAATTACAACAAAGAGGAGGGGAATCTAGTAGAGGAATCGCGCGAGGTGAATTCAGTTAGATAGTTGAAGTGAAGTGAAAAAGAACGCGTGGACTGCGATGAGAGGCATAAGTGTTAGAAGAAAGGTACAACACATTTTAGAACACATAGGGGAAGATGTGATAATTAGGAAGGTGGGGAAGTGCACCTTGATTAAGGGCGATGGTAAGGGCAATCACTTTGAGGTGCCTTTACCAACAAGATTAATAAGGCGAAGATTCTTTAAGATTATTCTCTCTTTGACGCTATTAATATGGTCACCTTTCATTGAAAATGTATGCTATGGACAACAGTATTAGTCGCCCCTTTTCAACGTAGTCTACGGGGAAAATATTTTATGTCGCATCTTATAACTGATTTTTAAATAAGGCAATTATAGACGCGGTTCAAGTTGATGCTACTAATAGATATTTCAGTTGTCAGTTTGATAAAATAGTCAAAATTGATTTAAATGGCCTTTTCGATGAGGTTCAATATGGCTAACAAAGTTTGATTTTCTATTTAAGGGCAATATCTTTGTTGCCCTCTTTCATAGCATATACATAATTAACTCATTGCCAAATGACCTTGTAGTGTTAAATAAAGTTAGCGATGGTTACATTTAATTAAATTTGACTCAAAATAAATTGTTTAAAAATTTAGTAAAATATTTAAAATATTTCTTTTCTTTATTGAAACAAACCTTACTTATATTCTTTAGAAGGTTACATACAAAAACAACTACGATCCTAACAAGCCATAAACCTATAATGAAACTAATAAAAACTATAAAGGTTATAAACCTAATTGTACTCACAATCTTTCCGCACAATATGAAAATGAAGAGACACGACAAGCCTAATTATAGCATTTAGAAGTTACCGTTGTGATATGGTCATTTAACACTTGAATCAAATTAGTTTAAACTAACGTACTCTAAAGATTTAAGTACTTTAAAACTACATGTAACATATTTATAACCTCCATTTTTTCAGCTTTGATGAAGTTTATAAAGTTACAACATCCCAAACTTCAAGGTTCAAAATAAACCTTTGATATCCCAGTCTATAAATACCAAATTCAACCAAAGTGTTTCCACAAATTACTCATCCTCTTACAATTCAAAAAAGAATCTGGTCAAACATAGGCTAAAGCACTCTCGCATTATACATATAGAGGAAAGATCAAAAATGACGTCAGTCTTCTGTAGTGCTTTATTCGTACTATCATTGCAATGATCACCGTCACGTCAGCCGCCACAACAGATATGAATATTGTTAAGGTAGATACGAGTACCATTTGGAAATACATAAAAGGTTCATATAAATGGGCTTCACATATGGAGCTGCCACAAATCAGGTACAAAAACATATCCTTGAGAAATTGTTGTGAAATCCAACCATGTATTGCGGAATCAAATCGTCCACTTCCAACTTGGTACGGGGTTTACCCAGTTAACTCTTGTTGTCCGAAGATTCTCAAAGCTGGAGTTTTATGCCAACCGTGCAATTCACAGGGGATTGCATCTTTCAAGATGTTCAAGTTTAAGCCTGACATGATCTTTAAGAGAGGTTCTCAATTGTACGACCCATGCTCCAGACTAATCATCAAGACTTGCCCGATGTTTTGTGTAATCATGAGTAGAGATGTTGGTAATAACAAAAACAATAATAATGGTAATGACAAGTATGTCATTTAACTTTTTAGACCGAACCGTTCTGAGAATTCGTGCTTTTCGTGTCTAATGAACTTATTAAATTATACATGACAGATAAAATCATTATAAAACTACACAATTGTGAGTTGCACTTAATAAAATTGAATATTTTTTTATTTAAATCAGTCTGTGCACATTTTCTTAATTAATAGTATTTTTGTTATAGGTATTATAAATATAATATGTGTTCCGAAATTGCTGTGATATATGAGAGGTTAGAATGTGAGGTTTCTATAGGATGTAATAGTTTCTCTGAATGTTTTGGCATCATCCTTATTGGTAGATTTCAACTTATTTTAGGAAATATATATTCCTAGTTGTTGGGAGTTGATGCATTCTGGATTGTCTCTTATAAACCATAGATGAATGTGTCAAAATTTTGGCCATCCCCATGTATTGACTATCATGAGGCTAAAGGCTTCTAAATTAGACTTATTCATGCTCTTTGTACTGCTAGAACAGGCCTATCCAACTGCTAGTCGTGGGTAATGCATTTGTGCATGATAACAAACGAAAAAGGACATAAAGGAAACAGTTTATATTAAGCAACCCTTTAGATACACTAAGAACCACTGGCTTTCTCGCACTTCTTTCGACTTCCCTCTGTGCATGCCAATAGAGCGAGGAAGGATGATAAGGCACAAGATAAATTTACTGGTCATAGAATACAAAGCCCATAGATAAGCATAACTTAAGTCTGTACAATCCACTCGTTCTTATCACTACTCTAAATATATAATAAAAGGAGTTGTTCTATTGTAATCACACACACAATGAATAAGATACCAATTTGGAAACCTACAAAATTTATGCCTTTTTAGAATAGCAAAAGTGAATTCCACCATCAAAATAATACTATTTTAAATATGTCCTCACAATCTCTTCACACCCACCTTATCTCATCCATGTCATATTTTATCTTTTTCTTTTAAAATTTTAGAGTGAATTTCACCCTATTTTGGATGCTGTTACATGACTAAGCAGGAATATTTATGAAAAACACAGCAAAATAAACAAAGACATAAAGAATATATATTATCCGTACTGGCAAGAGTTTATACGGTCAGGATCGTAGAGACGGTTGTACATGTGTTATTCTTCTGCAAAAAACTGAATACGGTGTGAACATATCTCCCAAGGTGCTGACAGGTTAGTTTTGAGTTCCCTGATGCACACACATATATATAGTTACAATGATACAAATTGCATGTATGTGTTTTATCAAAACACAAGAGAAAACACTAAACAATCTCCATAGCAAAATTCTTGACTATGAAATCACGATCTTGATTGAACGAATTCTACAACTGTAGATATTGTAGGTACTGAGCTCCCAAACAAAGAAGACAAAGCACTATCGACTTGCATTAGCCAATTTGCTCCCTTAGTCAAAGATGAAGAGCTTCTTCCGCAACCGACAGAGTCCAAAATGGTCTCCACGAGTTCTTCCAACATATCACAAGCAAACTTATTATTCTCAACACCTTATTACTATCAAACCAAGCTATGTTTAACTCAATTTTGCCCTCTATCTTGTCCTTTCCATCAGCCAGCTTGGATGCAATCTTGTCATCTCTTATCACGTATCCCTTATGTCATATATACATAAGCCTCAAGAACATTCTTAACCTTTTTCTTCTTGCATTCCTTATCCTCAAGCTTGTACTTTCAGCCTCCTTTAACATCCTATCAATCCCCTTATCTGTTAGTGTCCCATTTTCATTTGTAATTGTTACTATGTTCCAAGATACAGTACTCTCATCTATCTCCGACACTGTTAATATACCATTGGCATTAATTTTAAAGTATACATTTATTTTAGCCCTACCTCTAGGTGCATGAAGAATTCCATACAGACGCAATGTTGCTAACAAAAATTTCTCCATCGCAATCGCTCTTTCCCCTTTATAAATTTGCAAGCTTACACTTGTTACATTATCTTCGGCAGTTGTGGCAGAGCTCTCTAACTTGCAAGGGATGATGGTATTTCTTCGGACAGCAACAACCATGGTCCCACGTGAATCGCTCCTAAAGAGACTCATAAGACAATCCAGTTCAAAACTACTGCTAAAGAAAATACGTTATTATTGAATAAAAACTTATAAGTAAGAACAATTAAGACAATACATTACAAATCAAGATAATGTAAGCAAAATTATGAATTCTCATAATAAGTCCATAAAAAACAAAATGAGACGAGATAGGTTAAACATAAATAAAATCTTAAGACTTCTTTTCTTTATGTGCATCTTTATTCTTTCGTTACCATCCCAATACACCACCAAAATTTAGGGAATACTAACCAAATTAGCAAGGAATTTTTTTGTCACAAATTTTTTTGGTTGCATACTTTCTAATTAGCTAATTATTTTCAACAAATTTGCATATAATATTTTTTAGGCAACACTTTAGTAACTGAACTAATAACAAAAAAAAATTGCTACTATTTTTCTTTTGTGAATTTATCATAAAACAATTATGTTACAATTAGCAACAATTTAGTAATAAAATAAGTTTTTAACAAATGTATTTATCATGAATTAGCAATGAACAATGTCTCTTTGCCAGTTAGCTAATACAAACGTGATGCAAAACTTTGCAACAACATTTTGTATGTGAGACAAGATTAAATTTTAGTTTCAAATAGTAGATTACAAAATTTGTATCAACCAATGTTATGTTATTAATCGGTAAATTTGGATAAAGGGTTGTAAATTTGTCAACAATTCTAATGATGCTGGTATTGAACACATTCTTGATCCATTATAGTCCAAGTACATGACTTAGACCAAGTATG
The DNA here is from genome assembly GCA_023374045.1 of Limonium bicolor. Classification (NCBI taxonomy): domain Eukaryota; kingdom Viridiplantae; phylum Streptophyta; class Magnoliopsida; order Caryophyllales; family Plumbaginaceae; genus Limonium; species Limonium bicolor. Next base: position 315,577,377 of record CM041777.1, on the reverse strand, counting down.
AATTATATAATAACTTTGAGCCCAAACAAATTCTTAAAAGATCTGGTTCATGCTCGCTGATCTCTCATATCAAACTTAAGTTTGGGAATGGGATATGCTGACATTCAAATCAAATTACAAAGATACGTTAACAAGCTACCTATCACTATCCAACGTGAAACCCAAGACAATAATGAATGGATCGACCAACAGTTGCAACAGTGTTACAATATGCATTATGAAGAAGATAACAATAGAACAAATAAAAAGAACGTTAATTATTCTAGACGGTAGAAATTTACCAAACAAAATTATTTTACCAAAAAGACTAACGTCAATTCATGGCCTTCCTTTCTCACCTACCCATAATCAATTAATAAAGATGGAAAAACTCCACAAAATAAAAATCCCACATGAAAACAATCAGAGAGAAGAACAAAGCTAATGATGATAACCACATATGTGTGGGAAACACAACCATAGCTTAAACATCAGAGTAATCAACTCAGTACTGACTTCTACCATGACAACGAGAACCCTCAGTTACAGGCTTACAGCAGCACCAGCTCCCACTTTCGCCCTCCTTCATCCCTAACCCCCAGTCATGCTTCCATCGCTAGCACCACTGAAATCTCGTAGCCAAACCACTCTGAATCCAATCTCGAATACCTTCCAAATCTAGTCATGCTTCCATCGCTAGCACCACTGAAACCTCCACATCACTACCAACGTAAACTCGCATCCATCCCCCTACCGTTCTCCTTCATCAAAAAACCCACTTTCATCGCTCCACCAATAGAGATCATCCCAGCCAAATACGACTCACCACCAAACGCCACAGAATACCGAACGCCAACAGAGAACCCGTCCTAACTCACGATGAGGAGAGTAGCTAGATTATCAAGAGGGAAGTATAGTAAACGAAAGGGACTCGCTAGAATAGAGAAAAGGTCGAGGTGGAAGGATAGGCAGGAAAAAACTGCACGCAACCAGGAAAGTCGGTATGCAAATATTGGGCGTAAAGAGAAAACAGCATTCCAAAATCACCCTACGACAGTCTTTATAGATAATGTTGACAGAAATGTCTCTGAGTACCATTTGGGCAAAATTATCAAAAGGTTTATCAACTGGACGAGACTCTACATCAGCAGGAAAGTTAGAAGGACTAGCCAGAATGCTTGTGCTTTCGTGGACGTGGCTCACGTGTACGATGCACGAAGACTGATCGAAGGTATTCGAGGATGGAATATCAATGGAAGCCAACTTTGGGCAAGGATGTAATTTCAAGGTAACTGAGAAAGAAGGGCAAAAATTCAAGAGGATGACTCGTGCCATCATCAAAACAAAGAGGCGGACAAGCTTTCTCATAAGGCAAAGATATGGACCCGAAAAGAGAAAGCCCATGTTACAACAAGATTATCTCTTAATGTCAAACCAAATAAAGTGATAAAAGTGGGCTTGAACAGGTGTGCAGTTGTCACTTTACAAGATGAGAAATCACCATCAGAAGCCATGGACCTTTTGTATAGTCGATGGCCGAATATGGAAGGATTACTTGCCTTCTCACGAAGGAAGTTCCTAATGGTTTTCAACTCAACAAAGGAGGTAGAAGCCGTGTTGGACCAAGCAGGAAAAAAAGGGCAAATATTTCGAAGGGGTAGAAATCCGCCACAGGACCACATCAGACCAAGTAGAAAGGAGGCGTACATGGGTAGTCATCCGCGGGATCCCGTTACATACGTGGAACAAGACAAATGTTCGTAAGATAGCTCAAACTGTAGGTGAGGTGATAAAAATTGAGGAAAAGAAAGTCAATTTGTGGAGAACGCTGAGATTCGAATTCAAATCGAAACCTCAACACTCCAATTCATCAATTGGAAAATTACGGTTAAGTCAACAACCAGAAGTACCCTGTGAGTATTGTCGAAGTCAACGAGCAATGGTTCAGTCCAAAAACTCAGATCGCTTTGAGAGTATCATCCAAATGATAGAGGTGGATAAAATAAGATATTAGGTCAACAAAATACTAATGTTGACCTAGTTCAAAATGTGCGGGAAGGTGAAGGAGAAACGAAGGGGCAGGGGAAATCAACAAGCACAGTGGCGAGTTCAGAACATGAACCGGTGCTCAGGTCCCAATGTATCCCATCTGTTATTAAGACGGAAGCACTAAACAGCAGTGCAACTGAATTGAAGGGTCAAAAGGAATGTAATCATTATGCCACTGAAAAAGTGTTGGCAGAGAAGCAAACAAGCATAAGAAGTGATGGTGACATTTTGAGAGCAGACACTTTCCTGGACGTACACCCCGAGAACGCTGATAAGCCTCAGACTTATCATATTATAGTAGTTAGAATTATAATATTATTTATGAAACTAAGGTTAAAATAGCTAGTATTTATGTTATATTATATATAAAGTTTTTTATTTATGTTCAGACTTATGTTTGATGTATTTCTCATGTTAGGAATAAAATTCTAATCAAGAGATCAAATAATGTCGGGCATGATGCCGGATGTACGACTCACGACAGCAATATGGAGCAAAAGCATAAGGCATGCCGGATCCGGTGCCGGGTATTACCTAGCCGACATCAGTGAAAAGTCACCACGATTCATCAGAAGATAGTAGTTAATAACTGTTACCCAACCAACTGATGCCGGGTATGGTGCCGGACGACTCCTGTCCGGCACAAGCATCAATTTATGGGATTTGACGGTTAATTGACCGTTAGAAATCACGTGGTACCGGAACTACTGACCCGGCATGACTCCCAGCACACATGAGAAGTGAAGTCTATAAATAGGCCGAGAGGCTGCACATTTCAACACACTTCAACATCCTATACACTCCACTCATATCTCACGATCCGTATTCATCCAAGTGTTGGTGTCCAAGGAAGTCTACGCAACCATCCACGTGAAGAGAAGAAGATTCTTGTCGGGTTAAGGCTATGACCAATTCCCTTATCCTCTTGTATTCTCTTCTTATATTTTGTATGGATGGTTGAATAGAATTCCTTGTTATCTTTGGTTAGGATTGATTCTCTTTGTAATACATTTATGATCATTAATAAAGTTACGAGTTTCCAACTTAGATTTCGATCTTTATGCAAAAAGTGGAACAAGTTCGCTACTTGTTATCCTTTACTTCAAAATTCTAACAGAATGAGTTGAGAAGATCTAAGCGATCTTTGCCTTTGTCTTCTATAAATAAGGAGATGAAAATTAAGATTAGAATTAACCATTTTATTCTCCTCTTTCTTGTTCGTTTATTGGCAATAGATTTGCTGGATTCGATAATGGATTGAGAGTGTTTGTTTCAACCAGAAACAGGAAAACAATCTTGACATTTTGACATTGCCGGATGCAATACCGGGTGTCTGGTGTCCGGCACATTCAAAGTTCTTGAATGTGCCGTGCATCTTATGTCCGACATCACATCCGGCGTGTTCAAAAGTTGGTTAATTTGAGACTTGTCAATTTAACTTGGAAGGTCATACTTGTTATTAGATTGATTATTTTCCCGAATCAAGGATAGTTCATTGTAAATACTCCGCTTAGATAGGATTATTAGTTAGTTTTTCAGTTTAGAATTAATGTTCAATTCCCCCTTATGTAGAATAGACAATTACTAGGATTAGGACTAATTTTCTACTAAGTCCCTTGGGTTGGATACTCTTGGTCATAATTTACTTACACTTTATTTCGACCGGGAATTTTTGCTACCCATAATAGAGTTGTAGGATTCTTTTTTTCTTTTTATTATTTTATTCATTTTTGTACATTCTTTACCCTACAAATTCCTTGTTAGCAAAATGGCGCCGTTGCCGAGGACTAGGAATTAGTCCAAGTCCTGAAATTGGTGATTGCCCTATTTTTTATTCTTTATTCTTCTAATTATTTTGTACATAATTTATTTGTTGATTTGTTTATTCCTTTCTACATTAATTTATATATGTCATGCGTAATGCCGGATGTTGTAATCCGGCATATTCGGAGGAAGTCCGACGCCAGGAATAATACTTCCAGCATGGCAACTGACACGGTCTCAATTTAATTTTAGTTTTCGTAAAATTTTAGATTTATTTACAAGATTTGTTATTTTATTTTCGTACCATCATTTTTTTATTTCTTTATTCTTTGTTAAAAAATACTATTATGTCTTGGGTTATCCCCTTATATTATATATAAAACCCATCTTACTTACTAGTATGTTTATATATGTTGCTTTTATTCTTCTTGTATATACAATTGAACTACCGCAGGTGCGAGGTAAGAAAAATTCACAGTGTCGTGCATAGAGCTGGGTGGGATATTTCCGGCTTGCTAAAAATCAATGTGCCGCGAATAAAGCCGGGTGGAATATATTTGGATTCCTAAAACTCAATGTGCCGGATACGGCATACCCGACACCACACTCGGCACTTCATAAAATTTGAAAAAAAATTTACTGGGTACGTTTTAACCCTGTCTCTTCTTTTACCTAAACAACTCTCGAACCACAATACAGCAGACCCAAGCGCCGCTCCTCTCCAACACCGCAACTGACTACCACTTTCACTTCGCCTCAATAGTCAATCCGTAGGTGTATTTCGCTTAAATCTTAAACAAGTTCCGTTCTTCTTTCCTATTACTTGCGCTTCTTCAGTTTTTCCGCACATTCAAATTTTCAGCAATATATTGGTTTATGCGGTTTATTTAGCTAAATAACAGAATTAGGGAAGGTAGTTACCTGATTTGTGATCTGCGAACTATTCTGGTATACTCTTTATTATTTTTGTGTTGCTGGATTTCTCTGGTTCGAACTAGGTTTCTGAGTTGAAATGTTGAGTGTGCCGGATGAATGTGCCGGGTACCACACATCCGGCACCATGCTGATTGAATATGCCGGGTGGATCCTTTCTGGCATCTTGTCCGGCTATGTTGTATGAATGTGTCGGGTTGCTTCTGTCCGGCACTACGCCCGACATGTCTGTCTGGTTGCTGGGCCTTTGTTTATTGTGACTCTATTCTTCTGGTTTAGTGCCTAGGATATTGTTTTGTTAAGATTTATTCGATTAGGCACCTAATTTACAGGAACATGGGTACATCATGGTACAACTACAGGTTATTCAAGAATTTCAATTTCTATTTTTGAACTAACATTAATAACCTGTTCGTGGTATTCTACTCTCTCTCTTTCCTACAGATGCCTCGTAGAAGAGCAAACACTCCTCCACGCGCATCGTGCTTCGACTTTGAGGAGGAGGAGCTATTTGAGCAGGCTGATGCAGCCGTAGCAGATGCCACCACAGAGGAGGAAGAGGTTCCTCCTGCACCTGAGCCACCTCGCCGTTCCACCTGAAGGGCCGGGAACCAGCGTCCAGCAGTGCTCCCCAGCCTACCAAGAAAGCTAAGACGGGGAGGAAGAAGAAGCGACCATCTCCTGAGATTCAGAGCTGGCCAGGCTCCACCTCCTCAGCCCCCGAGCTTGTTGATTTTTGCACTTCACACTCCTTGCGCTCTCGTATTCCAAAGGATCCACAGTTTGATGTAGAGGGTTTTGTTAGCCCCGCTGCTGCCCACTACTTCCATCACTTTAAGTAGAAGGGCAAGTGGGTCGAAGAGAGGCGCATCGATCAGAATGTCCAACAGTTGTCCCAGATAGCCTCCCTTTTCCAGAGGCATGGATGGATGAGGGTGTTGGAGATAGGTCACCGCCACTTCTACTCCGAGTTGGTGAGAGAGCTATATGCGAATGCTGAATATCTTGGGCCGCCCCAAGTCTCTGGGGTACAGATCCGATCTTTTGTCTCTTCTACTCGCTTAGTGATTATACCTCAAAGCATAGCGATCATCCTCGATATAGCTTATGATCCGAGGCAGAGCTCTTTCACCCAGCAGTACCTCGCCACTGCACATTCGGCTATTCTTGCTTAGTTTGGGTCACGGGTCCGATACATGGATCGGGCCCACACCAGAGCTCGCCATGTGAGACCTGTCATATTTATCACTGATCTGTAGCTTAGAGAGGCCATGGAAATCATTAGACACAACATCAGGCCCTGTAAGCACGATGAGCTTAATGAGATGGATTGTGCTCTCCTCGAGTATCTTCGTGGGCCACTACAGAGTACCGTTTCGGCACGGTTTCCGGTACACCGACTGATGTTTGCTCAGTTGGTTCGGGCGATCCTACACAGAGATACATAGCACCCTATCTTCTCGATGCTCCTTAATCAGCATATCATCTAGACTTTGAAGGAAGATCAGATTCCACAGACTCTTCAGTATCACCATGAGTCCTCCCTCATCGACCTTTCTCTTCTCCGTCGATGGTGGTGTCGAGAGTCTACATCGGGAGAGTACCGGTATGTCCCATCAGAGCAGAGGCCTAAGGCCAATGCCACTGCTCAGGACTACCCGAGCTACCAGGGAGATGAGCCCCAACTGATGTTGCCCCCACCTTCCTCCTTCAGCCCTCAGCCTTATTAGCATCCTCAGACTTCTGGTCCGCTACTAACATGGGTCCTTTTTATGAGCGGATGGACCACTTTCAACAGACCCTTGATCAGCAGCAACAATCTTTTGTTGTCTATCGCCAGGCTCCGCATACCTGCCCTATTATTCATATCTTGACCCAGCACTGTCATTGAGACCTGAACCGCAGGACCTGGACAGTTATGAGCGGAGCGAGCCGCTCTGAGATCACAGGCCGGGTTGAGCAGCGCCTGCAGGAGGTTGACACTGGTCAGCAGGTCTTCGAGGAGTTCATTACTCAGCGCCAAGACGAGCATGAGAGGAGGGTTGATGACCGTCTCATGATGGTTGTGGATAAGAACATGGCAGCCAATAGGAAGAAGATAAGGAAGGAGATCAAGAAGACGGTAGAGTGTTTAGTGACTGCCTTGATCAAGAGTCTCCTCCGGAAAGATAAAAAGAAGAAGAAGGCACGTCGGGAGGTAAAGAAGTAGAGTCTTCCCACTTCTAGCTCTTCTAGCCTCTTCGTTTCCCCAGCGGCTTCTCCCGACTCTTCTTCTGGCACACCACCAGCATCTTTAGCGCCAGCAGCGGTTCTCTAGTTCTTTATCTCTTTCTTTGTTTTATTTCACTTTCACTTTCATTTATTTTTATTTTATTTCATCTTATTTTTATTTTTAATGTATGACTAATGGATACTTATTTAACTCTCTCCTTGTGTTATGGAAGCTTGGTACTTTTGTGAGTTTTTGGTTTCAGTTGTCTTTGTTTTTAGTTGACTATGCTGTGAGCAATTCTGATCCCTTGGCTCATCACAAGTGTAGGGCATTCCTACCCTGGTTCCTCCATAATAAGGGGAGTATTTTCTTTCTATTAGTTTTCTTTTTCTTTAAAATTCTTTGTTCAATTATTTCTCTCTTTGAGCAATGGGACAGTGTTCCTGCCAAGTGTAGGGCAGGGGTCCCCCTTTAAAATTATTTTATTTAATATATATATATATATATATATATAAACAACTATATAAATAATATGTTATAAGTTGAATTCTTATCAATGTTTTACTAAGCTTTTTGTGTGTTCCTTGGTGAAGTAAGATTGGGGAAGGATAAATGCTTGTTCTCTCAAGAGGTAAGCTTTCTAATGATTTTTAGATTTCTATTTTAACTTCATGACTCTCTTTATTAACATGAGTATATGACCTTACTCCTTTTTTTTTATCTCTGATTTACTTCTGGGTAATATTTTTCCTTTCTTATCGAAATGGTGAAAATTATTTTGGGTAAATATCTTAAATAGGAATTGTGTATGAAAAAAAGAAAAGAAAAAAGTATACAAAAAAGAAGAAAAAAAGAAGAAGCATTATATTCTATGAGGTTACAAAAATTGCCTCAGAATAAAGAAACACTCGAGAGTTTTTCCTTTTATTCTATTCCTAAATTCCCCATTCTCAAAATAAGAAAAACATGGTCAGGTTTAGAAACCCTTGAAAAATAGGGCTGAATCATGAAAGTCATTTAAGAGGGTCTTGGCCACACTCAGAAACCCTTGAAAAATAGGGCTGAATGTTGGAAACCGGAAAAAGGAAAGACTATAGATTCTTTTATGCAAAATAGCCCAAGAGTTTTTGATCGGTTTTTGAAATTGAATGTTTTATTCTATACCCATCAGTATGTTTTTGATGGATTCTGGAAGATTAAGTGATGCTTGTGAATTAGAGTCAGATAGTTGGAAAAGATTATCTAGTTGTCATTCTTAAGATTATCTGTTTTGTGCATAAGCAGTTATTCTTTTCTAATTAAGTTTTGTTCGAGGACTAGCAAAAGGTAAGTGTAGGGCCTTGATAAGCCTCAGACTTATCATATTATAGTAGTTAGAATTATTAGATTATTTATGAAACTAAGGTTAAAATAGCTAGTATTTATGTTATATTATATATAAGGTTTATTATTTATGTTCAGACTTATGTTTGATGTATTTCTCATGTTAAGAATAAAATTCTGATCAAGAGATCAAATAATGCCGGGCATGATGCCGGATGTATGACTCACGGCAGCAATATGGAGCAAAAGCAGAAGGCATGCCGGATTCAGTGTCGGGTATTACCTAGCCGGCATCAATGAAAAGTCACCACGATTCATCAGAAGATAGTAGTTAATTACCGTTACCCAACCAACTAATGCCGGGTATGGTGCCGGATGTCTCTTGTCCGGCACAAGCATCGATTCGTGGGATTTGGCGGTTAATTGACCGTTAGAAAACACGTGGTGCCGGGTACTACTGACCCGGCATAACTCCCGGCACACATGAGAAGTGAAGTCTATAAATAGGATGAAATACCCCGGACTTAAATATGGTGATTAAATTATTCTAATATGGTATTTAAGGGCCTAATAGTGCCTAAAGAATATTGGTGAAGAAAGTAAAACCAAAAGAAAAGAGAAAACGTGTAAAACTCATAAAACGTAAAAACTGAGCGTTATGCAACTATAGGAGGTATGTTGTAACACCCCTCCCAATAAACTTGTAATAATCATTCACATAGCAGAATTAAAGACGTCTTACAACGGAAGTTGAAAAACTAATAATCCTCACTCGGGTGTCACATGCCATTACTCGCCCATACGAGTAATGAAGCAGAAACGGAATATAATAAACAACAACAATAAATAACCGCAGTGACGAACGAGATACTAACTATGTCATCCTAAATACAACTCAATAACTATGACAAGTGAGCACTTATAGTATTTCCAAAGTTATCACGTACTAACATGAATCAATCCCAAATGCGTAATAAATAAAGGTCGAGGTCATCTACCCACGATCCCGCACTTCGACACCAATCATCATTCACCTGAAACATAAAATATCGGTGCCCATGGGGGGCTCAGCACTTGGCCGAGTATGTTAACTATGTTATCCTCGACCCTTTTGGTCACTTAGGTCAATTAGCCGTCTTAACATGAGATTCGTTACATGCTGTACCGGTTTACAGATTTAATAAAACTGTAAACACATAGAAGGAAAACATTTAAAGGCAACCAAGGTAGTCACTACATTCACATACAACACAATACATGCGTAATCACCATAAACGAAATAAAGTGTTAGAGTACTTTGTCCTACAACAAACGATCTGATTCTCAGTATATACCATCAATCTCTCGGGTTCTCATCATTCTGTAACCCTTATTGTGTGTTGGTTGTCAAGTTAGGACAACCCATAAATTCATTTTTCATTAATGGACAGTCGTCCTGGTGGCAAGAAGCCTGGTACCAACGGCGGTACATTCCGGCCAACGATCTATGTAGGCTCGTGTGGGCTTAATAGAGTAGGAACCCTGATCCGGGAAGAACACTCAGTGATCACTATGTGCAATGTTAATGCAAAAGTTTTGATTGACCAAACTGAGTAACTGACACAAAGATCTGAGTCATGACCTGACCTAGGGAGGTACCTTACCGATCAAGGTATTGCAGTGTCTAACTGTCTCTAAATATATTCTACACAGATTTTATCTTTAGTAGATAATCTAGAGAATATCTTTTCTGTTTAATATCTAAGTCAGTTAGTGGGATTTTATCTTTAAAGAAATTATATCTTTAAAGATATTGTTTTATGTAAATCGATAACTATATATAGGAGATGGTAAGAGAAGGTAGAGGGACGGTTTGGGGGCAGAAAAAGAGAGAATAAGCTGGTGAGTTTTAGAGAAGAATCTCATGATTCTAATTCAATTAGGGTTTTGTGAGGCTGAGTTGAATTACGTGTTAGCTCAACAGAGATAGTGTTTTCAAGGAGCGTGTGGGTGTATTGCTGTTCAACATATGTCAATGTGACGTGATTTCCAATTAAACACAATCTCTCCTATGCTTTCAATTTCGTGTTCTTAGTGAGTCCGCTACTCAGGATATCTAAGGTCTCGATTCTCATTCAACTAAAGAACTTTCAGTGAAGGCTCACGTGAAATTATCATCTTCTGCCTCAATTTTATCTCTCGTTATATCTGTTCTTGGTGAGACTATAACACAAACACAATGTTCTTCGTGAGTAACTGACTCAAGAAGAACATAGTAGGAACTTTCAATTGGTATCAGAGCGGGTTCCCTTTACTATAGAAGAGAAATCTTCAGGGGAGATCAAAGATGAATTCCTACTATGTCAAGCCCCCCAAGCTCACAAAATTCAACTACACTAGTTGGTGTGAGCAGATGGAAGACCAGTTGATCTCGATCGACTTGCAATTATGGGATGTAGTGATCGAAGGAGATCTCAAGCCTAAGATTGAAGAAAATGGAGTCTCTAAAGAAAAGCCAAGGGCCAGCTGGAACGAAAATGACAACAAGATGATGAGCAAAAACAGACAAGCTCGTAGAATTATCATGTCATCTCTTTCAGACTCAGATCAACAGAAGGTACTGGGATTGCGCACTGCCAAGGAGGTATGGGATTTTCTAAAAACTGCTTATGTAGGAACAGATTCTATAAGAAAGGCAACAGACAAGCAATTTAAGAGGCAATTAGAACTTTAAGATGAGAGAAGGTGAGTCTATTACTCAGACCTTGGAAAGGTTTGAGAAAATTCTTGGAGATCTTAAAGTTGTTGGTGTAACACTCTCAAACGATGTTATCAATGAGAGATGCCTTGACAGTCTGGGAAAGGAGTGGCTAAGTTATACCACCTTGCTCGAAACTACGCAAGATCTATCAGAGTTGTCGGTAGAAGAACTCAGTTCTGAACTCATGGTCTATGAAGGGAAGATGAGTGGTGAGATTGTTACTCAAACTAAGGATATAGCTCTAAACGTATGTGAAACTACCACAAAATCAGAAGATGAGGATTTTGATGTAGACGAGGAAATTACTGAGATTATGAACAGAATTCAGTGGGTACTTGTTGGACAACGAGGATCGAAACGACAACATGATCGGTACAAGTCAAAGAATGAACCACACATATGTTTTAAGTGTAATAAGCCCAGTCATATTGTCAAGAATTGTCCTTTACAGCAGAAAGAAAATTCTCAGACGAGGGTAAAAAAACTCCCACACACAGCGGCTGCGGCATGGGGATATGACATCTCAGTTACAGACTCAGAACTAGAGGAGGAAACTCAGCTGTGCATGACGACAGTTGCTCATGAAGACGATGAAGTCAATACTGAGTACTTCATAAAGGAGAAGGATAACTTGAAGGAAACACTTGAGAAAGAAGAGATGCTTACTAAATTAACCTCTGCAATCTCTGAGATAAATATGTTGAAGAATCAATATGTTACTGAGATCGGAGAACTCAAAGCAAAAGTGGAAGAATTGAGTAAGTCTTTTACTGAAAACAAAAACTGTGTCAAAGAGAGTTTAGATAAGCCAAGGATCAACTTTGTTAGTCCTTTGAAGACTCAAATTCTCACTCTTCCATGTTGGGCACAAGAAGAAGTGAATTCCCTTCTAGATCGTAACAAATCACTGAAAAGGGAATGTGAAACCCTCTCGGGCATGTTAGCTGATGCAAATAGGAAGTTAGAGCTTCAGACACAGACTAATCCCACATGGTATACTGGAAAGGCAAATCTAAATCAGATGTTGTTACATAAAAATTCAGATAAGATCGGATTGGGATATAAACCAGAGAAACTCACTCAGTCTAAGACGAGGAAGTTAAAGACTCAACCTGGACATTCTAAGTCAAGACTGAACTCGTGTTGGTACTGCCATCAACTAGGACACAAGATAAGATGGTGTCCCAAACTGTCGAGAAAACAATTGCGTGAAGAATCATCAAGACGGAGTTCATACAGAGCCAGGAGATTATACACTAAAAGATGGGTTCCTATAAATCAGTCCAAGTCTGTGTCTACAACTAAGCCCAAACAAATCTGGGTCCCAAAGTCAAATCAGCCTTATCAGACTTGTCAAGAAGGTATCTCACCTCTTTCAGATTTTTCACCTTCTTCACAGTGTTCAGTTCGTGACACACCATTGCCTCCTACTTATGAGGTTCATGACTTAGTGTCTTTTTTATTTGGCAAAAGGTGGAAAGATATCTTGAACGTATATGTACGTTTGTGTGTCTAAGTCTATCTAGTATTGAACAAAGATGCAACAATTTTAAGGGGGAACTTTCTTTGTTCTAGACACAAGCTTTTGAGTGACGTCAATGGATGAATTCACAAAACAATGAAGTAGTGATTAAGGGGGAATATACATCAGTTCAAGACTCAGAGTTTGCCCAATCAAAAAGGGGAAATTGTTAATGCAAAAGTTTTGATTGACCAAACTGAGTAACTGACACAGAGATCTGAGTCTTGACCTGACCTTGGGAGGTACCTTACCGATCAAGGTATTGAGCTGCTAAGAGAAGATCTTGTCGTGTCTAACTGTCTCTAAATATATTCTGCACAGATTTTATCTTTAGTAGATAATCTAGAGAATATCTTTTCTGTTTAATATCTAAGTCAGTTACTGGGATTTTATCTTTAAAGAAATTATATCTTTAAAGTTATTGTTTTATGTAAATCGATAACTATATAGAGGAGATGGTAAGAGAAGGTAGAGGGACGGTTTTGGGGGCAGAAAAAGAGAGAATAAGCTGGTGAGTTTTAGAGAAGAATCTCGTGATTGTAATTCAATTAGGGTTTTGTGAGGCTGAGTTGAATTACGTGTTTGCTTAACTGAGATAGTGTTCTCAAGGAGCGTGTGGGTGTATTGCTCTTCAACATATGTCAATGTGACATGATTTCCACTTAAACACAATCTCTCCTATGCTTTCAATTTCGTGTTCTTAGTGAGTCCGCTACTCAGGATCTAAGGTCTTGATTCTCATTCAACTAAAGAACTTTCAGTGAAGGCTCAGGTGAAATTATCATCTTCTGCCTCAATTCTATCTCTCGTTATATCTGTTCTTGGTGAGACTATAACACAAACACAATGTTCTTCGTGAGTAACTGACTCAAGAAGAACAGAGTAGGAACTTTCATGCAACCTGCTAGAACGAATGCAGACCATGGTTTAACTAGACACATTTATTATTAGGTTATAGAGTACTCATTCATTATACGGCTGCCCTAAGGGTCTTACGCATACCTAGAAATAATCTAAGCCGTATTCACGTTCGAGGTCCATGTTCTAGAGTCCGACATAGTCGTGTCTCATACCTAAGTATTTTCTTAGGTTACTGTGTATATAATTATATACTAGGTGTATTATTAAGTAACAACAACATCATCATATTGATCGTATATGTATGTTTATATAAGCCGATCTGTAGTCGACATAGTATTAGTCCGAAAGGACATTCGTATATAATAATAATAATGCGATATAAACAGTCAAGTATACATTTCAACCCAAACATACATGCATATAAGCATATGTTAAATTCTTAAGCACACCACGTTCACTTGAAAATCAAGGAATTAATCCACACACATCATGCATTTCACGCATATCACTCTTGTCATATACACAAGTAATACCCAAAGCCGAGGCTTCCCTCAGGGGTTCAGACCACACAGTGAACATATCGTACACCAACAAGTAACGCTAGCGTGACGAGCGCACGCCTATCCTCTACATTCCCGGAGCCTGAATCCCGCAACCCGATCTACTGAGATATGTAATTACTATTAGTATCTATGTTTCGGATTTACCTAGCTAGCCATAGTCATTCTTGACGCGTAACCCGTAATTTATTCCTTATCCAGCTGGTTGTTTAGCTCGGGTTTTCGTGAGTCTTCGGGATTTATATTTCCGTCGTACGGTTTAACCTACGAGTATGTATTATTCAGTACTGTATTTTATTTACTACGTGAGGATTGGAGTCTTGGTTATCATGACATCCAGTGCAGTTATTCGTTCTTGTATAATTACGTACATTATGTTTACGTGTATACATTAATACTCATATATGCATATATATATACGTCTATATTTATATATGTATAGATTCGTACACTCGCATATTATATGTTATCGTATTTATACCCGTTACGTGATAGTAGTTATTTAACCATTCACGTTATGTAACAAGATTCGTTCTCGCACGTCCATGCGTACATGCATATGTACGTAATATTTATACGCATTCGTAGCTACGTATATTCTAGTTCGAGTCTCGTTATAATTAACATTTTTGGTCATATTTCCACCTGGCACATAATACATATCATCTACAGGTATACTTGCATATATATATATATATACACGTACATTTATAACATCATATGTTATTTTCCATCCCATGTTAAAATTCCATATGGTGTGAATTATATAGTTGTTCATATTAAATTACTTCATCATTCCTTGTAACACGTATATTGTTCATTCGTGTCGCTTATTCATACGTTTCTTATTGAAACTTTATTTCAAGATTATACAATATACGTTTATACACTATCATGCCTCTTATAATATAAGGTTTCCACCATACAATATACTTTCTATAATTATCAACCTAGACTTATCATCTTATGTAATTATTTACAAGGCATGTTTATAACATGTTAATTCCTTAATGATATACTTCCTCATACTTTAATAAAATGTCACATTATAGCATATTAACTTTGTAATATAATCTGTCCACTAATTCCAAACTGCCCAATACTTTTTGGTAATAAAATTCCTTCCCCATATACTTTTAATTAATTGCAATATCCACCCAAGTATTATATTGGTTACATTTCTATCTTTAATTACTTTATAATTTAAGGTTTTCCAACATTGTAATATACACATATATATACTAAATTCCGAACAGCAACTCACTTTTCCCATATTTTATACTTTCTCCCCACACTTTCTTTTTATTACATATTACCCTCCTTATTTTTATAAACTTACAATTTAATACCAAAACCTTATATTATACATATTAATTATGTAAATCATAATTCTAACCCAAAATTCTCCCTAAGTTGCGCACAACCCCAACAATTTAATTAATCCTCAAATCATCACTAACTTTTCGGTAATTACACTCTAGCCCTCAAAGTTTGTATAATTGTTATACTTTGACACTTCAACTATATATTATAACACTTAATTAATTAAATGACTAAAATTAGCCCAAAATTTATCCAAATTACAAACAGACCCCTAGTGGTCAATTTAATTCCATTCTAGGTACTAACTTTCAGAAATTACAAAAACACCCCTTATAGTTTTATAAATACCATTTTAAATTTAGTACTTCACTAATTACCAAATAAATTTCCTTAGTTTTCTAATTAGGCCAAATGTCATATGTGGTCATCGTTGACCATACCAAATATCCCCCTTTGACCAATATTTATATTTAACACTTTACTTTCACAAAATTGTATTTTATATTTTCTAAAATCCTTAGAGGTATCCCTCTCAGTTTTAATTTGGTTCAACACCTCATATTTTTACTAAATTTCATTTTAACCCCATAAATGATCTTTGTTTATTTATACACTTATAAAGTTTATTCAAATTATTTTGTAATATTATATTTAATTTAAGGAACACCAAAATTCACTAATATTCACCTAAATTATTCCTAGGTGGTTATATTCACTAAAATTATATTTTTGCACCAGAATTTTTATATAGTTCTTTTAATCACTTTAAAATTTAATAATCACTATTTTAAGCTCTAAATAATCATAATAATAATAACCTAAATACATGGCCTTAAACATAACATAATATTAAATATAAAAAATATTAAAATGTTCTAAACCCACCTACTAACTCACAGCTTATGTAGATTTTATTTTTAACACCATTAAATTTTTTTCTTCATTATTCACTTATAAAAATCAACTTAAATAGGTCATTATCACATAGTTTCACTAATCAAATATTTAGCCCTTAATTTTCTACACATATTTAGGACTTAACTAGCATACACACGCACATATGCTCACAAATTTATGTTTAATTACTTTAAATCATTTGCTTTCATTATTAATTTGTAGACTTGACTTCAATAAATCATTAGCACCCAATTTCAATAACCAAATACTTAATCCTTAATTTCCTCCCCATTTTTAGTGTCAAAACAGCCTATACACTCATCTATTCACGGTTTTATTTAGTTCTTTTCAAGCTAAATAACATTTAGGATAATAAGTGTAATAAGCATTAAAAAATATATTTTTCTTTCATCATTAGTTCATAACTTTGCTTAAAAAAAATCATAACCATCTCAACTTATTAACCACCCACATGCCCAATATTTCTACACATTACCACGGTTTAACAATATATATTATACACACAAATTTTTTGGTAATGTACAGGTTTTTTTGTAACTTAATTTCTTAAGGTATAAAGCAAGGTTACAAGTGTATTTACCTTAGTATGTACACAAGGACTTTTCTACCAATTTTTGTTTTCAGCCACTCAACCTTCAATATTCACGGCACTACATTGTAAATAAACCTTTAGTTACATATTTGTTTCTTTACAAAAATTTCTTCACTTAAACAGCAAGGTAGTCATTAATATATATATTAGTGCCTTACCTTTTTATAATTTTGTTTCACTCTTGGAAAATCAGCCCCTTGATTAACGGTAGTTTGAGGGGAGAAAATATCCCATTCAGTTGTACATATACAAATAAAGAAGCCATGTTAGTGCCTTGGATTACATAGCTAGTTTAAGGAGACTTTTGACATGTTTTTTGAACATAAAAAAAAGAAGGGTGATTACCTTGCTATTTTACAGTGATTTAGGTGAGCTCTCGGTCACTATAAACAAGGGGAAAGTTTCAGTATTTAGCATGAAAAAATAAGGAAGAAGGGAAGGCTCATACAACTATGTTTTGCTTGGTTTTTACCTTGTTTTTAGGCTCCTTTCATGGAGTGTTTTGGGTGCCGGCTTAGGCTCAACGAGGAGGCTGGAATGGGGCTTCATGAGTGAGCATGAAGAGGGCAGAAAAAGAGTTAAAACAAAGTGTTTTTGGACATCAAAACTGAGGGAGGAAGAGAGTGTTTTACGGTATGTTCCCTTACCTTCAAGATTAAGATGGGTTCTCTTGCTCTATGTTTGCTTTCAGTCAGTTTCTTGGAGCCTCTATACGTGGGTTATACCTTGAGGATGAGAGGAAAAAGCTGGTGAAAGTGGAGCAGTAGTCAACCGCAAGCAAGGAAGGAGGAGGGAGGGAAGGAGTTGGAGCTCTTACTTTGTCATGCACCAAGAACCGGTGGAGCTGGAGTTTGAAATAAATACCACCGCAAGGAGGGGAACTGCTGTGGTATTGCAGAGGGAATGCAGAGGACAAAAAAATCAGGTAAAGGTATGTTACTGGAGAAAATGGTGAGAGAAAGAAGGAGGGAAAAAAGATGGAGTTACCGTTTTTGTTTTTCTTGTTGTTGTTCTTATCCTTGCTGCTGTAAGATGAAGAAGCAAAGGAAGAAGTTGGTGTTGCTCTACATGTTTGTTTACCGGTAATCATATTCGGTTTTTTTTTTTATCCGCAGCCTGATGGATTGAGTTTCCCGTGGGAATGCCAGCAAGTGTAAATGCTATGTAAGATTTTTTGTTTTGGACAGGAGTCGATGTATATGTCCTGTTGTGCTATTGCAGATGCCAGGTTTCTTGAACCTTTGTCACGTGAAGGAAGAGCTGGTGATGTAGATAGCACAGTAAAGGGAAGGAAATTAATCCGTGAAGCATGGAAGGAACTTACCAGCTTTCTCTTTCTTTTTTTTATTGTTGTCCAACTGCTATGAACCGATGGTGGGAAAGAAGTATGGTGGGATGTGCTGGTATGTACGAGAAGAAGTCGACATGATGAAGGGGAAAGGAGTGGTCTGATCGAGAGTGAGAGAGGGTGAGAAAAGAGGTGACATTATAGGTAAGCTAGTCTTGTACTTGTAGGTACTTTAATGTTAGTTTATGTCTCTAATTGTACTTTTGTTTTCCTTTTCCTATTATGCAACTGGCAGCAAGAATTACAGGGAGTTTTTGAACTTTTCGTTAATTAATATTGTGACACCAATTGTACATGTAATACTATGGTCATGTGTTACATGGTGGCTTATAGTATTTTTGGTCTAAAGATGTATATATGGGTATATATATGTCTCTATTATTTGTTTAGGCTATATACTATATTTATTTATTTTTGTAACATCCCATCCAAAGCCAATCGCGGTTATCGCAAACTTAACAACTTAATCACAAATGTCGCAGCGGAATAAACTAACACCAGAACCTTGCCACGGTCTGAACAACAGAATATACCGAACTTTAAATATTTACAACGCTAGCCAAAAGTATACATATTAACCAAAACACCCACCAACCGAGTTCAAAGTATCTCAAGCAACAACATAACTTCCTCAAGTCTTAATATCAACAGACGGGTGCACAGGCGCAACCCGTACTCAAAATAAAATCCCCACCTAAGTCTAACCGCCCCTACTCTCAGGGTGACTCTTCATGGGATGCTTACCTGCAAAATAAAAACAGCCCCCATAGGGGGTCAGCAAGAATGCTGGTACAATCCTCTCGTGGCCCCCAAGCTAACGGGACTACGACGACTAATTGTCGATAGCATGGAGATTGATTAGATACACAACAAAAATAAGAAGTGCAATAAACACCTAACCACACTTAAGTGAACAATCACATCTCAAACAAGTTAACCGTTCTTAATCAGATTCGGTTGCTCACAGTCCATTGTTCATTTTGTCGGGTCAAAAGTGACCCTATCCAACGGCCGATAACTGCATTGGTTGAATGAACAATAATTCTCAAATTAGTTGGGATTTAGGTAGATCCCACCACACCATCTTAATGCCTCTTACCTTGGACAGGAAATCCAAGGTAGCTGAGCCGACATTCGACCCTAGGCGACAAGTCCGAAGACAAGTCCTCAAGCGGAAGTCGGATCTGATTCAGATACCGACCCCCTTTCCTTAACATGCATGACCGGAGTCAGTCCCGGATTCCTCACTCCTCTTAGTTCCAGTTAGTGAAAGTCTTACAAATCATATGTTAGTTAAACCTTAAAGGGTATTAACCAACAGTCACCGAAATATAGTTCCTCTTCTCAATTCAATAAATACTAAGCTTAGTTAGTAGCTAGTCTCAAGTCTCGTGGGTTAGTGTAAAGAAAGCACACACACAACGAGAGCAATAAAAACCGGTTGCATGCTTTATCTTGTCTTAGTTATAGCAAATAAACAGATAGCACACAAGCCGAGGGACACCTCGTTAGCAAGCAGGTCACAAGAAAGACTGTACCGTTCACCGTCGGCGATTGCTTGACTTATCTCCTTCCAAGTCCCAATTCACAAGTCCTAAAACATTCATTCAGTTTTATGTTATTATTTAGCCCAATTCAACACAATCCACTTGCTTTCCTAGACACCAATACTTACCCATTGTTATTCACTATGTCCTTATAGTTTTTAACCTAAATTTTTAAGTGCATCGTTTCTCATTATCTATCATATTTGTTCACCCACTTAGTAGCCATTTCACACACTAAACATGTCCTACGTAACTTAATAACATCAATACCTAACAATCCCCATCATTCCCAATATATACTCACTAAGTTATTAGAACTTAACCTTAAACACCTAAAATCCTTTACTTAACTTAATCCTTTAAGTCCTTATATACTTGCTTATCTAATCATCATTGCCCTCTTAGTAGCTTACTACTAATGCCCCCTTATCAACCTTAAATTTTAATTTTTTTTACATGTTCTGTTCTGGACCGCCCCACTGGGGTGGTCCCAGGGGCGGTCCCAACCAAAGAACACCCAACCTGCAGAATTCGTCTGGACCTCCCCATAGGGGCGGTCCACAGCAGACCCCAATTTTCAAAGTGTTATTATCCTCAGTTTGGGCTCCAAATTCACCCCAATCTTTTCCTAATCATTCCTCATGTTTTCCCACATGTTTTGACATTCTTTAAACACCTTAATACCCTCTCAAATCATCCAACAACTTCCTTAAACATTTACTCAAATTCTTAACACTTAGAACTTAATTCCTTACACTTCCAACTTGTGTTTTTACCTAAAACCTCCACTAACCAAAGTGTTTTTCTCCACACCAATTGACTACTCCTTATGCATCATCACTCATACCTACTTCCCTTACTCATACATCTTAAAGCTATATAATCTAGCACACGCTTACAAGTCATCACACCATAGTTTTCCTTCAAACTTTGCACAAGTTTCCTAACTTCCTTAATCTTGGTTTTGGTGCCTTAAATTCACCATTGTAACCCTTAGTTCCTCCTAGACATAAGTATTAACTTGTTAGCACGGTCCGCAAGCTTCTGCTCGCCGTACAAGAACTTTGCGTCGTCTCCAATGGACCAAGACACTACGGGTATCCCTCTTTCTAGAGATTCCGCTGTCTCATCCTTATCCTGGTGTAGTCCGAGTCGCCCGTCTTTCTGGTAGAAATTCACAATGCAGATGTCTGCTTGTATGTTTGGAATTGGGTCAGCTTCTAACTGTTGAGCGATCTCCACAACTTGTGTAATAACCAGATGGAACTCTTCAGGTATCCCCGGTGGTGAGACTCCATCTCGTGGTCTGGTAGGTCTTGGCATACGGATTCCAATCCTTGCCTAAGCTCATCATCTTTAACTTCATTCTTGCTCCCCCTGGGTACTCCGGTGTATAAAAACCTCCCGGTCCCACTCCTAACTGACTGCATCTCCTGATGATGGCTATCTGTGCTTCGAGTGTCAGGTATCCCCTTAATAAAATCATACCTGTGCGGATAACCTGACATTGTTCGGTTGGAAAGTCTCGGGTCTCGATGTCGGTCTCTTCCGGGTTAAGTGTTGAAGGTATTGGATAGCAAATGTTGAAGTTTCCTAAGGTGGTAATAGGTTATATCTTACTTAAGTTCTAATCTTATCTTATTCTCATCTAACTTAATTATTCACCAAAGCATTCATGATAATACGGTAAGAAGGCAATTTATTACTTAATGGTTTATAGCGGTACCTGGCCTCGATGAGGGTTCAGCCTCATCGTCCCGGTCCACCATGTGTAGTGTGGGTCCCGACTTCTGGACTACCCGTGGGTTCTTGTCTGCAGCTTGCTGCGCTCTCTTCTGACCGTCAGACCTAGTACTCTGATTGGTCTTGCCCTTGCCCTTCATCTCCGGCCTAAAGGCTCTACTCTCGGGGTTCCGGAAGCACTCAAACGATCGGTGTCCCCAACCCTCACAAAAGTGACATTACACCTTCTTACCCTTGCAATCAACACCGGGATGGTCCTTACCACAGTAGCGGCAGTGGTAATGGCGCTGGTAGGTTCCACCCGATCCCTTCTCAGATTCAGATCCTAATCATTCTCAATATTAGTATTTGTATCTTAACGGTTGCTAAATGTTTCTCAACTCACTCAATGTATAGTTCCTTACCCTTTGGCGCCCTAGAGCGCAGGGGCTTAGCAGCAATACCATTAGTTATATTAAGCGGCTCCTTCGTAGCCTTCTTAGTTTCTTCCTTCCCTTTCTGGTTCTAACTCTTCTAGGCTTGAGGCTGGTACTTTTGTTTCTTGTACCCACCTTGCCCTTGGTTCTTTGTGCTCTTCCCGGCACTCTTCCTCTTAGCATTGTCCTCGTCCCTCAGCTGGACGGTTATCTCAACCTTAGCAGCGGCATGATAGCA
This sequence comes from Limonium bicolor, assembly GCA_023374045.1. Lineage (NCBI taxonomy): Eukaryota > Viridiplantae > Streptophyta > Magnoliopsida > Caryophyllales > Plumbaginaceae > Limonium > Limonium bicolor. Next base: position 315,555,309 of record CM041777.1, on the reverse strand, counting down.
CTCCTGCTTCCCAATGTATTAGTTCCCTTATACCTCAAAGTCTAAATCATATTCACTTATTCATATTTCAGTTATTCTCATTACCTGCAAGGTAGTATAACTTGTCGGCCCCATGCCGTAGCGGAGTCGATGGCTAAGCCCGCCATAGAAGTGGTCCACCAGAATCTGGTCTGAGTATCCAAGACCCAGCAGAAGACGAAGCAAGGCGGTGAACTCTGAGTAATACTCGTCCACCGTCATCCTGTCCGTCTGCTTAAGCGCATCCAACTGTAAGCGCTTCTTTGCTTGGACATGGGCGGGATAGTACTTAGCTCGTAGTAGTGTGGTGTACTGCTCCCAGCCGAACTCTGGGTTGGCCACATGCTCGACCCTCACCAGCTTCTACCAATCGCCCGCTACCCCTTTCAGGTAGAATGCAGCCAGACGCACCTTTATCCCAGCAGGGATGTCAAGGGTCTCGAAGGCGGTCTCTAGCTCGGAGATGTACGCCTCAAGCTTGGAGGGATCAGTCTCCCCCTGAAATGACGTGGGTCGAAGGTCCGCTAGACTCTTCACCCAGTTTGGTTCCCGGGGCTGTGGCGGTGGAGGTGGGGGTGCACCAGGCTGATTGCCCATGTGCCCCAATGCGGCAGCCACGATCTCTGCGATCGTCTGCCCTCCCGGTATCTCAGTGTCATCTTCGCCCCGGCCACGGCCTCGGCCTCCTCTCCTTCCTGATATCTGAATAAGCACAACTCACATTAGAGTCATATCCACAACGATTTTGGTTCAAGGATTTATAACGTCCGTAGATGATAAAGACGATCCACACTTATTAGTGGTCATCTGACTCTACTCACTCTAACTTCTCACACCCTTAGCCCATTACTTATATCTGAACTCATATCCTAACTCGGTGGTTACCTATGTCCGGTATTTATTGATCCGAGCGTAACTATGCTCTTATACCACTTTTTGTAACACCTCATCCTAAGCCAATCGTGGTTATCGCAAACTTAACAACTTAATCACAAACGTCGCAGCGGAATAAACTAGCACCAGAACCTTGCCACGGTCTGAACAACAGAATATACCGAACTTTAAATATTTACAACGCTAGCCAAAAGTATACATATCAACCAAAACACCCACCAACCGAGTTCAAAGTATCTCAAGCAACAACATAACTTCCTCAAGTCTTAATATCAACAGACAGGTGCACAGGCGCAACCCGTACTCAAAATAAAAACCCCACCTAAGTCTAACCGCCCCTACTCTCTGGGTGACTCTTCATGGGACGCTTAGCTGCAAAATAAAAACAGCCCCCAAAGGGGGTCAGCAAGAATGCTAGTACGATCCTCTCGTGGCCCCCAAGCTAACGGGGCTACGACGACTAATTGTCGATAGCATGGAGATTGATTAGATACACAACATAAATAAGAAGTGCAATAAAAACCTGACCACACTTAAGTGAACAATCACATCTCAAACAAGTTAACCGTTCTTAATCAGATTCGGTTGCTCAAAGTCCATTGTTCATTTTGTCGGGTCAAAAGTGACCCTAGCCAACGACCGTGAACTGCATTGGTTGAATGATTAATAATTCTCAAATTAGTTGGGATTTATGTAGATCCCACCACACCATCTTAATGCCTCCTACCTTGGACTGGAAATCCAAGGTAGCTGAGCCGACATTCGACCCTAGGCGACGAGTCCGAACACAAGTCCTCAAGCGGAAGTCGGATCTTATTCAGATACCGACCCCCTTTCCTTAACATGCATGACCGGAGTCAGTCCCGGATTCCTCACTCCTTTTAAGTTCCAGTTAGTGAAAGTGTTACAAATCATATGTTAGTTAAACCTTAACGGGTATTAACCAACAATCACCGAAATATAGTTCCTCTTCTCAATTCAATAAATACTAAGCTTAGTTAGTAGCTAGTCTCAAGTCACGTGGGTTAGTGTAAAGAAAGCACACACACAACGAGAGCAATAAAAACCGGTTGCATGCTTTATCTTGACTTAGTTATAGCAAATAAACATATAGCACACAAACCGAGGGACACCTCGTTAGCAAGCAGGTCACAAGAAAGACTGTACCGTTCACCGTCGGTGATTATTTGACTTATCTCCTTCCAAGTCCCAATTCAAAAGTCCTAAAACATTCATTCAGTTTTAGGTTATTATTTAGCCCAATTCAACACAATCCACTTGACTTTCCTAGACACCAATACTTACCCATTGTTATTCACTAAGTCCTTATAGTTTTTAACCTAAATTTTTAAGTGCATCGTTTCTCATTATCTATCATATTTGTTCACCCACTTAGTAGCCATTTCACCCACTAAACATGTCCTACATAACTTAATAACATCAATACCTAACAATCCCCATCATTCCCAATTAATACTCACTAAGTTCTTAGAATTTAACCTTAAACAACTAAAACCCTTTACTTAACTTAATCCTTTAAGTCCTTATATACTTGTTTATCTAATCATCATTGCCCTCTTAATATCTTACTACTAATGCCCCCTTATCAACCTTAATTTTTTTTACATGTTCTGTTCTGGACCACCCCACTGGGGTGGTCCCAGGGGCGGTCCCAACCAGAGAACACCCAACCTGCAGAATTCGTCTGGACCTCCCCATAGGGGCGTTCCACAACAGACCCTAATTTTCAAAGTGTTTTTCTCCTCATTTTGGGCTCCAAATTCACCCCAATATTTTCCTAATCATTCCTCATGTTTTCCCACATGTTTTGACATCCTTTAAGCACCTTAATACCCTCTCAAATCATCCAACAACTTCCTTAAACATTTACTCAAATTCTTAACACTTAGAACTTAATTCCTTACACTTCCAACTTGTGTTTTTACCTAAAACCTCCACTAACCAAAGTGTTTTTCTCCACACTAATTGACTACTCCTTATGCATCATCACTCATACCTACTTCCCTTACACATACTTCTTAAAGCTATAAAATCTAGCACACGCTTACAAGTCATCATACCATAGTTTTCCTTCAAACTTTGCACAAGTTCCTAACTTCCTTAATCTTGGTTTTGGTGCCTTAAAATCACCATTGTAATCCTTAGTTCCTCCTAGACAAACCTATGTCATCCTAATTTACAAGAACACCTCAAACTCACTCTTTTTATCTAAACAACTCCTAGGTTTCCTAGCACTTCCTTAGTCATAAAATCTCCTTAGAACATCTTAAACATCATGTTTCTTCACCGAATTTTGACAGGGCTTCCCTAGTATATTACTACACCCAAGCAATTAGGTTTTCACCATTAAACAACTATAAACACTTAAATCCTCATCACACCATCCTTGCACACAATATACACCCAAACTACAGTACATCACAATATAGTGCATAACTTAAATTGCTTGGTACTTAGGCCCTTAAATGACTTGGCTCTTAGGCCCTTAAATGAATAATTCTTAAACACTAAATTTCCATAATATATATAGCCTTTGACCTGCAAACACACACAACAGGGCTCCCATTGCAACATAAATGTTCTTGAAATTCAGATGAGGTGCGAGAGGCTCAGAGGACAGATGAGTACATGAGGGAAGTCAGACAGAAGCTGACAGAGGGTACCTTTGAGAGTCAGAAATACGACTTCAGACTTCATGATGATGATCTGATCAGACTTAAGGGCCGGTTATGCATACCACGAGGCAGCACATATTTGAAAGAACATATACTTAGAGAATCACACTGTTCTTCAGTTTCCATCCATCCGGGAGCCTCTAAAATGTATAAAGACATGAAGAGATACTTCTGGTGGTCGGGGATGAAGACAGATGTTACTGAGTTCGTCTTGAGGTGTCTCACATGCCAGAAGGTAAAATTCAAGCACCGACGACCGGGCGGAATCGTACAGTCGATGCCAGTTCTGGAGTGGAAGTTTCATGATATCTCCATGGACTGCGTAGTCAGACTCCCACCTGCTAGGGGAGGTCTGAACATGATATGGGTGGTGGTGGATCGCCTTACCAAGGTAGCCCGATTCATACCGATGAAGGATACTTGGAAGGTAACTAAGTTAGCCGAGTTGTTTGAGAAGGAAATTATGAGACATCACGGGATACCGAAGACCATAGTGTCAGATAGAGATACCAGATTCCTTTCGAGGTACTGGAGAGCTACTAGAGAAGCGATGGGTATAGAACTGAAGCTGAGTAACGTGTTCCATCCTCAGACAGATGGTCAGACTGAGCGTACGATTCAGACACTCGAGGATATGCTGAGGGCATGTGCCTTAGACTTCCAGGGCAGTTGGATTGACAAGTTACATCTGATCGAGTTCTCTTATAACAATAGCTATCATGCTTCGATCAAGATGGCGCCTTTTCAAGCATTGTACGGTAGACCATGTCGTACACCGCTCTGCTGGGATGAGTCAAGTGAGACGGTCATTATAGGACCAGAATACTTAGAACAAATTAAGGATGAAGTTCAGCAGATCAGGGAGAATATGAAAGCTGCTCAAGATAGGCAGAAGTCGTATGTTGATGTTCGACGACGAGACCTAGAGTTCGCAGTGGGCGACCGGGTATTTCTGCGAGTTTCACCGTTGAAGGGTGTATTTAGATTTGGGCAGAAGGGCAAATTGAGCCCGAAGTTTGTTGGTCCTTATGAGATTACGGAGCGGGTGGGCCCAGTTGCTTATAGGTTGAATTTACCAACTGAGCTGGGTAAAGTGCATGATGTTTTTCATGTTTCACAGCTAAAGAAATACATGCACCACCCCTCCCATGTGTTAGAGCCTGAGAGGTTGACGTTAAAACCGAATATGAGATCCATGGAGATTCCTCAGAGGATCTTGGATAGTAAGACTAGGGACACTCGCCATAAGTCAGTGCGACTGGTGAAGGTTCTGGTCTAACCAAGATGTCGAAGAGGCCACGTGGGAATTAGAGGATAAGATGAGATCAAAGTACCCTTCGTTATTTACTGACCAGATCATCTGTACAGGGTATGGGGCGTACCCCTTTTTAAGGGGGTAGAGCTTCCTCGCTTTTGAGTTAGTAAACGAACATGTTTGTCATTTTGTTTGGTTGGTGTAAGGTGTGGTTTTGTGTAAGTTGTTACACTTGTGGTAAGTTTAAGATATGTGTCGTACTTGTGTATGGTACTTGTGGCTGACCATTGAGTCTTTTGATGTGTCAATGTGAATATAAGATATGGTATTACGATTAAGAAAATTGAGCACCGTGAATGATTAAGTATATATGTGAACTTTGGGGACAAAGTTCTTTTAAGGGGGGTAGATTGGAATACCCCAAACCTAGATATGAATTTTAGATGATATTCTAAGATATAAGAAGGCTAAAGAATGCCTTAGAAACATTAGGAAACAATTTAAACCGAAGAAAACACAAGGAAACACCATAAGAGCAATTTAGGCAAAAATGTGCTCTAAGCTTGGAGTAACTTGGGTTAGCACCCAAATATCATTCTTAGACCTAAGTAACATCCTAATGGTCATGTTAAATCAATCACCAAAGAAAACCAAGCTCAAAAACAAGTTAAAACACAAATTGTGCTTTAAGGACTCTTAATGCACATTTTTGAAAAATTGTCTTAGAAAGGGGTTTTATGTGGCTAAATGCCCATGATTACTCCTTAATAAACTTGTTTTCTACTGAGTATCACATTAGGAAGTCTAAATCAATGGGAAATCAAAAATTTCACAAATATGTGCACTAATTTGTGAATAGTAACCAAATAGTGCTAGTTTAGCATTAAGTCAATATAAGCTAATTAATTGGTCAACCAAGACCATAAATATCTTGATTATGAAGGGGGTGGCCGGTTTTTAGGTGGTGAGTCACCAAGGGATGCAGCCTACATAAGAATATAAGAGGGAAATTAAAGAAGTTACTATTTGCTTTTAAAAAGGAAATCTTACCTTTTAAGCCATCTCTCTCCTCCTTTCTTCATTTCTTCTTCTTCCCACCGATGCCATCTGCTCCTCTCTTCATCCTTCACGTAAAGAGCAGCCTCCATGCTAGCTCCATCTTCCTTTGACCATAACTTAGTCATTTTAGCTCCAAAATCAAAACCAAGCACATATATCTCTTAGTTAGCTCAAGCTCTTTCTTTCTATCTTTCCAAAACTTCAAAAGCTTCATTTTGGTGCCAAGGTAAACCGCCATTGAAGGGGGAAAACTAAGCTTGGAGGGTGCATTAGCTTCTCCATTCTCTTAAGGTAAAGAATATGCAAGAAAAATCAAGTTTCCATCATTTCTTCACATGTCCGAAAATTACCACTCATGGGGCTTCATTTTTATGCCTTGTTCTAGCTTGTTTTCTATTCTTCAAGGGATAGAGGAGGTCCTTCTTGATTCCTATACAAGCCTACCTTAAGACTTCAAGGTAAAACATCAATTTTAATACCTTAAAACACATTTTTAACCTAGGTTTTGCTCCTTAAGGTTAGTGTATTATTAGCACTCATTGGAGTTATTGGATATTGATTAGAACATTGGCAAGGAGAAATAAATTGGGGACCGAGATTGTTCAAGGAAAAACCTAAGGAGGAAAGTTTGTGAAGCTTGTAAAAGAACAAGGTAAATGTCTTACCTTAAGGTGTTTTATTGTTTAAGGGAATGGGATTTAGATATATGGTAAGCTTAGCTTAGAGTTTACATTAAGAAAGGGCAACAAAACCTATGAGAAACAATGATATTATTTGAGAACTTGTGATTAAAGAGCAAATGAGAAAAGAGATAGATAAACAATGTTAAGGCCAAGCTGGAGAAAGAAACTAGCGAATGGAGTGAGTGTGCTCGACGACTCAGGGCGTCAGCTACAACATTGGCCTTCCCTTCTTTGTATTGGAGGTCAATGTCATAGTCCTTCAAGAACTCTAACCATCTCCTCTGTCGAAGATTCAACTCCTTCTGAGTGAATATATATTTCAAACTCTTATGATCGGTGTAGATCGTCACACTAACCCCGTATAAGTAGTGGCGCCAAATCTTCAAGGCAAATACCACTGCTCCCAATTCTAAGTCATGAGTGGGGTAGTTGTCCTCATGTCTCTTCAGCTGGCGTGAGGCATAAGCCACCACCTTGCCATGCTGCATGAGCACGCAACCCAAGCCTCTGCCGGATGCGTCACAATATACCTCAAAGCCCTCCGTACCGTCTAGAATGGTCAGAACCGGTGCAGTGGTCAGTGAGTCCTTCAAACTTTGAAACGAACTCTCACAATCAGCCGTCCATACGAACGGTGCATCTTTCTTCATCAGACTGGTCATCGGTTTCGCGGCTTTGCTGAAATCTCTAACAAACCTCCGGTAGTAACCTGCCAAACCAAGAAAGCTTCGAATGTCGGTAACTGTCTTCGGTCTCGGCTAGGTACGCACGGCATCAATCTTTGCTGGATCCACCGAGATCCCAGCATCTGAGATGATATGACCCAGGAAAGAGACCTGGTCAAGCCAAAACTCACACTTGGAGAACTTAGCGTAAAGCTGGTTCTCCCTCAGTATCTATAACACCGTCCACAAATGTTCCTCATGCTCAGCTTTCGATTTTGAATATATCAGAATGTCATCGATGAATACCACAACCGACTTGTCCAACTGCTCCCTGAACAAGAGGTTCATCAGATCCATAAACTTCGCCGGTGCGTTCGATAAACCGAACGACATCACAGTAAACTAGTAGTGGCCGTATCGTGTCCGGAATGCCATCTTCTTAATATCTCCCTCCTTAATGGCTATCTGATGATACCCCGATCTGAGATCAATCTTGGAAAACACGGATGCCCCCTTCAACTGATCATACAAATCATCAATGCGGGGTAGTGGGTACTTATTCTTCACAGTCACTGCATTCAACTCTCTGTAGTCGATGCAGAGGTGGAGACTACCATCCTTCTTCTTCACGAAGAGAACTGGCGCTCCCCATGGTGATACACTTGGTCTTATAAATCCTTTGTCTAGCAAATCCTTCAACTGGTCTTTTAACTCTTTCATTTCTGCCGGAGCCATGCGATATGGTGCCTTGGCTATCGGTCTGGTTCCTGGTAGCAGCTCGATGGTGAACTCTACCTCCCGAGTGGGTGGCATGCCGGGCATTTCCCGTGGAAAGAGATCGGGGAACTCCGACACTACCGGTAAGTCCGGGTCGAACTCGGGGTCTCTCTCTATGTCCTGGACATAGTAGAGGTACACTTCTTCCTTCCTCCTCAATTCCTTATACATTGCCATAGCAGAGATGATCTTAGTTGAACGGCGGTATAATTTTGATACCCTAGACGGACTCCTGAGCAGCAGTCGATGCTCGGCGCAGAGGATATGACCCATGTGCCGCTCCAACCAGTTCATCCCGAAGATAACATCAAATCCCAACTCCCTGAACTCAATAAAACTGACTGGAAAATCTTTCCCCTTAATTCTGACGATGGCTCCTTGGTAGTAGCGAGTGCAACGAACCTTCTCCTTAGACGGGAGCGTAACCGTGAAGTCGGGTAGCTTATCAGCGTCCAGCCTAAACCTTCTCGCAAAAGATGCCGAGATAAAGGTGTGTGAGGCCCCTGAGTCGAAGAGAACTGATGCCTCAATCCCATTAATCGGAAAGGTGCCGGTGTGGATAGTACCGCTGGCGTCGGCCTGTGCCTCTGTAAGTATGCTTAGCGCACCTTCCGTACCGAGTCCATAACCTAATTGTATTCACAAGCTTCATGAGTAATGATGGTATAACAAGAGTCGTAACAATTAATATGAACGATACTGTTATTTTATTCATAACCATCCTATTTACAACATGTGCTTCTTTCTTACATCCCATTCCTTACATCATACTTAAAACATTACATGGCTAATATTGTCTAAAGGTTAGGTTTAACCGCCCTGGTCTCATATGTGTCGTATTAATTACTGTTGACTGTGCTGTATTCAGCTTGATTCTCTTAATCCCATGGTATATCATCCTTGAATCTCCTTTCATAACTAATACATCCCCTGACTTAAGTATTAACTTGTTAGCACGGTCCGCACGCTTCTACACATCGTATAAGAACTTTGCGTCGTCTCCAATTGACCAAGACACTACGGGTATCCCTCTTTCAAGAGATTCCGCTGTCTCATCCTTATCCTGGTGTAGTCCGAGTCGCCCGTCTTTCTCGTAGAAATTCACAATGCAGATGTCTGCTTGTATGTTTGGAATTGGGTCAGCTTCTAACTGTTGAGCGATCTCCACAACTTGTGTAATAACCAGATGGAACTCTTCAGGTATCCCCGGTGGTGAGACTCCATCTCGTGGTCTGGTAGGTCTTGGCATACGGATTCCAATCCTTGCCTAAGCTCATCATCTTTAACTTCATTCTTGCTCCCCCTGGGTACTCCGGTGTATAAAAACCTCCCGGTCCCACTCCTAACTGACTGCATCTCCTGATGATGGCTATCTGTGCTTCGGGTGTCAGGTATCCCCTTAATAAGATCATACCTGGGCGGATAACCTGACATTGTTCGGTTGGAAAGTCTCGGGTCTCGATGTTGGTCTCTTCTGGGTTAAGTGTTGAAGGTATTGGATAGCAAATGGTGAAGCTTCCTAAGGTGGTAATAGGTTATATCTTACTTAAGTTCTAATCTTATCTTATTCTCATCTAACTTAATTATTCACCAAAGCATGCATGATAATGCGGTAAGCAGGCAATTTATTACTTAATGGTTTATAGCGGTACCTGGCCTCGATGAGGGTTCAGCCTCATCGTCCCGGTCCACCATGTGTAGTGTGGGTCCCGACTTCTGGACTACCCGTGGGTTCTTGTCTGCAGCTTGATGCGCTCTCTTCTGACCGTCAGACCCTGTACTCTGATCGGTCTTGCCCTTGCCCTTCATCTCGGGCCTAAAGGCTCTGCTCTCGGGGTTCCAGAAGCACTCAAACGATCGGTGTCCTCAACCCTCACAAAAGTGACATTACACCTTCTTACCCATGCAATCAACGCCGGGATGGTCCTTACCACAGCAGCGGCAGTGGTAATGGCGCTGGTAGGTTCCACCCGATCCCTTCTCAGATTCAGATCCTGACCATTCTCAATATTAGTATTTGTATCTTGACGGTTGCTAAATGTTTCTCAACTCACTCAATGTATAGTTCCTTACCCTTTGGCGCCCTAGAGCGCAGGGGCTTAGCAGCAATACCATAGGTTATCTTAAGCGGCTCCTTCGTAGCCTTCTCAGTTTCTTCCTTCCCTTTCTGGTTTTGACACTTCTGGGCTTGAGGCTGGTACTTTTGTTTCTTGTACCCACCTTGCCCTTGGTTCTCTGTGCTCTTCCCGTCACTCTTCCACTTAGCATTGTCCTCGTCCCTCAGCTGGACGGTTATCTCAACCTTAGCAGCGGCATGATAGTGTAGACACCAAAAATTCTCACCCCATAAAGCAATTTTTTTTTTAAAAAAAAACTCATTTCTTCAAAATGAATTTCCAAAGATAATCCACTTTTACACCTATCATTTTATGTATTTCATTTCATTTTACTTTATTTCACTTATTTATTGTCATTTTATTTTGTTTTATTTCATTTTATATTATCTTAACTATTTGGCCTTAGATTGTATTTTAAGTCTTGTGTTTGGGCTCACCTCAAGTTGTGATAACAATCTTCTTTCTTCTTTCTTTCGTGTCAAGTTATTTATTTCAGGTTTGTCAATATTAGACCATGGGCCCGTCTTAGTATATTGGGCCTTAGTTAGGGTTAGTTATCTAGCCCATAATAGTCATACGAGAAGATATTTCTTGTACAGTATAAATACTGTGATTCTCATCGATCAATACAATGTGATATTTTACGATCACTATTACATTCATTATGGTATCAATCGCTTCGTAAGGGTACACACCCATTCTACAATGGCGGATCCTGTTGGTGAACACACGCCGCTTGGTCCTGGTTCAGGCGTTTCTTCTGCTGCGCCCAACACATCGGTTGTTGTTCATAATTCCACACCCTCCTACTCCATCTTAGCCGCCGCTTCTCACTTGATCAAGCTTCGATCTGACAATTTCCCCACCTGGCAAAATTTGATCCAGACGTTTTTCGAGGTACCGATCTGTTTAAGTACATTGATGGCAGTTTTCCTTGTCCTCCTGCACAGATCAATGGAAAAGAAAATGAGGAATATCTTAAATGGAAGATTCAAGATCAGTTAGTCATGAGTGTTCTACAATCTTCTCTTACTGAGTCTCTTGTAACTCATGTTTCTCGGTGCACATCTTCTACTACCATGTAGACTACTTTGACTGACATGTTTGCTGCTCAGTCTCAGGCTAATATTGGCCAATTTTATTTTCAACTAGCTAGCATTAAGAAGAAAGGAAATGAGACTATTACTGACTATTTCAATCGTGCACAAAGTCTGGTTTCCTCTCTTGCCGCTGCTGGTGATGTTATTTCTGATCGAGATTTTAAGACTTTCTTGCTTAAGGGGTTACCTACTGAGTATGACTCTATGGTAACCTATCTGATGACTCAAACCATGTCTTTGTCTCCTCATCAAATATATGGCAATCTGCTTACTCAGGAGGCTAGAATTTCAGATCAACAGAATCAGACTACATCCACTATATCCATCAATAACACCACAAAAACTCCTCAAAAATCAACAAATAATTCCAACAGAAACAACAACAACCGATCCAGGGGACGTGGATCTTCACAATACAACAGATCTACATACCAGTCCTCTACTTCTTCTTCCCCTACCACTACGTTTGCTGGACATCTTGACACGAGGCCTCAGTGTCAAATCTGTGACAAGAAAGGCCACACTGCCAGACAATGTTATCATCGATTTAACCAGTCTTATCAGGCACCTCCCCCAAAGTCTTTTCAAGCTAACTTAGCTACTGGACAATCTGTTAACAGCCATGGTTCATGGATTGCTGATTCAGGTGCTACTCATCATTTTACTAATGATTTTCAGAGGATGAACCTCGGGGCAAATGAATATTCAGGCACTGATACTATCAACCTTGGAGATGGTAAATCTTTGTCTATTACTCACCATGGTTTAGGGAGTTTAATCACTCCCTCTGGGTCTTATCTCCTATCTAGTATCTATCGTGCACCAGATCTGGTGAATAATCTTATTTCGGTCAGGAAATTCACTAGTGATAATGATGTTTCTATTGAATTTCTTCCTGATTGTTTCTTTGTGAAGGATCGCTCAACTGGGAGGATTCTTCTCCAAGGCACAGTTAGAAATGGCTTATATCAGTTCCCTGCCCCACTCCAAGCTAATCACACTACTGTCAAGAATGGAGTTCGTGCTTCCCCAGATGTTTGGCACTCTCGGTTGGGTCACCCTTCCCCCACTCAGACTAAGTTTACAATAAACAAGTTTCATTTGCCCACTAGCACTCCTAGCAGTTTAAGTTTTTGTCCCTCTTGCTGTAAAGGGAAGGCTCATGCCCTCCCTCATCCTAATACTGCTACTCGGTCTATAATTCCTTTTCAGTTGTTATATATGGATTTGTGGGGGCCTGCTCATCAAACATCTGTTGATGGTTTTCATTATTATTTGTTGATTGTGGATGATTCTACACGATATATGTGGTGTTTTCCTATTGTACAGAAATCTGATGTTTCTGTCTTATTTCCTCACTTCGTTGCCATGATTGAAACACAATTCTCTACCTCTATACAATCTGTTCAGACAGATAATGGGGGTGAATTTGTTGCATTAAAGAATTTTCTGAGTGATAAGGGCATACATCATCGGTTTACTTGTCCCTACTCTCATGCTCAAAATGGTATGGTTGAATGCCGCCACAGATTGGTCATGGACAAGGCCCTCTGCTTACTAGCCCATGCCTCTGTTCCCTTGGTTTTCTGATCCACCCACTACTAACTCACCCACACACTCACCATCTACTAGCCCGGACCCTCCAAAAGTCCATCCTATGACTACTCGGTCCCAAACCAATAGTTTGAAACCCAAAACCTACACGGATGGCACTATGGTTTGGCCTAAACTTCATCATACTACAACAGTTAGTGGAGATATTCCAGAGGAACCTACCTTCAGACAGGCCCAGTGTTATCCAGAGTGGAAGGCTGCTATTCAGAAGGAGTATGATGCTTTGATTCATACTGGAACCTGGACTTTAGTTCCATTCCATCCTTCTATGAATCTATTAGGGACAAAATGGATCCTAAAAACAAAAAGAAATGCAGATGGATCTATACAGAGGCGCAAGGCCAGACTTGTTGCTCAAGGATTTAATCAGTCTTTTGGGCATGATTACACAGAAACTTATAGTCCTGTTGTTAAGACATCTACAATCAGGGTTGTGCTTTCTATTGCAGTCTCTCTCCACTGGCCTATTTATCAAGCAGATATTCAAAATGCATTTCTTCATGGGGATTTGGAGGAACATGTCTATATTAGGCAACCCCAAGGATATGTTGATGAACAACGTCCTAATCATGTGTGTCTATTGAGGAAATCCCTCTATGGTTTAAAACAATCTCCTCGTGCTTGGTTCTCAAAACTAAGTTCATTTCTACTTCAGATTGGTTTTACTTCTTGCATATCAGATTCCTCATTATTCATCTACAAGCATGGAGATCAGATTATGTATGTTTTGGTGTATGTGGACGATATTCTGTTCACTGCTTCAACTCTATCTCTCATCAAAGCTTTCACTCATTCTTTAGCCTCTCACTTTCCTGTTTCAGCTACTGGGGAACTCTCATATTTTTTGGGTGTTTCTGTCATTCGGGATAAATCAGGCCTCTCACTTTCCCAACACAAATACATCTCAGATCTTCTCAGAAAAACAGACATGCTCCATGCTAAATCTAGCCCTACACCACTATCTTCTTCCACTGATCTAGACTCACATAATTCCCCGGACTATGACAATCCAACTCACTACCGCAGTGTAGTTGGTAGTCTCCAGTACTTATCCCTCACTCGGCCAGATTTATCACATGCAGTCAACAAGGTTTGTCAATATATGCAAAAACCTAAACAGATTCACTGGAGTGCTGTCAAAAGAATTTTACGATACCTTGTTGGGACTCAAAGCTTGAGTCTTTATTTTCCCCGCTCCTCGGTTGGCTCCTTGCGCGTCTTCTCTGATGCCGATTGGGGCGGTTCCTCTGGTGACCGTCGCTCCACCGCCGCCTTTCTTGTCTTCCTTGGCGATCACTTGGTCTCCTGGAGCAGCCGGAAGCAGAAGACGGTGGCCCGGTCTTCCACTGAAGCGGAATACAAGTCCGCTGCCAACGCCGCTGCAGAGGTTACTTGGATTCAGATCTTGTTGTCTGAATTAGGAATCTCGCTCTCTCAACCCCCTCATCTATTCTGCGACAATCTTGGGGCAACTTTTTTAGCTTCCAATCCCTCGATTCATAGCAGGATCAAACATGTATCTTTGGATTTTTTCTTTGTAAGAGAGAAAGTCCAAAACGGAACCCTAAGGGTTACTCATGTTCCGACACAGGAACAACTAGCCGACATTTTGACTAAGGCTACTACTACTTCCAACTTTCATCGGCCGATATACAACATTCATTCATATTTTCTGGAAAAACCTTGTACCTTACGGTACCCACATTCGATAGGCTGAGATTTAGGAATCAAAACCCAGAGCAAAATCCTGATTCTCCGTTTGAAAAACCATGACCAAGTTTACTCATCTTCCCCAGAGGATCAACCTCCTATTTTATGTCTCTAATTCTTCACGCTCTTGTTCTGCGAATTCGATGTACACACCTGAGCTCATACCCAGAACAAGGAACACATATGCTCTGCGGTTCATCCTCTTCCTCACGGTAATTTTGCACCCGTACTGGCAACGAAGAACAATATGCTCTTCTCTCTTCATTTCTTCCCCTCACGGTAATTTTAAACCCGTACTGGCAACAAGGAGCGTACATGCTATGCATCGTCATCTTCTTCACGCCAGCCGGTGGAAGGAAAGGAACACAATGGTTCGAACTCCCGTTCTCTTTACCTGACTGGTGAACAGAGAATATACTTGCTCCGGAATGTCTCTCGTTCTCTTCAATCCAGTTGGGAAACAAAGAACATACAGGCTCGTCTGCTCTTCATTTTTCTCGCACGTCAGTAGTTTTCTACAAAAAAAAAAAAACTGGTGAGCAAAGAGCATACATATTCTTTCATTTTTTATTCTCGTCAAGTCCTGTCGAATAGGGAACATACATGCTCCTTGTCTGTTTGTTCTCTCCGCAACAACAATCTTATAAATCCAACTGACGAATGAGAGGCAAGCCTGCTCCACTCCGCATGTTTTCTTCACGCTGGTAGCCTTGCAAATCCACCGACGAACAAGAAGCAGGATTCGTGGCTATTTTTGAGATCCCACCTGGAAATAAACCTTACATCGGCATCCTTTCCCGGATAGCTTCTGGTTATTCCTACTCTTGTATTATACTAACATGTCCATTTGATTATGGTCTAATAGTTGCTTGTCATTCTGTCATCTTTTAACAAGAAAATTCCACGATTCTATTAACTGTATCAGTTTCTAACCTGGGGGTAATTTTGTATTTCTATGGCAACCCTGTCCTTGACTGATTTATCTTGCTGGAATATTTTGATTGAATAATAAGTTCGCAGTGAGTCAGTAAATATCCTACCTATGTCCATGTTCGGTTTGTATACATCTTCTTTCGAATACACAAGCCTGTATATTCCTTGTTTTCATGTCGATGCAAAGTAGTTTTGTTTTTTTGGTTGTCTTCTATGCACTGGTTAATCAAAATAAATTGGGTTTCGATGTTGTTATGATGGTTCGATCATGCGGTTTATTAATATGTCCAGAGTAGAAATAGCATGGTTAAATCCGTTCTCACTTTTGTATATAAAAAAAAGGTAGAAGAAACGCTTAGAGCATGTTTAAAGGCTCTGAATTTGTAAGTTGTCTGTCTTCGGTTCTTTGATCACGTCTTAGTTCAAGTTCCTACCAATTTTTTTTCGTCAGTAATAAAGTAAAAAAGATGTAAAAATCAGAGGAAATGGTATTTCAAGCCCAACTGTTGCTTTGCTGCTTCTGTTTAAAATCGATAACGAACTTGGGAATAGGTATCGCCAAAAACAAGAATTTGCGTTTGAAAGAAACTGGGTATTAATGACTAATAATCCCTGTTGCTTTTGCTTAGATTCCTTCGCTTGCGGGAGATCATTACTCTTCTATTTTGGGTTATTCGATTTCAATATAGTTCATTTGATCTTCATTTGAGACTAATAACATGTAAGTTCAACTTTAGCTTCTCCCTTTATTCGATTATCTATATGCATATAAATATCTGCTTTCTCATACCCTTTTAAATATCTGGGGTATTTTACGAAGTTACTCTCCTGAACATATTCTGGTTGTACGCCATAGTTAACTTCCATTTCTTTGTTGTATGATCGAGGTACATTAATCATTTGGGCATGACCGTGTTTGTTCTAACTTGGAGTTTGACATTGGATTATGCAAGTCGGGCGTATTGATATGCTTCGGGTTTAATGCTTTCCCATCGGGTTTGAAGATTTTGCTGATTACACATGACCAAGTCGGGACTAAGAGTCTTCAACCTCCTACTACCTGGATGGATTATATATACCTGAAAGAATAATAAACAGGGGGCAGGCCACCCGTAGGTTGGTTTTCTATCACTTGAATATCTTCTCGTTCACGACCAACAACATGTTTACACTTCTAGCATTGTTGTTTGCTCCTTATGCGTAGATTCGATTATGAAGCTGATTCAATCGATTATAAAGCTTATTCAAGCATGATTTCATTTGAGTCTTCACTTGAGAGCAACTCATTTAATTGATTAATCTTGTTTCATTATGCTATCTCGTTGTTTTGACACGTCTAGGATTGCTATGTTTCGCTCCTTGCGCATAGATTCGATTTGGAAATTTGATTCAAAGCATGATACTAATTTAGTCTTCATTTGAGTCCAATCTGTTTAGTTGTAAAAACTTGTTTCATCTTGCCACTCTCATTGATGTTTTGACCTGTGTACTTCAAGTTTTGTATGGTTGTTTTGCTTGGTATCTGTTTCACTCTTGTCATTTCTCCCTTCAATTGTTCAATCAGTATTACAGGTGACCATAGAATAACCTTTAGGTTTGCCCACTTATTTCTGGACACATCGAGTCCAGTTTAAAGAAGCTTCTAGGTTCGAGGATGTGCCTCACTCAAACGGGCCGTAGAGTCTGGTCGGTGGGGAACTCCCTTCCTTTATAACATTTTCCAAACCATCCTTATTATTAAGATCTAAAACCAACCTCATTTTCAAAACAACTGTTCTCATATTCATCAAATACTCTTCAATGGCAGTCTCTCTCATACCCTAGCATCAAACACATCACACTCTCCAAAATCAATCTCTTTCATACTCTCTCATCAAACACTCTTCATACACAATTCAAAATTTGTTCCAGTTCGATGTCAATCCCAACTGGAAATCATCCAATTTGAGGCCCAACAATCATCTCAGTTTGAGGCCCAATAATCAAATTCAATCTGGCCCACCTCCAAACTTGGCCCACAATTCTAGGTCCAAACCTGGCCCATTTTCCAAGGCCTAAACCTGGCTCATCAGTTCATATTTGGCACACAATCAATCCAAAAACCAATTCAATCCCATCTCAAATTCAAATCCAAAATCACTTCAATTCAGCCCGCATTCAACCCGACTTGTAAATTCCAATTCGGTTCAAAAACTTCATTCAATCATTCATTCACTTCATTCCCAATTCAATAAAAAATTCAATTCAATTCAATTCTCATTGAATTAAATTCAATTTCATTTCAATTCCAAATAAAAATTCATTCAATTCCAACTCAACTACAACTTCAATTCAATTCCAATTTCCCCTACACTCAGAATGTCTCATACACCCGAGCGTCTCACAGACTTTGTTATTCCAATGATTCGAATATCTCACAGACTAGAGCATCTCAGAGATCCGAGTGTCTCACAAATTTCGACATCTCAAGATTTCAAACGTCTCATAAGACCGAGCGTCTCACAGACTACAACATCCCACACATCAAGCATTTCTAAAAACCCTCAAACATCAAAACATTCCAAAACCTAAAACACGTGAACTACGTAAGGTCTGATCTCAACATGGAGTTGAGTACGTAGGCAGCCTATCTAGGGTGCGACCCCATTTAAATAAAAAACCCTTTTCCCCTCTCTAAGGTGGCTCTCCTATCTCTCAAAACACTCAAACCTTCTTCGGCTCCCACAAATTTTAAACCATCAGGCTCCAAGTCTTGCCTATTCACTCAACCCCAGACTTTCCCAAATCTTCATTCTATACTCATCCGAATTCCCCAATTACCTCTTCTAGGCGTTGGCTTGGCAGAAAAGCTCGCCTCATCCATTCTCTCTCTTCTCATCCTAATTTTATCCTTGGCTCCTAAATGAATCTCTCTAAAAGGTTTTGAAAGAAGGTAATCCCGACAATTGGAGACCGAGGTTTCCTCGGGCACCAATCTGAAGTCATGGTCGTTGCCACTTCTAAGGGGTGTAACCTAGCGCGAACCCACACATAATCTCTAGTATGATCAAATAAGTCCTATCCAAAGGCAACAAATCATCAAAGTCAATCAACGGTTCTTAGAACCCTTCTCCTCCCTTCCTAGTTCCTTAGGTCAAACTAGGTGGCGACTCTAGTCAATTTCCGCCCTTAGGGCATAAGTCCGTGTGGAGCCCATTGAGAGCGGGTGTAGTGCACACTTGCACTCCCCTTTATGCTTTCTGGGAAAGACAGACGATTTAGTAGGTATTTGAGGGATGCCAAGAATAACGGGTTTTCACCCTCCACAGAATGGCAAATTCCTAGGATCTAGACTTCTTAGTTAGACCATATTTTAATAGACCCCCCTCATACCGAAAAATCACCCTCCACAGATAGCACTCCTGCTTCCCAATGTATTAGTTCCCTCATACCTCAAAGTCTAAATCATATTCACTTATTCATATTTCAATTATTCTCATTACCTGCAAGGTAGTATAACTTGTCGGCCCCATGCCGTAGCGGAGTCGATGGCTAAGCCCGCCATAGAAGCGGTCCACTAGAATCTGGTCTGACTATCCAAGACCCGGCAGAAAACGAAGCAAGACGGTGAACTCTGAGTAATACTCGTCCACCGCCATCCTGTCCGTCTGCTTAAGCGCATCCAACTGTAAGAACTTCTTCATCTGGACATGGGCGGGATAGTACTTAGCTCGTAGTAGTGTGGTGTACTGCTCCCAGCCGAACTCTGGGTTGGCCACATGCTCGGCCCTCACCATCTTCCACCAATCGCCCGCTGCCTCTCTCAGGTAGAATGCAGCCAGACGCACCTTGATCCCAGCAGGGACGTCAAGGGTCTCGAAGGCGGTCTTCAGCTCGGAGATGTACGCCTCAAGCTTGGCGGGATCAGTCTCCCCCTGAAATGACGCGGGTCGAAGGTCTGCTAGACTCTTCACCCAGTTTGGTTCTCAGGGCTGTGGCGGTGGTGGTAGGGGTGCACCAGGCTGATAGCTCATGTGCCCCAATGTGGAAGCCACGATCTCTGCGATCGTCTGCCCTCCCGGTATCTCAGTGGCATCTTCGCCCCGGCCACGGCCTCGGCCTCCTCTCCTTCTTGACATCTGAATAAGCACAACTCACATTAGATTCATATCCACAACGATTTTGGTTCAAGGATTTATAACGTCCGTAGACGATAAAGACGATCCACACTTATTAGTGGTCATCTGACTCTACTCACTCTAACTTCTCACACCCTTAGCCCATTACTTATATCTGAACTCATATCCTAACTCGTGGTTACCTATGTCCGGTATTTCTTGATCAGAGCGTAACTACGCTCTGATACCACTTTTTGTAACACACCCCATCCTAAGCCATCGGTGGTTATCGCAAACATAAACAACTTTATCATAAACAATCGCAGCGAATAAACTAACACCAGAACCTTGCCACGGTCTGAACAAATAATACCGAGCTTTAAATATTTACAACGCTAGCCAAAAGTATACATCATCCAAACACCCCCAACCGAGTTCAAAGTATCTCAACAACAACATAACTTCCTCAGTCTTAATATTAACTGATGGGTGCACAGCGCAACCCGTACTCAAAATAAAAGCCCCACCTAAGTCTAACCGCCCCTACTCTCAGGGTGACTCTTCATTGGATACTTACCTGCAAAATAAAAACAGCCCCCAAAGGGGGTCAGCAAGAATGCTGGTACGATCCTCGCGTGGCCCCAAGCTAACAGGGCTATGATGACTAATTGTCGATAGCATGGAGATTGATTAGATACACAACATAAATAAGAAGTGCAATAAACACCTGACCACACTTAAGTGAACAATCACATCTCAAACAAGTTAACCGTTCTTAATCAGATTTGGTTGCTCAAAGTCTATTGTTCATTTTGTCGGGTCAAAAGTGACCCTAGCCAACGGCCGAGAACTGCATTGGTTGAATGAACAATAATTCTCAAATTAGTTGGGATTTAGGTAGATCCCACCACACCA
Organism: Limonium bicolor; assembly: GCA_023374045.1. Classification (NCBI taxonomy): domain Eukaryota; kingdom Viridiplantae; phylum Streptophyta; class Magnoliopsida; order Caryophyllales; family Plumbaginaceae; genus Limonium; species Limonium bicolor. Next base: position 315,534,776 of record CM041777.1, on the reverse strand, counting down.
TCTTAATGCCTCCTACCTTGGACTGGAAATCCAAGGTAGCTGAGCCGACATTCGACCCTAGGCGACGAGTCCGAAGACAAGTCCTCAAGCAGAAGTCGGATCTGATTCAGATACCGACCCCCTTTCCTTAACATGCATGACTGGAGTCTGTCCCGGATTCCTCACTCCTCTTAAGTTCCAGTTAGTGAAAGTTTAACAAATCGTATGTTAGTTAAACCTTAACGGGTATTAACCAACAGTCACCGAAATATAGTTCCGCTTCTCAATTCAATAAATACTAAGCTTAGTTAGTAGCTAGTCTCAAGTCTCGTGGGTTAGTGTAAAGAAAGCACACACACAATGAGAGCAATAAAAGCCGGTTGCATGCTTTATCTTGTCTTAGTTATAGCAAATAAACAGATAACACACAAGACGAGGGACACCTCATTAGCAAGCAGGTCACAAGAAAGACCGTACCGTTCACCGTCGGCGATTGTTTGACTTATCTCCTTCCAAGTCCCAATTCACAAGTCCTAAAACATTCATTCAGTTTTAGGTTATTATTTAGCCCAATTCAACACAATCCACTTGCTTTCCTAGACACCAATACTTACCCATTGTTATTCACTAAGTCCTTATAGTTTTTAACCTAAATTTTTAAGTGCATCGTTTCTCATTATCTATCATATTTGTTCACCCACTAAGTAGCCATTTCACCCACTAAACATGTCCTACATAACTTAATAACATCAATACTTAACAATCCCCATCATTCCCAATTAATACTCACTAAGTTCTTAGAACTTAACCTTAAACACCTAAAATCCTTTACTTAACTTAATCCTTTAAGTCCTTATATACTTGCTTATCTAATCATCGTTGCCCTCTTAATAGCTTACTACTAATGCCCCTTATCATCCTTAAATTTTTTTTAAAAAATTTACATGTTCTGTTCTGGACCGCCCCACTGGGGTGGTCCCAGGGGCGGTCCCAACCAGAGAACACCCAACCTGCAGAATTCGTCTGGACCTCTCCATAGGCGGTCCACAACGGACCCCAATTTTCAAAGTGTTTTTCTTCTCATTTTGGGCTTCAAATTCACCCCAATCTTTTCCTAATCATTCCTCATGTTTTCCCACATGTTTTGACATCCTTTAAACACCTTAATACCCTCTCAAATCATCCAACAACTTCCTTAAACATTTACTCAAATTCTTAACACTTAGAACTTAATTCCTTACACTTCCAACTTGTGTTTTTACCTAAAACCTCCACTAACCAAAGTGTTTTTCTCCACGCCAATTGACTACTCCTTATGCATCATCACTCATACCTACTTCCCATACTCATACTTCTTAAAGCTATATAATCTAGCACATGCTTACAAGTCATCATACCATAGTTTTCCTTTAAACTTTGCACAAGTTTCCTAACTTCCTTAATCTTGGTTTTGGTGCCTTAAATTCACCATTGTAACCCTTGGTTCCTCCTAGACAAACCTATGTCATCCTAATTTACAAGAACACCTCAAACTCACTCTTTTTCATCTAAACAACTCCTAAGGTTTCCTAGCACTTCCTTAGTCATAAAATCTCCTTAGAATATCTTAAACATCATGTTTCTTCACCGAATTTTAATATGGCTTCCTTAGTATATTACTACACCCAAGCAATTAGGTTTTCACCATTAAACAACTATAAACACTTAAATCCTCATCACACCATCCTTGCACACAATATACACCCAAACTACACTACATCATAATATAGTGCATAACTTAAATTGCTTGGCATTTAGGCCCTTAAATGACTTGGCTCTTAGGCCCTTAAATGCATAATTCTTAAACACTGAATTTCCAGAATATATATAGCCTTTGACCTGCAAATACACACAACAAGGATCCCATTGCAACATAAATGTTCTTATAATTCACCTTAACATTGTTTATCTATCTTTTTTCTCGTTTGCTCTTTAATCACAAGTTCTCAAATAATATCATTGTTTCTCCTAGGTTTTGTAGCCCTTTCTTAATGTAAACTCTAAGCTAAGCTTACCATATATCTAAATCCCATTCCCTTAAACAATAAAACACCTTAAGGTAAGACATTTACCTTGTTCTTTTACAAGCTTCACAAACTTTCCTCCTTAGGGTTTTCCTTGAACAATCTCGGTCACCAATTTATTTCTCCTTGCCAATGTTCTAATCAATATCCAATAACTTCAATGAGTGCTAGATAATACACTAACCTTAAGGAGCAAACCCTAGGTTAAAAATGTGTTTTAAGGTATTAAAATGGATGTTTTACCTTGAAGTCTTAAGGTAGGCTTGGATAGGAATCAAGAAGGACCTCCTCTAGGCCCTGGAGAATAGAAAACAAGTTAGAACAAGGCATAAAAATGAAGCCACATGAGTGGTAATTTTCGGACATGTGAAGAAATGGTGGAAACTTGATTTTTCTTGCATATTCTTTACCTTAAGATAATGGAGAAGCTAATGCACCCTCCAAGCTTATTTTCCCCCCTTCAATGGCGTTTACCTTGGCACCAAAATGAAGCTTTTGAAGTTTTAGAAAGATAGAAAGAAAGAGCTTGAGCTAACTAAGAAATATATGTGCTTAGTTTTGATTTTGGAGCTAAAATGAGTAAGTTATGGTCAAAGGAAGATGGAGCTAGCATGGAGGTTGTTCTTTATGTGAAGGAAGAAGAGAGGAGCAGATGGCATCGGTGGGAAGAAGAAGAAATGAAGAAAGGAGGAGAGAGATGGCTTAAAAGGTAAGATTTCCTTTTTAAAAGCAAATAGTAACTTCTTTAATTTCCCTCTTATTTTCTTATGTTGGCTGCCTCCCTTGGTGACTCACCACCTAAAAACCGGCCACCCCTTTATAATCAAGATATTTATGGTTTTGGTTGACCAATTAATTAGCTTATATTGACTTAATGCTAAACTAGCACTATTTGGTTACTATTCACAAATTAGTGCACATATTTGTGAAATTTTTTTATTTCTCATTGATTTAGACTTCCTAATGTGATACTAAGTAGTACACAAGTTGATTAAGAAGTAATCATGGGCATTTAGCCACATAAAACCCCTTTCTAAGGCAAATTTTCAAAAATGTGCTTTAAGAGTCCTTAAAGCACAATTTGTGTTTTAACTTGTTTTTGAGCTTGGTTTTCTTTGGTAATTGATTTAACATGACCATTAGGATGTTACTAAGGTCTAAGAATGATATTTTGGTGCTAACCCAAGTTACTCCAAGCTTAGAGCAAATTTTTGCCTAAATTGCTCTTATGGTGTTTCCATGTGTTTTCTTCGGTTTAAATTGTTTCCTAATGTTTCTAAGGCATTATTTAGCCTTCTTATATCTTACTTTATCATCTAAAAACCATATCTTGGTTTGGGGTATTTCAATTTTATTGAGAACTATTGGTGGTATTTAACACATGTACAATTTAATGTCCATCTTGGACTATATATATTTTATACAATTAATTCATAGCAATTGTTGCTCATGGTTTCATTTAGTCCCTATTAATTAAGGTAGTGATTATTCAGGGTATTTCAGTCTACCCCCCTTAAGAGGACTTCGTCCCGAAGTCATCTAATCAATTAGGTAATATAACTACCCATTGTAGTCTCAATGATCACCACTAATTCAGCCTATCAGTTCTAAGGTCTGGACACTTCCCCAAAGTGTTATCCATTCCATTCATCCACAAATTTTTTTCCAGTCCAAATCATCATGTATATATAACACAAGTCCCGAAGGACATAAGTACATCATTATTCAAGTACTTAAAAGCACATCCATACAACAACATAATACCAGTGCATGAAGCACATACATGCCACAAAACAACACAAACACGACAAAGACAACACAACAACTAAATATGCCAAGAGGCTCTACCCCCCTTAAAAAGGGTTACGTCCCGTGACCCCAAAAGTATCTAACAGTCGCTATCAGAAGAGTGCTGAATACTTGGCTCTCATGGAGTTCTTCAACTCCCATATGGCCTTTTTCGCCTCATGGTTTGACCAACGGACTTTGACTCTTTTAATGGTCTTGTTCTTGGTGTCCCTCGTTTCTGCATTGTAACTTCGGGGTGGAGTATTTGAGAGACGGGTCGATCTCTCGTCCCGTGACTCTGAAAGGAAATATTTAAAGGGTGAGGTGTGTACTTTTCAGCCAAAGGTGTAGAATACTTGTGCACTCTCCCAAATGTATTCTATTGGGCCCACTCGCTCCATAAGGAGGTGCAGACCCCGCACATAGGGCTTGGTTTGCCCTTTTGCTCCTAAGGATGTATTATAGATGATTTATTAGTAGCAAGTTATTACTGACCTCATTCCAACATGATAATGTCATTCACGATCTTTTCTTAATTTGGGAACTAAGGTATCTCAATCGGAGCGGTATCATCAATTGTACATGTGATAAGTGGTGAAATTATGTATTTATAAGGTCTTTATTTACCTTTATTTCGTGCAACCATTGACTTAATTCACCACTTGATAGAGCATTTCGTTAATATAGTTGAACTCATGCAGTTTTAATTTAATTTTAGGTAAAAGCTCACTTGAGCAATGGTTTTTGGGAGACTCTCAAGACTTTGGAGCTGAGCTTTAATACCCCGAGGAATGTGTCAAAGACGAGGGGTCAAACGAGTCAATTTCGGTGCAAAAAAAGCCTCTCTGGTGTGGACCGCCCCTGTGGGGTGGTCCAGTCAATTTCAGAACATGAAAATCGCCTCTGGTGTGGACCGCCCCTGTGGACCGCCCCTGTGGGGCGGTCCCGACGGAAATTTGCCCAGAACAATCGTTTTAAAACGGGAAAAAAAAGAAGGGGTTTGAGTCATTCTTTGCAGTTTACACTTCCACACACACACCAGAAGAGAAAGAACGTGAAGAAGGAGAAAGAAGAGGAGAAAGAAGAGGAAGAAGAGAAGAAGGAAGAACTCACCTTCTCCATAGCTTCCAAGCTTCAACAATGGCTTCTTCTTACTCTTTTCTAATTTTTATTTCCTCTATGCTTGAGTAGTACTCTATTGTGCTTTGGGATGGGTCTTTGAACCCAAACCCTAGATTTTGCTTGTGAATCTTTATTATGCCTTAATATAGTTGTTTCTCTCTCAATTATCATTCAATGTTATCAAATTGATCTCTTGAGTGCATTTGTGGTGAACCCCATCTACAATTTGGTTTTGAGTTAGGGTTTGTGACCAAATTGAGAGAGAACTCTTGATTTATGCTACTAGGATTAGTGAGTATAATTTGGAGCTTTGTTCTAGAACTTGCTTAGTGCTACTTAGTGAGTTTATTCCTAATTGATTTTGAAGGCTAAAATTAACTAAGTAAGAATTAACTCATCTTTGGTTTAGAGAGTTATTATTTTTATTCTAAAAAGATAACTACGGCATAAGAAGAGTTGCTAGCATATCTAGGTAGTTTGGGTGATTGCCAAATTCCCAAAGTACTTTTCCATCCAATCCATTAAACCTTCACCTTTAGTTTATTTGTTGTTCTTGCAATTACTCAACCAACACAACCAAGCTTGCCACCGGCTAAACCCCATTTTATTGTTTTCATTACAATTACTAAGTACCGAGACTAGGAAGTTAGGACCAATTTCCTTGTGGATACGACACTTGTTATACTACACCGATTAGGTGCACTTGCCTACTCCTTGCACTTATTTATATACTTTGTTATATAGTTTTTGTCCAATAACATGCACACGATTGGGTTTAAATCGTATCCATGTGTTCTGGATTACTACCGCGGAATATTTTTGGATTGTTAATATCTTCACTCATAGGTTTTTTTGTTGAGATGAAGTGTGACATTGGATATCGTTTGTCATTAGTGCTCTTTGCACTAGTCTCTATAATTTTGGATGTATTCGCTTATAAATCGACAAAATAATTCTTGTCATCCCATGACTCCCGGTTGTTTTGTTCCTAAGTAATACATTAATTGTGATATTTATTATATACTTCGTGTTGTCGTATCTTGTATTTTCAGGACGTCGGACTCACGCCAATATTTGCATGGTTCACCCCGCTTTTGCTAGGGAAAATCCTTGTTGAATTTATATTGTGCCTTGCCTCTTTTGACATCTCATGTGGGTATGTTCCTTGGCAGTTAAGGCATTTTCTCTCTAGTGTATTCTATATCCTTCCTATTTTTCATGTTGTTCAACAGGAATGTAATTTGCATGTTTATGAGTTCCTGTGTGGATTATAGCATTGAACGCTATATTTGTTTTGGGGTGTGTCCCTGAGCGGTCTAGGCTATTGTGTAGCCCACCTTCAATTTTTTTGTTTCTCGCCATTTGAGTTCAACACGAGTTTTGCCAATGTATTCGTTCTAATGGTTGTTTATAATGATCGCTTCCGTGCGTACTATATTTTAGTAGATTTGAAAATTATAAGTTATTGTGGCATTTGATTAATAGCTTAGGGCATCTGCTAGTGTGCTAGCTTTGCTTTTCTTGTATTGTATATTTATGTACTTATGTTCAGCCCCTTTGTGGGTGAAGACGTATCGTTGTCCTTAATACGGGCATACAAGATTGTTACCTCTTCGGTATTGTCTTGTGTTCTTGTAGGAGAATAGTTCTCTTTATGTCCTTCTTACGGTGACGATGTTTAATATTAAGTAGGTTCTTTTGGATGCTAAGAATTATGTTAATGCAAGTAGTTATTGAACCTAATGAGGGTTTATTTATGTTTATTTGCCCATTTAATGGGTTTTCCATACTTATCATTAGGTTGCCTACCAATCTCTCTCCTTTCGAGGGGTTACCTTTAATGTTATTATGTGGTGACCATTCCTTTACGGAGTTACAATTCAGTCGTGTTCTTTCCACGGTTTTTGGTTTCTCTAATCTAGTTGATTTAATTGGAACTCTTCTCGTTAATTTACTGAGGTAGTTATTTGCACCGGTTGGATTTGCATCTTTGACCTTGGTATGGAGTTGACTACTTCTTACGTTTCTTACACTACTTGTCTACATGTATGGGGTACCTTACTGATACATTGCTACTTACTTGACTAACTTATAAATAAGCCTGTCAAGCCCACAAGCTCTCTATGGAGTGCGGTCGTCCCAAATCTCGTTTGTATTCCCGTAGTGTCCGTCACGCGATCGTGAAGTATTATGTTGTCAGTCTCCCTTTTACTTGGTATTGGGGGTGTATCCAGAGGGATTTTTCTAGTTCTCTGGGTCCCCTGCCCAATGGGTATGATCACACATCTTTCATTCAACAAGTGTTTTTGATATTTCGCCCTAATTGTGGGGTTTGCGTTGTAATGGTACGAGGTGATTTTTTTTCTCCTCTGCCATTGGTTACGTTATTGTCATGAGTTCATTGATGTTTTAAAAGAATTTACTACTCCTCGTATTGATAACTTATATTTGTTTCACGGTTTAGTAAATCCTTTATTGGAGATACTTAGGTGTTGATCTCAAATTACTGTTATTTGGTTACCACGTGCGCGGTTTGGCGCTTGTTCGTTGTTCATTAGTTACTAAGTTATGCACGTTCTTTACAATGTGTATTGTAGTTCCTCTCACTTTACCCTATTACTTGGGTTATATCGTTTGGTGAAATTTTGAAGCTTCATGGTGAAGATTTATGTTTTCTTCTTTTTTATGGAAGTCTTGTTGTGGTCTGGTTTTAACCAGTTTCTATTACTTGTCATGTTATTTTAGATGTTATTGTTCAGTTGGTTTACATTGAAAGGTAGCAGGAGGCGGTACTTTCACTCTTCTGGACTTGTGTTCTTCTCATGTACTTTGAGTGCTTTTATTTAGACTTGTATTTCATGGCGTTTTGACTTGTTGTCTTGTATTATTGTTTAGACTGTTTGCCATTGTTTGGCTTATATACTCATTTTCAATTGACAGTCATCATTTTAGTAGATGACATGTCCTAAATACGTACTCCTTGTTGTTACTCATTGTATGGTGGAGTGTCATTAGACGTAACCGTCTCTCTACTTGGAATTTCCATGCAATGATCGGTGTGATCAAATAAATTAGCATTGTTTAATTACATCTGGATATTTGTTCGTCCTTTGTTGATTATGGCACTCCTTGGTAAGGGTAGTGGCTTGGTGTTAATTATTTAAGTGTTCAACATCGGTTCGCGTTTATGGTTGCGGTTGGTTCAAGCAATACCTGTGTTGTGATGTAATATATTCAATGTTGATCCTATTGAGGACTCACATGTTCTTTTCTTCTCCTAATATTTAGTATGTGTTGGCGTATGCTATTATGGTGTAGCATCGCCCTAGTTGTCACGTGATTATGTTCTATCACCATTCTTTATATACATATTCGGGGGTGAACTGTTATTCACTAACATCCGGATTTGGTGCTTTACTTGTTAGATTGTATGTGCTTCAACTACTTTCAGCTGGTATACTTCAGTTCCTCGTCTATTCTTAATGTCAGTAATTGTGGCCACTTGTAGAGAGTTTCAGGAATTACCCGACCCTGATGTGATCAGTATCAGTGTCGAACTATCCTTCCACCCCAATTTGTGTTCAGCTTCCCTTGATCTGTACCAGATCAAGTTCCACCTCCCACGTCAATTTTAAACCATTGAATAATTATTAAGTATGTAATGGTGGTTGTCTCATAAGCTGATGTTATTGATTCATTATTGTTTAAGGGGTGTAGTTTGTTATGGGCTGGAGTATGCCTTTTTGTTGTAATGTCCGGACTCGTCAGGTCCTCCCGAGATTGTAGTTTTTGTATTCTAAGGATTTCGTGACCTTATGGTGACAAGTTACAGTTAAAGGATTCATAGTGAAGTTGTATGAATGTTTGGTAGTTATCGGTAGACATGGCATTGCGCCTGGGGTCTACACGGCCTGTAGAATTCAGTTGTATATGCTGTTATAGTCCTAGTTATAGTTGCAATTATGGTTGTAGTTATAGTTGTAGTTGTAACTGTCGCACTTGCTGTAGCAAGTGCGCGATGTAAATGGAATTGTTAGTATATTGCTGGTTGTAGCGCTTGCTATAGAAAGCGTGCCATGCAGGTTGAGTTGTCGGTATCCGGAATTATTTGTTTTGCTGATGCTTTGGTCATTCAAGTACGGTTTAGGCGATCCCGGTCGTAAGTGATAGCTTGTGGTTATTTGAAACCATCAAGGTTTGAAAGATCTTTGACAATACAATTATTAGGCTCGTTGAAGTTAGGACATTTCCTACACTCTATTTCGCGCAGGCTCCATGGTAATGTAAGCGGGGTAACTCCATACATAAATACGTGCTGCCAAAATAAGGTTTCCGGATTACTGTAGTGAAAACACATGGCTAGTTCAGAATTTCGAATGTAAGCAAAATGAGTGAACTACTAACAAAATCCTTCCCACTTACAACGTAGTCTCACTCCATAATACAGAATTAAAACGCGGTAATACATTGGACAAAAGTTCCCTATTGCTAGCAAAAGTTTCGTGAAGCTCAGGGTGCTCCTGGTCTACTCGCCTAAGCGGTCTGGGCGTCTTCGAGTGGACAGTAAGACTCGCTCTTAGGATTGGCGTAGCATTCATACGCTCGGTGGCCCTTCTTGCTGCAGTAGTGGCAGGTCACAGTCCGTACACCGCAGTCTTTGCCAGGAGGGTCCTTTCCACAACGCTGACATAAGAAGTGGCGCTTCGACTTCCCCACACCTATTGGTAGTACACATTTAGGTTAGTAAGGTTTAAAAGTTCGAAGTTATACGGATTCGGTTCAGAATAAGGGTAGAACATCGACTTATAATTTGGGAAAAAGATGGGATTCTCACTCTTAGGAGGCGCGGATCTCTGTGGCGCTCCGGATCCAACAAGTGTACTGGTAAGGACCCCCTTTGGTGGACAGTAGGATCTGCTCTCCGGGTTGCTGTGGCATTCATGGTCCAGGTGGCCCTCCTTCTTGCAATATCGACACACCACCTTCCGACCCTTACAGTCAACTCCGGGGTGATCCTTTCCACAACGCCTACAGAAGTAATGGCGCTTTCTCCTGGCAGTGCCTATTTATTACAACTTTTGGTCACTAAGAACAAATGGTGAGGTATTGAATTTGACTGGGTTTAAAGAATAAGATTTCGTACCTCTGGTGCGTAGATGCTTAGGCGGCGTATAAGACCCCTTAGCCTTCTTTCTCTTACCCGGGGTTTTGAAAATAAGCTAAACTAACATGTCCCCTTTTGAAAATAAAAATTAAAGTCTGTATGTGTGTGTATGGGCCGGTTTTATCCCCCCCCCTCTCACTCTGTTTATTTTCCTAATACACTACAAGACAAACTAATAAAGTAAAACAAGTACACTCACCTTACTTTTGGCTCTCAATAAATAATGACAATAAATAACCGCAATGACGAACGAGATATAAACTATGTCATCCTAAATACAACTCAATAACTATGACAAGTGAGCACTTATAGTATTTCCAAAGTTATCACGTACTAACATGAATCAATCCTAGATGCGTAATAAATAAAGGTCGAGGTCATCTACCCACGATCTAATAAACAATGACAATAAATAACCGCAATGACGAACGAGATATAAACTATGTCATCCTAAATACAACTCAATAACTATGACAAGTGAGCACTTATAGTATTTCCAAAGTTATCACGTACTAACATGAATCAATCCTAGATGCGTAATAAATAAAGGTCGAGGTCATCTACCCACGATCCCGCACTTCGACGCCAATCATCATTCACTTGAAACATAAAATATCGGTGCCCATGGGGGGGGGGGGGGGCTCAGCACTTGGCCGAGTATGTTAACTATGTTATCCTAGACCCTTTAGGTCACTTAGGTCAATTAGCCGTCTTAACATGAGATTCGTTACATGCTGTGCCGGTTTACAGATTAAATAAAACTGTAAATACATGGAAGAAAAAAAATTTAAACGCAACCAAGGCAGTCACTACATTCACCTACAACACAATACATGCGTAATCACAATAAACGAAATAAAGTGTTAGAGTATGTTGTCCTACAGCAAACGATCTGATTCTCAGTATATGCAATACCCGAAATTAAAAATAGTGATTAATTAGGCTAATGATGATTTAAGCTTAATTATTCCTAAATAAACATGAGGGAACAAATCCCGAAGAAAACAGATCCTTAAAACGAATTAAAAACACAAACGAACCTTAAAGCTCGTTTTTCAAGGGAACCAGGAAAACACGACTTTAAGCGGGTTAAATAGACTCGTAATAATTTTGGTCAATGAAATAGTTATTATTAAACATTAATAAAGGATTAGAACCAATAAAATTAATTAAACAAGAAAATTCTAGAAAACGGGTTCCGGATAGTAAATACTATAAAAATTGGGAAGTTGTGGGGTGTGAGTGTAAATAAGCTAAACTAACATGTCCCCTTTTGAAAATAAAAATTAAAGTCTGTATGTGTGTGTATGGGCCGGTTTTATCCCCCCCCCCCCCCCCCCCCCCCCCCCCTCACTCTGTTTATTTTCCTAATACACTACAAGACAAACTAATAAAGTAAAACAAGTACACTCACCTTACTTTTGGCTCTCTCTCTCCAATTCTCTCACACTCCACCGTATTCCCTCCTCCCTCTCTAATTTTCTCCTTCCTGCCAAGAACCTCCAATGGTGATTTGAAGAAGCCACACGAGCCTCCATCTTCTTCCTCATCTTTGAGCACTCAATCCTTGTCCAAAAATCACAAAATTCATACCGTTGGAATCCCCTTGCCAAGGAGATCATCTTACTCTTTTCAAAAATCAAAAAGCTCCACTTTACACTCTATGGGTATGACTCTTTTTGAAGCTTGAGACCACCATTGGAAGCTCCTCCCTCTCCTTGTTGTTTTGAGGTAAAAAGAAATTCAAAAATCCATCATTTCTAGCTCTCATTTTCAAAATAAGAATTTCTAAGTTTTAAGCTTCTTGTTCCTTGTTCTCCAGCCAATTTTGGCTTCCTTCTTGGAGTTGGAATCTTGCTTTTGTTTCTGTCCTAAACTCCATCTACACACTTGCAAGGTTATACCTTTTCTAAACCCTAAAAACATGTCCTAAGCTCTAGGTTGATTTAAGGGTTGGTTTTGAATTAGAATGGTTGTGTATTGATGGGCTGTAGCATTAGGATTTTGAACTCCCCATAACCGGTTGTGAAAGGAAGAGCAAGGGAAGAAGGAAGAAGAAAGGAGAAAGGAAGAAAGAAAGAAAAGCTAGCAAAATCAAGGTAATGACCAAACCTTGAGTTAATTTTGCAAGTAATGTAAACCAATTTCTGTACTTAGTATGAGAAGAGTATTTTGATGGCTAAGTAATACTTAGGCTGTTACATGGTGAGTAAGAAGGTAATATAGTTTTAGTGATGTTAAAAGGATGAATAAATGCTTGTAAGTTAAGTGAGGTAAATTGTAAATGTGCTTGGAGAATTGTGGATTGGTGTCTTGAATAAACAGGTTTATGAGTGGTAATGTGTGAGCAAAATTATGTGGTGAGAATGTTAAATTTTAGGGGAGACCATGTCAAAATTTACCTAGGAACTAGAGGACTTAAGAGCTTAGAGTAAGTGGGAAAAACACTTTTAAAATAGATTTTAAAAGGAGCTAAGTAGTGGGTAGGAGTAGAGTGAAAGATAATTAGAAATGGCATTAGGAAAGGAAACCATGAATGGTAGAAGTGGGAATCAAAATCTATAGCATAGCAAGACTAGGAAGAATTAATGCTAGTGCTGAAATGAAAGGTAGAAAAGAAATGTGTGAATTAATATGGAAAGGAGTAATGAGTTTAGTGATGGATTTAGGGAAGTTTAGAAGGTTAATTAGGTGCTTAAACATGTGGGATTACGTGTGGGAAGAATGGGAAATTTACTAGGCAAAGAGAGGATTGTAATAGAGAAGGAAAAATGCAAATCTGTAGGAAGTTATAGCAGGTCCGGGACTTGGTCCCATGCTAAACTCCCGGACCATGCCAAAAATCCGTTCGAGAGTCCACTGCAACCTTGGCCCGGGACTTGGTCCCATGTTCAACTCCCGGACCACGTACAAAAATCGTTCAAGAATTCAGTCACCTTCTGGTCCCGGACCATGTTCACCCCATCTCTAAATACAATGATCGCCGCCCTAAGTCCATCCTGTACATTAACAACGCAGCGGAAAAGTTCTACTAAATTGGTGTTACCGCCGTTAGTCATCCACGTGACTAACTAGGCCTATTCTCTTAACAAGTCACGGTCTAACTAACCGGATAATTACTCGAGCATCTAAAACATTACAATACATAAACCACAACTTATACCGAGTATCTCACATCCTAATACATCATACTAACATCTCGTCAATATACTAAACGAGTGTACATGCACAACTCGTGTAACAATTGTAAAAGCAACCCGAAGTACTCTACCCGCTCCCACTTTCAGGTTGAGTCCTCGTCTGGTACCTACCTGCAAAGTTTAAATCACAGGCCCTAAGGGGCTCAACACATGGCTGGTACAGAAAACGTGCAGCCCACAAGCTAGCAGGGTTACACACGACTACTTTGTCGTATTCATGCAATTGTTTATTCATACAAGTAATAATAAGAAGTATGATAACAAACAACACATTTATGTGAAACATTCACAGCTCAAATAAATCGAACGTCGTAATGGACACCCATTAATGAGTAAGTTAGATTCCTAACTCCTGAGGCCTGAGAATTGTTTAGTTGACGTGTTTGACCATACCTTATAAGTGTCAACCATTCTCCTAAAAGAACTGGTTGTTCTCTAACTGATATGTTTGTTTTTGTCGGGTCAAAGTAACCCTAGCCAATGAGTTATTAGCTCCACTGGTTTAATAAACATTAATTCTTAAGTTATGAGGGGTGTAGGCTTGACCCTCCTGCGCCTCCTGAATTTGCCTCCCATCTCAAACTGTTCATTCGAGATGATCGGGTCAGTTTGTCGATCCTACGAGGAAGACAGATCTGATACAGATGCCGACCTCCTATCCTAAACATGCATGACCGGAGTCAGTCCCGGATTCCTCTCTCCACAAGTTCCAGTTAGCTGAAGTCTCTTTGACGATTGGTTAGTTAAACCTCTCTCGGTATTAACCAACTAACAATAAGGAATATTTGTAACCTTATACAATTGTTATTAAACATAGTTAATGAACAAGCTCTGAATCAAATCGTGTTAGTGTGCAATGTACGCACAATAACAATACAATAAATCGGTTTCATGCTTAATCCTGTTTGGTCGTATCACAATAAAAATAGCACACAAACCGAGGTAGACCTCATTAGCAAACAAGCTACAAGAATCCCATACCGTACACCGGAGATTGGCTAGCTCTTAATCCCTCGTTCACCTAATCCGCCGAACGCCTCTGACTTATCTAGATCTGTAACCAGAACTAGTATTAGTATCTTGTGTCTTAGAACTAATTTGGTTCTCTTTTCAACTTAAACCTCTTCCTAGGTTAACCCGGGTATGATAGTATACCGTTAGGCGGGTTCGTTCATTTATAATCGTTTTCGAGCTCAATTTCAATTTATTAACACACTAACGTCGTTAGCAGTTATTTAGTTGCACAGTTAGCAACTTTAGACTCATACGGACCTTGTATTAGATTTTCGTATTTTTCACTATTCATCCATATTTCACTATTCTTTTATACGGTCTCGTATTTTACTATTCATTTATACGGTCTCATATTTTACTATTCACCGTATTTCACTATTCATGTATACGTATTTTACTATTCACATATATGTCTCATATTTGACTATTCATATATACGTAGTTACTATTCATGTATATATATTCACTATACATGTATACATACTTACTATTCATATATACGTATTTACTATTCATATATACGTATTTACTATTCATGTATATGTATACTATTATGTATACGTATTTACTATTCATGTATACATATACTATTCACATATACGAGTACTATTCATGTACACCAAAATTTTCGTATATGTCCGTATGATACGGAGTATCATACGTATTTATTTCTTTTTTCAATATAACTTGTATTTTCATTAAAAATACTTTAAGTATTGATTCCTCGTATACCTTAATTTATATACGGGTCTCGTTTAAACCCGTCTTAACTCTGTTTCTTTTACAACTTGTTTCTAAATTCTTTATTTATTTTCCTTAACCTTCTTAAACACATAAAAAATGTGTTATTTACATTACTTACCCATAGTTTTCTCTTAATCTCCATTTTACTCTTAATAGGTTCTAAACTTGTTATTTTTATTTCTAATTTCCCCCAAAGTCTTACTTAATTAATTTCTTTATACTTTTGGTCAATTACCAAAATATACCAAAGTTTGACCAGCCTTTTATGGTCAAACCCCCTAACTTTCCATTATTTACAATGTTACCCCTAAAGTTAATTTAACTTAACTTCTTATTCCTTTATCCTTTTAATATCTAATCCTTTGCTACAAATCTTATTCTAGCTCCTCTAAACATTGTATAAACTGTCATTGACCAAGTTTGACCAGGGAAATTACCATTTTACCCTTGTGGTCTTTTCTTTTATCCTAACTCATTTATTAACCAATTTAACTCTAATTAATTTCTAATTTTCGTAACTAATTTTCCTACAGATTTTTGAACATCAAAAATCATTTTAAACATCTCTAAATCACCAGATTTAATTATCTAATGTTGTAGTATATATATATACTATCTTTTATTAACTTTAAATATACCAAAAACCTTATAAATTCCTTATAACACTTTAAACTCTTTATAAATTGTAAACTTAATTCTACAATTATTTTCTCATCACTTAAACTCTCAAAAATACATATTAACTCATATATATTTTCGGCCTTAATATTATGTAGCCAAAACTCCTCAAATTTTACATATTACTCTTAATTATACTAATTCCTTTAATTTAACTAAGTTAGATAATTTTTCTAACTCATTAATAACCCCTTAATTTTCGGCCATATTGAAATTCATAGTATATGAATTTTTCTTGTATATTATGATAGCTTATATTGTAGCTTATATCATAAGGAGTATAAATCTAATTTTAGATTTACAAAATATTAACATTTTAGGTGCTAAAAATTAAATCTAACACCTAACAAAATCGGCCATAATAAACAAGGTACATAATAGATTAGATCATATATTGATCAATATTTAGAACCTTGAAATAGGTAGTTGTAGGATTTACCTTGTATATTAACCATTAGCTTAATATTTAAGCTTGATTTCCTTAGAAATTTTGACAGCAATTTGCTAGAGAAATTGGCTCCAAAATTATACAACAAGATGAAGAATAAGATGGGTTAGTAACCCTAGGCACTCGGCCTTGATGAAAATCAAAGAAGGAAGAATTTCCAAGAAGACAATGTTTTACCTCGAGAATCAAAGGCACTTCTTCGTAGTCTTTCCTGAGAATCTGGGGGCTCATGAGCTATGGTTGTAAAGCTCTTCGAAATAGGATTCCAACGAGCTATCAAGCTTATAATTTGGACTTAAGATGAGAAAGTTATGATCTGTGCAAGACAAGGTGTTCTTTAAGGTTCTAACCTAAGTAAATGGAGTTCTAATGGAGTTTTCTTCAAATGGAGAAGGAGCCACGAATTGTTCTGGGCTAGAGAGGATGGATGAGTTTCTAATTGATCAATTAATCAAGGGACAATTGCAAGGAAGGGAAGGCATCGTTGAAGATAAGTAAAGAAGTAAAGGAAATGATTATTATATTTAAAAGTAATGATTTCAATAGTAATCTAACAACCCTTCACGATTATTTTCGTAACTTGATTGGGCAGCTGGCCTTATCCCTTGTCCTTGCCGACACCAATAGCCAAGGATGGTCAATTTTTTGACCATTGACCATTCTTGGTCAATATTTGACTAAATGGGCACTATTTGAGGTTACTATTCACATTAAATATTATATTTGTAAAATTTTTGGTAAAATCTTCAAATTAAATTCCTAATATGATATTAGGTAGTATACATGTATTTTAGTATGTATACAAGGCCAACTAGCCACTCAAAACCAATTTCGAAGACAATTCGCAAAAACACGCTTTAAGGAGTTTTCGGGCTCCTTTTTGTGTCTTAACTCTTTTTAGAGTTTGGTTTGCTTTGCAAATAATTTTATTATTTTATTTTAGTACATTCGCATATAATCAAGCCTTTAAAACCATCCAAGACTCCTTCTTAAGACAATATATCCAAAATATGCTTTAAGGGGTTTTAATGGCATATTTTTGTCTTGAGTTGTTTCTGAGCTTGGTTTTCTTTGGTAATGGTTTCATAATTTTCTTAGCTTTATTATAAGCCTTATGAATTCACTTTGGATCCTTATTGAGGTCATGAAATCTCTATGGTTTCTTAAAACACTTTTTCCTTTAAAGCACATTTTTGTGCTCTAAGGTGTAATTTCAGTTTAAACGCTAATTCCGCTTAATGCGTATTACTAATCTTAGAGGTATTTCATATTTGAAATCTCTTGGGAATTATTGGTAGTTCCCTAATTTATTTATTCTTTAAAACACCTTTTGCTCTAATTGTTCCTAAAGCATGTTTTGGTGTAAATTGTTGTTTAACACTTATTCTAATGTTTCTAAGGCACGTTCTAGCCTTAGTATATCCTAATTAGATAGTTTCATATATTAAGGTTTGGGGTATTTCAATCTACCCCCCTTAAAAGAACTTTGTCCCCAAAGTTCCTATGTATCTATATCTCTTAGAACACACAGGTAACTTCACACTAAAAGATCATATAGATCACTCAATATCTGTATAGACATTCTGACTCATAAGGTCTGTCATATGTATATATATTTACCACACTTGTCACACAACATGTCTTTGCATGTTTTAGTAATCAAAATACTCTTTGTATATTCTTGCTGTATACTCCTCTGTAACCGGTCCGAAGACAAAGGTTTTCATGTCCTCGAGTTCATGAGCGAGTAATACAGAAAATACATGTCAACTCCAATTCCACTTTATGCTACTGCATCTACTCTTAACGTGGTTAATTGTGACCACTTGTAGGGAGTTTCAGGAATCATCCGACCCTGATGTGATCAGCATCAGTGTTGAACTATCCTTTCACCCCAATTTGTGTTCAGTTTTCCTTGATCTGGCCAAGATCAAGTTCTACCTCCCACGTCAACTTCAAACAATCAAATAATTATTCATGTAGCATTTTATATCTTTTAGTCCTTCTAGTCATAATCATAAATCAATACATCTCCAAATTATGGAACTCAGTCCATCAGTCATTCTTAATCCACCTCTCAGCAATTACTTAGAGAATTTAATTCCTACCAGGTTCTACATCGGTCTCATATCGATTCATACCTCATAACATTACCATATTTGGTCTCATATCAATACATATCATAGGGATTTTAATTCCCCTGGAGTTTCTACTCCTCTTTTCCTGAATTCTCGCACCGAAGTTAACGAGGTCGTCCTCTAATACATCTGGTATTCGCATTTAATTGTGCGTAATAACCACAACCACATAAGAATGAATACATGTGTTTATATAACATACGTATCAAACATCACAACTAATTGTATTGTGCTATGCACACTGTAGGTTACGTACTCAATACGTGAAATATAGGCTAAGCGATGTACGCTCTACCCCCCTTAAAATGGATTACGCCCACGTAATCAACATTATATCATCCTTGAACATAGGTTCAAGATGTTTAGGTGTCATGGAGCATTCTGGCTCCATGTAGTCTATCTCACATTATGATTGGGTCAGAGGGTCTTCACCATGGTAATGGCTTAGTCTCTGTATCAAGGATTCTTATTGGTGTTATACCAATCTTACAACTGGTTCAAGTGTAGTCTCTAAGGCTCCAAAGTATTTGGTAGATAAGTCGTATATTTTATTCGACTGGAAGATGTGAATACATCTTCCTTTTCCTTTTGTTAGGTATATCAAACCTTTAAGATACGGTCCACTAGCTTCTGCTGCGCGACTCTGATAATCTTGGGGCTTAGTTTGCCCTTCCTATCCTCTTATATGTTTACAGCTCTTTGTATCCTTATAATTTAGGAATAAGGTCTCTTAATGGACGTGTGGTATCTTTATTATACACGGTTCTATGAGTTATAGCTTGTCTATCCAGTTCTCTGGAGATCTGATGTTCATGCTGTTATTACGCCTTCCAGCGTCTGATTGTTTCCTACTAACTGACCCTCAGTCTGAGATTTTGTATTATCTGAGCTGCTGTTCAGTGCTTATTGCTCTTCACAGTTTCCTCAAAATCTTGAACATATGAACTGTTCATACTTACTAATTAGTGCTTCTCGCACTTCATAATTCTTAATTGTTTCCTCCGGAATGAGTTCTTTGACTTTTTAATCTCATTGGTTTAACTGAGTTCTTCCTCCTCCATTGTTCACGGTAACTTGTTGTTCTGTGTGAGTTTGCATTCTGACTGTCGTACGGAGTCGACTACTTCTCGTGTTCCTTACACTACTCGTTTACATATATGGGGTACCTTACTGATACATTGCTACTTACCCGACTAACTTATAAATAAGTCCATCAGGCCCACAAGCTCCTTTGGAGTGCGGTCGTCCCACATCTCGTTTAAGTATACTCGTAGTGCTCGTCACACGCTTGGTTACAGCTAATTTGTGAAGTATTCTATTGTCGATCTCCTCTTTCATCATCCATATAACGCACATGTCGTTCTTCTTGAACTTAATCAAGGAATATCCATCTACTGGGTTCATAACTGCATTATACCTTCTATTTAGTAGACTCGATCCCTTAGTAATTTGAGGTCTCTTTCCTTAGAGCCTCTTATCTTATTTCTCAGTCGATCCACTAGGAATGCACTTCCATCCTTACGGAATGGACAGTGTGCTTCCTGTGAAACCTTTCATCACATGGTCCAGGCTACTGGCGTTACTGCACAGTCTGTCTCCCATTTCATCATCTTACTTACATCGGGTTTTAATTCATAAATCTGATTGCTTTCGTGTCAATATTTGATGGCCTATATATAGTGGTTGCTTTGCTGCACTGTAACTTAATCTACCTAACAGGTATTATTCTCATGGCCTCTACTACTGAAGTAGCTTTAGCTGTCTTATATTGCCCATTGATGGACAATTCTTCAATGTTTTACTTCAACGTCTTGTCTTATATTCAATCCCCTTCATGGTGTAAACAAACTAGAAGTTCTCTAATTTCGGTGTTTGGCGGTTGCCGTATCGTGTTGTAAAATGGTTATCTCTTAATATGAAGGTGTTCTGCTTCAATCTCAGGTTCGTAAGTAGGCTAATTCCTCTCACATTCTTTCATCCTTTATGATGTTATTTACCATGTAATTTAACCGGTTACTGAAGAAGTCATCCGTTGAATCACAAGCTCTTTTGAGCGTTGGTCACTTGACGTGCCATACTGCGCACTCACAATGTTTATCTCTGACGATTGCTGATTCTTAAATCCTGGGTGTTGGATATGAGGTCTGTCTCTGCAGCCTTCCATATTATTTATGTGTAACTGGAATGTTCTAAGGTAATTTCAAGGTCTACGGTTCCCATTCTCCAATAGAGAGTATTCAATCTCTAAGAAGTGAAAGCCCTTTTTGAGGGGTTTATTCCCACTCATGGCCTCACAACAAGGAGAGGTATCCCCACCCTAAAAGGAATGGTTCGTTCTCCGCCCCTGTCAATAGCACTATCAACATTCTCATTGGTGCCCTTTCCTGGCAATTCTCCTCAATTTAGTATAGGTTTTCATAACCACTCGTATGTACGAGTTGTAGTTCATTCATGGCCTAGATAAGCCTTTTTTGCTTTCCTGTCCCTCGAGCTCTGATGTATTTAACATCCTTGGCTCGTAGGCCCTTAATGCTTGATTAGTCTCAAGTGATAGCCGGTGTTCGGTTCACTGTTGTATTCTTATTCATCTGTAGGTTATCCACGTAATTCTCTTGTTCTCTGAACTCTGCCAATGTTGGGTCACATCATTGGATGTAATATTGGGTTTCATAATACGTTGTTGTAACTCGCATCCTGCTATGGAAGTTTGCTTAGGTAATCTGATGTTAATCAGTGTCTGTGGCAATACTTTCGCTCTCATAGACTTGTGTCTTTTAGCAATTAAGGATTCGTTTTCATTAGGCCTATGCCTTCAGGTGTCTAAGTCAGATTTTTACCCTGGCTATCATGTGCTGCCATGTCAATACTTTGTTCAACTTTCGTTGGCTACGCCACCCGTTAATGACTAGTCATACTTGGGTGTTAATGAGTTAGGCAAGCAATACTAACAATCGTTAGTGGGTCTTTTTCTGTTCAACTATACCAACTCTATGGTGTAGTCCTTTTGAGGTTCTCTCTTTCGTGATTGCACGTCTTGATCCTAGGTAGGTCATTGCTTAAATTTGTTTTCTCTGATTCCATTTCTGGGGTTTATCAACATCTCAATGAAGAGTGTTGTTAATGGTATTATCCTGGGAGTTCATCCCATTTTTATTGAAAGTTGTTATGTCATCTTCATTGTATGTCGTAATACCTTCTTGTAGGTTATTACTTACATCTGGTCTTCTCACATTGTTGAGTAATCTCTTTGGTTCTTCCATTCAAGGTTAGGCTTGGTTTTGGGTTGTGTTCTTACCTGTAGTGTCGGTTGTCTATTGCTGATGCTCACGTCGTTTAGTTTCCTGACCAAGTCCAGCTCCCTGCTGACTGGTGTATTGACTTAGTTTCATGGTCAGGCCGTCAGGCCCTTCCATTGTTTCGCTCTTTAGTCTTATATTGTAATCCGGTTTAATGTATTATATCTGTGGTTTTTACCATTTGGTCTTCACGGCTTCCTATAAAGCTTCATTGCGGCGGCACTTGTCAAGGCAAGTGCGCCATGCAAGATGGGCTATCGGTACTGTGTACGTCGGTAATGGTACATTCTCCTAAACTCCACGTAGGTGGTAGTCCATGGGACTCCTTCTTTGCCCTTTTTGGCTTTGGTTAATTGATTATCTGGGTAGCTTCCTGACTGCTTTTGATTGTATAATTACTTATCAGGGTATTCCACTTTCAGAGGGAACCCCTTTTTCTTTTGCTTTCGCCATGGTTCTCACTCTCATTCCACACCTTCGTCAAGGTTATCGAGTATTGACTCTCCTTAGGCACTACGCCGTAGTCCTATTTTGGAGTATGACTTGCATATGCATTCGTAGTTGTCTGGGCTATTGCAGTTAGGTCATTGCACCCCCTATTTTTTTTTGTAGGTTCAGAGTTACCCGCTTTATGATTGACTTTTAGGTAGTCCCTATGCTCTTGCACGGTATTATCCCACTGTTATTGCTCCCTTGGACTGTTGTCCGGTGTTTCTGTCACTTATCTTGTCCTCTCATTGCACTTGTAGTACTTTCCTTCTTACTGGTATGCGGGGGTATATCGACTGCGTAGCATGTCGACCCAAGTTGCCGGTAATTATTTTTCTCTCATTGGTAGGACTTCATTGGTAGCCCCTGTTCCAACGTTGCGCTCCAATTTGGACCTTCAAGTCTTGAAAGACTATTGCATAACGAGGTGCTTCTCTTATTGCATAATGCTAAGTAATAGCCAGATATGGTTTTCCCGTGTAAGAGAAAGTTTGTCATCTCTCTGGTGTTCATTTCCGGTATCTTAGAACCAGGGGCGCGGAGGGCGGGTCAGGTATTATAGATATCCGATACACATCGGGGAAACCTAACTAACGCACCTCTCGCACTAACACTCAACCCTTATCCCAAAGTCTAAAGTTCCTAACTCTGTAATTCCTAAGCTCAGTATTTTCTAGTCATCAGAGCGTAACTACGCTCTGATACCACTTTTTGTAACACCCCATCTCTAAATACAATGATCGTCGCCCTAAGTCCATCATGTACATTAACAACGCAGCGGAAAAGTTCTACTAAATTGGTGTTACCGCCGTTAGTCACCCACGTGACTAACTAGGCCTATTCTCTTAACAAGTCACAGTCTGACTAACCGGATAATTACTCGAGCATCTAAAACATTACAATACATAAACCACAACTTATACCGAGTATCTCACATCTTAATACATCATACTAACATCTCGTCAATATACTAAAAGAGTGTACATGCACAACTCGTGTAACAATTGTAAAAGCAACCTGAAGTACTCTACCCGCTCCCACTCTCAGGTTGAGTCCTCGTCTGGTACCTACCTGCAAAGTTTAAATCACAGGCCCCAAGGGGCTCAGCACATGGCTGGTACAGAAAACGTGCAGCCCACAAGCTAGCAGGGTTACACACGACTACTTTGTCGTATTCATGCAATTGTTTATTCATACAAGTAATAATAAGAAGTACGATAACAAACAACACATTTATGTGAAACATTCACAACTCATATAAATCGAACGTCGTAATGGACGCCCATTAATGAGTAAGTTAGATTCCTAACTCCTGAGGCCTGAGAATTGTTTAGTTCTCGTGTTTGACCATACCTTATAAGTGTCAACCATTCTCCTAAAAGAACTGGTTGTTCTCTAACTAATATGTTTATTTTTGTCGGGTCAAAGTAACCCTAGCCAATGAGTAATTAGCTCCACTGGTTTAATAAACATTAATTCTTAAGTTATGAGGGGTGTAGGCTTGACCCTCCTGCGCCTCCTGAATTTACCTCCCATCTCGAACTGTTCATTCGAGATGATCAGGTCAGTTTGTCGATCCTAGGAGGAAGACAGATCTGATACAGATGCCGACCTCCTATCCTAAACATGCATGACCGAAGTTAGTCCCGGATTCCTCTCTCCACTAGTTCCAGTTAGCTGAATTCTCTTTGACGATTGGTTAGTTAAACCTCTTTTGGTATTAACCAACTAACAATAGGGAATATTTGTAACCTTATACAATTGTTATTAAACATAGTTAATGAACAAGCTCTGAATCAAATCGTGTTAGTGTGCAATGTACGCACAATAACAATACAATAAATCGGTTTCATGCTTAATCCTGTTTGGTCGTATCACAATAAAAATAGCACACAAACTGAGGTAGACCTCATTAGCAAACAAGCTACAAGAATCCCATACCGTACACTGGAGATTGGCTAGCTCTTAATCCCTCGTTCACCTAATCCGCCGAACGCCTCTGACTTATCTAGATCTGTAACCAGAACTAGTATTAGTATCCTGTGTCTTAGAACTAATTTGGTTCTCTTTTCAACTTAAACCTCTTCCTAGGTTAACCCGGGTATGATAGTATACCCCTTAAGCGGGTTTGTTCATTTAGGATCGTTTTCGAGCTCAATTTCAATTTATTAACACACTAACGTCGTTAGCAGTTATTTAGGTGCACATCATACAGACCTTGTATTAGATTTTTGTATTTTTCACTATTCATCCGTATTTCACTATTCATTTATACGGTCTTGTATTTTACTATTCACCATATTCACTATTCATTTATACGGTCTCGTATTTTACTATTCACCATATTTCACTATTCACGTATACGTATTTTACTATTCACGTATATGTCTTGTATTTAACTATTCATATATACGTAGTTACTATTCATGTATACGTATTTACTATTCATGTATACGTATACTATTCACGTATACGAGTACTATTCATGTACACCAAAATTTTCGTATACGTCCGTATGATACGGAGTATCATACTTATTTATTTCTTTTTCCAATATAACTTGTATTTTCATTAAAAATACTTTAAGTATTGATTCCTCCTATACTTATTAAATTACGGGTATACCCCTCGTATACCTTAATTTATATACGGGTCTCGTTTAAACCAGCCTTAACTCTGTTTCTTTTACAACTTGTTTCTAAATTTTTTATTTAATTTCCTTAACCTTCTTAAACACCTAAAAATGTGTTATTTACATTACTTACCCATAGTTTTCTCTTAATCTCCATTTTACTCTTAATAGGTTCTAAACTTGTTATTTTTATTTCTAATTTCCTCCAAAGTCTTACTTAATTAATTTCTTTATACTTTTGGTCAATTACCAAAATATACCAAAGTTTGACCAGCCTTTTATGGTCAAACCCCCTAACTTTCCATTATTTACAATGTTACCCCTAAAGTTAATTTAACTTAACTTATTATTCCTCTATCCTTTTAATATCTAATCTTTTGCCACAAATCTTATTCTAGCTCCTCTAAACATTTTATAAACTGTCATTGACCAAGTTTGACCATGTTTGACCACGTTTGACCAGGGAAATTACCATTTTACCCTTGTGGTCTTTTCTTTTATCCTAACTCATTTATTAACCAATTTAACTCTAATTAATTTCTAATTTTCGTAACTAATTTTCCTACAGATTTTTGAACATCAAAAATCATTTATTAACATTTTAGGTGCTAAAAATTAAATCTGACACCTAACAAAATCGGCCATAATAAACAAGGTACACAATAGATTAGATCATATATAGATCAATATTTAGAACCTTAAAATAGGTAGTTGTAGGATTTACCATGTATATTAACCATTAGCTTAATATTTAAGCTTGATTTCCTTATAAATTTTGATAGCAATTTGCTAGAGAAATTGGCTCCAAAATTATACAACAAGATGAAGAATAAGATGGGTTAGTAACCCTAGGCACTCGGCCTTGATGAAAATCAAAGAAGGAAGAATTTCCAAGAAGACAATGTTTTACCTCGAGAATCAAAGGCACTTCTTCGTAGTTTTTCCTGAGAATCTGGGGGCTCATGAGCTATGGTTGTAAAGCTCTTCGAAATAGGATTCCAACGAGCTATCAAGCTTATAATTTGGACTTAAGACGAGAAAGTTATGATCTATGCAAGACAAGGTGTTCTTTAAGGTTCTAACCTAAGTAAATGGAGTTCTAATGGAGTTTTCTTCAAATGGAGAAGGAGCCACGAATTGTTCTGGGCTAGAGAGGATAAATGAGTTTCTAATTGATCAATTAATCTGTAACACCCCCGAATAAACGACCAACAATCCAACGACGCGCCTAATGGTAACATGAGATGTCTACGCAGCGGTTCCTACTCTATTCGGGTGTCACAGACGCCAACCGCCCACGTGGTTGACAGTCCAGATTACTAAATCCAAGTTACGGTCTGTATGACTGGAAGTCCAACCTTAACGAAGTCCAAATACAACATAAAAGATACAAACCGAGTACCGAGAGTCTACAACATAAGTTCTTAATCCAACAACATAAACCGAAAGTACAACCCATACATTAAAAGCATACTACTAAAAATCTTGCCATGTGGACTACCCCCATGGTAGTCACTTGCCTACTCTCCGCCATCGTCAAGCACAATACCTGAAAAAAATTGGGTGTAAAGGACTCAGCAAACTACGCTGAGTATGAACGTGTGAAGCCCGCATGTTACCGGGCCACACGACTACTTGGTCGAATATTATTAAGTCAATTTTACATGCTATGATAAAGCAGTAAAGCACACATCAGCACATCATGATATCATACACACTCATCGGTAGCATAGCAATATCAGTAAGCAACGAAGCACATCTAGCAAGTAACACAACAATATCAATAAGCAACCAAACACAACTTGCAAGTAGCATAACAATGTCAAACACGCAGTCCAGCACAATAAGTTGCTAGTGTAGCAACAACAGTCAGGTAATTATAGGACGTGTGCGTAGGTACATTATACCGTCGATCCTCGCTATGGGATCATTCAAGAGATTGCGTATTGTTTTCTTGTTCTCATTACATATGTTTTCCTTTATTCTCTTGCACCGAGTCAGGGGATATAGATTAGATCCCGAGACTTTGTTATGTTGGTGCTATTCATTCCTTGTTTTCTTAAAGGATCACATTTGTGACTTTCTCTTGTTTGCTTGGTCTCATTACACAAGTTTTCCTTTATTCTCTGGCACCGAGTCAGGGGATATAGATTAGATCCCGAGACTTTGTTATGTTGGTGCTATTCATTCCTTGTTTTCTTAAAGGATCACATTTGTGACTTTCTCTTGTTTGCTTGGTCTCATTACACAAGTTTTCCTTTATTCTCTGGCACCGAGTCAGGGGATATAGATTAGATCCCGAGACTTCATTATGTAGGTGCTACTCGTTCCTTGTTTCTTTATGGATTATTTGTGAATTCTTTTATCACCGCACGTTGGAGGACGTCTCCTCCATAGCTAGTCCCCCATTCCCGACACCCAGGGTCGAGAAAGCGGAGTCACCTCTAGACTCCAGGATAAGCTTCACCAATTTGTCACTCCCCCATTCCCGACACCCAGGGTCGAGAAAGCGGAAGTCACCTCTGGACTCCGGGATGTGCTGAGAAAGTGGGGTCACCCAGGGATCCCCAAAACATATTCCACCATAGACGATTGAAGGATCTGATGCAGATACCAACTCCCGATCATCCATACCGCGCGGCCCGAGCTGTTATCTTCCCGGGTTGTTCTCGTGTTTCACCAGTTGGTACTTTTCATTTCATTATCATTACAATCTCGACACCATAGTGGGTGTCATTAGCGGTCCTCTAAAGTTAGAGAGGATTTGTCTCTTTGTATAGTTCTTTTGTTTTGTCTACGTGGTTCGTCATGTCTCACCAAAGGAGACTTGCTCTTCATTATTATTAATGAATAGACACCATAGTGGGTGTCATGGTAGTCCTCAATGGTTTAGAGAGGAGTTCCCCTTATAGAATTTTCTTTGTTTTCATAATTTCGTAGTAGTTCATCTCAAGGTCCATAAACGAGAAAGGGACTAAACTACTGTGTGCGCGCAAGTAATATGCCACAAGGATATATATAACAAGCATATAAGCAAGCCACAAGAAGCAATCCAATTTTCATGCTTTAGTCTTAGAGTCATTGTCAAACAAAGCACACAGCACACAAGCCGTGTAACACGGCAACATACGAACCACACATGTCCATACCTTTTTCGCAAGTACGACTTGTCTCACACTCGTAGTCCGGTCGGAGTTCACTACGGCCCTAACGTTAATCAGTACAATGTGTCAGTTTATTATTTTATGTGATGACACTCTATAACGCATGTTATTCCCTAGGTATATTGTTAGATGCTTAGTGTATATAAATTCCTAGAACTTCACATGCCCTCATTCATGGCTTATCTTACTCCTAGGACACTCATAACTTGTTATATATGTTAACTAAGTCTTTTGTTCCTTAGTTAATGTTTACAAGTGTTTTTAAGCGCTAGTTATGTAACAAGTTTATATAACATAGATATGACTTATCTAATGTGTACTCTTTCCTTAGATAAATAGGTGAGTAATATTTTAACCCTTGTAATATGGTAATATAGACCATAGAATATTCCTAAACCCCTTTATACAGAGATCCAAAAGTTTCAAAATCTGAAACGCAAGCCCTTTGTAATACCTTAACTAACTTCATTTTTAATGTAGTAATTGATGCACAACCTTCTCCACATGTTTCACTAACTTACTTATATTGATTAGCTATTATTTGTGATCATTATTAAACTGAAACACCACTTATAATACCCTTATAATCTGGTTATACAGAAACTATAACCTCACTGAAACTGTACACAAACTACCCATTCTTTCTCGGTTATTGTTGTTAGTCAGTTTAGTTTATGTTTATTTCTTTCCTGCAGTGCTTACACAACCAATCATGGGTGTTAACCTTGGTTTATACTCAAGACTAGACTCATGAAACACCCACACCGCATCTGTAGTTAATTACACAGACACAGACACAGAAGAAGGAAACCAGAAGAACTGAAACTGAAACTGAAATATCACACTCTGATATGTTTCCTTCTTTTCTCTTATGTTTTTCTTATTGTTCACTAATCACGCTTTTACTCTCCCCAATACTCTAGATGCTTAGTTACCCATTTCAGTATGGTTTTAATCCTTAAAACAGACCCCAAAACAACTTGATTTCCATCACTGATGCGTCCGAGAACAGCCACTGGAAACATAACCTGTCACATTGTCTTCTATCTTTCTGTTTCATTAATAACCTGACCCCTGTTTTTTCCTAAAATATTATCACATGTAATCAGATGAATTAGCAAAGTTTTTAAGCTCATACATCTCTTAATATGACCACTTACACACCTCTGTTCACAGTTATACAGACTTGAAAGAAATGGAAAATTGAAAATTGAAAACTGAAAACTGTTGCATCATCTACTATCTCTTTTCTTGTTAACAGATTGATTTTCAGTCCTCCCCGGTTTGCCTTAGTTCCCTAGTTAAGTGTTTTGATTTAATCCTAACCTCAAACCAACCCAAAGTAGCACGCTATTCCTTCTGAAACATGTTCATACAGAAATAAGAACCTCAGAACTAAAACTGAAACTGAAGCATTTCTTTTCTATCCTTTTTCGCTGCTAGTTGTTTCTCTCTGGCCTCTCAATTGGTTTATCCTTAGCCTCACGCTTCAGTAAGCTCTTGGCTTGGTCACTTAGCTAGTACAACAACTAGATTACTTCAGGAAGTTATTACAGAGAAGAATATAATTTTCAGAGACTGAAGGTTACTCTAAGATCCCAATTTAAACTTCTGTTTTAGCATGTCAGCTATCTCCCCAAGATTGTCTAGTTGTTCAGTTATGTAACTTAATTCAGTTTTGACTCGAAATAAACCAAGGCAATAGGGACTAATATTTAGAAAGTGAATTACCCAGAATCTGAAACGAAACTACAAACTCTAAGGTATGAAACTGATGTCTCCTCTTATATCTCCTTTCTGCTGTTTGTTAATCTGACTTACAGTTTTTTTTTCCAAGATGTTAACTCAGTAAATTTAGTGTTTTCTTTTGGTTCTAGCTTTAAAACAGATTCCTAACAACTTGGTTAAACTCCTGAAAGATACAGGAGACTGCAATTGCAGAAACTGAAGTCGAAATTGATATTTACTTCCTGTTATTGTTCCCTCTGTTCTTTTAATCTGTTCACTGTTTTATGCAGAGTTTTCTCTACTGTTTAAACACTCCCCATCTTACTTAAATGATACTACGAGACTTTAGACTCCAACCCATCCCACTGCAGCACTAGTCGAATCTCAGAAAATCAGGTGTACAGAAACATGAATTCCAGCCCGACTCAGTTGTGTGCATCCTTCTTTCCCTCCTTTCTTATATAGGTTTACTGACTTTTAACCTCCCAACTAAGACACCAGCTTGGTTAAGCATATTAGGAATATTGTAGATTCATTATAAGACCACTGCATCTTCTCTATTTCCCTTGAAACTCGTTTATACAGGGAGTCAACCCCACAGGAACCAATCACTGCAACAATAAACTTCAAGAAACCGAAACAACATTGTTCTACCTCCTGTAACTTCAGTATACAGAAACCAAGGCTGCAGAACTTGTAAAGCTGAAAGAAAAAGGAACAGATATCACCTCCTAACTTGGTACCCACTTAGTTAATGTTTAATCAAGATTTTAAACTTAACAACAAACCCACATAAACTTTGTTAATGCTACTGAAACATGTTTATACTGAACCAAAACAATTCAGAGAACTGAAGCTATACTTCTGCACATCTTTTTCTTTCTGTTTTTTTTGTTTTCAAAGTTCTCACGAGTCTTATGGATTAGTAAGGGTGTTATCTTTGCCTTAGGTTCATTACTAACCCAACACTACAACTGTATCACTTCTAGATAGTTAGTGGACAGAACACCATGTTACAGAATTTTGAAATAAGTGAACAGTTTAAACTCGACAGGTTTTTTTTTTTTCAGATCATGTGCTCAGTTTATAGATAGCTCACCTCTTACGTGTCTTCGTTGTTTCCCCCCCTTGGTTGTTTCTTGGCTTGTTGGATTCTTGCAAGATGCATGCAGAAATCTGGGGAGCTTGATCATGAAGTTTTGATCAGAACTGGAAAGAGGTACAAAACAGAAGTGAAGAAAACCGGTTTGGGTATTACCTCTGGTTGTTTTCTTTTCTAGGCACAGTGGGACAGTTTCTCGATCAAGGAGTTCTCAGTCCCTTCATAGATGGGATAGCATGGAACATTCCTACGGAACAAGGAGAGAAAGGTGATCAGATGTTAGGCCATGTCATAACCAGAAGGGAAGGAAAATTTGTTTCAGTTTTACCTCACTATTTTTTTTTTGCATTGGTTTGCTTCAGGTTTCCAGAATTGACTCACCAGGTCGGCTTGCAGCAGAGAATCAGGAATGCTATAGCAAGATCACAAGACAAACCAGGATGAAGGAAAAATTGAGTGAGTAAATCAGTCTTTGCTCTAGCATCAGGAAAACAGAAAGTAGGATTGAACAGAATGTTTTCTTTTCTCTTCTTTGATCTCACCTTGGACTGGTATTCACCAGGTTGTTACAGGCTCCCGATGGTTTATTCTTGGCGGGCAAATGTAGGTAGTTTATGTACTGAGGATCAGAAGGCATGAAGCGGTTCTGGTCACACACACTAGCGTGGGCATGCAGAAAAGAAGGGAAGAGATAGGCTGAGTGAGAGCATTCGTTTGTTTTTTTCTTCTTTTGCTGTGATATACCAGCTCACTCAGGGGCAAGGCACCTGTCACAGACCAACATTCTGGTCTGTTTTGGGAATGAGAAATCAGCACCGGTAAGGCTCTGAGTTGCTAGTGCATTCTGGGCAGGTTTGCCTGATTTAAATTAAAACAAATCTGTCACACACATGGAGAGTATATTTGCAGTTCCAATAAAGCTCGTTGTGGAAGTTTGAACCACCATATCAAAATAAAGAATGTAGAATTCACTCAGGAACAAGGAAATTGTTATGGTATTACTTCTGTATATTGGTGTATGTATTTACATACTCAGACTGACTGATATATTTATATCTTTATCAGACTAGGAGCGGAAGATAGGACCGTTGACAAACGGGCAAGTTAAACAGGGGACTAAGCTAAGTGTACAATCTGACTGACATACTGATTATCTGTAACGTACAAGTTAATACTCGATAAGGTTCTAGACAAGGGAGTATCTGGATATTGGAGGAGCACAAGCCTTGGAGCACGGTTGCTGGCGTGGTGTTTCAGAAACTAAAGAACGTCATCGTTAGTGGGACACAAGGAGTTTCTGCAATCGACTATTGTTAGCTGCACTGTGAGTATGACAGAGCAGTTCACATAACTCGTTAGCTAAATTAAGCTTATTATCCCAACACGGGGAGAGCATGTTCAGTCATTGTCGGGAACAGCCATAGGGAAGTTAGTGTTTTCGATTTACAAGGAAGTGGTGTGGAAGTTTGGGAAAGCATCAGCTCTAATGCGTGAGAGTTGGCATCAGACACTGACTTTGATGTGCATGTTGTGTGGGTTATTTCTCTGAGAACAAGAATGTTATCAGACAGAAACCAGGGAAAATTGATGGTCTGTGTGTGTTTGTTTTTTTTTTTGTTCGATCTGTTGCAATACCAAGGAAAGGAAGATGGGTTATTAATTAAGTTAGTACAGCTCAGAGTTTACTAGTTTTGATTCGTGAGTATGTATTACCGAATTCGAGCATAGCTCAACCGGTTAAGATGTTCAGGATGGGTACGAGAGGTACGGGGTTCGAACCTCTGTGGGAGCGTCTTTGCTCCCTTTTTCCTTTCTTTTTTTTAAGGGTTATACATGTTTATTTGTGTATGTAAGACCATATAATATATGGCGCTATATTTATTAATTTATTTGCTACGAGATTATGCGACGTTATCATTTTTATTACAACGTTACGATCTCGTAACGTTACGTACATGTAGTTTCCGTATTCGTACGTATATAAGTACGTGACTTTATTAATATGTAACATCATCACGCGTTCGGACATGTATATATACTATGTTTATTTATCCGTACGTTATGTTATGTCCGAATTATAAAACGCGTTATGATTTTATGCGGTTTAAATGTTCAGGGGTATTTCATAATCAAGGGACAATTGCAAGGAAGAGAAGGCATCGTTGAAGATAAGTAAAGAAGTAAAGGAAATGATTATTATATTTAAAAGTAATGATTTCAATAGTAATCTAACAACCCATCACGATTATTTTCGTAACTTGATTGGGCAGCTGGCCTTATCCCTTGTCCTTGCCGACACCAATAGCCAAGGATGGTCAATTTTTTGACCATTGACCATTCTTGGTCAATATTTGACTAAATGGGCACTATTTGAGGTTACTATTCACATTAAATATTATATTTGTAAAATTTTTGGTAAAATCTTCAAATTAAATTCCTAATATGATATTAGGTAGTATACATGTATTTTAGTATGTATACAAGGCCAACTAGCCACTCAAAACCAATTTCGAAGACAATTCGCAAAAACACGCTTTAAGGAGTTTTCGGGCTCCTTTTTGTGTCTTAACTCTTTTTAGAGTTTGGTTTGCTTTGCAAATAATTTTATTATTTTATTGTAGTACATTCACATATAATAAATCCTTTAAAACCATCCAAGACTCCTTCTTAAGACAATATATCCAAAATATGCTTAAAGGAGTTTTTATGGCATATTTTTGTCTTTAGTTGTTTCTGAGCTTGGTTTTCTTTGGTAATGGTTTCATAATGTTCTTAGCTTGATTATAAGCCTTATGAATTCACTTTGGATCCTTATTGAGGTCATGAAATCTCTATGGTTTCTTAAAACACTTTTTCCTTTAAAGCACATTTTTGTGCTCTAAGGTGCATTTTCGGTTTAAACACTAATTCCGCTTAATGCGTATTACTAATCTTAGAGGTATTTCATATTTAAAATATCTTGGGAATTTATTGGTAGTTCCTTAATTTATTTATACTCTTTAAAACACCTTTTGCTCTAATTGTTCCTAAAGCATGTTTTGGTGTAAATTATTGTTTAACACTTATTCTAATGTTTCTAAGGCACGTTCTAGCCTTAGTATATCCTAATTAGATAGTTCATTAATATATTAAGGTTTGGGGTATTTCAGTACAAAGACCCAGACCATGTAGAAAATCAGTTTGAGAGTTCAGACCACAGGTTGGTCCGGGACTTAGGACCCGGACAAGGTCCCGGACCAACCCAAAACCTAGAAATTTAGTTTAAAAAGTGGCATTTAAGATATGGTAATGAATGGTGATAAGTGCAAAACATATAGACTTATTAGGGTTTAATCACCTTATAATTTGTAGCATTTTTAGTAATGTTTCTCACTTATCTAGGGTTTTTCCTATAATTATGTTGTTATATTAACTGATGTATTATATGTGTTAAAATGTAGGAAAAATACCAAATACACATATTTATAGGGATTAAACAAGGACACGTGAGAAGGCACGCAAGAAGCCTTGTCCGCCCTTGCAACCGCCTAGGGTTAGGCGGACAAGGTGGAGAAGAACCGCCTAGGCAACCGCCTTATAATAGGCGGACAAGAAGAGTCACAACCGCCCAAG
The DNA here is from genome assembly GCA_023374045.1 of Limonium bicolor. Classification (NCBI taxonomy): domain Eukaryota; kingdom Viridiplantae; phylum Streptophyta; class Magnoliopsida; order Caryophyllales; family Plumbaginaceae; genus Limonium; species Limonium bicolor. The sequence continues at coordinate 315,500,415 of CM041777.1, read as the reverse complement.
GAACCGCCTGGTTCAAGGCGGACGTAATAGAAACCGCCCATGCAACCGCCTGTTCCCATGCGGACGTGAGGAGAGGAGGCCATGCAACCGCTTGTTCCCATGCGGACGTGACATACGTGCATTTGCATGCGGACGTGGAACAAAGGAGGATGTCCGCATGAAATAAAGCGGACTCCCAAGCGGACACATGTAAAATTAACAGATCTGAAATGGGTTATCTTCTTCGCCGACTCTCTGCAAGTTGCCTCCGCCATATCCATTAGCAGACGGCGCCTACCTGAAATCACTCACGCGTTTGTTCTGTCCCCTGCAATCAGTGAGCTGCAACTCTGCCTCAACTCCTTCCTCTATAAATACAACGCTCCATTCACCTTCTCCAGTGTCCTTCTAGAGGTTCCTTCCGTGGTTCCTCCTGGAGTTCCAATTCACACCATCAATCCATCTTCGTACCACTACACTTTCACTCACTCGTTCATTTCGTTTCTAATCTCCCGCTTCTCCATTTGTTTTCTTTTCATCTCATTAGTTTCACCTCTAGTCTCACGTATTTAATTAGCAGATCACTATTAAATATGTTAGGCTAGTTTACGTATACTCTGGGAATAATTATTATGTTTCTGTATTAATTATGCAATATGTTTTACTGGCTTTAATTTTAATAAAGTTTGTTTCGCTTAATGGTATCACGCATCTTTTTAATAAACCTCATGAATTTATTAAAATGCTTTACCAGTCCATTTTGATCAGACCGGTGATAAATAGACAGGTTAATTAAGCCGTAAAACTGGAGAGAGCTTGTTATGATTTAATAAGTTAATATTTTCAGTTGCAAAAATAATTCCTCATATCTAAACCGTCCGTTTACATATGATTTGCTTGAACCATGATTAGAACCTTGCATTTTCTGGTAAACGAGTTCTTTTGAGTTTATGACTTAGACCTTAAGATAATAAGAGGAATTTTGCCAAACAATTATAATTAAACCAGTAGACCTAGCATGAAAGAGCAGATATTATATTAACGTGAACCAGAGTCCCATTTAGTTTATCTGCTTACTTAGTTAATTTTATTTACTGTTTTTATTTATATAAAACAAGTCAATTAATCCCCCCTTTTTGTGACACGCTTAGGTACTATAATATGTACATTAGTCCCACGGTTCGATATCCGGTCGCTTACATTTTTACTATACTACCACGACCGGGATTTTGTTTGCAGCCCGACGTTTATTTTGAGTTTTAATTTCTTTTCTTTTCTTTTAAATTTAGGCAGTTTAGAGTAGCAAAAAGTGAGTGTGGCATTATCGAACAACTGTCATATTTTCAGGGAAAGGTCTCTCCTTCCTCACACTTAAGAGGAGCAATGTCCTCATTGTTCAGAATTAAAATCAAGAAAATGACCTTTCAAATTATGACAGACTCATAAAGGATTAAACTCATATAGGTTGAACAGCAATATAATAAAGGAAGAATTGAAACTCCCCTTGTATTGTAGATTGAGGAAGGTATCCTTTCTCACACTTAAAGCTTTGGTAGGGGTGAGACGTTCCTCACACTTAAGTTCGCGCAAGTGTTCAACCGAAGATATCGAAATTCCTAGAGCAACTGAGGTTGCTTCCATAGGCGATTTCAGCTATATGTTCGAATATTTATTCTGAAAAGAAAATCATATATAGCCAGCAGAACTCAAGTGGCACCAAAATAAATAATAATATGAAAAACATAAATAATTAGGCATAAATAATTTAAGCAAAAATAATAAAGCACTACATTAAATAAAAACATGAAGCAAACTGAACTGTTACCTTCCTGAAGTAACAAAAGTTTGACAAGGTTAAAACAGTATTAGTCTACAAAATGTTAGTAAACAACAGAGAAATATAAAATAAAAATAAAGATAAAAATAAAAATCACTACGGTGGTGGTGAAGGCTGTGCTGGTCCCTGGCCTGTCTGAGCGAGGAGACGCTGTAGGAGTGATAAGCCGCAGACTTATCATATTTTATGCATTAGATTTAGTATTATATTTATCTAAATAAAGTTATATTTATGTGATTTATGCTTATTATGTGTTAAAATATATTATTTGTACAGATTTATGTTTTTATGAGTTTTCTGTGCAAGGAATGATTTTCTAGGCAAAAGTTTAGTTGAAGCCGGACTCCATGCCGGGTAGTTTCTGCACGGCATAAGTACAGAACAGAAAAGAGGCATTGCCGGACATAATGCCGGGTATATCCCATCCGGCATAAGTGAAGAGTCGCCACGGTTGACCAGACGATGGCCGTTATTGACCGTTGGAGATTTAGCCAATGCCGGGTGTGATGCCGGGTAACTTCTACCCGGCATATGCACTGTTTCGCGCGGAACTGACGGTTTCGACCGTTAACAGTTGGGCGCATTTAACACGTGTGCCGGCTATTGGGGACCCGGTACGACGCCCGGCATCGACACAATTAATGCCTATAAATAGGCCGAGGAAGGCAGCAATTTGACACACTTCAACACCATATTATACTCCATTCATCACTCCATTTCCGCCCACATTCCAAGTGTTGGTGTCCAAGGCATTTCTACGGATCCATCCACGAGAAAGAGAAGATCTTGTCAGGGTTGAGGCTATAACCAATCTCCTTCTCCCTTATGTATTTCTTCTTTATTTGAGTGGATGGTGAAGTAGAAATCCTTGTTAGTTCTTGGTTAGGGATGAATTCCTTCTTGTAAAACAATGTGTTCTTTTTAATATAATTTCAAGTTTATTTTGAGTAAGGTTCTTATTGAAAGAGAATAGGTTGATCTCTTTTTCTCTTCATGCAATTCTTACTTGTGGAAGACAAGTACCAAGTAAGATAGGTTAGACTCTCTTAATGGTCTGCCTACTCTCTTCTTATGAATTAAGAGTTAGTAGTGAGAGTGAGAATTAACCCACATTTCCCATTACTTTGTTCATTTCGTGGCATGATATATGCTCGGATTGTTAATAGGTAGTGAGTCTTCTGTTTTCTACTCGGAAACTGGAGAAAGAATATGCATTATGGCTATGCCGGATGCACTGCCGGGTGGCCAATGTCCGGCATATTCAATGTCTTTGCATATGCCGTGCAAGTGGTATCCGGCAGGACACCCGGCGTGTTCAGTTGTTGGTTAATTCGAAGGCTTGTGTTATGTTTCGAGTTCGTGTTGATACCTAGATGGTTTTACTCCTTTAATCAAGAATAATTTCATTGTAATTACCACGTAGTTTAGTTAGTTTTAATTAGGTTTAGAATTACATTCAATTTCCCCCCTTGTTTTAGAATAGGTTATTACCGGATTAGGACTAGTTTTCTATAAGTCCCTTGGGTTCGATACTCTCGGTCGTAATGTATTTACACTATACTCCGACCGGGTTTTATTTGCTACCCGTAGTAGAGTTGTAGGTTTAGTTTATTACTTTATTCCTTTTGTATATAGTTTTTCCTACAATTTTCTTGTTAGCAAATTGGCGCCGTTGCCGGGGACTTGGAATTAGTCCAAGTCCTAAATTCGGTAAAACGCCTTATTCTTTATTCTTTGAATTCTTTGATTCTTTAATTTATTTTCGCCCTTAGTTTGGATATGCCATGCATCGTGCCGGAAATCAGTTAGCCGGCATACTCGGAGGAAGTCCGTTGCCGGACAGGTTTTGCCCGGCACCATGTCCGGCGTGTTCAAATTGTTTTAAAAATTTCGTATATTGTTAAGTTTTAACAAATTTGAATGTAACCATTGTCTACTCCTTTCGTTATCTCTCTCTTATATTAATCCCTATACTATGTTTCTTTATTTTTAATTTTGATTTTTTGCGCTTGCCGTGTATTGTGCCGGGTTTCTACACACGGCATTTCGGAGGAAGTCCTATGCCGGACAGATTGTATCCGGCACGTCACCCGGCATGTTCAAATTTTCTCAATATTATTATCGTAAATAGGAGGGACAGTTAGGAATGATCTCCTCTTGCATCTATATTGATTATCTTCTACCTTCAATGTCTTTTAATTAAGTAATGGTCGATTTTTGGTCACGCCGGGCAACGTGCCAGTTTGTATGCACCCGGCATTAGTGGAGGAAGTCCACTGCCGGGTAAGAAGCACCCTGCCCTCTGTCCGGCATAACCAAAAAAAAAAAAAAATTTGTCCCTTCGTGTATTTTCATAATTTTAATTATGTCATTATATTATTTCTTTTATTATTACGAAATATTATAACATTTTTCTTTTGCTCCTCCTGAAGTTATCCAAGTGAATGCTTCTTCGATCAACAAGTACTCCTGAAAATTTAGCCAACCTTGATTCGGAGATCGAGAGAACCCTGCTTCAAACTTTAAGGCAACAACAAACCCTACAAGAAGCAGATCCTACACCAATGGCAACACCTACCGTCCGTAACATAAACCGGCCTTCTAACCAAGGCCAAAAGCCCGCAATCGACCTCCCTCTCCTTCCACAAAACGAATACGATGAATGGCAAAAACTTAAGCCATATCATCAAATACGATGCATAAAGGAATTGGGTATGTTCGATGGTACAAACCCGGACGATGCTTTGCTCCACGTCACCAAATTTCTACAGCATACAAACAGCCTAACCTCCACAAATAATGTACTCCAATACGCCAGACTTGCTCTCTTCCCCCATAGCCTTACGGGGAACGCCAGTAAATGGTACCACAGTCTAACCCCCAGTACCATCACCACTTGGGAGGACATGGCAACCAAATTTTATGACAAATTCATGCCCCCTAGTCGCACCCTGGAGATGATCGCCGACATTTACAACTTCAACAACCCACCCAAGAACATCTGTGAGACTTGGGACAGATTCAAAGGGTTGCTTCGCACATGTCCACACCACGGCCTCACCAAGGAACAACTATCTCAGTTGTTTTACAAGGGATTGATCAACCAATGCAAGACCATGATCCTTTCCTCCCTTGGTGCAGACATATTGAAGAAGCCTGGAAATCAATTCCTTGATGGAATTGAATCTCTTTGCGAAGAGATTAGGGAATGGGCCACCGGTGGAACAAGGGGCGGTACAACTGGTCTTTATCAGGTGGATGAGGGCGATTCCAAAATTAACAGATTAATGCAAAGTCATGAGCAGTTATTGGAGAGTAATGCCCAGACGTCAACGAAGGTTAGTGCTCTACAGAAAGTGGTGGAGCAAATAGCAATGAACAAACTTCCTCAACATGCGAACGTGGTTAGTGCACGACCACACGCTTCGAGCCCTGACATTCCAGACTTTCAGAATGTTGAGGAAGTTAATTATGTGAGTAACCAAGGGTATCGGCAGCCATGGCAACAGGGGAACCAACCCCCTCAGCACTTCCAAAGTCAAGCCGGCTACCAGGGAGGTCCAAGACAATACAGACCATCCCACCCTACATCATCATCAGAGGCTGAAATGGCTGAACTTCGTGACATGATGTCAGCCCTGATGAACAAGACCCAGGATGCTCACAACGAGATCTCGACCATTCGCAAGGAGCACAAATCGTTGCAGTTGCAACTACAGCAACTTCTGACGCAACCGCGACAACAAGGTCAGCTCCCGTCCCAAACGCAAACCAATCCACGGGAGCATGCGAATTCGGTCACCATTCTACCAAGGATCTCAGATAACGCCAAGTAGCCTAAAAGGCTAAGTGTAGGGCGGGTCCTCCTCACACCTTCAATGTCAAACAGGGGAGCCTTTCTTACATTTAATTTCTATTTTTTTATATATATGATTTGTTTTCATCAATATTTTCAACCTAGTTATTTTAGTTTCCCCAAAAAAAAAAATAGCAATGATAAAAACATTTTTGTTCTCTTTCGAACACTGGGGACAGTGTTCCTGCCAAGTGTAGGGCAGGGACCCCCCTTAAAAAATAAAGTTTTTATTTATATGCATAAGTTGTGAGTTTTATCAATGTTTTACTAAACGTTTTGCATGTTTTTGATCGAGATAAGATTAGGAATGACTAAAAGCTTGTTCTCTCAAGAGGTAAGCTTTCTAATGACTTATAGATTCCTGTTTTTAACTTTTTGATTCTTTTTGTTTAACATGAGTATATGATCTTTCTCCTAATTCTTTCCTTTATATACTTCTGGGTATTTATTTCTTTTCTTTCCAATTTGTGAAAAATCTTTTGGGTGAAAATCTTTAAAAGGGTTTTTGTGCAAAAGAAAGAAGAAGAAAAGAAAAAAAAAGTGAAAAAATCTTCTTCCAAAGGAAAAGCATTATATTCCTTGAGGTTGCATAAAGTGCCTCAGAATAAAAGCAAGAAAAGAGAGTTTTTCCTTTTATTTTTCTCCTAAATTCCCCGTTCTTCAATGAAAAAAATCATGGTTGATTCAGAAACCCTTGCAAAATAGGGCTGAATAATAAAAACCATTGATGAGAGTCTTGGCCACATTCAGAAACTCTTGAAAAATAGAGCTGAATGATGGAAACCGGAAAAAGGAGAGATGACAAAAATCCCTTATGCAAAATAGCCCAAAAGTTTTTGATCAATTTTGGAGTTCTTTTTATACCCATTAGTATGTTTGGATGAATAAGGTAGATTAAGTGATACTTATGAATTAGAGTCATATAGTTGGAAATATTTATCTACATTTCATTCTAGAGTTTATCTGTTTTGTGCATAAGTAATTAGTCCTTTCTAATCTTGTTTTGCTCGAGGACTAGCAAAAGGTAAGTGTAGGGCCTTGATAAGCCGCAGACTTATCATATTTTATGCATTAGATTTAGTATTATATTTATCTAAATAAAGTTATATTTATGTGATTTATGCTTATTATGTGTTAAAATATATTATTTGTACAGATTTATGTTTTTATGAGTTTTCTGTGCAAGGAATGATTTTCTAGGCAAAAGTTTAGTTGAAGCCGGACTCCATGCCGGGTAGTTTCTGCACGGCATAAGTACAGAACAGAAAAGAGGCATTGCCGGACATAATGTCGGGTATATCCCATCCGGCATAAGTGAAGAGTCGCCACGGTTGACCAGACGATGGCCGTTATTGACCGTTGGAGATTTAGCCAATGCCGGGTGTGATGCCGGGTAACTTCTACCCGGCATATGCACTTTTCGCGCGGAACGACGTTTCGACCGTTAACAGTTGGGCGCATTTAACACGTGTGCCGGCTATTGGGGACCCGGTACGACGCCCGGCATCGACACAATTAATGCCTATAAATAGGCCGAGGAAGGCAGCAATTTGACACACTTCAACACCATATTATACTCCATTCATCACTCCATTTCCGCCCACATTCCAAGTGTTGGTGTCCAAGGCATTTCTACGGATCCATCCACGAGAAGAAGAGAAGATCTTGTCAGGGTTGAGGCTATAACCAATCTCCTTCTCCCTTATGTATTTCTTCTTATTTGAGTGGATGGTGAAGTAGAAATCCTTGTTAGTTCTTGGTTAGGGATGAATTCCTTCTTGTAAAACAATGTGTTCTTTTTAATATAATTTCAAGTTTATTTTGAGTAAGGTTCTTATTGAAAGAGAATAGGTTGATCTCTTTTTCTCTTCATGCAATTCTTACTTGTGGAAGACAAGTCCCAAGTAAGATAGGTTAGACTCTCTTAATGGTCTGCCTACTCTCTTCTTATGAATTAAGAGTTAGTAGTGAGAGTGAGAATTAACCCACATTTCCCATTACTTTGTTCATTTCGTGGCATGATATATGCTCGGATTGTTAATAGGTATGAGTCCTTCTGTTTTCTACTCGGAAACTGGAGAAAGAATATTATGGCTATGCGGATGCACTGCCGGGTGGCCCCAATGTCCGGCATATTCAATGTCTTTGCATATGCCGTGCAAGTGGTATCCGGCAGGACACCCGGCGTGTTCAGTTGTTGGTTAATTCGAAGGCTTGTGTTATGTTTCGAGTTCGTGTTGATACCTGATGGTTTTACTCCTTTAATCAAGAATAATTTCATTGTAATTACCACGTAGTTTAGTTAGTTTTAATAGGTTTAGAATTACATTCAATTTCCCCCTTGTTTTAGAATAGGTTATTACCGGATTAGGACTAGTTTTCTATAAGTCCCTTGGGTTCGATACTCTCGGTCGTAATATATTTACACTATACTCCGACCGGGTTTTATTTGCTACCCGTAGTAGAGTTGTAGGTTTAGTTTATTATTTTATTCCTTTTGTATATAGTTTTTCCTACAATTTTCTTGTTAGCAAGGAGCTGAGCGGTCCGCTCATGCTGCTGCGCTGCCTGTGCATGCAACTCGTCACTCCGGTCCAAACGCTGTGTCACCCGTGACTGCTCAGCCAGCATCCTCTGCTCAAAGCTCTCAAAGCGCTGATGCATCTGCTGCTGCATCTGATGGAAGGCCTGGAGCTGAGTCTGTAGATCTGTCGAGAAAGGTACAGGAGCTGGAGTCTGCATCACTCAGTAGTCGGCACGTAGGGCTCCTCTCCCTGTGCAGTGTCAGCGGACGGGTGGTCGGGATCAGCTGAAGGTGTAGCTCCCGTAGAGGGTCCTGCTGCTGTGGATGATGCAGTGGAAGACCGGGCAGCGCTACCCTTGACCCAAGTACCGTCGTCTAAGCGCATAAATCCCCAGCGCCACAGTCTGCAGTGTGACTGGGCGCTCTCCTGTCCTGAGCTCTGCAGCTCGTGTGATCTCAACGGGGAGGACAGTGAAAAGGTGGTACCAGATGGAGAAGGGAAAGATGGGAGTGATCTTCTTCTTCTTCGTCCTCAGATAGGAGACCACCTTATGGAGCTGGCCGAACATGATGTGGCAGAAGGAGAGGCGCTGAGTAGGTGGAAAAGGAGAGAGGAAATAGTCTAGTAAAGCGCAATCCTCATCAGAAGCATCGTGCGCCGCAGATGGGCGAATCTGATGACCGATGATGTCCAAGAGAAGCCTCTGCTGCAGTGTAGGGAAGCTCGCGAAAGGGAGGACATCCTTGTCCTCCTCCCCTCGATGTCGGGTCCTCCGACCTACATCCTGAAGCCATCTCGATTTTGACCTATGCATGTGATCCTCTGTGAATCCCCGGTACTCGTCAGGACCAATCGGGATCTGTAGGACACATGAGAATGTCGAGGGTGTGATCTCCACAGGGTGATGGCGTACGAAAGAGGTAATGCTCAGATTGCCCGCCCGGGCATTCGCATAAAACTCTCTCACTAGCTCCTCACAATAGAGTCCCGCACCTACCTTCAGGACCAGAGAAAGTCCATGTCTGGTAAACAGGGTGTCCACCCCTGCAGCCTCTAGCACTTCAGGAGCAAATCTCCTCTCCATAATAAAGTCCTTGCCTAGATCGTACCAGGCACGGGCTTCTGCCGAAATAAACCCGTCATCCCGAAGATCCGGATGACGAAGAGGAGCAGAAGAAGATGATGCCCCGGGGCAGTTGCCCCTAGCAGATCCAGAACCAGATAGACCACCACGCATACGAGGAGGCATACTAATATTTTTGGAAATTTGAAGTAAACAAAAATTAACATCATAACAATTAATATTAAATAATTCAACAGAGTAATAATAATAGCAACATAAAAATCAACAAAAATAAAAACATTAAAAATAAATAAACAACAACAACATAAAAATTAACAAAAATTAATAAACAAAAAGCAACATAAAAATTAATATTAATAGCAACATAAATATTAATATTAAAAACAACATAAAAATTAATATTAATAGCAAAGCATTAATATTTGACATAAACATTTCAGCAATTAAAAGATAGAAAACAATAAAATAGAAAACAAGTAGAACAAATAAAATTAAAAGATAAACAAAAATAAAAATAAAATAAACAACAAAAATTCTGTCGAAAATTCGATAGAACCTCCCCTAAAATTCTTCGTTTCTCCACAATTAATTCAGTCAGATTCAAGGTATTTTAATACAGTCATCAAACAAATCCATAAATAACAATCTATAATCATAATTTATTCTTTAAATAACAACAAGGCAAAATAAAATTGAAAAATTCTATTTTTTTAACAAGCAATTCGTAATGCTCTTCTACCTAAATTGGAATTCATCAAAAACACCAAATCTAAGTGTAAATAGTGTAGATTTAACCTTGTGTATGTATATTATGATTAATAGAGGACAAATTCGAGGGAAATTTAGCAATTAGAATTCGAAATTTTCGAATTAGTGGACCTAGGGATTCGAAACTTCAGTTCCTAATTTCTCCCTATGTAGTTCATCATTTACAGATTTGAAGCTATAGAAACGTAGAGAATTGAAAAACGAAGATTTCGGTACTAACCTTGCGTGATTCGGTGGAGGATTGAGGAAGAAATGGCAATCTGAAGGATGGGGAGCTCGCACGCCTGTGTTCTCTTCGGTATCGGGTTGAGATAGCAGAATTTGGGGAAGAACATTAAATGAAGAAAACGCAGCGTTTTTTTTTAGAGATAAGGGACGTCCGCTTGGGGAGAGGCGGACATGCATGGCGCGTCCGCGTAGACAACCGCGCGGAGTGAGGCGGACACGGGGGCGGTAACATCAGTGACGTCCGCGTCTGTTGAGGCGGACTGCAAGGCGGACGCATGGCTGTCCGCATGAGACGGGGCGGACGTCTATGCGGACAGCCCCCTGTTACGTTTTTTTTTATTTTATCCTTATTTAAACAACAACAAAATTATAATATCATAAAAATTATAAGTTAGTAATAATATGACATAAAATTATAAGTTAGTAATTAGATGACATAAATTATTAGTTAAAAGTTAAAATGACATAAAATTAAATGTTAGGGACAATGGAAATTAAATGTTAAGGACAATGGAAATTAAATGTTAAGGACAATGGAAATTAAATGTTAAGGACAATGGAAATTAAATGTTAAGGACAATGGAAATTAAATGTCAATAATATTAAGGAGTCAGAAGTCAGATGTCCAAAGTCAGAAGTCAGATGTCCGAAATTAGATGTCCGAAGTTAGATTAAGCAACAAAATATATTAATATAAACAAAATATAGTATAAAATTAATAATAACAATAAACAAAATATTATGGACATAATATTAAACAAAATATTATAATTAATTAAATCAGTAAATAAAATATTATGAACATAATATTAACAGAATTAAACAGAATATTTATAATTAAACAGGTGAATAATCTGGGGCTTAGGAACTAGAATAAATCTAGTCCCCGGCAACGGCGCCATTTTGCAGACGTTATAAGGTGAGTGGTTATATCGGGTATAATTAACATAAAAGAAAAGAAATTAAAACTCAAAATAAACGTCGGGCTGCAAACAAAATCCCGGTCGTGGTAGTATAGTAAAAATGTCAGCGACCGGATATCGAACTGTGGGACTAATGTACATATTATAGTACCTAAGCGTGTCACAAAAAGGGGGGATTAATTGACTTGTTTTATATAAATAAAAACAGTAGATAAAATTAACTAAGTAAGCAGATAAACTAAATGGGACTCTGGTTCACGTTAATATAATATATGCTCTTTCATGCTAGGTCTACTGGTTTAATTATAATTGTTTGGCAAAATTCCTCTTATTATCTTAAGGTCTAAGTCATAAACTCAAAAGAACTCGTTTACCAGAAAATGCAAGGTTCTAATCAAGGTTCAAGCAAATCATATGTAAACGGACGGTTTAGATATGAGGAATTATTTTTGCAACTGAAAATATTAACTTATTAAATCATAACAAGCTCTCTCCAGCTTTACGACTTAATTAACCTGTCTATTTATCACCGGTCTGATCAAAATGGACTGGTAAAGCATTTTAATAAATTCATGAGGTTTATTAAAAAGATGCGTGATACCATTAAGCGAAACAAACTTTATTAAAATTAAAGCCAGTAAAACATATTGCATAATTAATACAGAAACATAATAATTATTCCCAGAGTATACGTAAACTAGCCTAACATATTTAATAGTGATCTGCTAATTAAATACGTGAGACTAGAGGTGAAACTAATGAGATGAAAAGAAAACAAATGGAGAAGCGGGAGATTAGAAATGAAATGAACGAGTGAGTGAAAGTGTAGTGGTACGAAGATGGATTGATGGTGTGAATTGGAACTCCAGGAGGAACCACGGAAGGAACCTCTGGAAGGACACTGGAGAAGGTGAATGGAGCGTTGTATTTATAGAGGAAGGAGTTGAGGCAGAGTTGCAGCTCACTGATTGCAGCTCATTGATTGCAGGGGACAGAACAAACGCGTGAGTGATTTCAGGTAGGCGCCGTCTGCTAATGGATATGGCGGAGGCAACTTGCAGAGAGTCGGCGAAGAAGATAACCCGTTTCAGATCTGTTAATTTTACATGTGTCCGCTTGGGAGTCCGCTTTATTTCATGCGGACATCCTCCTTTGTTCCACGTCCGCATGCAAATGCACGTATGTCACGTCCGCATGGGAACAAGCGGTTGCATGGCCTCCTCTCCTCACGTCCGCATGGGAACAGGCGGTTGCATGGGCGGTTTCTATTACGTCCGCCTTGAACCAGGCTGTTCCTTGGGTGGTTGTGACTCTTCTTGTCCGCCTATTATAAGGCGGTTGCCTAGGCGGTTCTTCTCCACCTTGTCCGCCTAACCCTAGGCGGTTGCAGGGGCGGACAAGGCTTCTTGCGTGCCTTCTCACGTGTCCTTGTTTAATCCCTATAAATATGTGTATTTGGTATTTTTCCTACATTTTAACACATATAATACATCAGTTAATATAACAACATAATTATAGGAAAAACCCTAGATAAGTGAGAAACATTACTAAAATGCTACAAATTATAAGGTGATTAAACCCTAATAAGTCTATATGTTTTGCACTTATCAAACTTCCTCACACTTGACTTTTGCTTGTCCTCAAGCAAATAAGGAATAAAATTATCTCTAAGCCATAAAAATAAAACAAGATTAAATAAGTGTAGAAGGGAATTTAGACAAAGTGACAATTGAAAGAATAATTCTGCTCTTAGAAGTAGGTTTTAATAAACAGTGAAGAAGAATAATTTTAATAAAAGCATAGAAAAACTAGACTGCAGAAAACAAGTTAGATTAACCTGGGATTTTCAACCAACTTCAATTCTCTAACCCGGGATGACAAGGGGTGTGAAGTAATGCCTTATTCCGCAATACCTTTCAACACCACATACTCATGTTTATAAATATAAATTGCAATTTATTATTTTCATCTTTTTTTTAATGTGCAAATTGTATATACAAAGCACATATTATTTTTATATATTTTTTTTGAATTGCATTATTTTTCTGCACCCCAGACTTTTCTCTCTATCCTTGTAGCGGTGTTGGGTCTTCTATCCCAGGTCACGAGACCTCAGGTAGATAGGTGTTAAAGCACCCCAAAGAACTTAATAACCGGATAGACGAGGCCTGTTTTTGGTTAGAAAAATTCATAAACAGTGGAGTACCTTGTCTTTATCCTTTTCTTTCCTTGACTTTCCACATATTTCCATAATCCCAAGCTAAGCTAAATTGGTTTTTACAGTTAGCAGATCTATCATATTTAGAGTGAAAATAGAGTATTTTGATGGAAAATAATTTTATACAAACTCCTTAAAATAAAACTATCTTTCAGTTGTCACTTTACATAATTTCAGACACTCCTACAATTATTTTATCTCATTTTTATTCAATTTTTTTTAATATTCCATTGTCATTTCTTTCCATTGTCATTTAATATTCCATTGTCTCTAACTACTAACTTAAAATTTCCTGTCATTTCGTTCCATTGTCATTTCTTTCCATTGTCATTTCAATTTTCTGTCATTTCTTTCCATTGTCTCTAACTACAAACTTAAAATTTCTGTCAACTAATTCCTAACATTTTTATTTATTCTAACACATAACCAGTTCTTTTCTCTGTTTTGAGTGGTGAATGCCTTTTACCAGGTCAAACAGTCTCCCAGAAAATATTAATAATCACACGGTTGGTTATAATCCAGAGATCGAGAGAACCTTTCTGCGCACCCTAAGGCAGAGACGAACTCAACAGAACATTACCACCACAGTGATAGATTCTGACCCGGAAGCTAACATGGCATCTACACCAGTGACAGTTCAAAATATCAACAGGCCGTCTAACCAAGGACAACAGCCTGCTATCATCCTTCCTCACCTTAGCCCATCTGAATACGATGAGTGGCAGAAGCTGAAGCCATATCATCAAATCAGATGTGTGAAAGAGTTGGGCATGTTTGATGGCACCAGTCCAGACGAAGCCCTGTTACATGTTACAAAATTCTTGCAACATGCCAATAGTCTTACTGCAACCGACGCAGTACTTCAGTATGCAAGATTGTCATTATTCCCACACAGTCTGACGGGAAACGCGAGCAAGTGGTATCATAGCCTAACACCGAGTACCATTGGTACCTGGGACGACATGGCCACCAAGTTCTACGACAAATTCCTACCCCCGAGCCGAACATTGGAGATGATTGCTGAAATCTATAATTTCAAGCAACCTGGGTCGGTGAATATTCGTGAAACTTGGGACCGTTTCAAAGGTCTACTACTTACTTGTCCTCACCATGGTCTGACGAAAGAACAAGTATCACAATTGTTCTACAAGGGCTTGATCGGTCCGTGCAGAACAATGGTACTGTCTTCATTAGGGGCCGGCATTCTGAAAAAGCCAGGAGCACAATTTCTGAACAGCATGGAGTCTCTCTATAAAGAAATCAGAGACTGGGCCTCTGGTGGATCAAAGAGCGGTACTCCAGGTTTATACCATGTTGGGGAAAGTGATAACAAGTTCGACCAATTGATGAAAAGCCATGAGCAACTCATGGAAAGCAATGCTCAGCAGGCAACAAAAGTAAGTACTCTACAAAAAGTGGTTGAGCAGATGGCTATGAACTCCTACCCCCAGCAAGCTAAGTCGATGATTTCCCGATCATCTACTACCCCTCCAGGCTATGCTCCTCTTTCCCAATCGTCTCCAACTAATTCTTGTACGCAATGTTGCGGGCCTCATGACTATGAACAATGCCCCCAACTACAAGAATTAAAAGCAGCAGAGGAAGCAAACTACATCACCAACAATTCAGGATACAGACAACCTTGGCAACGTAACATGCAATCCAACCTTCGCTACTCAAACACAGAAAATATCCAAAACCCACATACCCTTCAACCATCTCAAAATTACAGACCTCAGTCCAATTTCCAAGGAGGCCAAAGGCAATATCAACAACAGCCTTATGGCAATGAAGCTTCATCGAGTCGACCAACTCAACCTCCTTCGAATCCTGAGTCTGATATGTCTCAAATGCAAGAGATGTTTAAGGCGATGATGGGTAAATCCCGAGATACGCAAGAAGAGGTCGCAGCTCTGCGCAAAGACCAAAAAGCCTTGCAATCTCAGATTCAACAGTTACTTACTCAACAAAGACCACCTGGTCAATTCCCTTCACAGACTAACCCCAATCCAAAGGAACAAGCGAATTCAATCCTTATAGACGATGGCACATTACAATCAACAAACTTGTGTGCAGTCTCCTTAAGGAGTGGAAGGGAACTTGCCACCGGCAAAGGAAAAGAAAAAGAAAATCTTGAAGATGCCTATATCAATATTGAAGAAACTACCAAACCAGCTTCACCTCCCTCAGAAATCCAAGATCCTACTCCTGCAACTCCACCTCCATCTCGAGTTACCATCGACATCCCAACTTCCACTCACAAAAACAGTGAACTCCCATTTCCGAGCAGAATGAAAAAGAAACACCTAGATGAGCAGTTCTCCAAATTCTTGAGTATTTTCAAGAAACTGACCCTCGACATACCTCTGATTGATGCTTTGCAAGAGATGCCTAACTACGCCAAATTCCTAAAGGATCTCTTGACAAAGAAGAAAAAGAAACCTGGAAAAGAAACAGTGCACCTGACAGAGGAATGCTCTGCGGCCCTTCTTCGAGCACTTCCTCCAAAACAAACAGATCCGGGAAATCCCGTGATCCCGTGTTTTATTGGTGGGGAGGACTGTGGAAGTGGTCTATGCGACCTAGGAGCCAGCATTAATATCATGCCATATGCCACCTTCTTGAAAGTAAAAGGAGGAAAAATGCAACCGGTTCCTTTCAAACTCCAACTAGCAGACAGATCAGAGATCAAGCCCATGGGCATAGTCCGGGATCTGGTAGTTGGAGTATCTCGCTTTATATTTCCAGCCGACTTTGTCATTCTCGAAATGGATGACGATGTCGAGGTTCCCCTGATTCTAGTCGACCGTTCTGAGTACTGCCAACTTGCCAAAGCCATCATTGACGTCCATGATGGGAAAATCACTCTGCGGTACGAGGATGAAACGATCGAATTCGACATGCAGAAAATGATGAAGAAAAGCTCAAACTTTTCTCCTCATGCTAAGGCAGTGGGATTCACAGATGATGAGGAGGAGGAAAGCGATTTTGCTACAGATGAGGACATGTATTCCCCATCTTCCATCCAGGAAGCTGAAACTGAACCGCTAGAGCGAGTATTATTTACTTCTCTAGAAGAAAAGATGGAGGATCCAGAAGTTAACGCCATGCTGGCGTACGTAGAGAAAGGAAGGGCTGGTTATCAAGCTACCGGCCACACAATCGAAGAACTCGACAGAAAACCTTAAAAATCAATTCCTCAGTAGAACAACCACCTGAACTCGAGCTTAAAGAAATACCCTCTAACCTCAAGTATGCCTTCCTAGCTGAAAATGACCATTTGCCTGTCATTATTTCCTCTTCTCTGAATTCTGGGGAGGAAACGAAGTTACTTGAGGTATTAAAGAAGCACAAGACAGCAATCGGGTGGACTATTGCTGATATCAAAGGAATTGATCCCTCCTATTGCACGCACCACATCTATATGGAGGAAAACTACAAGCCTATCAGGCAACCTCAACGTCGGCTAAACCCTAACCTCAAGGAGGTAGTTCGAAAGGAGGTTCTGAAACTCCTTGACGCAAACATCATTTATCCAATTTCTGACAGTCCATGGGTCAGTCCTGTTCAAGTTGTCCCCAAGAAGGGGGGCATCGAAGCTGTTATTAATGAAAAGGGAGAGACTATCCCTCAAAGAAAGATCACAGGATGGCGCATGTGTATTGACTATCGGCGTCTTAACTTGGCAACCAGGAAGGATCATTTCCCTCTCCCCTTTATCGACCAGATGTTGGAGCGACTAGCAGGGCAAGAGTACTACTGTTTTCTAGATAGGTTCTCGGGGTATTTCCAAATACCAATCGCACCAGAGGACCAGGACAAGACAACCTTCACTTGTCCTTACGGTACCTTTGCATACCGACGAATGCCTTTCGGCCTATGCAATGCCCCTGCTACCTTCCAGAGATGTATGCAAGCAATATTTGCTTATTTCATCGAACAGAGCATAGAAGTCTTTATGGACGACTTCTCGGTCTATGGCTCTAGTTTCGACAAATGCTTGGCACAACTTGATTTGATCCTAAGACGGTGTGAGGATACGAATCTCGTTTTAAACTGGGAGAAATGTCATTTTATGGTCAAGGACGGAATTGTCCTTGGACATAAAATATCATCTAAAGGAATAGAGGTGGATAAAGCCAAGGTAGAGGTTATCGAGAAGTTACCAGCACCAACTACTGTTAGAGACATACGAGCATTTCTAGTGCATGCAGGATTTTATCGGCGGTTTATACAAGACTTCTCCAAAATCAGCAAACCATTGACCGACCTGCTACAGAAAGATGCCCCGTTCCATTTTGATGAAAGGTGTTCAGCTGCTTTCAAATCTATAACACAAAAATTGGTGTCAGCACCTGTGGTCATACCACCTGATTGGTCTCTTCCGTTTGAGATCATGTGTGATGCAAGTGACTACGCAGTGGGGGCAGCTCTATGCCAGAAAAAAGAGAAAATTTTAAGAGTGATAGCTTATGCCAGCAGGACACTAAACGACGCCCAGAAAAACTATACGACCACCGAAAAAGAACTTATGGCTATAGTTTTCTCCCTTGATAAGTTCAGATCGTACTTATGGGGAAGCAAAGTCATCGTGCATACAGACCACTCCGCTCTCAAATACTTATTTACAAAACAAGAAGCCAAGCCTCGCTTATTACGCTGGATTCTTCTACTTCAAGAGTTTGACATCGAAGTCAAAGATAAGAACGGAAAATTGAATGTCGTCGCTGACCATGTCTCTAGGTTGGTGACTCCTACGGATAGTGTGCCTATCAACGAATTCTTCCCCGATGAGACTGTCTTTTCAATCACCAAAGTACAAGAGCCATGGTACGCGGACCTGGCCAATTATTTAGTCTCAGGAACAGTACCCTATGATTTATCCTACCCCCAGAAGAAGAAATTTCTTTCTGATTCAAGGCATTATTTCTGGGAGGATCCGTATTTGGTCCGAGTTAGTGCTGATGGGTTGATTCGACGATGTCTCCCAGAAGATGAGGTTTCAAGCGTCATACATTTTTGTCACTCACGGGAAGCCGGAGGTCACCATGGACCCACAAGGACCGCAGCTAAGATCCTGGCCTTAGGATTTTATTGGCCGACCCTTCATAAAGATGTGTACCAATTATGCAAACAATGTGATAATTGTCAGAAAATGGGGTAACACATCCAGGAGACATGAGATGCCACAACAGGGGATACTAGAAGTGGAGCTCTTTGATTGTTGGGGCATTGATTTTATGGGACCGTTCCCTTCCTCGCAGGGCCACCAATATGTTCTAGTGGCAGTTGATTACGTGTCGAAGTGGGTAGAAGCTATACCCTGTCATCATGCTGATGCAAAGACAGTAACCAGGTTCCTTAAGAAGCACATCTTTACCCGTTTTGGCGTGCCTAGAATTATTATCAGTGACGGAGGATCTCACTTCTGCAACCGTTTATTTGAAGCGCTTATGGGTAAGTACGGGGTACGTCACAAGGTAGCTTTACCTTATCACCCCCAGACAAACGGCCAAGCAGAAGTTTCCAACCGTGAATTAAAATGGATTCTCCAGAAGACGGTTAACTCATCACGGAAGGATTGGGCACTTAAGCTGGATGATGCACTTTGGGCTTACCGCACTGCATTCAAGACTCCCATCGGGATGTCTCCGTTTAAGCTGGTCTATGGGAAAGCATGCCACCTTCCTGTAGAGCTGGAGCATAAGGCATATTGGGCAATCAAGGCCTTAAACTTTGACATGACTTCTGCAGGAGAGAAAAGGAAATTCCAACTTTCCGAATTAGATGAGCTGAGAGATCAGGCTTACCAGAATGCTAAGATATATAAGGAACGCACCAAGAAGTTCCATGACAGGATGATCCTCAAGAGGGACTTCGAAATTGGTGATTGGGTTCTCTTATATAACTCAAGATTAAGGATCTTCCCTGGGAAACTCAAGTCTCATTGGGCCGGCCCTTTCCAGATTGTTAGTGTGACTCCGTACGGTGCCTTTGAACTCCAGAACAAACAAGGCGAAACTTTCAAGGTCAACGGGGCACGTCTTAAAAGGTATAATTCTCATTCTAATATTTCAACTGACCTATCTGCAACTTATTTTGTCCAAGAACAGCGGGACAACTCGCCCTCAAACTCTTCTCCAAACTAAAGCTTGGTCAAATACGTCTAGCTAGAGACGTTACACCCGGGCAGCTTGGTGGGAGGCAACCCACTATCTATCTTTTGTCTTTCCTTTAATTTAATGTTTGTTTCTTTTTGTACTATATTTCCCTTTTATTTGTTTATAATAAAATGCAGGTTTCACTTGAGTTCTTCTCGCTGTGTAGAATATTCTTTACAGGTTCAATCCATAACATTCCACAGCTGCACTCAAGTGTGGGGGAGCTCTACACACTCTACGAAATCTGGGGAGTACACTCTTTCCTTTATTAATTGCATGCCCTAATAATTTTAATTCCATCTACGCAATGAGGGCATTGCTTGAGTTTAAGTGTGGGGGAAGAGCCTTTTCAGGGCATTTTGTGCTTAAATTGTTAAATCACTCTGCTTATCTTGCATTTGTTCAAAAATTAAAATTAGGTACCCTGCTAATGTAGGTTGTTCTCTTTAAAAAAAATACTATTATGAATTGTGGGATAAATGGTACAAACTTTGTCTTTATTGTTGTACTTGCAGAGCTTCTTGAATTGCAGATCATTCCTTTACGAAAATCAAAAATTCCCTTTTTGATTTTGATTAGATCCACCCATTATATAGTATCGAAAAATACACAATATCTAAAAACTTCCCCTATCTATTGAAAGGGAAAATGTTGGACTTTGAAGCACAAAATCACAAAAAAACGCAAAATTCATGAGAAATTTGAACCGTTAACTCATTAACTATTGAGTTGTGACTTGACTGCGAATTCTTGAATCATTTTTGGATTTGGATCTCCAATTATGTTTCCTTAATGACATAATAAAGTCAAAATCAAAAAAAATAACGAATTCTTATATTGATTCTTTTCAATAAGAAAACCTTTCCTTTTTATCAATGTCAATTATAACAACACATATGAATATAGGTAAACCCCAGAACCAGACCCGAAATTCCACAGATATAGAATTGGGTATCTATATATTATATATGATGCCCATAGTCAATTATCAGAAAATATCGTACTTTATTTTTTCATTCAATCCTTTGACTAAAACAAAATTAATTTTTTTCATTTGATTACTTTTGAGGAGCATTTTTCTTATGCGGTGTGACCAAATAATCTGCAAATGGTTGGATTTTATTGCTCAGGGTTTCTTTATGTCTTCTCTCTTAGGGATTGCTAAGGGGTACTTCTCTGTTAAGAAAGAAGAATACAAAAAATAAGGGACTTGCGAGACACCATTGGTAACCAACAAAGAGAGTTGAGTGTTCTTAAATACAAAGGCATTATGCCTACATTTTCGCATCCCTTATGCAAAAGTGAAGCAAATGCATAAATCTATTCTTCCTTTTGTTTTCTCCTCAAATGCCCATTCTTGAGAGAAGTTGGCCATGGTAAAAGTTCTCGGAGTCACCTAAACAAAAGAAACATTGAAGTACCTTAGATCATACCCCGAAACTCTATATTTTGTTTTTACCCTGAGCACACCTATGCCACCAGCAGATAATTTTTCACACTCCTCAATAAGTTATAAAGATCATGAATTGTTTACCTCTTTATCCTACCCTTCATAATAATATTTGTTAGTATTGAGCATTTCCTACTTGCTTAGGTACATGGTTTTGCTTGAGGACAAGCAAAAAGATAAGTGTGGGGGTGTGATAAGTGTCCAATGAGCATGTTTATTAGGTGTATTTCATATATAATATTAGCACTTTTCTTGCTCATTTCTCCACTTCGGTTAGTTTTCCTCTAGTTTATGTTTTATTGTTTATCTCACAAATTTATTGGTTTAACATGAGGAAAAACAAGCCGGGAGTAAAGTAGACGAGGAGACGAACGCATAGACGCAAACAGCTCAGAAAACGGAGTCCAAACGAAGAATCTAGAGCCGGTTAAAGTTTGAAGAAAAAATAGGCCAAGACCACTTGTGTCCGCATGGGCAACCGCCCCATATTGGGCGGACACACACATTGCAACCGCCTAAAGACAGGCGGACTCCAGGGCGGACTCAAAGAAACCGCCTAGCCAACCGCCTAACATGGGGCGGACAGACATAAGGCAACCGCCTATATTAGGGCGGACGTCAAGGCGGACATACATGTAACCGCCTAGCTAGGGGCGGATGCCAAGGCGGACAAGACTAAAATCAGTCGCGAAACAGTTTTCTTCTTCGCGCCGACTCTGCAACTCGCATCTGCTCCGCCTACCTTAAATCGCTCACGCGTTTCGGCTCTGTCCCCTACAATTAATGAAGCAATCAATGAAGCAATCAACTGCAATCAATTCCTCCGCTCCAGACTACCTCTTCCCTTCCTCTATAAATACTCAGTTACTGCAACCTTGTACGAGTGCACGGAGAAAACCAGAAAATCAACTCACGCTCACCTCATTTCATTCTCTTCCAGTAAATCACTCCCGTACATCACAACACACCATTCAGTCCCCAGAACTCAAACTCTCCAATTCACCCATTCCACATACAATAACCTACGTACATGTTCCACTCTTCGTTCTCTTCATTTCTCCATTCACCATTCACGCCTCCGTGTTATTATTACGTCCAACCTCTGTCTGACTTATTACCAGTTAATATGTCAGGCTAAGGAGGATTTGCTCCGGGCAAGGGTTTTAATTATGGTTTGTTTAATTATGTAATCAATATTTCTACCGGTTAAAATGAATACAGTTTGTTACGGTTAAAGGTTATCTCTCACATTTTAATAAATTACATGAATTTATTAAAATGCTTTCCTAAGTCTATTTTGATCAGACCAGGTGATAAATAGACAGGTTAATTAAGCCGTAAATCTGGAGAAAGCTTATTATGATTTAATAGGTTAGTATTTCAGATGCAATATTAATTCCTCGAATTAACGTCCGTTTACATAGTATTGCTCGAACCTTGATTAGACCGAGCATTTTCTGGTAAACGAGTTCTTATGAGTCTATGACTTAGCCCTTAAGATAAATACAGGAATTTTGCCAAACTATTATATTAAACCGGTAGAGATAGCATAATTAATCAGATTAAATAAACCAGAACCCGGAGTTCCATTTAATTCATCTGCACTCAGTTTTCTAATCTGCTTAATATTTCTCTAAACAAGTCAATTAACTTCCCCCCTTTTGTGACAAGCTTAGGAACTATTTTATCTCGCTATAAGTCCCACGGTTTGACCCCGGCCGCTTCTGTCTTCTATACTACTGCGACCGGGTTTTATTTGCAGCCCGACGGATATTAGTATTAATTTCTTTCTTTTATCAATTTCATCAGTGCTAATAACGCACGATATAACCACTCTGCAAATGGTAATGGTAGTATAAGATAATTAGTACTTGATTAATGATGTTTAATGGTCATTAAGGGTAAAAACAAGTTTGAAAAGTAATGAAGAGTAAGTAACCAATGTGAAAGTGCATGAATTGTAAGGACATAGTAACTATAAGACGGGAAACGTAAAAGATGAAACGGGTTAATTTAATTATAGATAATTAACCGCTCGATCGCATGTATGTGATAGGATTCAAATAGTCGAACACCGAAGGGGAGTCGATGAGTCCAAGGTCAACGGTAAACGGTATGAATTTCTCATGTCCTGTATGCTACCTTGGCTACTCTGATTTGTGTGTTTGTGTGCTGTGTGATCACCTAAATAAGGTAATTCGCACGAATCGGATTTATTGCACTTTCTTGTGCTTAAATTATACTGTTCCTTGTTGGATGATTATCTTAACTCTTAGTTTGTATAATTCATGAAATGTATGGATGAGAATGAAGTGTGTGTGCCTTGATGTGATTGTATTGACCGAGTGATACGAAAAGTGGACTTCTAACTAATTCCTAACCAGCTAACATTTCTAACATTAAGAAATTGGTAAATTGGAATGAGTAGAAGTCTGATATAGCTTTGGCCACACGTGAGGAGGAGGAGACACAAGAGGTTGGATCCAAATCCCGGCCTTAATCTTTCCCATGGTTTTAAAACCCCTTAAATGGGTAACCACCTGGATTAGTTGAGCCACCCTAAAGCTCGGTGGTGGGACTTGTAGTCCTGCCCGGAGGTCACACCGACGCTTAACACTCGATATCCAGAGCTAGAAAAAAGAAAGAAAAGTAGTAAGTATTGTATGAGTAAGACTGGTGTAAGTCGTATGGTGCCGAGTAAAGAATAAAGAAACTCCGATTAACTTGGCGGGTAACTGGCTAACAAAGAACGAAGAAAGGATTGTGAAGCGTATTGCTTATGCTGTTTGGCTTGTGTATTGATTTCGGTTGTATGTATTGTATCTTGTAAGTGTATGTGCCTTGTATAAATGTATTGTTGTATAAAATAGCATGTATGCATGTATAAAATGAACTCCAGGTATTCGACCAATTAGTCGGCGTACCCTCGTTAGCACGCAGGGTATGCGAAGTTTATGCGCACCTTTTGCTGAGCCCCTTGGGCAATGTTTTTAATTTTACAGTGCTCGTGAAGGATGACGGTCGTGATGAGACCAAGATTGATTTCTTTTCGGTAGTTAGTGGAGTATGAATGATGTACCGTTTGTACACGGCTGAACGCTTTTTGAATAGCCGGTGTACCATGGGGTACATTAGATACTGTGACCATGTGGTCTTGATTCAACACAGGTATCGTCTTTGCAGACATCAAGAGTATCCGTTATCATTAACGGTCATTCCTAGTTAGGTTTCAGTTCTCCGTTGTAAAACGATTTATAACCTAACTCGGTAATCACTACAACTCGGTATTCTAATCATCAGAGTGAGACTTCGCTCTGATACCAATTTTGTACCCACCCAACCGCTAATCCTTCCATTATCCTCTAATCATCCTTGTAATTACTCTACACACAGTGGATAGTTACTTACTCCCAGAGGGTGATACAACGTCGTTAGCCATTCCGAGACCAACAAGGCTACTACTACTAACGTAACGGTCTGACGATTATGATATACCGAGTAGTAAAATCCTTACATTACAATACCCAATACTTACTTACACTTTGATTACCGATTATCCAAAATATATGAATTACATTCCCAAAAACTGTGAGTTTATACATCTACTCATTCATACTAAGTTTCCACAGTCTTTCCTTCCTCAAAAAGGTGTACCACCTAGTACACCGGCTACTCAAATAGGCTTTAAGCCGTGTACAACTTGTACACCATCCTTCATGTCCTACTAACTACTACCAAAAAGAATGCACCATGGTCCTTACTCGACCTCGACCTTCACGTCTCACGAGTACCTGTAAAATAAACAAAAGTGCCCCAAGGGCTCAGCTTACGCTGCATATGATAACCGCACTACCCCGCGTACTAGCGAGGGTACGCCACTATTTGGTCGAATGCATGCGGTTCATTTCATTCAACATACATACATGCTCTTATACATTACATACACACATTTCACAACATACATACATTCATTGCATACAAGGACATCACATCAGTGTAGTCGACCGAATACTTACATACTTACCGACGGAGATCGCTTCTTCAATACATGCACAAGCTTGTTAGCATTCTTTACCCACCCGGGTTAATCGGGTGTTCATTACTCTTTACTCAAGGTCAATGACTTAACTAGTCAAGACCATTACTCATACAATACTTTACTTCTTACTTACTTTACTCAAGTCAATCAGTGTGACCTCCGGGCAGTGTAACACCCCAACCCGAAATCCAATAACCTGAACGGCGATCACTCCCAAATAAAATACAACTGCAGCGGAAATAAATACAACAACCGGGGGTATTACAATGCCGTTGGCCACCCTTGTGACCAACAAGGCTAACTCCAAATACAATCACCAAAGTCCACGGTCTGAATACGAATACAATCCGAGATACTAGGAATCAAACTCAAATGTAAAATACTTAAGTAAAAACAAATGTCTAGAAGAAGACTCCCATAGCTTGATCTACCCTACCCCACCTACACTCGGTGTGGTAATCTTCTCAACTTCAGGTACCTGAAAATGGGGGTGCCCCCAAGGGGCTCAACAAACAATGCTGGTATGGAAAACGTGCAGCCCATCGTCTACCGGCCACACCAACTACTTTGTCGAACACATGCAGTTCATTTTTATAAAGCTGTAAACAACATATAGTCTGATAATAACAAGTATCCATACAAGGACAATAATGTCACATAGAACAAGACTTCAGAAGGTCAAGTTAGCTGAACTGAATCATTTGATAGCTGTCGGGTCCACACAGTGGGACTGACAGATGATAAAAAGTATATCAATATAGTGGAGGTATAGTGACCTCGTTATAGAGAAAGGTTGGGCAGTTAGTCCCCAGGAGATAACGTAGTTAAACCCTGTACTGAGAGCTGATGGGAAATAGAACCATGAGAGGAATGAAGGTCTTCCTCTCCACTGAACTGATGGGCATTAGAAACCCCCGAGAGGAAAAAGTCTTCCTCTCCACTGAAATGTTCCTCGCGACGTATAACTGAATAGGAGACGACCTGAGACAGGTACAACTCCTGTAGCATGCATGGCCAGATCCAACTGGGCTCCTCGTTCTCGTAGTATAGAATTGTTAAGTGTCATATAAAGACGTTAAACAAGAACACAATGTGTATTGTCAATTATCACGTTTAGGATAATGACGTTTGTTATAAAGTGAAGTTAGTGAGAGACTTGAGTACAAGTCCTCGGTATACTGAAACGCAGGTATTTAATCCACTGGTATAGTAGTGTTCGTATGCGTGGGACATACACGTTGTAGTCAGCAACATTCACGCACATAAAATAATACCACGGTGCACAAGAGTAAAAACAACATTTTACATTAAATTATCTTGGTCGTTATTTCAAACAACAGATAGCACACAAGCCGGTGTAATCCGGTAGAAAACAGTTGCAAGAATCCCATACCGTTCACCGTAGGCTGTACTTGTTTTAATTCCCGGTCAACGTCTGGTCAAACAAAGTCCTAGAATAGGATTAACTGAGAGGGTTAATTTATGTTACCCTTATATAATGATTCTATTGAATCTTTTAACAAATCTCGTATTTGTTATTTCATGTGAGGTTTATTTCTTTTTATTACCTCATGATTTCATGTATAACTTATTTGTTATTCCTTTTGATTTATTTATAAATCCTTTAATGTACATATATGTATTTATTTATTCATGTACTATATTTGTTATTTATTTTTTTATTTTTTTTTATTGTCTAGGTAACACAACAACTTATAATTTCTTAACTATTTTTATATGTCATATATGGACATAAAATTCTTATAGTTTTTCATTATTCCTCCTTTAACAAAATAATAATTATTGGTTACCTTTAAATTCCTTATAACTATATAAGTCATAGCTTTAACTTCATAACTCCTTAATCAAAATTCTTTCTTTCTAATTCCTCCAAATATCCATATAGGACCTATATTTATTTAAATCTAAATTCTTACCCTTATATTTCGGTTATTTACAAAACAACCACATTAATTCATAAACTTGTATTTAAATTCTAATCTTATTTTATCATAGAGTTTTAACTTCTTATTTAGTTAAATTACAAATCCACCTCTCATATTTGGTATATAGCTTTTAAATATTATAACTTTCAAAAATTACAATTTAGCCCCTCAAACTTCGGCTTAATAATTTATTTCCTATAATTACAATTTAACCACAAAACCTTACAACCTTACATATGCCTTAAAATTATAGTTTTAATTTTAATTCTCCATAAATGCCGAATATATATATATAAATTCTGAAATTACCAACTAACCCCAAAGTAATTCGGCTTTGTCATTTATTCTTCCTTAATTACATTTTCATCCCAAAACTTTATAATAGTTTTTTAATAACTTATAAACTATAGTCTAAATATTTAATTCCTTAAATTTCGAAAGTGAACCTAATATTTCTCTTAATTATGAATTCGCCCACTAATAAATTCCAAACTTTCATAACAACTTTTATAAATTACATAATAGCCCAAAACTTTAATAAAGTACTTTTAACACTTGTTTAAATTATCTAAAATTCATAAACTTAATTCTTAACCTATATTATATTATAATTATACCAAACAAACCTTTAACTCTCGGTTTTCACATAACTCACCAAACTTTGTAAAAATTACATTTAAGCTACATAACTTAATTAATTAGCCATTTAGCACTAATAAAATATTTTTAACTCACCAAACTTTATAGTATAAGTTTTATATACATAAGTAGCTTATTAAAATCTATTTAACACTTAGACAATTCGGCCATAATTTAATAGTGACCATATAGTATATAAAAGTGGATTTATATGTCATAATAAATGTACATAAATTCATATGAGTCATATAACTTATGTAAAATTATTGTAATGTCTTATATTGATTCTTAGCTCAAAATAAAGTATTTTTTCCCTTGATATTTCGGCCTTAATTTATTTGTAACATAAATAAATTTTATGACACAAAAATGTGTCTTAAGGTAAATATTTTCCATATATGTTATAGATTACATTTTTGGCATATAATCCTTATAGTTCGGTTTTAATTAACCTAGGAGATGTACATAATTTTTGTATAATTTTTAGAAGCTTAACAAAGCTTATAACATAAAGATTTACTTAGTAAACTTACTTCTTAACAAAGGTGGTAAGTGCTTGAACTCTCCTTGAATCTCCAAGCTTTCTCCAAGGCAATATTGATGCTCCACTTCGGTTATATGAAAGTGGTGAAGGAGTTTAGGAGTTAGATCTTCAATAAAGATCTTAAGTAGATTGTAAGTAGTTTTACAAGAATTTACCTTAGCTTTTTCCCTTATAATTTCGGCTCACCAAAGGTAGATGAAGAACAAACTTTCCTTCATGAAAATGAAGAAGAAAAGAACCTTAGAAGAAGTAGAATCGGTTGC
Organism: Limonium bicolor; assembly: GCA_023374045.1. Taxonomy (NCBI): domain Eukaryota; kingdom Viridiplantae; phylum Streptophyta; class Magnoliopsida; order Caryophyllales; family Plumbaginaceae; genus Limonium; species Limonium bicolor. The sequence goes on along the minus strand of CM041777.1, from coordinate 315,471,955 downwards.
ACAATAAAATGTGCTTTAAGGATTTTCAAGCTTGAAAACTACCTTAAGATGACCTTGAGATGCTCCTTGGGTTAATGTGGTTTAGACAACCTCCTTGGAACACTAGTTGATGTTGAATGCTTATTGATGTGCTAGGAAGAGTTTTGCTTCAAGACTTGACAAGAAATGCTAGGAAATTACCTTAAATGAAGATAGAAGTTAAAACTCATTAATGGACTTAAGAGCTTCAAAGAAGAATATGAAGCAAGAAGAGAGAGGAGAGAGCCTTACCAATTCGTGAGTGAAGTGTGCAAGGAGGGAAATGAGACTAAGCTCACGTAAATGCAAGAATGCAATTGGAATTGATTTTTGTTTTGTTAATTTTTAATGTCATTTGACTATTCTTTTTCCTTAGTTTATTACATGGGTTATTGGCTCAATAAAAGCCCTTCTTTCAGCATGAAATCGGTATGTGGTGTGACAAGGAATGAGTTGGAATGAATTAATGTTGAGCTAGAAGACAAGGTAAGAAAGTAAGTTTTATTCCTTTGATTTTTCAATGTTTCTAACTTGTCTTCTTCTTCATTGTAGGTGGACGATTTGGAGAGCTAAATGGAGCTTACCAACCGGTGGAGAAGAGCTAAGAAGAAGCATGTAAGGTTACTTAATTTTTAAGAAAGCAAAAGATGGAATCTTAGATCTACTTTTGCCTTTTTACATTTTGTTTTCTTCCTAGCTCACATGGCCTTATTCCAAGGCATAATTTCGACAGCTTGATGGTCAGATGAGACCTACATACTTTGGCATTAAGTAATATAACACATGGGAAGGTGAGTCACCATGTTTTAAGCCTTTTATAAACTTTAGTAGCAAATTTTATACTAGTTTTTGCTCTCAAAATCGGCCCCTATAGAGATCCTTGTTGACTAGTCTCACCAACTGATTTATAAGTTCATTTTAACCCTTTGTAATATTACCAATTCGTGGCATGTCAAAAACTACAAGGCAATTGCGTAAAACGCGTTTTCGTGACACCCAAAGGTGTGTTTTTGTGCTCTAAGGAAATTTTGGGAAATAAATTGTTTTTATGAGTTCCAAGTGTTTGTAAACACTTATTATAGTAAATAATGATATATTAAGACATTACATTGAGTTACATGAGGTTACATCCACCCATGTCATAATTTACGGGCTTCGGGACACTCCCGGCCAAAAGGAGCGCTAAGAAATACTCCTGAGGTTTTTGTTGAATTTTGAGAAACTACTTTGTGGTTCTCTTTATAATGATTAATAATGATGTTAGGAACTCTAGGAATTAATTTTATAGGAGTTCGTGCCACCTCGGCACTCCTCCGAACTTTTCGTGCTTTAAGGAGCGGCGTGAGCACTCCCGAGCATTTTGCGTATTTGACTGAATATAGCCTAGGGAATATGTTTATATATTCATATAATGAGTGTATGATCATTTGGTTTAAGTTTTAGAAGGTCATACAAGGTCATGCTTGATCACATGTTTCTAAGGCGTTTTAGCGTTTATGGAAAAACGACTATTTTTACGTAACGTTCTCATGCATGGGTTTGCATGCGTACGTGAAATGATTTATTTTTGAATTATTTTCCATTAATTAATGGTTTAATAATATTAATTAGATTTGGGGTATTTCAATCTACCCCCCTTTAAAAGGGACTTTGCCCCGAAGTCTCATATCTAAATTATAAGGTTGTGGGGAATCAAGTTCCACTAAGTATCCACAACTCAATCTAGTAGGGATCAAGTCCCAAGTCTCTATATTCCTAAGTTCCCAGTGTACATCAAACACAACAGGAATACTTTGGAACAATATAGTGTAATGTAATAACACAGTCACTTTTCATATCTAATAGTGCAGAGTAGTGCACATAAACTTTTCATTGTAGTGTAACAAAGTACACACCAACAAGTAGAAGTACCAAGTACATTCAAGTACAATGTTACACAAGAACACATACAAGACAAAGTGTCACTGAAATGCACCAAAGTGCAACAAAATGTATAAGCAGTGTTACACAAGAACACATACAGACAAAGTGTCACTGAAATGCACCAAAGTGCAACAAAATGCATACTGAACTCACAAACGAAAAAGCTCTACCCCCCCCAAAAAAGAGGGGTACCCCCCGTACCCTAGACTAAAGTGTCTAGTCGGTAAATAATGAGGGAAACTTCGCTCGCATATCTGCTTCTAATTCCCATGTGGCCTCTTCCACATCATGGTTCGACCAAGAACTTTTACTAGGCTCACAGATTTGTTTCGAGTATCTCGTGTCTTTCTGTCTAAGATTCGTTGCGGTGTTTCCACATACCGCATTATTGGTTCTAATGAGAGTGTCTCTGGTTGTAGAACATGAGAAGGATGAGGCATGTATTTCTTAAGCTGAGACACGTGAAAAACATTGTGTACTTTGCCCAACTCTGCTGGCAAATCAAGTCGATATGCCACAAGGCCCACCCGCTCTATGATAGCGTAGGGTCCTACAAATTTCGGGCTTAGCTTGCCCTTTTGCCAAATCTGAATACACCCTTCATGGGTGAACTCGTAGAATACCCCTGGTCGCCAACCGCGAACTCAAGGTCTCGTCGCCTCTCATCAGCATATGATTTCTGTCTGTCTTGTGCTGCTTTCATGTTATTTCGGATTTGTTGTACTTCTGCCTGGACTTGCTCTAAGTATTCAGGCCCAATGATGACGGTCTCACTAGACTCGTCCCAGCACAATGGTGTGCGGCATGGTCTGCCATATAATGCTGAAAAGGCGACATCTGTATAGAGGCGTGATAGCTGTTATTGTATGCAAACTCGATGAGATGTAATCTATCTATCCAGCTGCCCTGGAAATCCAAGGCACATGCTCGTAGCATGTCCTCTAAGGTCTGAATAGTCCTCTCTGACTGACCATCTATCTGAGGATGAAATGCTGTGCTAAGCTTCAATTCATTGCCAAGTGCTTCGCGAGTAGCTCGCCAATATCGTGAGAGAAATCTAGTATCTCTCGATCTGAAACAATAGTTTTGGTACTCCATGATGTCTGATAATCTCTTTCTCAAATAGTTCTGCTAACTTTGGCACTTTCCAAGTGTCTTTCATCGGAATAAACCTAGCAACTTTAGTCAGTCGGTCAACAACAACCCAAATCATGTTTAGTCCTCCTCTCGTAGGTGGTAGTCCCACCACGAAGTCCATAGAGATATCATAAAACTTCCATTCAGGAACTGGCATAGACTGTACCATGCCTCCTGGTCGTCTATGTTCGAATTTCACTTTCTGACAAGTGAGACATCGAATCACATACTCTGTCACGTCGCCCTTCATACCACTCCACCAGAAATACCTCTTTAGATCTTTGTACATCTTAGAAGCTCCTGGATGGACAGATGTGGTAGAAGTGTGGGACTCTCGAAGAATATGCTCATTTATATCTGTGCTGTCTCTGGGAATACACAGTCTGCCCTTCAATCTGATGAGTCCATCATCATGTAACTGGAACTCATACTTCCCACCGTCAAATGTACCGTCAGACAACTTCTGACTAATCTCCATCATTCGCTGATCATTACGCTGTGCGCTACGTATGTCGTCTATAAGACTCGAGCTAGCCACAATGGCATTTAAAGAATGTGCTCGTCGACTCAATGCGTCTGCTACAACATTAGCTTTTCCTTCTTTATACTGCAAATCGATGTCATAATCTTTGAGAAATTCAACCCATCTTCTTTGTCTCATGTTTAACTCCTTCTGGGTGAATACATACTTCAAACTCTTATGGTCCGAGTATACAGTCATCTGGACACCATACAGGTAGTGGCGCCAGATCTTCAATGCAAAAACAATTGCTCCAAGCTCTAAGTCATGTGTGGGATAGTTTTCCTCATGTTTCTTTAACTGTCGGGAAGTGTAGGCGATTACCTTCCCATTCTGCATCAGTACACACCCTAATCCTTTACCTGATGCGTCACAATAGACTTCATAACCTTCTGTGCCCTCAGGTATAGTCAAAACTGGTGCTGATGTTAGAGCGTTCTTCAAAAACTGGAATGATGATTCACACTCTGTAGTCCATGTGAATGGTGCATCTTTCTTCATTAAACTCGTCATAGGTTTCGCTAATTTGGAGAAGTCTCTGACAAACCTCCTGTAGTATCCTGCTAACCCAAGGAAACTCCTGATATCAGTCACTGTCTTTGGCCTAGGCCAGGTGCGGACTGCTTCTATTTTTGCTGGATCCACTGCGATCCCAGCGTCTGAGATAACATGTCCTAAAAGGAAACTCGGTCTAACCAAAACTCGCACTTGGAGAACTTAGCATAAAGCTGGTTCTCCCTTAAGATCTCGAGTACATGTCGGAGGTGACTCGCATGCTCTTCCTTAGACTTTGAATAAATAGAATGTCATCGATGAATACAACCACGGTCTTATCCAGCTGCTCTCTGAATAATCTGTTCATTAAATCCATGAAGACTGCTGGTGCATTTGACAAGCCAAAAGGCATAACTGTAAACTCATAGTGGCCGTATCGCGTTCTGAACGCTGTCTTCTCTATGTCTTGTTCCCTGATAGGTATCTGATGGTATCCTGATCTCAAATCGATCTTTGAAACAACCTTCGCTCCCTTTAACTGATCAAACAAATCATCGATTCGTGGTAGTGGATATTTGTTCTTTACTGATACTGCATTAAGCTCTCTGTAATCGATGCATAACGAAGGCTTCCATCCTTCTTTTTCACAAAAAGCACTGGTGCTCCCCAGGAGATACGCTAGGTCGTATGTATCCCTTGTCTAATAAATCTTTCAGCTGCTCCTTCAACTCAGCCATCTCTGCTGGTGCCATACGATACGGTGCCTTAGCTATGGGACCGGTACCTGGTAGTAATTCGATGGAGAACTCTACCTCTCTGGGTGGCGGTAAGCCTGGAAGTTCCTTTGGAAAAATATCTGGAAATTCTGACACCACTGGCATATCTGGATCAAAGTCAGGGTCGTGCTCTACATCCTGAACATAGCATAAGTATACTTCCTTCTGCTTCCTGGCGTGCTTATACATGGACATAGCTGATATCACTTTTATTGATGGTGCTCTAGGGCTCTGGCGGTATGATACTGTCACTCCTGATGGGCTCTTAAGTAACAGTCGGCGCTCTGCGCAAAGAATGCGGCCTCTGTGCCGCCCCCAGTCCATCCCGGCTATAACGTCGAATCCTAGACCTCTGAACTCAATAAGGTCAATAGGAAATTCCTCCTCCTTAATACGGATAGTGGCTCCTCTATAAAGACGAGTGCAACTGACCTTCTCCTTAGACGGGAGTGCCACCTTAAAATCAGGTAGCTCTACAGCGTCTAGCCCCAACTTCCCCGCAAGCGAAGGCGAAACGAAAGTATGTGAGGCTCCGGAGTCGAACAGTACTAATGCATCCACTCCATTAACAGGAAAGGTACCAGTGAGGATCGCGCCGCCCTTGCTGGCCTCCTCCTCAGTAAGAATACTTAAGGCACCTTCCGTCTCCTTAGCACAACCTAACAACAGAATCTGGGTAAGTACTCTGGTTATATGATGGGGGTCGACAAACATTCACTTTTTATAACAATAATGCTTCATTGATGATATGATCTCCTTTCGATGTCCAAAATAATTACAACACTAATACTTTCTAAAAGTCAAACTTAATCTTCCTGGTCTCATGTGAGTGGTGTTTATCACTGTCGAAGGTGCTGTGTTTAGCTTAACCCTTTTAATTCCATGGTATAGCAACCTTGACTTTCCACCCATTATTAAAACATCTCCTGAACTTAATATGATTTTCTTTGCAAGGTCCACACGCTTCTGCTCGCCATAAAGAAACTCTGCGTCATCTCCAATTGACAAAGATAATACTGGTATCCCCTGTTCAAGGGACCCTTTTGTTTCATCATTGTCCTGGTGTAGTCCTAAACGGCCTCCTTCTTCATAGAAGTTGATGATACATAGATCAGCCCTTAGATTGGGTACTGGATCTTCTTCTAGCTGTTGAGCTGTATTAACTGCTTGTCCCACAATTTGTAAAAATTCTTCTGGGATTTTTGGTACTTGTGCTCCATCTCCATTTCTTGTATCCTGGTAGGTCTTTGAGTAAGGATTCCAATCCTTCCCAAGCACATCATTTTCAGCTTCATCTTTGATCCTCCTGGAAATTCTGGAGTGTAGAACCCTCCTGGTCCTGCTCCCAATTCTTGACATTTTCTGATGGTTGCAATTTGTGTCTCCGGTGTTAGGTATCCTTTGAGTAATATTAAACCTGGTTGGATAACCTTACATTGTCGTTCCCTGGTTCTTGTACTTTGATAATGTTTTCCTCCAGGGAGGGCGGTGAGGGGATAGGAAAGCATATCTTATAGCTTCCTTCCTACGTGGTTTAAATTTTACTAGTGAGTCTTACTAATTCTTTCCTACTCAATTAGGCAATCAAGGCATGCATGCACTCATTCACATCGTCCATTGCTCAATAATAGGTTCACATGGTTTAGAAATACCTGGGTTGGTAGAAGGACCAGCCTCATCTGAGCGGTCCATGACATGCAGTGGGTCCCGATGCTGGGCCTTTGCCCTTATACCCCTGAGCTTGGTTTGTTGGTGGAGGGCGAGTATCGCTAGCTCCATTCTTTTGGCCTGTGTTTGCCTTTGCTCCCGGCGGTAGTTCCTGCTCTCCGGGTTTCGGATACACTCGAAAGCACGATGTCCGAGTATCTGACAGTGGCGGCACTGGACTTTCTCCCCTTGGCAGTCTACGCCGGGGTGATCCTTCCCACACTGTCTACAGTTGAAACGGCGGACATACCTCTGGCCCGTGTTTGAGCCATGTCCAGAACCTAATACAATCCAGGTCAATTATACATTCCAACGGTACTGAAGTAATCACAAAAGTTTCAAATCTAACTGTCGGATTAGAGTGCCTACCCTTAGATGGGTAGGTTTTTGTGAAGTTGCCGCTCCGTGGGTTCCTGACTGGGGTTCTCAGTAGTTTGGTTCCCCTTCCCTTGACAGGACCCTTGGCCATTCTGATAGGGTTTGTTCCTTCTGTTGGAGTTCCCCTGTTTGGCATCTTCGCCTCCAGGTCTGTCCTTCCTCTTTTGGGAGCTCAAAGCATCCCTTCTCTTACAAGTGATCTCCACCACGGAGGCAGCATGATAGCATTCCTGAAATCTCAAGGTATAAATTTCCAAATCTCCCATGACGGGGTATAGTATGTATAAAAGTTTCAACTGGTTTATGTCTCTCCTGTTTTACCTGTAAACTGGGGGATGATTGGTCCCATCCCAAACTGGAGTCGAGGGCTCAGTCCCCCGTAGAACCGTCGACCAATACCTGGTCCGAGTATCCTATTCCGGGTAGTAGCCGGAGTAGTGAAGTAAACTTGGCATAATACTCATCCACTGACATCTTTCCCGTCTGCTCCAGGGCGTCAAACTCCCTAGCCTTCACCATCCTGGTGTGGGCCGGGTAGTATTTGCCCCTAAGTAGTGCTGTGTAGTGTCCCCAAGTAAAAGCTGGGTCATCCAGGTGGTCGGCTTTCACACCATGTTCCACCACCATCTCTCGCTGCATCCTTCAGATAAAAGGCAGCAAGCCTTACTTTTTCCCTAGCTGGGACTGCAAGCGTCTCGAACGCTGTCTCCATCTCCATGATGTATGTCTCCAAGTGAGCAGGGTCAGTCTGCCCCTTGAATGCAGTTGGCCTCAGATCAGCCAAACTCTTCACCCAGTCTCTCTCTCTGGTGGTGGTGGTGGAGGTAGCTGCTGCTGCTGTGCAACCCCCGCCTGCGCAAATGCCTGAGCTATCAGTGTAGCAATATCCGCCAGCCTGACAGGCGAATCCTCAGCAGTCTGTCCGCGGCGTCCTCCTCTCCTGACATCTGCAGGATGTTGAGGTATATTAGATATTGTGGTCACAATCTTGGTCTTGGATAGTAGTCTAAGTAGAAATTAACTTAAACTCCTTTCAATACTATCTCTCACCCGTAACCAAAAGTCTTAGAAATCGTAATCTCGGTGTATCCTTGTATCCAGAGCGTAACTACGCTCCGATACCACTTTTTGTAACACCCCAACCCGAAATCCAATAACCTGAACGGCGATCACTCCCAAATAAAATACAATTGCAGCGGAAATAAATACAACAACCGGGCGGTATTACAATGCCGTTGGCCACCCTTGTGACCAACAAGGCTAACTCCAAATACAATCTCCAAAGTCACGGTCTGAATACGAATACAATCCGAGATACTAGGAATCAAACTCAAATGTAAAATACTTAAGTAAAAACAAATGTCTAGAAGAAGACTCCCATAGCTTGAATCTACCCCCCCTACACTCGGTGTGGTAATCTTCTCAACTTCAGGTACCTGAAAAATGGGGGTGCCCCCAAAGGGGCTCAGCAAACAATGCTGGTATGGAAAACGTGCAGCCCATCGTCTACCGGGCCACACCAACTACTTTGTCGAACACATGCAGTTCATTTTTATAAAGCTGTAAACAAGCATAGTCTGATAATAACAAGTATCCATACAAGGACAATAATGTCACATAGAACAAGACTTCAGAAGGTCAAGTTAGCTGAACTGAATCATTTGATAGTTGTCGGGTCCACACAGTGGGACTGACAGATGTATAAAAGTATATCAATATAGTGGAGGTATAGTGACCTCGTTATAGAGAAGGTTGGGCAGTTAGTCCCCAGAGATAACGTTTAAAACCTGTACTGAGAGCTGATGGGAAATAGAACCCATGAGGAATGAAGTCTTCCGCTCTACTGAACTGATGGGCATTAGAAACCCCGAGAGGAATAAGTCTTCCTCTCCACTGAACTGTTCCGTCGCGACGTATAACTGAATAGGAGACGACCTGAGACAGGTACAACTCCTGTAGCATGCATGGCCAGATCCAACTGGGCTCCTCGTTCTCGTAGTATAGAATTGTTAAGTGTCATATAAAGACGTTAAACAAGAACACAATGTGTATTGTCAATTATCACGTTTAGGATAATGACGTTTGTTATAAAGTGAAGTTAGTGAGAGACTTGAGTACCAGTCCTCGGTATACTGAAACGCAGGTATTTAATCCACTGGTATAGTAGTGTTCGTATGCGTGGGACATACACGTTGTAGTCAGCAACATTCACGCACATAAAATATACCACGGTGCACAAGAGTAAAACAACATTTTACATTAAATTATCTTGGTCGTTATTTCAAACAACAGATAGCACACAAGCCGGTGTAATCCGGTAGAAAACAGGTTGCAAGAATCCCATACCGTTCACCGTAGGCTGTACTTGTTTTAATTCCCGGTCAACGTCTGGTCAAACAAAGTCCTAGAATAGGATTAACTGAGAGGGTTAATTTATGTTACCCTTATATAATGATTCTATTGAATCTTTTAACAAATCTCGTATTTGTTATTTCATGTGAGGTTTATTTCTTTTTATTACCTCATGATTTCATGTATAACTTATTTGTTTCCTTTTGATTTATTTATAAATCCTTTAATGTACATATGTATTTATTTATTCATGTACTATATTTGTTATTTATTTTTTTTTATTTTTTTTAATTGTCTAGGTAACACAACAACTTATAATATTCTTAACTATTTTTATATGTCATATATGGACATAAAATTCTTATAGTTTTCATTATTCCTCCTTTAACATAAATAATAATTATTGGTTACCTTTAAATTCCTTATAACTATATAAGTCATAGCTTTAACTTCATAACTCCTTTAATCAAAATTCTTTCTTTCTAATTCCTCCAAATATCCATATAGGACCTATATTTATTTAAATCTAAATTCTTACCCTTATATTTCGGTTATTTACAAAACAACCACATTAATTCATAAACTTTGTATTTAAATTCTAATCTTATTTTATCATAGAGTTTTAACTTCTTATTTAGTTAAATTACAAAGCCACCTCTAATATTTTGTATATAGCTTTTAAATATTATAACTTTCAAAAATTACAATTTAGCCCCTCAAACTTTCGGCTTTAATAATTTATTTCCTATAATTACAATTTAACCACAAAACCTTACAACCTTTACATAATGCCTTATAAATTATAGTTTTAATTTTAATTCTCCATAAATGCCGAATATATATATATATATATTCTTAAATTACCAACTAACCCCAAAGTAATTCGGCTTTGTCATTTATTCTTCCTTAATTACATTTTCATCCCAAAACTTTATAATAGTTTTTTAATAACTTATAAACTATAGTCTAAATATTTATTCCTTAAAATTTCGAAAGTGAACCTAATAGTTCTCTTAATTATGAATTCGCCCACTAATAAATTCCAAACTTTCATAACAACTTTTATAAATTACATAATAGCCCAAAACTTTATAAAACGTACTTTTAACACTTGTTTAAATTATCTAAAATTCATAAACTTAATTCTTAACCTTATATTATATTATAATTATACCAAACAAACCTTTAACTCTCGGTTTTCACATTAAACTCACCAAACTTTGTAAAAATTACATTTAAGCCACATAACTTAATTAATTAGCCATTTAAGCACTAATAAAATATTTTTAACTCACCAAACTTTATAGTATAATTTTAATCATAAGCTTATTAAAATCTATTTAACACTTAGACAATTCGGCCATAATTTAATAGTGACCATATAGTATAAAAGTGGATTTATATGTCATAATAAATGTACATAAATTCATATGAGTCATATAACGTATGTAAAAATTATTGTAATGTCTTATATTGATTCTTAGCTCAAAATAAAGTATTTTTGCCCTTGATATTTTGGCCTTAATTTATTTGTAACATAAATAAATTTTATGACACAAAAATGTGTCTTAAGGTAATATTTTCCATATATTTATAGATTACATTTTTGGCATATAATACCTTATAGTTACGGTTTTAATTAACCTAGGAGATGTACATAATTTTTGTATAATTTTTAGAAGCTTAACAAAGCTTGTAACATAAATATACTTAGTAAACTTACTTCTTAACAAAGTTGGTTAAGTGCTTGAACTCTCCTTGAATCTCCAAGCTTTCTCCAAGGCAATATTGATGCTCCACTTCGGTTATATGAAAGTGGTGAAGGAGTTTAGGACTTAGATCTTCAATAAAGATCTAAGTAGATTTGTAAGTAGTTTTACAAGAATTTACCTTAAGCTTTTTCCCTTATAATTTCGGCTCACCAAAGGTAGATGAAGAACAAACTTTCCTTCATGAAAATGAAGAAGAAAAGAACCTTAGAAGAAGTAGAAATCGGTTGCACAATAAAATGTGCTTTAAGGATTTTCAAGCTTGAAAACTACCTTAAGATGACCTTGAGATGCTCCTTGGGTTAATGTTGGTTTAGACAACCCTCCTTGGAACACTAGTTGATGTTGAATGCTTATTGATGTGCTAGGAAGAGTTTTGCTTCAAGACTTGACAAGAAATGCTAGGAATTACCTTAAAGATGAAGATAGAAGTTAAAACTCCATTAATGGACTTAAGAGCTTCAAAGGAAGAAGATGAAGCAAGAAGAGAGAGGAGAGAGCCTTACCAATTCGTGAGTGAAGTGTGCAAGAGGGAAATGAGACTAAGCTCACGTAATGCAAGAATGCAATTGGAATGATTTTTGTTTTGTTAATTTTTAATGTCATTTGACTATTCTTTTTTCCTTAGTTTATTACATGGGTTATTGGCTCAATAAAAGCCCTTCTTTCCAGCATGAAATCGGCATGTGGTGTGACAAGGCATGAGTTGGAATGAATTAATGTTGAGCTAGAAGACAAGGTAAGAAAAGTAAGTTTTATTCCTTTGATTTTTCAATGTTTCTAACTTGTCTTCTTCTTCATTGTAGGTGGACGATTTGGAGAGCTAAATGGAGCTTACCAACCGGTGGAGAAGAGCTAAGAAGAAGCATGTAAGGTTACTTAATTTTTAAGAAAGCAAAAGATGGAATCTTAGATCTACTTTTTGCCTTTTTACATTTTGTTTTCTTCCTAGCTCACATGGCCTTATTCCAGGCATAATTTCGACAGCTTGATGGTCAGATGAGACCTACATACTTTGGCATTAAGTAATATAACACATGGGAAGGTGAGTCACCATGTTTTAAGCCTTTTAAAACTTTAGAAGCAAATTTTATACTAGTTTTTGCTCTCAAAATCGGCCCCTATAAGAGCCTTGTTGACTAGTCTCACCAACTGATTTATAAGGTCATTTTAACCCTTTGTAAGATTACCAATTCGTGGCATGTCAAAAACTACAAGCAATTGCGTAAAACGTGTTTTCGTGACACCCGAAGGTGTGTTTTGTGCTCTAAGGAAATTTTGGGAAATAAATTGTTTTTATGAGTTCCAAGTGTTTGTAAACACTTATTATAGTAAATAATGATATATTAAGACATTACATGAGGTTACATCCACCCATGTCATAATTTACGGGCTTCGGGACACTCCCAGGCCAAAAGGAGCGCTAAGAAATACTCCTGAGGTTTTTGTTGAATTTTGAGAAACCACTTTGTGGTTCTCTTTAGAATGATTAATAATGATGTTAGGAACTCTAGGAATTAATTTTAGGAGTTCGTGCCACCTCAGCACTCCTCCGGACTTTTCGTGCTTTAAGGAGCGGGCGTGAGCACTCTCCCGAGCATTTTGCGTATTTGACTGAATATAGCCTAGGGAATATGTTTATATATTCATATAATGAGTGTATGACCATTTGGTTTAAGTTTTAGAAGGTCATACAAGGTCATGCTTGATCACATGTTTCTAAGGCGTTTTAGCGTTTATGAAAAACGACTATTTTTACGTAACGTTCTCATGCATGGGTTTGCATGCGTACGTGAAATGATTTATTTTTGAATTATTTTCCATTAATTAATGGTTTAATAATATTAATTAGATTGGGGTATTTCAGGCAGGACTACTATATCCACACCACCGGCTTTAGGGTGGCCCACTAATCCAGTGCTACCCATTAAAGGGGTTTGGTCCATGGAAAAGATTACAGCCAGGATTCGGATCCAACCTCTTGTGTTTCCTTATCCTCACGCGTGGCCGAAACTATATCGGACTTCTACTCATTCCATTTTACTAATACTCAAGTTAGGAGTTAGATGGTTAGGAATTAGAGAAGTCATTGCACCGATACTAAGGGTTAATACACTACACAAGTACACATCCATTTACACATACGCTTCATTCTCATCCATATATTTCATGAATTATACAAACTAAATGTTCAAGAGAATACAATAAGAACAATATAGTTCAGACACAATTAAGTGTAATAAAAGTCTGATTTGTGCATTTATCTTATTTGGGTGATCACATAAGCACACAAATCGGGTAACCAGTTAGGATACAGAGCATGAGGAATCATATCATTCACGTCGTATTCACTACCGGTTTCCTTCGGGGTTCAACTATCTGATTCCTATATATACATGAAGTTGTATGATCAATGATCTATTATTGATCCAACTTATTCCTTCATTAATACTTATAATGTATACTTACTACTTCTTTACATTCATACTTGATTATGGAACCATTCTTTTCTTATTACTTCTTAAACTTGCTTTCTTACTCATGTGCATACTTTCTACCATTTTTATTCCATTGATGATGTACTACTATATTTACATATACATTGTGTATAGGCATATATATATATATACATATGATGACTATACATTTTTTTTTGGTTTTGACTCGACGACCCTACCCAGGGTCGGACCCAAGGTCGGTCGAAGTCAGTAAGTTATATCACTTGAAAATTTCAGACCCGACCGACCTTGCAAGTCTGGTCCCCAAGGTCGGTCCAAGTCAGTAATTCTGGTTTCGAAAATTTAAGACCCACGACCTTGCAAGGTAGGTCCCAAGGTCGGTCCAAGTCAGTAGGTTCTGGTTTCGAAAATTTATGACCCGACCAACCTTGCAGGTAGGTCCCAAGGTCGTTCCAGTTAGTAGGTTTTGGTTTCAAAATTTATGCTTCGCCGACCATGCCAAGTCCGTCCCAAGGTCGTTCAAAGTCAGTAGAGTTCCCGTCTTTGTATTCAAGGCTCGACCCGACCTTGCAAGTTCTGTCCCAAGGTCGGTCCGACCCAGTACTTTTGTTTTTTAAAATCTGTTTCAGTTCTTTACTTTCCCATTGCTTCCCTAACCTTTACAATACATTCCCCACATGTTAACACTCATTTTGACCATCTAAATCACCTTGGTTCATCCACCAAATCCCTTACTCATTTCTACATCCACTTACAACAATTTTTCCTCACTTCATTTCAGCACTTACTAGTTTCCATTACACTAATGCTACAGATTTTGTTTTCCCTCTTAATGCTACACCCTAACTTCTATCCTCTAATACCGCTCCCTCAATTAATGCTACTCCTAGCATTCAAAATGCATTACTTTACATCCTAGTTCCTCTCATTACTTAAATCCTTTTCAAATCTGTTTTCAAAGTATTAACACTCACAACAAGTATCAAAATACACCTAGTTATTGTCTAGGTTATTACCTCTCTTTAAATACAACTAAGTCCTCAATTTCTAGACAAATTCGGACATAGTCTCCCCTATAATTTTAACATCGCCCACACATTATTTCAGCTCACAATTCCCATATCAATTCACACACATTTATACACACTACAACACAAATTTTTTCTGCACATACACATACATTCCCATGGTTTTCCCAAGCTTTAAACATCATTTAAAAACTTCAAAACTGTTACATTACCTTTCCTCATTATACTACAACATACTTATTACTCATTACCATATACATTACTCATTTCAAATGCTTAAAAACTGTTACATTACACTTTACAAAACTAGTTCAAGGTCAGCACAATTACCTTGTCTTGCTAGTTTTCTTTCTTTCCCTTCTTCTTCCTTCTTTCTTTCTCTCTTGTTCTCGATTCCAATGGGGTTCACACTCCAATGCTATAGCCCATATCCATACACACAACTACTTAGAAAACAATCTTACTAACTTAGGGTTTATGCTTGTTTAAGGTTTAAAATGAAGCATACCTTCCAATGGATAGATGGAGTGGTGGACAGCAACCAAAGAAAGATTCTAACACCCAAAATAAAGCCAAAATCGGCTGGAACACAAGGCACCAAACAAGGGTTTAGTTTGAATTTTCGTTTTGCCAACAAGGGCTAGAAAAAGATGTGTTTTCAAGATTATTTTTACCTCAAAATGACAAGGAGATGAAGGTGCTTCTAATGGTGGTCTTCAAGCTCCAAATGCAGCACACCCATGGAGATGAAAATGGGTGTTTTCGTTTTTTGAAAGGAGGAAGATGTTCTCCTTGATGAGAGGATTCCAATGGTATGATTTTATAATTTTTGGACAAGATTTGGATGCTCAAATATGGGGAGAAGGGGGCTGCTATGTGAGGAATTCCAAATCACCATGGGAGCTCAAGAGGAAGAAGAAGAAAATGAGAGAGAGGGGAAAAAATGTGAGAGAGGAGTGGGTTGAGAGGAGAGAGAGTCTCCTTTTTGTTTTTCTTTATTGTTTTGTCCTTTAGTATATTAGGTGAGTGAAGAGAGTGAGAGAGAGGGGCAATCGGCCACCTACAGCACACACACAAGATTTTTGCTTTTTATTTGCAAAGTGGACACATTAATTTTACTTATTTACACTCACACCCCACAACTTCCCGGTTTTTACAGTTTTTACTAACCGGAACCCGTTTCCGGAATTTTCTCGTTTAATTAATTTTATTGGTTCTAAACCTTCATTAATGTTTACTAATGACTATTTGGTTGACCAAAATTATTACGAGTCTATTTAACCCGCTTAAGTCGCGTTTTCCCGGTTTCCTCAAAAAACGCGCTTTAAGGTTCATTCGTGCTTTTAATCCATTTTAAGGATCCATTTTCTTCGGGATTTGTTCCCTCATGTTTATTTAAGTGTAATTAAGCCATTAAAATACTTATTAGCCTAATTAATCACTATTTTAATTACGGGGTATTTCAGAGGGGAGGAAACGCCAGTTTAGAGGTGAATTACCGTGAGAAGGAGGGGTGTAGCACCGTTTGAGAGAGAAAAGAATTTAGAGAGGTTTGCAAGTGTGCTTTCCTCTTGTTAGTTCAAGGTTTCCAGTTTACCGTGAGATTAGAATGAAGAAGGGGTGCAGTGTATTCATCGCCAGTTAGGGTTGTAGATCGAGTGTGGAAGAGAGGAACGGAGAAGAGAAGGCGTGCACCAGTACTAGGGTTGCAAATAGGGAGTGAACAGAATGAAGATGAGTACCTTATTTTGGATGTCCATTACCGTAAGCGAAGAGAATCAACTGGCCTGAATATTCTGGCTAGGCTAGAATTAACGTGAGCAAAGAAAATCGACTGGGCCGGCCCAGTCATTCTGGGTGGGTCGGCCCACTTTCTTATATATTATTTTATTTTATTTTTTGTCTATAAAATGTTACATATATAAGTCGTTTCTAGCTCGTTTCTTGCCCGTTTTTCGTGCCGTTCACAACGTGTTGTCCCGTTCAACAAGAATTTATATTTCCAACCAATAATTATTATTGTTATTTATAATTTGATTAATTTGCATTTCATTTAGTTTCTAATTGGTTTGCTTTCACCATTTTAGGCGAAAACGCGATGTCTTTTATTCCGACTTCTTAACCAATTTCCACTAGCTCTAAAATTACCATCTTATAAGTAATCCCTTATAAGGTGTCTAAGACCTCGTTTTCACTTCTAAAATATTTGGGACACGTTTTTTTATGTAAAACACTTAATTATATTTTTGTTTATATTTCTTTCTCTAAACCTCCTCAAGGTCGTTTAGTGTTCGTTAATGTTTACTAACGACTTCTTAGAGTTTATTTAAATATTATGTTATTACCCTTGCTCATTTAAGGATATTTAATTCCTTAATCCATCATTAATTACTTTTAGTTGATTAACTCATGATTAATTAAGGTCATTAATGTTTGGGATGTTTCACTAAGAGTGATTGCTTATAGAATAATATCTAATTGCGCAAACAACTAATTTGTTACTCATCATTTCAGATAAAATAGTAAAAAATTAACTAAATGAAGTACCATCAACAAGCAATTTATTTTCATAAAAGTAAAAGAAAAATGAAAGTGGTTTTTTTCTTTAGAAAATGACTCCTGCTATAAATTAGAAATGCTTTTAATGGAAATTCAAATCCATAATCATGTGATTAAGAGGGTTTCAAATAACAAGAAATAACAATTCAAGAGAAGAATCACATAAGATTTTAGGTGTCAAAAGCTAGTATAACATCTCCTTAGGACAGCTGTAACAACCTAGCTCCCAATTCATTTAGACTTGAATACTAGCCACTTTAAGTATTTTATCCTCACTTGGGCTAAAAAGTGAAAGGTCTTGTAGTTGTAGTCAACCCATATGTATCCTTATAAACCACTCACATTACTACTCATGTCCCGATGTGGGAAAGTGGTATTAGATGCTCCTTCACTCAATAACGTGACATCCTCGTTGCTAGCCTAACCTCTAAGTCCCATAAACCTCCTAGGTAGGTGTATGGGTTTGAACCTATCGACAGTGTACCGGCAGTGTGTAGCAAGTTTCCTAAGGTATTCCCCTAGGTTATCGAACCAAGGGAAGGGTGTTTCTACTTTCTAGTCTAGTCTCTATCAAATTTAACTAACTATCAAAGGGAATTAATAACAATAAATTAAGGGTTTTGGTTGCAGAAAGAAATAATAAACTAAAATAAACAATAAAAGTTGATCTTTTAATGAATTAATAAAGGAATCTCACTTCACTACTTCTCCCTAGTTATTTATTTCTCAAACCTATGTTATATCCACGTTCAGTCTCCGCTCGGTGAGTTCTAATTAGCGATTAACAAATTCTAAATCTCGTTGCGAATTTTCTAATTACTACCAGTATTAAGATCAACTCCAATTTAATAGGTGGTTAGTATGTAGATGAATGACCATATCTAGACTAACCAGTAATATTAATGTAGTCTATTGAATACCACAGTGCTCACTTGTAAGCAAACAAACTAAGGAACTCTAGTAATTGATTAGATCACAAGAGAACAATAAATGAAACACTGAAAAGTACTTCACTCTATATTGAATCAGATAAATCACAAAAAAGTGGATTCTCAAAATAGGGATCCATAGAAAACCAAGATTCAACTAACTACTCAAACGTAGAAAAACTAGAAATAGAAATAACAGTAATTGAGAACAGAGAAAATGTCCTCAAATCTTGTAGTGGAACCGGTGACTAATCCAATCCTCTTCTTTTGCTCTCTCTCTCTCTATCTATCTATCTCTCTCTCCCTTCACTCTCTTTCTCTCTCTCTTGTCCTCTATGACCATCTCCAAAATAGGTCAAAAGATATCTTCATTTTCCCTCTTTTCCTTTTGAAAAGGTGAATTCTGATCACCAAGTTGGTGGCATTCAGACATGCGTCCGGGTTTGCACGTCCGGACGTCTTGAAACCTGTCCGGTGAAGAAGAGTCATGTTTGGTCTGGGTCTGTTTATCCGGATAGAGACCCAAACCAAGTGCAAAATTAGGCAGTTGGTAATTCTCGGTGAAATACCCCAAACCTTAATATATTAATGAACTATCTAATTAGGATATACTAAGGCTAGAACGTGCCTTAGAAATATTAGAAGAAGTGTTAAACAACAACTTACTCCAAAACATGCTTTAAGAATAATTAGAGCAAAAAGGTGTTTTAAAGAGCACAAATAAATTAGGGAACTACCAATAAGTTCCCAAGAGATTTCAATTATGAAATACCCCTAATATTAGTAATACGCATTAAGCAGAATTAGCATTTAAACCGATAACGCACCTTAGAGCACAAAAATGTGCTTTAAAGAAAAATGTGCTTTAAGCAAGTATACATGAAACGAAAAGGCTAATGAGCCTAAATACCATAAAGAAATAAGGGAACAACAATGAAATTGTCATAGGAGCCATTACGTATACACACAAATTAAGTATACAAAGTCCACGGTAAAACAGGTACTAAACTAACGAAAGTCAAGGAGAAACCACTAAACGACTTAGTTTAAATTGAAATGAGCAACATGCTATTTCATGAACAAAGTTTCTAAATGATGTAAATATACTAATGAAACATTTAAACTAGCCAAAACAAATTGCATAATCAATGTGAACCCGGAAGCACATAAAATGGTGTTTTAAGGCATTTTTGGCTATGTAACATACCTAACACATGGTATAAGTCCTTATGTACAAGATTAATACATCTAATATTACATAAAGACAAGGGAGAAACAAAAAAAATGGACTAGATGGGGACTAAGGCTGCAGACATGGGAAGAAGAGGAAAAGGTGTTAAAATTCAATTTTACTTACTATTACACCTACCATGACTTTCCTTGAGTGCCTTGTCACCTTGTCCCCTGAATAATTGATCAATCAGACACTCATTAATAATTCTTAGAGCTCTTGAACTCATGGCTCCTCCTCCCTTTGAAGAAACTCCACAAATACTCCATTTAGCTAGATTAGAACCTTAAAGAACACCTTGTCTTGCACAGATCATAACTTTCTCATCTTAAACCCAAATTCCAAGCTTGATAGCTCATTGGAATCCTCTTTTGAAGATCTTTCCATCCATAGCACATGAGTCCCCAAACTCTGAGGAAAAACCACGAAGAAGTGCCTTTGATTCTCAAGGTAAAACATTGCCTTCTTGGAAACTCTTTGTTCTTTGATTTTCATCAAGGCCGAGTGCCTAGGGTTACTAACCCTTCTTATTTATTATTCTATTATTTTGGAGCCAATTTCTCTAGCAAATTGCTGTCAAAATTTCTAAGGAAATCAAGCTTAAATACTAAGCTAATGGTTAATATACAAGGTAAATCCTACAACTACCTATTTCAAGGTTCTAATTGTTGATCTATATATGATCTAACATATTGTTCATCTTTTTTATTATGGCCGAAATTATAAGTGTGTTAGATTTAATTTTGACACATTAAATGTTAATATTTTGTAATTCTAAAATTAGATTTATACTCCTTATGATATAAGCTTCAATATAAGCTATCATAATATACAAGAAAAATTCATATACTATGAATTTTCAATATGGCTGAAAATTAAGGGGTTATTAATGAGTTAGAAAAAAATTATCTAACTTAGTTAAATTAAAGGAATTAGTGTAATTAAGAGTAATATGTAAACTTTAAGAGGTTTTGGTACCTAATGGTGATTGCCGAAAATTAATGGGGTCAATATGGACTTTTTGAGAGTTTAGATAATGAGAAAATAATTGTAAAATTAAGTTTACAATTTATAAAGGGATTATAAGAATTATAAGGATTTATAAGGTTTTTGGTATATTTAAAAGTTAATAAAGGATGGTATGTATATATATACTATAACATTAGATAATTAAATCTGGTGATTTAGAGATGTTTAAAATGATTTTTTGATGTTCAAAAATCTGTAGGTAAATTAATTACGCAAATTAGAAACTAATTGGAGCTAAATTGGTTAATAAATGAAAGAATAAACCACAAGGGTAAAATGGTAATTTTACTGGTCAAACATGGTCAAACGTGGTCAAACATGGTCAATGACAGTTTATAAATATTTAGATAAGTTAGAATAAAAATTATAGCAAAAGATTAGGTAATAAAATGTTTAAGGAATAAAAAGTTAAGATAAATTAACTTTCGGGGTAATATTGTAAATTCTGGAGAGTTAGGGGGGTTGACCATAAAAGACTGGTCAAACTTGGGTATATTTTGGTAATTGACCAAAAGTATAGAAGAAATTAATTAAGAAAGACTTTGGAAGAAATTAGAAATAAAAAAATAACAAGTTTAGAACTTATTATGAGTAAAATAGAAATTAAAAGAAAGCTATGGGTAAGGAATGTAAATAACACATTCTTATGTGTTTAGAAGGTTAAGGAAGTTAAATAAATAATTTAGAAACAGGTTGTAAAAGAAATAGAGTTAAGACGGGGTTAAACGAGACCCGTATATAACTTAAGGTATACGAGGGGTATACTCGTAATTTAATGAGTATAGGAGAAATCAATACTTAAAGTATTTAAAGAAAATACAAGTTATATTGGAAAGAGAAATAAATACGTATGATACGGAGTATCATACGGATGTATACGAAAATTTTTGGTATACATGAATAGTACTCATATACATGAATAGTATCCGTATACATGAATAGGAAATACATATACGTGAACAGTAAAATACTAGGCCGTATAAATGAATAGTAGAATACGAGACCATATAAATGAATAGTGAAATACGGATGAATAGTGAAAAATATCAAAACCTATACAAGGTCCGTATAAGTCTAAAGTTGCTAACTATGCAACTAAGTAACTGCTAACGACGTTAGTATGTTAATGAATTAGAATTGAGCTTGAAAACGCTCCTAGATGAACGAACCCGTTTAACGGTAAACTATTATACCCGGGTTAACCTAGGAAGAGGTTTAAGTTGAAAAGAGAACCAAATTAGTTCTAAGACACAGGATACTAATACTAGTTCTGGTTACAGATCTAGATAGTCGGAGGCGTTCGGCGGATTAGGCGAACGTGGTATTAAGAGCTAGCCAATCTCCGGTGTACGGTATGGTTTTCTTGTAGCCTGCTTGCTAACGAGGTGTCCCTCGGCTTGTGTGCTATTTGTTTATGTGTGTCGACTAAACAAGATAAAGCATGCAACCGGAATATTATGTTTGTTGTGTGATTGTGATGCACTAGCACAACTTTACCTTGAGAACTTACTAACAGTGTTTAGTAAAGTGTTATGTGAGACTAAGGAACACACCCTAATATTGTTTTATTAGTAACCGAAAGAGGGTAACTAACAAACATTGACTTTGAGACTTCTACTAACTGGAACTTGGGAGTGAGGAATCCGGGACTGACTCCGGTCATGCATGTTCAGGAAAGAGGTTGGCATCGACATCAGATCCGTCTTCTGTTTGACTTGTCTTATGACTCGTCGCCTAAAGTCGACAAATAGACTCGACCACCACGGATGATCAGTTCGAGGTGGGAGGCAAATTCAGTTGGCGCAGGAGGGTCAAGCCTACACCCCTCATAATTTAAGAAATATTGTTTATTTAAACTAGTGGAGCTGATAACTCACTAGCTAGGGTTAATAACAACCCGACAAAAATAAACAACGAACTAAGGTACAATCAGTTCTAATTAAAGAACGGTTGTCTTAATTGAGATAAGATTTGAGATAAGGATTAAGATTGTGGTAAGATAAGAATGGACTAAGATTAAGAGAAATCATATCTTAAGGAGTTAAATGATTAACTCACTTATTAAGGGAACGCTTTTAAGTCGTTCATTTTGTGTGAACTATGTTTGTTCATATGTGGCTTGTTGTTTATTGCACTTCTTACTTATGTTGTGTATCTAATCAACTCCATGCTATCGACAATTAGTCGTCGTAGCCTCGTTAGCTTGGGGGCTATGGGGGAATCGTACCAGCAAAGGTGCTGACCCCCTCGGGGGCTACTGTTTATTTTGCAGGTGAATAGCAGAAGACGTCCGTCCTGAGAGTAGGAACGGGTAGAGTTCTTCGGGTTGCTTTTACATTTGTTACACGAGTTGTGCATGTACACTCGTTTAGTAAACAGAAGAGATGTTAGTATGATGTATTTAGGATATGAGATACTCGGTATAAGTTGTGGTTTATGGATTGTATTGTATAGATGCTCGAGTAATTATCCGGTTAGTCAGACCGTGACTTGTAAGAGAATAGGCCTAGTTGGTCACATGGGTGACTAACGGCGGTAACACCAATTTAGTAGAACTTTTCCGCTGCATTGTTAATGAACGAGATGGACTTAGGGCGACGATCACTGTATTTGGAGATGGGGTGTTACACTCGGGGTTAGTCTGCACACGTATGTCCGGACAGAGGTGCGGACCAACCTCAAAATCCTTCAAAAGAGTTGTTTTGACTCCATTCTGTCTAGATGTGATCTTTAACCTCTTGACACGTACTTTTAGACTTCTCTCACGCATCCAAACTCAATTTTAACGCATTGTAGACCGTTTTTTGAGCAATTGAAGTTGTTAATAGCATAAACCCGTGTAAGGGACATTCTTCACATTTAACATAATTAAGTACTAAGCAGGGAAACTTATCACATTATATCCTAAATTAATAAATAAAGCATTGAAATATAAATAAATTCCCCTCTTATCAGTAGAATTCAGGTATTCTATTCCGACATGGCCCCGAGTTCGCTCTGCTACCATTTGTAACACCCCATATGGGCAACTGTCCAACAATCTAGCTCCCACGCCACATGGGCTTGAAAACTAGCCAGTTTAAGTACTTTTATCCACACTTGGGTTAAAAGTGGAAGGTTTTGTTATGTGTAGTCAACCCATATGTATTCTTATAAACTGCTCACATTACTACTCATATCATGATGTGGGATAGGGGTATTACAGCTAGTTTATATTAAAATGGAGTAAATTGAGCATGTGTATGACATATGGATATAAGTGGCATTATTTACATACCACTTAAGTAAAAATGACTTTTAGAAATTGAGGAAATCATTTCCTCACTTACACTTCTTCTTCAACCTAATATTTTTCCCACCTCACTCCATTATGGCCGGACTACATCACCCATGAGATACCATGGCTTGCATCCTCCTTAAAAATACTCCCTTGAATAGCTAAAGTAAGGATCCTTGAGAATATGAGTTATTTCCCTCCTTGGAGTATGGTTTAAGATTCAGAGTTTCCCATCTTCACCATCAACTTACATTTAAGGTATAAAGCTCATAATCTCTTGTACTGCCTCTTCTCTTGGATTATGGTTTAAGTCCTTTAAAGCTTCTAGATTCTTTATGTCATGCTATTGAACCAAAAAAAATGAGGTTTTAAAAGATTTGGTAAAAACCCATCCTATGGTGGATGATTTCAAAATTGGTGATGGACATAAGGACTTTTTTCAACCTCCTAAACCATTGAGAATACTCTTGAGCTAAAGGTTTAAATAATTATAACTCTTGAGAATGAAATTTGAAACCTTAGTGGAATTCTAGAGTTTGAAGCAAAGGAATGGTGTAGTTATGGAAATTGTTGATGCTAGTGTAGATTATGCTTGTATGTTGATTTATTAGCCATTAAAGGCTCTATGATCTAGAGAGGTGGACCATGTCCTTGATGACCAATGAGATAAGATGTGGATGGTGATAGAAATGAATAGTGGGTCTCTAGGGTGAATTGGAGTGATAGAAATGAATAGTTCTCTTCATGTAGTTCGATTGAACCGGGTACTTGAACTCACATTCGGGTTCTGATTAAATTGGTTAGGATTAGTGGGCCAGGGTTTGGAAGCTAGTTAATTAAGTGTTCCTGTTGTTTATCTATAAGTGTAATAATCTACAATTAATAGTAAAGGGGTGAAGGGTGCAAATATCCATCTCGGGGTACATCTATCTTAGAATAGTTAGTTTAATTTTGTTGTTTTCTTTATTTTTGTTGATCAATCCACAAAACCACCAAAATAATTTACTACAGTTTATTTGTTTATGTATATTTATTTGCACATTGCTAACTATTAAGAAGCTAGATAGTTGTGATGTCTTTATGGATACGACACTTGTTGTACTATTTTGACTGGGTTCACTACTCATTAGTTTGTAGAATATATTCATTTATATTTTGCGCGACACAGTGTAGACATGAAAGTGCACTTGCATAAAACTCTAGAAGCAACTAACTACAAGCGGGGTTAAGAGTTACCAAAAAACAAGGATTAATGGATAACTAAATATAAAATATAACAAAAAAATCATCTAGGTTGCCTCTAAGAAGCTTCCCATCTTTAAGGTCTTTATGTAACGACCCTAAACACGGCCTAGTTCTAAGGTCGTTACAAGTTGTGCACTTACTACCTAAGATACGCAAGGCTCTAATTAACGTTCCAACAATAGACTGAAAATCGCGTAAAACAGATATAATTATAAATAGAATTAAAGATGAGTATTTTACAACTTCAAACATAAGTTCAAATGCCGAAGCGTAACTCGGAAATCAAAGGCTTAACACCAGTGTAATGTCAAAAGCCCGAAGGCTACAAAAGTTTTAAACTCTATTATAAGCTTATCAAACATAAATGAGCTAAGGCTCCGGAAACAGAGAGGTAATCTTCGCTGATCAATTTGCAAATGTTAGTAGAATAAGGGGGTGAGCAACCTCATGCTCAGTAGATGACAAACTTCCTCAACAAGCATGTTCAAAACGATTGAAAACACAATCATAATCCACAAGTCAAAATAGAAGGGAAAACTCTATTTTCCACCAGCAGAAATAGATAGCAGAGGAAGCCAAACTTATCACAAACCCAAGCGGAGTTCAGAGGGTACAAACAGAACTTGCAGAAGTCACAAAATAGAACGGGACGCTAGTGCTCAATGCATACAGACATAACAGGAATAAGTTCGTAAACAAAACAAGGTAACCACTCGTGAGCAGAATGGGGGAGACACCCGTGGAAAATAACAGAAGGACGTCCTATGCAGCACGCTACGGGATAGCTAGACCCAGCCATCCACGGCTCAGACACAGAGAATACTCGGTCCCAAAACAGAAGCTTAATATATAAAGCGTACATGCATAAAATGCACCACAAAGGGGTTAGAATGCTTAATCATCATTAAGGGAGTGCAACCTCGCAAATGGTAGTCAAAACGGAGCTCAAACGAGCATTTTAGACAAATTCATAAGTATGTCCGAACATGCGTCCGAACGTGGATGTTCGGTCACATGCTGAGACTCAGAAGTGAAGAAGAACCAAATGTCCGAACATGTGTCCGAACTGGATGTTCGGACACAAGCCGAGAGTTAAAACCAAAGGTGTCCGGACTTGTGTCCGAACGTTTGAAGTTTGGACAAGTTCCGAATAATCAAACCCGTGGCAGTGTCCGAACATGTGTCCGAACATAGATGTTTGGACACAAGTCGAACTTAATTAGAGGAGAGAAGGTAGAGGTGTTTGAACTTGTGTTCGGACATACAAGTTCGGACACAGTCTGAGACTTATATGCTAGACTCGTCCTTGCACCCCGTCCGAACTTACATATTCGGACGGAAGTTCAGACACGAGTAAAAACACAGAAAACAGAAGGCGCAAAGGGTCTGTCCGAACATACAAGTTCGGACA
Organism: Limonium bicolor; assembly: GCA_023374045.1. Classification (NCBI taxonomy): domain Eukaryota; kingdom Viridiplantae; phylum Streptophyta; class Magnoliopsida; order Caryophyllales; family Plumbaginaceae; genus Limonium; species Limonium bicolor. The sequence continues at coordinate 315,445,712 of CM041777.1, read as the reverse complement.
GACGTACAAACACAGGGATTTGCAGTAAACTTCCAAAATCAACCCAATTGCTACACATTCAAAACACAATTGGAAGCCAACACTTTATGTGGGGTTTTGCAGGCATTATAGGAGTAAAAACAACGAGAGAAAGCAATCTCGAAAATGCATTAACACCGACAGACAAACTCAAGTTCCCAAATCCCCATGGTCGAACACACAAGTTGAATCCATTCACCCCTACCTCGATCAATTCACAGAGGAGACTCGAATCTGAAGTAGAATCAGCCACACCCAACACACAGACCAACGCAGAAGAAACAACCACTGATTTGCACAATCATAATGAAGAAAAACCCCAAAATCAGAGAAGCACCGAAAACCCCCAAATCTGAAAATATAACTCTACAACCCACAAACTCAAACCTGATTCCTGACGATGGAGACGCAGCAAAGGAGAACCGAACAGCCAAGAACCGACCAGTAGAGAATCAAACAGCAATAGCACATAATTCAACAACAATTCACACACCAAAGAGAGGAAGAACGCTCTGGAAAGGAAGAAGGGAGAACACACGAACGCTCAGGCGAAGTAACTGGAGATTGGGAAAATAGAACGTGAGAGGAATAAGGGAATTAATTCCTTTTTTAAATCCTTACCAAAATTAGAATGGTGCAAAAGACCTCCTTGTCCTTCCCTTTAGCTCAAAAGACCTCGGTGTCCTAAACCATAATTAATCCAACTTAAATCATGACAATGTAACGAAATAAAACTATGGGTTATAACACTTTGGCTAGACCAGACCACCTCTAAGGAGCATAACCAAACGTGAATCCCACATATAATCTCTTTAGTTAGGTAATTCCTAGCCATAGGTGTTTCTTCAGAGTCAATTCTTAGGGTTCACACACCTTTTTTTCCTTCTTTGTTTGTTTTGGTTAAACAAGGTGGTGGCTCGTATTCTCGCTGTACAGGTGTAAGTCCGTATGGGAACATTGAGACGAGAATATGCTTTTTTGACACTTCTCATCAACTTCTTCCTGGAATAGTCAGACATTTAGTAGGTCTTGAGGGATTTCGGGAGGGTTCAAATCCGCACCCTCGACATATTGATAATTAAGACTTAGGCCATAGTCAGAATTTTCCCCCCTAATACCAAAAAATCACCCTCTACGAGATTCACCAAGCATCTTGCATAGTTAATGTTACTTTAGCCACGTGGTCCGATGTGTGCCAACATAATGGCAAGGATGGCGTCCTACATTGTACATAACAAACTTATTAATGTCTAGTGATGATGTGACAACACAACGAACAAGAAGACATCCTGAACAGTACAAGACTCATTCATTTTTTTAAGTGAGTTTCACTCATATATGAATCAAGACTCACATGTAGGGTTATTTTTGTTGGCTTCAATCTTGGAGATTATAAGTAAGATAAGGATCATAACACAAATCAACAACTTCTTATTTTAAAATAGTCGTGTAGTAGTGAATCACGATAAAATGTCTAGCTCTCCACCGCCTATGTAATGATGCTGCAAAGAAAATAAACTTAGAGCTGAATGAGCTCCTCTTCAGCATGGATTCATGTAACTATCCTACAACGAGGATGAAGGCCGAATGTGTGTTCCAGTGTCTGCAAAATTTACGAGATGAAATAACTTTTACATCTTCTTGATTGGTTGGTTCATCAACTTTTGTGTAGAGGGGAATGGCATAGAGGCACACCAGATGGACGGAGAATTTCCTTTAAGTAAATCTTCTAGAATGATGTACATACATAACCATAATGCTAAATAATATCTTGTTTAATAAGTATCACACACATAAATGCTCGTACAACCAACAAAATCCTCTCCTCATTGTCAATGCTAAGACCCATCAACTAGTATGCATCATCTAATATTACGATTACCTTCCCAAAATGTAGCTTACATGTATGATTTTTGGGTCATCAGTTTTCAACCATAGCATTAACTGTAACATATCAGCTTATACCTTAAAATATGTTAAACCACACAAACCAGCAGCATTAACATAGGTTCTAAGGCATGATGTCAAAGTGCAACAATCATATTAGAAAATCATGAAAAAGTTATTGTTTTCTTTTTGGCACATTCTAGTAACAATAGATGTAATACTGTCATCCCACACCGGGGTATAAGTAGTAATGTAAATGGTTTATAAGGATACATATGAGATAATTACAAAAACAAGACTTCCACTTTTAATCCAAAGTGAGTACAAATGGCTTAAAGTGGCTAGTTTTCAAGCTCGAATGACTTGGAGCTAAGTTGTTGGACGGTTTCAATATGGGGTGTTACAGATGGTATCAGAGCTGGCTCAGGACCCTGTCGGGATGGGATATCCGACACCTACCGAGGAGGTCCATGAGACTTGGATGTTAAGCTTGCGACAAGGATGTCGCATTCTTTAAGTGGGAGAGTATGTAATACCCTCATCCCATCCCACATCGCGATATAAGTAGTAATGTGAATGGTTTATAAGAATACGTACGGGTTGACTACACAACAAGGTCTTTTACTTTTAGGCCCAAGTGGGGATAAATGGCTTAAAGTGGCTAGTTTTCAAGTATAAGTAGCTAGGTTGTTGGACAGTTGCCCATATGAAGTGTTACAACAGATAATATAGAAAATTTTCTTAGCACCTAACACAACACAACAAATGGATTTACAACACTTGTACCAATGTAAAATGCTTAATAAAAAAACTTACTGGATCATCTGGGCATAATGCAACCGGTATAGGGAAGATAGATATGTGAAGAATTCTTTCACATCAGATCCGTCATCAAGGATCATCAATTGAAATCTTGAAGTCATCGTCAACATATGTGTTACTTTGGAGCTTGTTAGAAAAAAATACAATAACTTCCTAACTCGCACACGTAACTAACTGAAATAGACAGAAGAGGTCTATGTGGTGTGAGTATGGATGAAATAATGCCTCATTCTTAGCTCTTTTAGTATATGAAAATGAAAACTGGAAAATTCCCTTAGATAAGGCGCTTTCAATACAAAAGTGAGCATAAAAATGAAGGATTGATTACATATAGACTTTTATCATACATGGATTGTTGCATATTACATTCTAGTGTCTTTTGCTATGCAAAATCACAGCTATTTTCTTTTTTGTTAAACTTACTAGAAAATTGCCCGTTAGGTTAATGCGTTTTCTAACTCTACTTTCTAGTCCCTTTTGTAGAAAATCCCTATGGTAGGATGTTTTTGGTTCGAGTACCAGAAAACTCACTAGATTTAGTCAATATCCAACTTTTTTTAGTAGTTCCGTGTAAATAAAAAGAAACACAAACAAAAGCATCACATGTAATCTAAAAAAAATGAAGTAAAGATGAAGCATTGCTTGTTTGTTAAACTAATTTTACTTTCAATGCAAATCTTACCTTTTCACTAATCTGATCTTACTACTCGCAGATTTTTTTTTGGAAAATAAGACATATATTTAGTAAAGAAAATGGTTACATACTTAGTTTCAGCTAACAGAAGTTAAAGAGTAATAAGTGACAAATAGGAGGGTAGATCAAGGCTTCCTAGTGGACTAAACAAGACTAATAACTTGGAATTAAAAACTACCATTCAAACATAAACGGTCACTTGGAGAATTTCAGGAAACACCAGGGCCAAGAGGGATTAGCCCATGGCAAGCTCATAAGGAAAGCTAACTGAGGTCAATCTTGTCCTAGAGGATGATTGCCTATCCAGCCAGCAAAAGGAGCATCCATATGGTAGGATTGCTAGGAGAAGGATCTTCCTAGACCAACAAAAAGATGTTTCGCAGAGATTCCAAAGATGGTGACAATAACCAACCGCAAAACCCAAAAACAAACTAAGAAAGAAGATAACTTAATCCCAGGGAACTTCCTAAACATAAGCTTAAAACAACCCAAGACCCATGCATGACATTAGGCCTGACCCAAGAAATGCTAGCTGCCACACCACCCACCTCAGGGACCCATGTAGCTAGCCCTCCTTGGCCTCATTCTACATGGCGACTTTGATCCAACGTCGAAGCCACCTAAATTGTTCTCGGTCTCTTAGAAGAACTTGAACTTTGATCGGTGCTTGAGGCAAGACTTAACGTTTGGCCCCATTGATGTCTCTCAAGGTCATGGACACCATGCATTTAGAGTCAGAGCTCGAAAGACCGTCCGTCAGCCGTCTCTTGCACCTTCCCACAGTCTTGTCGTGCAATGAACCACTGTCATGAGCCTAGGCATGGTTTCCATGTGAGCACCCTGCCCTTCAAATACGATCTTGTCGTTGTGCAAGAAGGTTGAAAGCTATGCCTTCATGAGCTTGATCAAAAACTAGAGTTTCAGACAGATGGAGAGAATGTGCCCTGTCTTGGAAGATCTCTGTACTTAGTTACATGCCGTAGGGGGCGGGAGCATTAGCAGGAGAGAACACTGATCCACCATGTGAGTTAAGCGGCCACAGCGCGCACAAACCAGGGGCATACTATCGTAAGATAGACCAAAGTAAAACTCATTACCATCTAGTGATAACTTGATGGAGCAATGGATTGGGTCGTTCAAGTCGATGAGGATCTTGAATCTCATAAACCGACGGCAGAAATGTTCAGGATCTTCCATGATGCCTGTGAAATGTCCGAGTTTCGAAGCCAACACTGCGGCAAAGTGAATGTTCCCATGAATTCTTGAAACTCTATATACTCTGATCCAAAAGGGTACTTATCGGGACTCATACTTGTCTAGAGGAATGTCTAGCTTGATAGTTTTCAGACTAGGGGCTCCAAACAAGCTGCGTTCATAACCACTGTGGACTCATATTCCACCAAGAAAAGATTTAGCCTGATTTTATAAAACCTGAAACCGCCCAAACTGTGCCGTAAATTTCAAAGAGAGATTACTAACGAGACGGATGAGACATCAGACGAGGAGAAAACCCAGGCTAAGGCAATTTGGTCCATATGGTCAGGGGAGCTATTAACGTATCGAAAGATCATTTTCATTTGAGAAGGAGGATGATGGTTGTAGGAGAAACAGGACAATGACAAGCCCTAGTGGCTTGATCGTGGAGAACTGATATCCTCGAACCAAAGATCTTGGGATCAAAACTTACTTCATTTATATAAAAGGAGAAACAGGGCAATGTTAACGCAAAGAATTGCCAAAAGAATGGAGTGGCCAAAGCGAATCCGAAACAAATAAAAGAGATTAGATTGAGGGAGGAGAAGTGAGGAGGTGCATGGCGAAGAGGAGGGATTCAAAGGATGTAGTGCATGCAAGTATATCAGTGGAAGATGGATGGGCGACGGTGAGGGAGAGGAAGAGGGAGGTTTGTGGGTGGGAGTAGGCTGAATATTACCCTTGTTCCCAAAGGCAAATGGGATGATTGCACTGCAACTAATTACTTCATGCAGCTGCCTCGGTTTTGCAGGAGACGAAGGGGCGAAAAAGCATAGGTCAGGGAAGCAAACACTAAAGCTGAAACCGAACGAGATGGAAAGGGAGCACCCGCTTCGGGGGAAAAAGATAAAGACAACTCTTTTACTAGTCCCGGTTTACCTCAGAAGGTACACCAAAACATAACAGACATTTTTTTTTTATAAACCTTGGGATACTTTCATTCATAACAGTTAATCAAATGGGAACCACATATTACAGAACCTCCCAGGTTTGGTGAGCATAGGAGCCACCTCCTTCCACAGAATAATACAAACCGAGATAATATTTACACATCTATATCTACTTCTAACCATAGTTATAGATTCAAAAACATGGCTCTTATTCAGCCTAATATAACTATCAGCTCTATTAATACCTCCTAGCCTAGGATAAACCCCGGCATTATCCCAAAAAGGAGTAATCCTACCGAGCTTAGAATTACTCCACTCAAGGCTGTTCCAATCTGCCCTGTTTGTTCTATTCATCCTCTTGCTCACCACCGAGGACTTAGCATACCAGAGGTGATAATCTTTAGTACCTAGAGACTTGAATTCCATCCAGATACTCCACTTGATTGATCTTTCCATTGGATTATAACACAAGCTTAGGCTACCCATCAAGATGACAAGCTCCAGGGCTATTTGGCGTGTTAAAATTCCAACAATATGCACATTCAATGTGCTTGAGATCTTTCTAGTAAGATTCTGAAATATGAACTTCAGTAAATTCAGATTCCACTTCCTTTGAGATTTCTGTGTACCCTACTCTTTGATCAGCCACCTATTCTCATCCTTTCTAACCTTGCTCCTCCTTTTCTTCTTCTTCCTGTTATACAGTTGCACCCCGAATATCCATCTAAAAAACCTCCCTCTTACCAGCTGAGAGATCACACCATTCCCCTTCCTGCAACTTCCCATCTGCACCTGATCCTGTTTTTCCTAGAATACCCACTTCTACTGCTGAGGTCATTCTTCTCGATCTGTCTTAGAAAAGCTTGCCCCTCTCACTTTCAGATTGAGCCCAGCTTCCTGATATGCTACTAGGAGGAGACCCAGCCCCCAGTAGCACAGCTTTAAGAGAATCATTTACCTTGACTGCCTTGCTTTTCAGCAAGATCAGACCTAGACAGACAGCCCTTTGGGTTTCCCAACTCAGACATGGTTTTATTACCTTGTGATTTAGCCCTTCTGTTATTTTTCTTATATGGGGACTGTTTACCTTTCCACTTCTTTTTATCTTCATCTTCCTCTGATCCTAAACTAAAAACCTGCTTTCCTTCTCTTTGAATCACATTAGCAACCAGCTAATGGATGAAGCGGAAAACATAACAGACATTTGATATCACATCTCAACTTTTTGCAATCAGTTCTTTCTCCTCTCCCCGTGTTTTTTTTTTTTCTATCCTTGCAGCCAAGCGCAAATTTGCCAGTAGGTGAATATCTCACAGTTTAAAACCCAGTGCAATTTTCAATAACTGGCCCAATTACAATCACGGAAGTAACGCTAGCGAGCAAAACAAAGTGGTACGCGCAAAACCACTCAAACAAACTACCCTAATATATGTTAGATCCTGCTAGGACCTATTTTACAAGTCCTGAACGTAATCATAAACCAAGAACTGCTCATAGAGAAGAGAGCCATCCTCGTTGTAATGCAGCAAGTAGTAGCAATTGTCGCAGAAATAGCATGGATTCTCCCCTGCCCATTTGTCATCAACGCATACCTTTGTAGCCTTGTACACTTGACACACACTACACTTCTGAATCCGGAATTTCGCTTGATGAGCCAATAAGGGGTAGGCTGCTCGATTCTGCATGTCTTCTGGGTGTATCAACCTCATGTCCCGGATCATTATCACATGTTTGCAATCACCCTACAGAGAACAAGCACAAAACGAGGAAACAGATGTAAATATGATCCCACAGACACTTTCAGGCGAAGATTGAACAAAGCAGAGCAAGAAAATAAATGCAACTGAAGTGAATCAGGGAAAAGTTTCCTTTAGAGCCTTATCCAGTGTGAACTGCCAGTCTTAACTTAAGATGAAACCTCTCTACACGCTCAAGTGAAGTCTTTAAAATTTAGCAAAAATCTCAACTTCCGGACTATTGATGTCAATCACTCATCAAATGCCAACCAAGCCCCTTGTTTTTAAATTTTTACTAACGGAAGGAAATGCCATGGAACTTCAATGATGGTAATTATGACATTTTCTCTCCACAATCTCCGAGACATTTATTATGCGCTGTTACATTTCACTGACACTAATGCAATAAGGAAAAAACAGACATGTCTATTGTCACGGTCAACTACGTAGTAGTAGTCTTCTGCAAATAAGGTCAAACTCTAAAAGAATCCAAAAAGTGAGCATCCATATGTGGGGAATACAATGATTAACCTAACATCTCAAGGCATGAAACTAGCACCTGGTGGCAATAAAGGTACCCTGCACCAATGCGAAACTTCAAGTCACAGAACCGAGTTTTCTCCATTCTAACCGCTCTGAAGGTAGGCGTGTTTGCAAAACTTTGATTGCCCACAATAGCCTTGTGATGTTTCTTCATTTTACCAGATAAAATATGATTCCACTTTGCAGCTGCATCTTCCTTCGAGTTCTTTAACCAATCAAGGATAGGTTTACTATAATCAACAGCATTGGGATCCCTCATATCGTTGCAGAAAAGGTCCTTCAATATTAAAAAGCTAAAGTTAATCCAATCAGATTCCATTGAACAGTAAAAAAACTTAAAGAGTGTACACAAGTTGATCTAGTCATACTGATAGTACCTCAATGAGAAAATATCCAGAAGGGTCACTCTGTCCTGCTTTGTGCATAATTACATTGGTTAAACAATAGATTGAATCCTTCAATTCAGTCAGGAACTGCAGGCCTAAGACTGCAATCTCCTGAACCTGTGAGGAATAATACAGAAAAATGATGCATGTGCCCACAGCACTGGTAAAGCACAGGAATACTGAAACACATATCTTCTCAATTAGATTCTTTGGCAATTCATGTAATTCTCCTTTTAGACCTTTAAATTGTGACCCCATCAGATAAAATTCAAAAGGGATAATAGCAGCAAATTTAAAAATCTATGTCCCATTAAAGCAGATGATTAAATATCTTTAAAAAAAGAGAGCCTGACTGAAAGAAGGAGAAGAAAAGAAAGGAATTTCACAACACAAATGGGTGGAAAGGTGCAAATGAGTCCGATTCATCTCCAGCTCTCATTTCTACACCTAGAATAGATGGAAAATGAGGATGCACTACAAAAGAAGAAAAAGATGGATCTAAGGAAAATGCAAGATGACACAGTGGGTCTATAACAATTCAGCAAACATGTAAGGATGAATATCCCTCTAATCGCTAACATCTCACCAGCTTATAGCATCTTTTCAGCAAAAACATCACCTCAAGCATCAAAAAAGCGACTTTTTTTTCAAGGAACTTAGTGGCTGATAGGTTTAGCCTATCTTTCTCCCAGTAATCCTCCTAATAGGCCAATAGTCTAGATAACAATGTACGGATGTCCCCTTTCTAATGAATCTAATCCCCGTACCATCTATTTATACTAGTTAAGTGCAGAGCAGAATTACCCTTAACTTAATCCCCCCTACTAAACCAATAATCCTAGTCCTAACAGTGGCCAATAGAAAAATACAGCAGAAGAATGGTGAAAATTAATAACGCTGTATGCAGTGAAAATACATTCTCCTTCAACACCAAATGTCAAGATAATATTCATTTGACTGGCTCAAATCACAACTCATATATTTTCAAGCAGATCTCTAACACCCTTTTTTTTATTAAATATTACTAATAAACTATTAAAAGTAGTTTATATTTTCTGGAAATAAAGTAATTAATTGGCTTCTGAACATCATAGACCTGAGCAGTAATGCCTTAAATGAGAAACTACAAGCAAAGAAACCTTTTTCAAGGATGCTCTGCTATCATAGACCTCAACAGTAAGAATCACTTCCGGATACCTTATGCGCAAATGTTCACGAGCATTTGACGCCTTCATCTGCCAGATATTGAAATGAGAATATTTTTAGTAGCAAGAATATGCATTAATGCCCAAATAGGATTTTTCAGATCGGTTATTTAGAATATAGCATATCCTGCAAGATTTGGCTGTCCAACTTCACATAACTACACACATCACTCAGGATCAAAGCTATGGATTTAGTACACAGGTCAAAAGGGAAACCTTAGATGGATTGACCAAGAACTCAAGAGTTCTCAGCCTTCCAAGATTTTCAGAAGAGAAGGGAGCAAGCTTCTTTTTCCTGCAATTATCTCTGCAAAAAACAAAGCAAGTTGGCAATGAAAAGAGGTAACTGGAAGATATATGCTAACAAAGTAAACACCATTATATCACACATACTTGAGCGAGTGAAGTTGGGCTGAAGCTCTATCTTCCTTTTGTTTCTCCCGGAAACTTGCAAGCTCCTCTAACTTTGCAATAACATTGTCCTATATAATAGAAAGTCCACGCCACTGATCAAAAAGAATGTAGGAAGCATAGGTTTAAGGATACAAAGACTAACCACACACAACATATATAACACATCATGCAAACTGTGTCATGACTAACACAAGCTTCCAATGAAATAGCACAAGGAAAACCATACCGTTACAATAAACAGACAAGAGGTTATGGACCAGGGGGGGACCAAAACTTTTATAACACAATTCTGTAAAAAGTTGAAGTGACCCCAAGGTTTCATATTTAGGGTCCGCCACTGTTATCGACATAGTAAACCCCATGTCCAATGTTGAAAAGGAAACACGTAGAAATTCCGTTATTGAATAACATCGAAGGCAACTGAAATTCTCTTCACTTCTAAATTGTCACTTTTGTCACTAAAATCTGATCATACAAGCAGCATCCTGAATAAAAACAAGAATTAACGTAACGTAGTTTCAATTGTCACGACCAGAAAACAACTATCTCAGACACTAAGGACATTTGATCTAACACACTAATAAGAGGCTCCGCATCCCCATTACATGATAAAACAAGCTAGTACATGACAACACACTAATATGCTTCGCATTTTCTGAATGTGACAGTTAAATAAACAAGACATACAGGAAAAGGTCGTAATGTGCAAATCAAGAAACATACAATGACAAATGTAAAACAAGGAAATCAAGCGGGTAGAATACTTGGAATTTCACCGGTTGCCCGTGTGTAATCTTTTTTATCCCCTTTTCCTGGAGCTTGGATCTTTTTTTTCGAGTTTTTGTCACAGCTCCTGAAGAAGAGCTAACTGCAGTCTCTTGTGGGGTTAGGCAACTCATTTGTTCAGAGCCTTCTTCTCCATTCAGTGTTCTGTCATCTTCCCTGCAAATAAGTTTCCAGAGAATAGAAGGTCAGGTTCATGACATGATCAAGTTTATATATTCACTAAAATACTTCAGATTTGGGCAAACAAGTTCACAAACCAATTTCACATCAGCAAAAAAACAAAAGCAAGTTCTACTCTGATGCGAGCACATAAATTTCAAAAAGAATTGAAAATAACCACAACTTGCCTCGGAATGGAGAGATTATCTGGCAGATATGAAGAACTTTCATCCACTTCTCTTTCCTAGGGTATTAACAAAAGGATGAAATAATAAGATGAACAGGAAAAAAGGCAACTGTTTCAGTTATCTATTAACATACGACTCTATAAAATGTCACCAAACAATAGATCCTATAAAAAGAAAATGAAGATCTTGAGTTAAGATCACGGAGAATATGTCGTACCTTTTGAAAGGCTTCCATCATAGCCTGATTTACTAAATCCTCATCTGCAATGATTCTAAGTTCATCTACCCTGCGAAATGAGTAGAGCTTTGATCAGTGCATGGAAAGCACACAAAACCTATAACATAATACATAGAAAAACACAACCTTACAAGAGTTGCCACTTGCCACAGGTCATGAGACCCAGCGATATATAGCCAATTTTTATTATTGCAGCACCACTACCACCAGTTGTAAGTTGCAAAAGGGAGAGAAAAGAAAAGGTCATACGAAATGTCTAGCTCGTCCTCATTGGATAAAAGATTTGGTTTGGAACACAAGTCGACCTTCAAACTCTCAAGTTCATGGAAGACTTCTGACTCGAAGTCAGGAACTCTTGTGACTGGACTGACGAAATCAGGAGCAAATACTGGCCCTCCCCTAGCCATCAATGGATAAGCGCCTTCACAGTCCATCGCTGCAATGAACCAGGATAAAATCAAAACGTCAGCACTACTGTATAACAATAACATACATATACTGCTCCGACGAGTTTCGTCTGACACCAGGTAAAATCTGGAAATACATGGATAATTCATTCACCCAGGTGAGCAGACATGACGCCCAGTTGCAGAATCATGATCAACCATTACATAAGAATACAAGATACAAGTTCGGCCAGGTAAGACATTTTGGAGCACTGAGAAGTTTTCAGTTGAAATCAATGGATGTTAAAAGTCAAATAAGCCGCAACCTTGACAGAAAGAGAAGGTAAATTCGGAGGATTAGTGGGACGGTGGCTGCGATGAAGTGAAATTCAGAGACCAGACAATAAGAGCGTGAGAGTATTAGGGATAATTTTAGACTAGTGGAAACAACTGTTGACATGGGTCTCGTTAGAAGATTAAAAAAAAAGCTTGCCGAGATAGAATTTTGATGAAATTCACAGCAGTGCGTCAGCTTCAAACTTTGTGACCATCGGCTTCAGTTTGAAACTGAGGCAGGGCCTACTTCTTACCTGTTTATTTGTATGTAGGGGTGTTCATACAGTTAACCGAAAACCAAATAAGCTAAAACCGTTCGGTTTTTCAGTTAATCCAGTAACTGAATTACAGTTTCATAACCGAAATAACCGAAATTTTAAAACCTCATATAACTGATAACCGAACTGATTTAATTTCGGTCATTCGGTTAACCGAAAAACCGGAAAAACCAAAAAAACTGAAAAAACCAAAATAATTAGCAAAAACCAAAAAACTGAACAGAAGCTGAAAAACTTAAATTACACAACCGAAATATCCTAAAATAAACACATGACATACGATATTGTGTGGCAAAGAGTAATTTGCAATATGCTCCAACTCTACCATTTAGATCTGACTAAAATTATAAAAAAAACCACAAAACAAGAGGAAACGATTCCAAAATAATACTTCCACAATTCTTGTTCAATCTATCATAGTTATGACATGAACTCTACATCCATTTTACTCAATCTTCCGCTTGATAAACCACTCCAGAATCCTAGTGATGCTCCCAACCATGAAACCCGCCAAGCAGAAATATGAACGCCGCCTGAAATAAGAGGAACAAAATGAACATTCAAACCAAAGACTTCAAAGTTAACTAGAACTATGATGAGAGTGCGTATAATTGATTCAACTGAACAAAATCTGGAATTGAACCGATAAGGTAACAAGGTGGAAAAGGAAAGATAAAATCAGGAATTAAACCTGCCTAATCAGGGAGACCCTGCCTATTCCTCTAAGAGGCCAAAACATGAATATTCTTATCGATGGTTCTAAGCTACAGCTACTATTTCCTTAAATAGCCAATTACTAGGAAGAGTTGTCTTGGGCAAGGGGTAAGCCCAAGCCATTTCCCAAACTACCCTTAGTCTCCTGTTGTAGTCCTATCATTCCTCCCCTGTTAAACCACCTTGTCCTCAAGGTGGTGCATTATTTGTTGAAAAATATATATATATTTTTGAGTCCAACTGGTGTTGTTGTCGCTGTACCCCTTTGCTGGTTTTGAGGATTGAGGGTTGCACCTCTTGGTTCCCACTGTGGTCACTGACCCTTGACTGCCTTATAGAATAAAATACCCGGCGCCCAAATCTTTGAGAACGCAATGGCCTGTTAGAAGAGTGATGTTTGGGCTGACAAAACATTACTCCTACAGTGGGCCTTTTTTCTGGTGAGTCAATTATTAGCATGTCAGCGTTCTCATTTTTCAGCCCATCTACTGCTTTTTTTGAAATTGAGCTGGGTCCACTGGAGTTTTCTCCCACATGAAGACAGGTGAACCCTACTAGTAACACCTGTAATCTTCTGCCACCGTCAACACATGCTGTCCCACCGATCATCCCTTTTTTAAAATTTCCTGCCGTTATCATTCCTTCCGAACTTACTACCCTCATTGTTGTCCTGGATTTCTTGAAGACATTGAAGTCTATATTTCTTCGTGAACTGCTACAGCAAAATCGTGCATATTTCTTCCGCTTTCTCCAGGCTGTCAATCTCATTCTGTCAGTTGCATAAACCCTTTTCCGCCTATTCTCGTTTGGCTTGGGTGGTGATCGTGGATTGGAATCCAGTTTGACAGTGCAAATTTTTGTCTGGCTGCTTACGTCCACCATTGTCCATGTTTTTTTCCCCCTTTCTCCTCCGGCAGTCGTTATCACCTCCTTTTGACTATTCCAGTTTGTTGATGTTGAATCAGCCATTGGAGCACGCCTTGGATGGTATGACAATGGTGTGGACTGGTAACCAACTTCTACCTCCACTGTTCTTTTGATCGTAATAGCATTCCGTCCTGGGTAACTAACCATTACATTTAAGCCTGCCTTTGCATTATTCTTCCTTCTTTTCCTTTCCTTGACCCGTTTTCTCCTTTTTCTTTTCTTCCGACTGATTTTCTTTTGCATTCTACTATTCTCAGATTCTACAATTTTTTTCCCTAGATTAATGTGTTGGACATACCTCACCCCCTGGTCTCGTTGTGCCCACTCATTCTCCCTCCTCTCTCTTTTCTTAATCCGGATGAGCACCCGTTTTCCTACTTCTGGGCTTTGCTTTATTCCGGTGAGTGCCGATCTATATTCATTGAAGCCGTCCCCATTTCTCTTCACCAGGAAGGTATTCTTCAGTCCAAGAGTCGCTTCCTCTGGTGGTGTCGGCTGCTCAGTCTGGACTGCATTTCTGGGTTCCCAGGCCATTGATTCGCTGACTGCTGTCTTCTCCACCTTTTTAATGGTGGATTGTATTGTCTTCTGGGTCTGTTTGGGTTCTTTGAGCTCATCCTTTTCCAGCTGTCCCTCTAGGAAGCTAAACTTCAATCCCAGAGTTGCTACCTCTTCGGAAGGTGTGATCAGAGGGTTGACAGCCCCCCTCCAACCTGGCGTGAAGGATTCCTCCACGTTTTGGGTCGACCGCCTCAACCAACTTCTGGGCTTTGGTGCTTGCAATGGTGTGTCCTTGTGGGTTTGGTCACTTCTCCACCGACTAGTATGCTCTTCCACTTTTCTTATCATTTGCTTTAGGATCACCAAAATTTCTCGATCAATATTCTCCATCACAAGGACCGTAAGGCTCTGATACCAAATGATGAGAGTGCGTATAATTGATTCAACCGAACAAAATCTGGAATTGAACCGATAAGGTAACAAGGTGGAAAAGGAAAGATAAAATCAGGAATTAAACCTGCCTAATCAGGGAGACCCTGCCTATTCCTCTAAGAGGCCAAAACATGAATATTCTTATCGCTGGTTCTAAGCTACAACTACTATTTCCTTAAATAGCCAATTACTAGGAAGAGTTGTCTTAGGCAAGGGGTAAGCCCAAGCCATTTCCCAAACTACCCTTAGTCTCCTGTTGTAGTCCTATCATTATGATGACCGGGACCACCTCCTCCAGCTAGCTAGAATATTCTCAAGTAGTGGGAGCAATAACATATTTCTGTTATGCTGTATTTCAGTCCTATCTTTCCCCATTTGTCCTTTTCTCTCTTAGCTTTAGTATAAATACTTAGTAGACTAGCTAGTAAAGGCATCTGAGAACGTTTACCTATTTTGGCCACTAACGTGGATAGGCAGGGCTCTGCCCTGAGGTAGGCTCCTTCGGGAGACTGTTCTATTGCTCATTTCCTGCTTGGCTATTTAGGGTACTAAACTTGTAAGGCTTCTGCCCATTTTCCCTACTAAATACAAGTGTTCCCTAGAGCACCTTCATTGAGAAAGGAGTCATACTCAAGGTTCTATCAGTTTGGTATCAGAGCTGCCGGTTCTGCAGGTGGGTGATGGAGAGAGCGAATTGGTATCTGGTGGAAAAAATATAGGTGCGTGGATGGATAGGATGTCGAAGAATGAAAGAGAGGAGTTGGTGAACTTAGCCAGAGAGATAGACAAAAGGTGTGAGCAAAGAATGGAGAGGCTGAAGAAGCTGGAGGCAGAGAGAGTAGAGAGATCCAGGAGATATGAGATGCCACCAGTGGAAACAACGTCAACATCCATGGATCCATCAACAATCCAAACAGAGCAGTCGACACCCCATGAATTAAAAAAGAACGTCTATCCAACACCACCAGAGGAAGTGGCTCAGGGGCTGAAGTTAATTACCTCACAGACAGAGATGGAGAAAGTAGATGTCAAGGAACACCAGCAGCTACATAAGGGGACAGAGTCAGTCGTCAAGGCGGGGGAAAAGGTGGCCATCCAAAGTCTGGACACAGAATTGAAGGAGACCACAAGTGAGAAGCGTGGACCGAGACCAAATGAACGGGAAGCGGCCCTCATCTGGTTGATTCATGAACCCAGGAGGAAAAGGATGAGAAGGGAAAGACGAGCGAGAACTAACCCAACTCAGCCTCAGAGGATCGGGGAGGTGCAAGGCAGGTTGAAAACAAGGTACTCACAACTTTTTCATCTATTTTCTATGAGAGATAGAGTTGTCGAATGGGAAAAAGGAAGGAGACAGAAAAAATTAAAAAGAGAAAGAGAGAGAAGTGCAAACGGGCTAAGAAAAAAAGGAAAAGGGAGAAGTCGCAGATTGAAGGATGGATTACCATCAAAAAGCTTCCAGCAACGGTGGACATGAACTCCAGGGGGCCAAAGCACGCTGCCCAAACAAAGATAAAGTCCTTGCCACCATTATGGCGGCAGAAAAGAAACCGGAAGGAGAGTGGTGTTGGAACAGCGCCCGTGCTCAGCCGACAATTTTGGGGGAGCAAGAATGACGACAAAGTTGTGGTAGATAAGAGGAATGGGCTGAGAAGGGGGGTCGGTGGCAAGCTGTGGAAGAACGACGACGCGAGAATTAAAAAGGAGAAGAGCAGTCACGTGTCCAATAAGTTCTTAGGGTATTTTAAGAGAGACAGACAAGAATTAATGGGCTCGAGGGTTGCCAGTAAAAAAAGACAACTATTAAACCAGGATAATTTAATTAAATGGCCGATGGAGATTAAGTGTTCGGCTTGGAAGTTAAGTGGGCCAGACTTAATAAGTGCAGCAGCAAGAAAAGTTAGTGAGGGTTGTTTGAGATTAATCGGGCCTGACTTATTAATACCTTGGCCCACATCTTCTCATTTAGTCGGCAGCCTGGAAGGTGGATTTTATTTTTCTAAAATAAGGAACACGAATACACAGCCCCGCCTGAGAGAAGTGTATATACCGCTCTGTCAATCATATTATATTACAGACAAAGTCATGGCTGCTGCTGGCTCTATTGCTGTGCCGGGAACACTAATGTCTTCAAATCCCATCATCCCAGATATCATAACCAGTAGAATGTTAGTGCTGATATTTGACACCGTTAGGTTCAGAATATTTGTACACAACAATCACTATGCCATCACCACCTTGAGGACAAGGTGGCTGTCTACGGGGGAGGGAATGGTACAGCCGTACAGCCATGGGGCCACGATGATGCTACGACTAGACAGGAGCTGTTGGGCCCCAACACTATTGGTGTCACCGGAAGACCCACCTTGAGGACAAGGTGGTTGTTATCAGGGGAGGAATGATGACCGGGACCACCTCCTCCAGCTAGCTAGAATATTCTCAAGTAGTGGGAGCAATAACATATTTCTGTTATGCTGTATTTCAGTCCTATCTTTCCCCATTTGTCCTTTTCTCTCTTAGCTTAGTATAAATACTTAGTAGACTAGCTAGTAAAGGCATCTGAGAACGTTTACCTATTTTGGCCACTAACGTGGATAGGCAGGGCTCTGCCCTGAGGTAGGCTCCTTCGGGAGACTGTTCTATTGCTCATTTCCTGCTTGGCTATTTAGGGTACTAAACTTGTAAGGCGTCTGCCCATTTTCCCTACTAAATACAAGTGTTCCCTAGAGCACCTTCATGAATGGTACAGCCGTACAGCCATGGGGCCACGATGATGCTATGACCAGACAGGAGCTGTTGGGCCCCAACACTATTGGTGTCACCGGAAGACCCACCTTGAGGACAAGGTGGTTGTTATCAAACTAGAAGTCATGTTGTACTGGGCTAGTGCTGGTTTCAGTAGGAAAAAACTGTCCTCAACGTTTTCATGTACACCACAAACAAGATTATTATAATAATTGCTTCTCTAGGAATCTAGAGAGTACAGGGGGGACAACATTAACCAACATCTGCAAAAATATTAAATGACATATATGAAGTAAATATGGGGATGCTTGTGTTACATTAAGATAGTAAGAAGATTTTTCTCAAGCTCTTCTTGTTGCATATCTCAATTGCTCCACACGTTGCTTTTGTTTCCTCTTTTCAGTTCAAAGGGTCAACTCTAATGTAGTACCATGAAAATGTATTGATGATTCAACTCTAATGTGAAATTCAAACTTCACCATGAAAATGTCTTGACGATTTATTAATTTTTACATATAGTACCATGGCTGGCCACGTACATACATATAGGAAGATTAATATATAAGCAAGAAGGGATCTGATGTCGATAAGCATACAAGTACATAACACGGCTTATGTGGATAAAGTACCTTTCCTGCATTCTTAACACTCCAGGTTATTATTATGCTGACCATATCTCATCTCTAATGGTCAATATCTAATCCTGGTCAAGTTTACCCATGATTAGAGACCAGCCTTTTAGTTGGGATAACACATGTATCTTATATGTAGTTGGACTGCAAGATTCGTGAAATTTCTCTTGCACAATCAAGGTAATTTTATACCCAGACTAATCTCCACGACATTCACTGCATAAGATTAATAGCATCCAAGCAGTACGAACGGTCATACTAAACCTAAAGGATTGTCCCACTGATGAAGTCTTTGACCAATAATGAACAAAAAAGCACCTAATCTACATCCGATTTAACACATTTCAGGTTAGATAAAAAATCCAAGACTTAGCAAATCCCCTTTCTGAAATTCCATCAATATTATATAGCTCTAGAGGTGTATTAGAATCCAACCTGACAAGAACTGGAGACTTTTAGATGGCAAGTTGCAGTAGGCATGGTGGCTGCTTGTATACAGCAGCCTATATATTTTTTCACAGCTTCCTCTACGTGTCGCTACCAGAATATTTCATTACAGAGGCTACCATGAATTTGCTATCTAGATTCTAGACAATAAAAGTTCTTGAAATCTAAAGATTTCTACATCTTAAAGTCTATTTATAGCAAATAACTCTGTTTCAGTAAATGTCCCACTTTCAAGGCTATCATATTACAGCTCAAAAACAGGAAACCCACAAGAGCATAATACAGCCAAGTGAATTGTTTGTTCAACCTTGCAAGGAGATACACCTCGATGGTGATCATGTGAAGAACTACAAGCCTATATCTACAATACCTGGCCACAAATTGCAAGGAGTTACGCTCAGTAATCAAGTGAGGCAAATCCAATTTAATAAGCTAGAACCTATCAGCACAATTGATTGCCACAGATGACTCCATTTGATGACGGGTTTCTCAAATAACGTCTTTGACAATTTTTTTTTATTTTCTCTTATGTATTAGTATAATAGCTAGCGGCAATCATCAACGAGAACCATTAATTTAATGGTAATAGTGAAGATTTTAAGAGAAAAAAAAAGTAGGAGAAAATATAATACGGTGAGATGCTCGAAATATTATCAAGAATCGGATCCAAATTGAGTAACTATCTTACTCAAGAGAATCATTGAACTCTGGTATTAAGGATGGAATATGTCAGAAATATTATCAAGAATCGGATCCAAATTGAGTAACTATCTTACTTTTGTATATACTACGGTGAGATGAAGTGTGTGCCTTCTCTGAACAGAGAAGAGGGAAGGCGACGGCGAAATAGTATCAAAACCAGCGTCGCACCTTTTTCCCGGTGAATCGGTGATTGAATGCTTCAGATTCTCTGAACAGAAGAGGAAGAGGAACGAAGAACGGAAGAGGGAAGGTGACGGCGACTGCGGTGCGGCGGTTGGGACTCAGGAGAGGCGACGGCGGTGTGTGGGCTGCGGTGCGGCGGGTGAGACTGAGTGAGAGGGGAGGAGAGTGACTGGAGTCGAGAGATGATTAAGGAAGACTGGAACTGGATTGGAAGTGTAACGACCCAAAACCACCTAGTTCTGACCGTAACACGCAGCCGCACGATCACTAGCTAAGACATGTAAGGTTACTCTCCGACCAGTCCCAAATAGATTAAGCCAAAAGAATTACAAAGCAAGAGTCTAAAATAAATACAAAGGCTACAATGCCAAAAATAATTATAAAGCCCAGGAAGTAAAATTAAAAGCAGACACAAAAGTGGAAGCCTTCAACTAGAGCTAAAACCTGTAAAATGTTAAATGAATAGGAGTGAGCAAACCACAGCTCAGTAAATGATAAACTTCATCAGCATAAGCATGCTCAAAACGTTTTTACAGAACATAGCTTATATATATATAAGTTAGCAAATCAGTTTCAGAATCAAAATCAAACGACATCACCTCAAACGTACGAAGTCAAACGCAAAGTAGAGCAAAACAAAGGTCATAAAGATAACTTAACAGCGGAAGACTTTTATAGAAACCATAAAGCTTTTCAGAAATCGAAAGTCACATATAGACTATCAGAAGGAGGAAACAAAGCATAAGCATAGCTTCTTTACAAAACTCATTTGCAATACAAATCTTAACATCCACAAAACGGAAACCATAAACCAAGGCCGAAAAACAGAGGTGACGAAACGGAGCTGAAGCCACACCCTCGGAATGAGACAAAGCACAAAGAAGGATATCATGTCAGAAGTTGTCTACATTTAAAACTAAACAGAAGCAAATCAGAATCTTATACACATCAGAACGTTATCAGAAACAAAGTTTTTAAGGGACCCTAGTTCAGAGCATACAGAATAGGTCAAAAGACCTCAGATAACAGAACGGGTCTGAAGACCCCAGATAACAGAATGAGTTCGTCGACTCGAGATACAGAATGAGTCCGTTGACTCCAGATAACAGAACGGGGAATGCCCATGATACAGATACAGAAGGACAACCTACGCAGTGCGCTACGGGATAACTCGACCCAATCATCCACGGCTCAAAAAGCAATAAACTAGGTCCCAAAAGAAAGTTGCAGAATCATAACTAAATCTGAATAAAATTAAATAATATATAAGATAAGGGAGAAATGAACCCACTCCATTATTATAGAAAATATACCACTTAATAGCTTATAGGAGTCATAATTATAAACAATAATATACAAACTTTACATCAAATCGTACAATAGAAACTGATTCACATATAAACTATCTTATCGGCAATTATTATAAGCTTGTAGGCTTTATAACTTATATACTATACTCATAAAAAAAACATAAGGAAAACAAATCTACCAGTTTGACACGTATACGATCGAATGGATGTGAAAAACAAAATTATTATATGTATATATTATGAAAAAAAGTTGAATGATCGTGACACATATATTAGTATATATAATAATAAACCTCTGAAATATTTATGTAACTAATACGGTCAAACAAATACGTAAAGGCATGATTGATATATATTTAAATCGTACTTGGATTATGAAATCATGATATTTATAAATATAGTAGCCAACATGTATTCAAAATCCGATAAAGTAGAGCTGTAGCAAACCATTAAAAAAATTATAACCTTATATATACAAAATCGACAGAAATGTATGACTAAATACACATACCGGATTTAGTGCAAACATTATTCACCATATTGGTGATATATCTACATAAATATACTTGGTTACTCACCTCTAGTAATACTAGATGCGAACAACTATTAAAATACTTAAATAGTTAAAATAATGTGTCGGCTGATTTTATTCGAGTAACTAAGCGTATATATACTTCAAACATATAGTATTGTTAAAAGGCCGTACAGGATTCAATACTCTTTGAAAAGTAGTCAGATGATGATTTAGTTATCTCTCAATATAATAATCGAAATACTCAAAATATGCGTAGTAGTAATATGATATAAACATATTTTCAAATTCACCTTGCATACAGACAAATGATACCAAGTTTACAGGATAGAATACGTCGAATCAGGGAAATTGTTTTCGAAAAAACAAATCAAGAAACAACCACCAAGAAGTGTTTAATTAATAGCAATAGGCTCAACGACAAAATAACTAAGAGAATTGAAATCGTTTGCTAATATACTACTATCTCTTGCAGTCATATTGAAGATAGGGTGTTAATACAGAATAACTCTTTTCGCACGAACGAACCATTGAATCCATTTATTACTTATAGGAGATGTCAATCGGAAAAATACTAAATTATATGTATACAGATTCTAATCAATACAAACGCATAATAGGTAAGTGAACCCCTCACAGTTCGCAATTATAGAGTAATTGAATCAACGGAAGTCAAAGTACCACTACAAAAATATGTGTGTGTTTCAACACAAGAAATTCTCAATTTTCGACATAAATATGTGTCAAAAATTAGGAATCAACACAACACCAAAGTGTCGAGTTTGACAACGTTGAAAAAATATTATCAACACAAATAGTTAAGAATTTCTACATAAAATTGCGTCGAAAAAAATATTAAACTAACATAAATTTGCGTTGTAAATGACATTTTCCACTCAAATGATATTATCGATATACGACGCAAATATTGCGTCGAAAAAGTGTATAATTTTCTCAAAAAAAATAATAATAATCAGAAATCACTATCAAAACCAACGTACGCATAGTGACAGATCTACAACATACTAATATAACTGTCCAAATCAGTCTCAATCCCATTCAATCGACCACTCTCAACTGTATATGTCCATATAACATCAAAAACTGGAACATGGGTGACATTTATTAGTTAAGTCTTCATCTGGAACACCAACAACTAATGCCAAGCTCTCTGGTTTTCTACTCTAGTAGGTAAGTTGGGTGCTAAGTATTTTTCCTTGGAGGTTTGATTAACTCCTAACATTATCTATAAGCCTTAAACGTAAAATCAACAGTCCAAAATTTAAAAATCTGGTAAATGCACCTGAAACTCCTTGTTGAGTGATTTTAGCTTTGTCGCAAGGTCTGCCAAACAAAAGCAAACTGATACATAAAAGAGCAAACTACTAGTTTAGGACAGGAATAAAAAACTGTAACATAATAATAAAATCAGCCACGATCGACAAAGAAATTTGTTCTTCAGAGAGACTGTTGCACTAGTTAAGGGGAGGAGATCCTTGACTTTGCTCACAAACAATATATATATATATATTGTTGGATCAATGGTGCTGCATAGACAGCTTACAGATGGGTTTAGCATTAAACAAACATGGTTATATACACCAGCGCATACTGATACATAAAAGAGCAAACTACTAGTTTAGGGCAGGAATAAAAAACTGTAACATAATAATTGAATCAGCCACGATTGACAAAGAAATTTCTGATGTTCTTCAGAGAGACTGCTGCACTAGTTAAGGGGAGGAGAGCCTTGACTTTGCTCACAAACAAAATATATATATAATATGAGATAATCAACTTCTATCAGCAAAGTTCAAGAAGAAAACATGCAAAGAAATTGGATCTTTCATCTAAACAGAAACATAGTATTCCAAGTTGGAATAATGACCAATTCTTTGTTATAGAAGAACAGTTACCTCCCTGAGATACCAGCTGCTACTTTGAAGTGACACCTCACGATCAAACTCTGTTCTTCGATTTACAAGTAGGATCTATTTTAGCTGAAAAAGTGGAAATTAAGAATGCCATTCAGCAAGAATATAGTATAATTAGATGATGAAACTTGTCATGCGTACTAACTTAATCAATGAAGGAGATCACATGGCAAACACTTTACTGAAAGGGAAAAGCGGCATTCAGGATAACTTCAACTGGAGATATAAAGCCCAACAGTAATACAAAAATATGCACGAGTCTCTCAGAAGAATAAATCCTTATATAGAATTCAAAGACATACCAAATCTTGGAGGCTTAATTTACTACCAAAGTGAAACGATCACCTAAAACAAAGATCTTGAATTCAAAATACATCAGCTGCACTAATCATAAAAACATACATGTAGAATTCTAAGGCATCTCTTCCCTTTGCATAAAAACATACAGCAGTGAAACAAAAATTCCGAAGCAAATAGAGTGTGTGATCTTCCACATTCTTAGCTTAATAACAATTTGTAGTCATGGTTTTAAAATCCATATAATGTTTGTCTACAAGTGGGGACAGCCAATTCTCCAGCTCTTTCCTTGTGTCTGCTCTTTGCTCCCTCCTCCAACAGGTTCACGGTAACAATTCCTGATAACCTATTGTTTTTTAGTGATTTTTCTGGTGATCTTTGTCGTGTTTGTGCTACTTTAATTGAGGGTTAAAGGTTGGAATTCGATTAACTCTTGACAAAACCATGGTGTCAGGTAGTTTCTTCGATTTGTTGGATTATACAGTACAGCTAAAGTACAGAACCAGGATCTTATTGTAAAGGACGTGAGTCATGGGAATATATAGGTACTATGTACCAGTTCTTGAGAGTGACGAAATATGGGTTCCAGAATCAACTACAATTATTAGCTCCTCATGTACACATTGATTTGGTTCATGAACATACTCTTCAGTAAACTAAACTAAATATAAGATCAGAATAAAGATGGTAGAAGGAACTCTGTTAATGAGATGCCTTTAAGATTACGCAACAGATAAATAATGCAGATGATTAAAGTCGAAGATTTTTCAGATTTGGGAAGCAGTATTATTTATCTCACTGTGTCAATTATAATGCATAATCAAACATTTAGAGATCTATATCTAGCTAGCACTAGTTATATTATCTTAATTTGAAACTAGAAAACTAGAGCTTCTGGTATAAGAAGATTTAGCATAATTGAGGCTCTACCGATTAAACCACAGGCAAATTATTATATATATTTTTTTGATCAGGAGTGCTGCAAAGACAGCAAAATGGCAGTGGCCATGAGACTGCTACAGACAGCAACATTACACACCTAGATACAACACTATCACACATGAAACAGCAATTCAAAAATTCAACAGAGCCTAGCACCTTAACAGGACACAGCAAGCGTACAATCCTGGTCCAAAACAGACACAACAATATTAGATATATCAGCATACAGATCAAAAATCAAAGCAGCTCCTTCAGATTGGCACAGTTCATCATCAGTCCCAATAGCATCGGGCATGAAATATATATACATACTTTATTTTTGGAGTTCAAAAACATATATACATGAAATAAGAAGATCGGTTTTCACTTTTCAATAGCATCGGGCAGTTTAATTAGGAATGACGAATCGTTTAAGTTATAGCTTTTGCTTAAACATTTGTTTATTTCTATATATGCAGCCAATGTCGAGACAATAAGGTTCGATTTGAAAAAAAATTAAGGACATATCAGCTGAATATGTCGACCATGCTTCTCACACGAGATATGTCCATTGAATAATGTCATGTTACTACTATATTTACAGCAAGAGAAAGAAGAGGAAATCGCTGCTCGAATCGGTGCGAACGAGAGTGAGAAAGAAGAAGCAAATAATGTCCCATTTGAAAAAAATTATAGTCAGATCGAGTGAACGATTGAGTGAGGACATGAAGAGTGAGGAATCGGAACGAGAATAACTGCAAAAAATCAATTTATGAGAAATTAAAGATTTACCGGTTTAATTTCATCGTGCTCTTCATTCCTTCACTACGTTGATATCTATGCAGATAGGATGAAGATTGTAGCCGTATCGAATCTGGAATGACTGAATGCGTTTGTGATTTGGAGAAATGAATCGAGGGTAGCAGTTGGTGAGAGTTTGTGATTTGGTGAAATAGACCGAGGGTAGCACAGGGAGCATCGGCGAGAGGAGCAGCAGTCGAGGGTTTTTTTTTTTGCGTTTTGTTTTCAGATTGGGATGGACTTGATAAAAAGAGTATGGGTTAGTAAGGATAGATATTCCGGTAAAAATTAGACCCAAATCAACGCTGGATATCAACTCTAGAGGAGTGTGTTAAAAAAGAAAATAAATAGTGACGGGAATAAACCTTGCGTGGAAAATAAAATGTTAATTTAGGTCACTTTTTTTGTAGTGTACTTACCGAAATATAAGGAAAATATAAAACTGTGACCTACCATTAATTTGCAATCTTTGAAATCTATAGGGTATATATCTTTGTCAGTAGTTTAGATATGTATATACCCGAATAAAACGAATAAATTGGAAAATAGAAATCATAAAGATAGTAGCAAAATCAAAGACTATATTGAAATATATATATGAGATATGAACATCAATGCGAAAACAAAATCAGTACGAGAGTAGCAGCAATCCACTACATCAATAAGCATTCTTGCCGAATTAAGAGTACTAGTTTGTCAAAAATTATAATTAACATATCACTTTCCATATCAAAGTAGGCAATCAAACACAATACCATGGGGTTTAAACGGAGCGAAAACGTAAAACAAAACCAATCAAGAATCCCCATGGGTGAACACACCCATACCGAATCCATCTACCACCTACCTCGTATCTGACGGAAAGCAAATTTGTTCTACAAACTCCACACATCGCCCTCTTCGAATCCCTTCTCGAACAACAAACTCTCGACTGAATCTTAGAATTCCCAAAATCAAAATTAGAAAATGAGAGAGAAGAACTCAACGAGAAACAGAATCGAAATCCACATCTACAAACCTCAAAGACCACTGACTGACGAACGGATCCACAAGCAAATAATTCCAACGATTTAGACTTGAGAGAGATTGGATGAGAAGGATGTGAAGGGAGGAAGTTTACTTGGAGAGAAGAAACAAGGAGGAGAGGGAGAATGAGCGTGTAAACTGTCGGCGATACGTCAAAGAGGGAGAGGATGAAATAAAATAAAAAAACTAGAAACTCCCTTCCTTAACTTAAAATAAATAAGATAAAAGAAAGAAGTAAGAATAATTAATTAAAATAAGGAAGGGAAGAAAAAAGAAGTTAGTAATTCTTTTACTAACATAAATAAAATCGAAACAGAAGACCCTTCCTCCCCAAGCTAATATAATAACAATTAGAATTGTCATAAACCCCCTTCGCAAATCAGAAACAAAAGAAAAAAAAGGAAAAAAATTTGAGGCACAACAGGAAGACCGAGGAACTGTGAAGTCATGAGTCAACAACCCTAAACTAGAGAAACAAAGTAAAACGACGTGTTTTAGTCATATTATAATTCGGTTATTCGGCGTTAACCGAATAGTGAGTGTGTCAAGACCGAAAACCGAACCGAATAATTATTCGGTTAACCGTATAACCGAAATATAAATTACGGTTAAAAAATTCATCAAAAAAATTGAAATAAATTACGGTTTTCGGTCAAAACCGAATTAACCGAACCTAATGGACACCCCTATTTGTATGCTCTGTCCTTGAAAGATTTCTCTCCTCACATCAAGCATCAGCGCTCGGGTACAGGGCACATAGCAGCATAGGCTCAGCTGCATCCGTACCCGGGAGGTTGGACGACGTGGGGCCGCGCCTGCGAGGAAAGGGTGAACTGCTGGTCACAGCGTGTTGAGCCCACATAGATGTCGCACAAATGGGCTCATTTAATTTTCCTTATTGTTCCGCTGTTAGGGCATGTTTGCAATATGATGTGTTTCTTTTGTGCACTGTGTCTCTTCACTTCACTTCCGCTTACCTTTTTTCTCGTCCCAATTATTGTAACTTCACCAACCGCATGAGCTTGGCTTTACTAACCTCGCTTCGCATTTGTTATGATGTGACCCATATCTGCCCGGGAATACAATTGTTTCATCTGTGCTTATATTATTGAAAAGGTTGGCGTTTGGGTAAGAGCCTAGTGAGGTGGGTAAGTTGTTCTTCCCCTCCTCTGATTCTTCAACCCCAAATGCCTGATTATGGCTTGGTGAGTACCACACCATTTCTCCAAGCTCTTCCTCGTTTCTTCACTGGTTGCATGCGCAAGCTTCATTCTTCTCCCTTATTTTTCTTTTGTACTTTGTTCGACATCTCCTGTTAGGTTTGGTAAGTAATCACCGACGGTGTTACTACATTTCATTGCTTCATTCATGTTCGCCAGATTTAGGGTTTTTACCCCTGATTTTTGTCGATTCGACCTGATTTTTGTCGATTCGACCTGATTTTTGCTCTCGATTCGATTATGTTGTTTTCCCTCTGTCGAATGATGTGTCGTCCTTTAATTTTCTTTTCCCGGTTCTCACGGATCTGGAACCTTGCTAAAATACTTGTTATCCCTTTTCTATTAATTTTTTGTTGGATTTGGCCATCTTCTCCCGTCTTTGCTCAATCGTATTATGATGCTTGGTTTGAGCAATTTTGAGAACTTGAATGCATGCTTGGTTAGGGGATGTCGTTTGTCTAGTTTTATCGCTTGGAAAACAACAATTTGTTGAGGTGTTGCTCTATTTAATTGTTCCTGGCTTTGGGTGACCGAAGGCTATAAACAGGAAGGCTTTGTTTAATTCTTCCTGGTTTCAATATGTTCAATTTGTTGTTGGTTTTTGTAACTTTATTTCATCGAAAACCTTGCTTGGTAAATGAAGATAACATGTATAATGAACATTGGGTTACCAATTTACAATATTTTACGCCTCTGTTATGCTAATAGTTTGTGGCTTTGGGTAATTGACATTTGTGTTGACATTCGTTGGTTTGGCAAGCTTGGCTCGGTGAGTTTGGCATGTTAAATTATTGTATTCTGATGAGGTGATGCTCTGTTAGATTTTGGGCATATGGAATCAGAATTGCTGTTATTCTGTTTGGTAGCTTTCACTTGGGTAGATTTGAAACTGGCTGGTGCTCCTGACGCGTCCTCGACTGGTCACGGACGTATCGTTATCCTATGTGAACTACTTGATAAATGAGGAAAGTACTTGATAAACTCAAACTGGAAACTCCTTTTTGATTGAGAATTTACACACAGAAATTCACTCAATCTCCCTCCACCCTACCTCCGGACTCCGGGACTGTTTAGGATTTTATCCCTAAGTCCTCTACCCTCTCCTGACAGCAGGCCTACGGTTCCCCAACCGTTCCCCGACTGCCAATTTACCAAATACACACAGTATTAACTCACAGACCCAGTCCTATCCAGCTCACCAACTTCCTAGTACTTACACACACTTAGTCTGACTCACGCTTGCTCTAGTTTTCTCTCTTCTTCGTATATGACCAAGATGATTTACATAAGACGTTATACTCATATTTATACAAGTAAGTTAAGATGTGTAACAAACAACCTATGATCTCCTAGACTCTAGGAGTCGTCTACTTTTCTATCCCCAACAAAATAGCCATGCTTGAATATAGGCTGATCTTCAACTTGCTCTGAAACCGTCAGGACACATGTGGCCCTATGGTTGGACACGTTGGAGGTGTGTGCTCAGGTGGTCGGTCACCACTTGCACCTTCCACTTGCCTGATCTTGTTTGCCTCATTAATGCTCTCTCAAGCTTTATTTAATGCTGCGTAATGAGTGCCTTTTAATAGCCCTGGCCTTGTCTTGTTATCTTGTTAATTAATGAACAACACTTTTGTCGTGAGCTAGTTGCTTGTGTGGATGCATGAGTTTGTCGGCACACTTGATGTCTTTTGTCCTTCTACTGCATGAGAGATATGGTTATGTAGTATTTAACTTCTTGTATGTACTAGAGGTTCTATCGGAGCTCTCCCAGACAGGTGCCCGACTGGATGGGCATATGTCATGAACGGAGTGCGCTTGCAACCTTGTATGCTAAGCCACTCTTCTACCGGTTTATCTGAATTATAAGCTCAACAAACATATTAGATAAACAACACATATTTGCTATCATCAAAACTAAAGGATCTTGATTTAACAATTTCCCCCCTTTTGATGATGGCAACCGATACAAAATTGATTTTGGACATATGTCTTGACGTTTGGTATTTAGCTATAGGAATGAGATTATTCCCCCTGAGAGGGATTCCCCCTGAGTTTGTTAAGGGTTAGAAAAATAATCAAATGAGGAACAATTATAATAACAACGACAACCTTATACCGGGCCATAGTAGAGTCTTTCATTAAGATTCAATTACATAACACAAGGTTGATAGACATAAGTTCACAAGTACATATCTTTATTTTCCCCCTTTGTCATACAACAAAATAGGGAGCAACTACACGACTCAAGTTATTGAAAAGGCCATAACATTTCATAGATTAAAGACCACAAGATGATGGAGACATTTTAAGGCTGTGGCGGTTGGGTTCAGCGGAGGTTGCGACATCTAAACCATAGACTTCACCGTCAGAGTAACCATGAAAGTTGGTAGATTCAAATGTGGTTGTAGTGTCCGAGAGTTGTGAGTTTATGGAGCAGTGTTCAATAGACTGACTGGAACTTACGTTGGTAGACCAGGCTGTGAGTGAGTCAGAATCAGGATGTATGTATGTTTGGGCAACATTTTTTCGTGGATGTTTTGTGTACATGAATTTTCAAACGGTTGAGTAGACGGTTTGCTCGTTCGAGCTTGATGAACTTTAAGGTTCCTGTTCCATGACAAGAGTGAGGTGGAATGTGTATAGATTGGAAGAGAACAGCTGAGGACTTGGTCCAGTGATTTATATGGCTGTAGGATAGACTCACCGATTGATCAGGGAGGTGTAATAAATGAGTCACCGCCATGTTGTGCAGTCTAAAGAGTAGGTTTTTAGGTTTCAAGTAATGAAGATGGATTAGTGTAGTGATGTGATGGGAATGTCTCACAAAATTTTGCAATCTTTAATCAAGAAAGAAGCAACCAAAGCAATAAAGTCATTCGTACACAAGATTTACATTCAAAATAGAAAATGTAATAGTTACATTTTAGTTGATATCAAAAGTTGACGTTTTGAAATCGATAGTCAATGGCAGGAAAACAAAAGAAAAATATAAAAATCTAACTAATACAATAATTTCTCACAAGCTTTACTTGAGTCTCTAAGAGACATAGAACTCTCAAGCTATAGATGTTTATCTATAAAGTCTATTGCTCCTTGAACCATGTGTTGAACACTAGGTTTTTCAGAGACAACCTGCATAGCTGTAAGAGTGACTCTTATACGCTAAATAACGTCTCGAGTTGAAGTATCCAGACTGATCCTTGTTCTGTCGTGGACCAGTGAAAGACTGCACTTTCTCTTGTGAGCAGAAGTCCTGGCAAGTGGGCGAGGCTCTGATCATGAGTCATCGCTCTTTGTTGGCTTCTGAAGGACCATAAGCTTCTCCCCTTGGGTCTTGATTCCCATCTTGGACAACATTTCTGAGCAAATGCTGTCCTGAACAGTCCGTGAGCACTCGTGGAAGTGGTCGGTGTCCACTCCAAATTCTTTCAGTGTCGCAGTTACTACTCCCCAATGTACTAACCCTTGATTGACGTGCCTGCTCTCGTCAAGGGTGAGGAGGATCATGGCTGGTAGATCAATCTTCTCCTTCATCCTTAGGGCGTACATAATCCATACATCTCTGGCATTGACGATGTGGGTTTGTTGATTCCTTGGGGTGATGTTGTGGGTGAGAAGGCTGTGGAGCACTCTGTTGGGGATGGACATTTGCACCGCATGGAAGTTCTTCATTGTTGCCCCCTTGTTGAAGAGATGGACCATGTTTCCTCCTTGATGTCCCAATTCATTTCAAGTCATGTCCTTGGGAACGACCAGTCCTTCTGGCTCCAGTTGAAAGTCTTGTAAATCCAAGACTTCGTGATGTTGATGAGGGTTCCTTGGACTTATGAAATTATGTAGTCCTCATCGTCTTCACTCTGGAGAGGGCCTAGGTGCCTTATGTGCTATTTGAGCAGCTATGTGTAGCAGCTGATAGGCTCTTGGAAGAAGTCGACCCATCCTTGAAATTCAAGCAGCTCCAGAATCTTTCAGAGACCCATTTCTTCATCCATTCCATTTCCAACGTCTTTGGTAAGACGGGACAAGACTTATCGTCGACATTTGTAGCTTTGATGAGGGTTGGCCGCAGCTAGTGAAATACCCACGAAATTTTGAGTTAGAATAAGTATAATATATGGTTGGCGTGAGTAGGATGATTATTATATTAAGATGAATATGGTAAGGTTAGGATTAATAGTAGGCCCAGGGAAGTTAAATGATTATCTATTCTATTTTAATGATTATGATTAAATATACTTTCTTTTATTTCCCACCGATATTATTATCTAGATATTTATCTCTACATTCTAATCCTAAGAGTTCAATTCCAGTTTTACTTCTTCCTAATTAATTATTCTTAATTAAAAGAGTTCAAGTCTAGTTTTACTTCTTCCAAATTAATATATATTGGTAAACCCCATTCTTCTCCTGATTTACTCAAGTTATCATTCTAGACCCTTACTAACGTAACAACATTCCTTGTATTTGAATTATTAACTCTTTTCTAATTTCATTCTCTTTCATTCCAAAATAAATAAATTAAATTCCTCTTCAGATATTTTTGCGTTCATCCTTACCTTTACGCAACGTCAAATCGTTTATTTCTCAGCTACTTCAACTAATCATTTGAATAATTATTTATTTGCTTCAACTGAATATTCTTTAAGTGACTTATTTATACTTTTGGATCATTTACAACGTTCACCTAATTAATTTCTTTCCTTTTAAATAAATCGCAAAACTAATTACTGAACATCTTTCCTTCTCAAAATATTATTAATATTCTATTTAAACCGTGAAATCCCCACTCTCTTCTTCCTCACCACGATGTTCTACGCACTACAATATTCTTATTCCTTCTCTCCTAAACTGGCAAATTTACGCTCTTCCTTCTGCCATTGTCAAACCTCTTCCCTGGTGCCAATTAGAATTACAACGGGTAAAGTCTACTACTTAGTTAGTGTATCAATTTATTGGATTGTGTTTGGTAGCTTCTGATTGCTGGTCGTTATATATCTAGACCCCGATTACGACGACGGGCGCAACCAGTAGTTCTGTGGATTATTCTCCTGAAGTGGTTTGACTGTTCAGGTAAATTTCTATGCTCATGAATGTTGGTTTCGTGGTTTACAAATTGGAGGAACATGTTTTGGAACTTCAGTTTTATTATTGGAAAATAATTTATTCTCATATTGAGGTTTTGCAAATTGGGATTCTTCCCCGTGAATTGAGAATGGTTGAATTGGAGTATTTTGGTGAATGATTTGATTGAGGATTTTGGGATACTTTCACAGGAATAACTACCATGTCTTTGGAGCCCGTAGGTGCTCCATATTATTTCTATTGCGCTGCATACAATGACTGCAGTTATGCTCTAGGATCTACTCTATGGACTGATGTTTCATAGGGGGTGTGCACACTTAAGGACTTAGGGTGAGGTGGTGTTTGACGGTCCCATAGGTGACTGTCCTGGTTATTTTGTTTGACGGTCCCATAGGTGACTGTCCAGGTCTTATTGTTTGGGGGTCTCATAGGTGACCTTCGTGTTGGATCTGTGATTGTTTCCTGTTGAAAGCTCCCTACTGATTTTGTTGGTTATTATTGTTTATGGAAAAATGATTCAATTGTTCAAGTCTCTCTCTCGTCTGATTGATAAATGGATTAAATGAACTTTAAAATGTATTTTACACCATGGGGTAAGATTTACTCAGTTTTTCTGATTTGTGCGATCCCTTTGTGTTTTTATCTATCGTTTTCTGATCGCAGGTATTGATGGTTGACTTGGGGATCGGGAATTGCGCTATCACGTAGACTAGGGAAACATGAGTTGTTCTAAGACAATAAATTGAGTTATGATGTTTCCGGAATACAATTTTTTGGTTTATTATGATTACATTACCATAGTTGGATTGAAATATTGAAACTTCTGCAGATTCTCAGATTTCAAGTTTATTCAGTTGTTTTTGTTTTGATCTGGATCATTAGCCTTTGCACCCAGAGGTTTGGGTGTGGCGGTAACACCTTGGATTAGTCGTTCCGCTGTATTTCCATGGTAACAATTGCTATTTTGATATTAGAATGTTTATGCTACTTTGATCTTACTTAAATGGTTGTTTTATACTCTTTCAAACTCTGTTTCTCTTCTGAAATTCGCATTCGGGACCTGTCCGAACGTCTGTCTGGACATCAATGTTCGGACAGGCCCCGAGAGTTTATTTTGTTTTTGTTGTTTTGAGTGTGTCCGAACATCTGTCCGGACTTCAAAGTTCGGACATCATGCGAGGACGAAATCCAACTTGTAAGTATCGACTTATGTCCGAACTTACAAGTTCGGACCAATGTTCGGACGCCTACTGGTTTTAACACTCGACTTGTGTCCGAACTTCCAATGTCCGGACACAAGTTTGGACTCCTTCTGTTTACACTCTCGACTTGTGTCTGAACTTCCCAATGTCTGGACACAAGTTCAGACATTCTCGATTTCCAATTTTCTAACTCTCGACTTGTGTCCGAACATCAATGTCCAGACACAAGCTCGGACACTTGGTTTTTCCCAGTTGGTTTCTTCTCGGCTTATGTCCGAACGTCAGACGTCAGGACACAAGTTCGGACAAATATTGTTTTGTAGTTCTAGGACTCGTTTGAAGTTCGTTTTTGAATCTGTTTGCGCCGTTAGACTCATATTTTCGTAAGCTTTTATTTAAGGTAAAACACAAGGTGTTACATCTGGCTTAACCTTTTCAATCGCTTGAGTTATTGTTGGGGCTGAGGCTTCACGACCACTCGTTTTGTCTGAAAGAGCTCCTCGAGCTCTTGAGTGTGTGGTGATGTAAGCATGGGTTGCTTTCCTTTGGCCAGATTCAGATGTTCATGCTCCTCAAGTGTCAGAATGACTGGTGAGAGTGATTTTGTGTCACTTTCTCCTTTCCGACTGGATCGGGAAGGTGTCAGGGACCGCTCTACGACCGGTAGCGTAGGTTGAGCGGGGGCTTCTTCTTCTTCCTCGGAGTCTGGTGCGGCTAGACTCTTTTCTTGAGCTTCCTCTTCAGTTGAGTGTTCTTTTAGCGACTTCTCGTCACTCTGGACCTCCTCTTCTTCCACTTCGTGAGATATTGGCTCGACGAGGTTAATTGGAGTTGCTTCATCTTCGTCGGTGAAGTAAAGCCTGCAAGTTGTTGGTTCAGGTGTGGAGTGGGCTTTCTTGGGTGTTTCCTATTTGGTTTGGATGCTCTTGGAGGCACGAGTTGCACGGCTGGTAGAAGCATGTGTGAGGCTTTTGCTTTTTGGAATTTTTGGATTCTTGGCTTTTGATTGTTTTGTGGCCATTTTTGAGGTTTTAGGAGATGGAACGGAAGAGGTCATGACTGTAGTTTCTGTGGGAGTTGAGGTAGGAAGAATTTTGGGTTTGAGATTTCTGGAGTGAATGAGAAGATGGAGTTTGGGTAGGTAAGTGTTTATATAGTTTACCTCCTCTGCCTGTAGTTAACCTTCATCCATGACTCGAAGAGTGAGTTGATTTTCCTCCTCTTTGGATAGGCGAGTAAATAGCGGCGCTATGAAAGACTTGTCAGCTATGTGTCGGCGCTCGTCTCTGGGCTAATGTCCCTTAGGATAGCCTTGGTGGTCTTTGAACACTTTGCAATCTTAGGTGCCATGGTTGATCAAGGGTTTTTAGGAGTTTGGTACTTTTCGATCGAGAGTTCTTAGCAAGGCTATGAGGTGAGGATTTTTAGTAGAAAGCTCACTAGAGTGTTTGTAAGAGAGAAAAGAAGTTTATTGTATGATTTAGAGAGATTGAGGGCAATAGTATGATAAGAGTAAAACTCTCATCACCCTTTTAGAGATATCGAGTAACGGTCGGCGACTATTCCTCGTCCGCTCGCTGATAGGCCGTAACGGTACTATTCACAACGGGCATCGGTCGTGACGGTCTGTCATCGATCCGTTCCAAGTAATACGTTTCTATCCATTACACCCTTCCTATTCTAGCCTTACTTTTGTGAAATGGTTGACATATCTGTTTCAAGTAGCCATTTTGACATAATGTTCATGTATTAACTGTACAAGGACCTTTGAACGACATACTTGAAGTGTTGCTGACCTGTTGGTGATTAGTCGTAAGAGTTGAAAGACAGCCTAATCGTGATTAATGAATATCATTCCAAGGTCATGAATAATATTGTTGAATCTTTCTCTACTTAATGGCTTGGTAAAGATGTCAGCTAATTGTTTTTCGGTTGAAATGTATTTTAATCCAGCTAATTCCTTTTCACAACAATCTCTAAGAAAATGATGCCTAATATCAATGTGTTTAGTACGAGAATGATGCACTAGATTCTTGGAGATGGATATGGCGCTAGTATTATCACACATAATAGGTAGCGTACCTGTTTTGACACCATAGTCACCAAGTTGTCGTTTAAGCCACAAAAGTTGAGCACAACAGCTTGCCGCAACTATGTATTCTGATTCAGTGGTTAAGATTGCTACACTTTGTTGTTTCTTTGATCCCCATGCAATCAAGCATGATCCAAGAAAGAATTTTATCCCTGATGAGCTTTTTCGATCAGTTATAGAACCACCATAGTCTGCATCTGAATAACCTACAATATCATAGTTAGTGAATTTTGGCTAAAGTAGTCCAAGATTCATGGATCCTTTTAGATAACGTAGGATTCAATAAACGGTTGTTAGATGACTTTCCGTTGGATTTGCTTGAAACCTCGCATATAGACAAACATTATACATAATGTCAAGTATACTAGCATTTAGATATAACAAAGTTCCAATCATTTCTCGGTACAATCATTGATCGACCGATCGGTCACCTGTCGTTATACCCATTTTTGTGCCAACTGACATTGGTGTATCATACGGTTTGCATGTCTCTATTCCAAATCTCTTCAATAAATCTTTTACATACTTTTGTTGAGATATGATAGTTCCTTCATCATCCTGTTTGACTTAAAGTCCTAGAAAGAACTTTAAGGCTCCTAGATCACTCTTCTCAAACTCTTTCTTCATCAATGCTTCAAACTTCTTGCAATACTTCTCATCTGAAGCTCCAAAGATTATGTTGTCAACATACACTTGCACAATTAGGAAGTCCCTTTTGTTGTTGTATACAAACAATGTTTCATCCACTTTTCCTCTCTTAAAACCATTTTCCAGTAGATATGAAGACAGGCGGTCATACCATGACCTTGGAGCTTGTTTGAGCCCATAGAGGGCTTTGTCAAGTTTAAGTACCATGTCTTTTCATTCTTTTGTTTCAAAGCCTAGAGGTTGTTCCACATACACTTCTTCCTTGACATACCCATTTAGAAAAGCACTTTCGATGTCAAGTTGGAAAAGCTTGATTCCTTTATGTGCGGCAAATGCAATAAGTAGTCAAATAGATTCCATCCTTGCCACTAGGGCAAAGGTTTCTTGGAAATCTATCCCCTTTTGTTAACGATATCCTTGTGCCACTAAACGAGCTTTGTTTCTAATGACTTCCCCTATTTCATTCAGTTTGTTCCTGAAGACCCATTTTGTACCTAGGACTCCTTCATGAGTAGGTCGAGGCACAAGATGCCAAACTTTGCATCTTTCAAACTGGTTTAATTCCTCTTGCATTGCTTTAATCCATTCTGAGTCTAGCAAGGCTCCTTTGATGTTCTTGGGTTCGATAGGTGAAACTGTTGTGGAGAAGGCCAAGAGATCACAAATTTGTGCTCTGGTTTGAGTTCCCTTGGAGATGTCCGATATGATGTTCTCCAATGGGTGATCTTTATACAGAACTCGAGATTGATGAATAGTTGATGGTGATAGAGGATCTTCGACATCATTGTTTCCTTCGTTGTCATGTTGCTGACCAGTCGCTGACCTGCCGGGCAGGTATTCCTTAGTCGGTGACTTATCTTTGGTATTGTATGTGTGATCTTGCCCAGCTAGATCAAATCCAAAAGCTTCGTCCTCTTCAGGTTCTTTGATCTTATGGATTTTAGCCTCATCAAAGACCACATGTACGCTTTCTTCTACTTTCAAAGTCCTTTTATTGTAGATTTTGTGTGCCCTGCTCCTTTAACCAAAGATTCTGAGATGGCTTATGCTTGGTTTTCTACTCTTGATTGGTTCATAGGGTGTTTTGTTGAGGATTGGTCGTATGAGCGTTCTATTTGTGATGTAACATGTAGTAGCTACAGCTTCAGCCCAAAAGACTTAGGGATAATTACTCCCCAGTAGCATGGCTCTAGCTACTTCTTGTAATGTTCTGTTCTTGCGCTCAAGTACCCCTATTTGCTGAGATGTTCTTGGTGCTGAATATGTGTGGTTTATCCCATGTTGGTCACACATTTTCATGAATTGTTGATTCTCAAACTCTGATCCATGATCAGACCGAAGGGCCTTGATTTTGAGGTTGAGTTGTACTTGGATTTGTCCTACAAATGCTTGAAATTTCTCAAAGACTTCGCCTTTGGAAGCAATAAAGATTCTCCATACAAATCGTGAGTAATAATCAACAATAACAAACACAAACCAATTTCGTTCAAAACTTCTAACTCTCATTGGTCCCAATAAGTCCATATGAAGTTGTTTGAGTGGCTTAGATGTACTTACCATGTTATTTGATTTGAAAGAAGTCTTGGTTTGTTTTCTTCTCACACATGCATCACAAAGATTAGTCTCAGATTCCTTAATTTTAGGGAGACCTCTAACCAACTGATATATTGATAGTATTCTTAGCAAGACATACTGACATGCCTCAGTCTTTTTTGCCATAGTGTGGAGTCATCTATTGATGCAATCAAGCTTGGAAGGTTTAGACTGTCAATATCCTCCAGACTGGTTACATATATGTTTTTCAATCTTTTACCCCTTAACTACTCCTTTCCAACACTCAGACTTACTATGCTACACTGTGTACAATAGAAGTGGACTGAGTTACCTTTGTCACAAATTTGAGATACACTGAGCACATTGAATTTCAAACCATTAACTAAATTGACATTTATCAATGACAAAGTCTGAAGTAAAACCAACCTTACCTACACCGATGATTTTTTGTTGTCGCCAAAAGAAACGGTTCCTTGGCTTCCTGGTTCGAGTGAGAAGAATTTCCACTTTTCTCTTGTCATATGTTTAGAGCACTGTTAAGAAAATTATGCGATGGTCAATATCACAATAAGAGACGAGGATAGATGATTTGGCATTTTGCCTTACTTTAATGAACACTCATTTCTCATTGGTTGGTTACCTATGGTGTCTCTCAAGTTCCTTTATAAACATTTTTCACAAGG
The DNA here is from genome assembly GCA_023374045.1 of Limonium bicolor. Classification (NCBI taxonomy): domain Eukaryota; kingdom Viridiplantae; phylum Streptophyta; class Magnoliopsida; order Caryophyllales; family Plumbaginaceae; genus Limonium; species Limonium bicolor. The sequence goes on along the minus strand of CM041777.1, from coordinate 315,406,904 downwards.
AAGCACCCCTTAGCAATACCTAGATGAGAAGATAGAAAGAACCCCTAAGCAATAAAAATTCACCAAGAAAGGGATTTATGGATGCACCACAAATAATTGCTCCTCAAGAGATCTTTTAAAAAATTTGGTGAAATTTTCTAAGAATTCATGGAGACACTTGCTTACTATAAATGTAACTTCTATATGGAAGCTATAAATATGCATAAGGAAATTGAGTAGTGCACCAAAAAGAAAAGGTCGTTTCCTCCACACTTGAATGGGACAATGTCCTCATAGTTCAAAGCAAAACTCAAGGGAAAACAAACAGAAGACCTTTTCGAGGCACTAAACATAGAGTACAAAAGTGTAATGCATGGTTTAAGTATTAAGGAGTTAGATAACTAGTACTCCCCTAATAAGACGTGAGTTGGATGAAGGTTTCCTCCACACTTGATAGTGTCCGGGGGTCGTTGAAGCGCTAGCTTCGACGGTGAAGAGTCGGAGACCCTAAGAAAAGTTTGCAAGAGTTCCTCTTGCATTTGTCCTAACTCAGCCTTGAGGAGTTCTTGTTTGCAATGTGTATATATCTACAAAATATAGCCAAAAAGAAACTAGGCGCAAAATGATTCAGAGGAATACTAAAAAAGGCCATAGTTAGTAATCAAAAGGGGACTCATACATGAGTCCCAAACTATATTATCCGAAAGTGCAGTAAATAAATGGTAAAGTCGTAAGAGAATGATACAAAGCAAGAGAGTGCGGAATTTAAATGATAGAAATCTAAAAGAGTCATCATAAATAACGAGAGTGCAGATAAATAACATCAAGCCGACATCTAATCAATGAAGGAGCTACAAAGGTGGAGGACTGTCGTGCTCTATCTGCTCCTAGAGGGACCGAATCTAGGCTTTCATCATGCACTAATGCTCCTCCATCCGGCGCTGCTGCTCTGCAATGAGGCACTGGTGCTCTGCAACCTAGCGCTGGTAGGCCTCGAAGCGCTCCTTCATCACGACGCTAGTCAATGGTGGAGGAGCAGTAGTGGAGCGGCATGAGTGGAGGGACCCGAGGAGGACTCCCTGCTATTCTGAGCATCGCCCTTCTGCCAGCCATCCGGGGTACGAGTGAACCCCATCCTCCTCATAGTGTAATCTCCAATCAGCTCCATGGGAGGGCTGGCCAGAAGTCCATCAGTCGGAACCCTCAGCCGGGCAATCTGCCACTGGATGAAGAAGGGGAAACCCAAGTGCTGGGTCTCCTTCTTGGCAATGATGTGCAGTAGATGCCGGAACATCAAACCGGAGAGGGACATCGGCTCGTCTGTGTCCGGAGCCAGCATGTAGTCTACCAAAAAGCAGTCCGTAGCATTAAGGTCCTTGTTGTCGTGCGGTAAGATGTTATGTTAGATCAACGTCAGCAGGACTCTCTTAACTGGGTCGGTGACCATGTTCAGAGTCATAGTGACTTGAACATTGGTCCCAATTTGGTTCTTCTTTCAGCGCTAGAGTGGTAGGGTGGCTAAGTAGCTCCTCCGGTAGGCATCGAGCTCGGCGGGCATAATCCATTGACGGTAGGTCACGTCCTCCCATGGAACCCCAAGAAAGGTCTGAAAGGTCTCCTGATTGATGGTGAGCTGACGCCCACCGACATAGGAAGATACCTCTCTCTCGTGCCGATCTACAGTGGCATTTGCATAGAACTCGTAGATTTGATTGGGGTAGTACTGACCACCCAAGCTCAGGAGACAGCTCCAACTGATGAGGTTTAGGTGGGCATGGAGCTGGAGCGTATCAATGAGGGCGGGGTCTACCGTCCTCTCCCGCACGATTTCCTTGTGGCGGGGGGCGTTATACCAGGTGCGGGCGGCTTCGTTTATGAATATGCCATCAATGAGACCAGCATTGGCTCTACCCTCCTAGCTGCGTGTCAATTCTTGTGTACCATTGTTCTACAAAAAAGAGAATGGAAAAGAAAAAAGAAAAACAAAAGAAGAAGGAACAAATAGCAAACAATGTGAAGTTAGAACAAAAAGAGGACAATACTAAGCATTTGGGCAAAGAGTAAGCATGAAGCACATAGAAGAGCAAAAGCAACGACGCGTTTCTATAAAAGTTTTGGCATGGTTTCCCCCGTTTTCTTCCCTTTCCCCTGTTCTAAGAACCTCCACAAAATCAACCAAAAGGTTGTCAGTCAATTATTCCAGCATCCCAAGCACACATTTCTCCCAAGGAGTTCAAATCTCACTACGCAATTCAACACTTTACCCCGTTTTACACATTTGAGCAACATGAATTCCTACACACGCTAGTGTATTACTGTAGACAATGAAAGATCAAAAATGGTTGCTAATCAACTCACCAAGTTTAAACGGTAATAGCACCACTAACCATAGCAAAACCATGATGAACTGGGCATAATTCAATAAGGCATTAAGTACACATATTGTGCTAAAACCATCACAAAGCTACAATTTCTAGCCCAATTCCACACACAAAGCCTAACATAATCAATTAAGAGCATTCCCAGCATTAAATTTGCAAAAATTTAGAATTCTCACCCTAGACCCCGTTTCGTTCGACCTAATCCTAGCCTAAAGTGTAACTTGTTAAACAATTCACAAAATTAACAAGTTAATACTAGAATCACATACCTTTGGGATTTGTAGAAGGAATGAAGTAAAAATTTGACAAATTTGGAGTTAAAATCGGCTAAAACTGATTTGGGGGAAAAATTGTGAAGTTAGGGATTTGGGGGTTTGGGGCTGCTCGTTTGGGGAAGCAGGGCGGTGGCGGACTGGCGCGCGGCGTCGGAAGTGCAGCGCGAGCGGCGGCGGTCAGCGGTCAAAGAAGCAGGCGGCGCCGGAAGACTGGGCTAGGGTGGTGGTGTTCGCTGGGAGCGGGTTGGGAGTTGGGTATCGGGGGAGAGTTTCAGTGAAGAAGAAAGGGGGTTAGGGGGGTTAGGGTCGGGAAGGGAAAGATAGGAGAAAGGGGGAAAACTGACTTAATTAAAACGACGTGTTTTCTTCCCCTTTTTTTTTTCAAAATTTTCGACCCGACCGACCCACCCTTGGGTCGGTCGGTGGGTCGGTCCATTACAAAAAGAAAATTTTTCGGAAATCTTGACCCGACTGACCCACCCTAGGGTCGGTCCATTGCAGAAAGAAATTTTTTTGAAAACCTGGGACCGACCGACCCACCTTAGGGTCGGTCCAGTGCAGAGACTTCTCGTATTGTAAAATTGGGCTTGACCGACCCATCTAGGGTCGGTCGTGGACAGATGCTCTCCAAAATGCATGTTTTCTTGCCTAAAACACTTATTGTCATCCATAGGCAACGTACAAATTCAAAAATAGCCAGAAACATAAAATAACAATAGCATAAAACAAGCAAACAAATCAACCAAAGCTAAACTACCAAAACAAAGCTAAACCAACAAACAAAACAAACACAACAACAATAGCATGAAAGTAGTCCGGGTTGCCTCCCGGAAAGCTTCCCATCTTTTTATGGTCTTTGGTTAGACCATAGTGAGGGTTAGATCAAACCTAGGGCTCTTGTAAGTAGAGAGGATGTGCCTCCACCTTCTCGATGTCGCCTCCTAGGTAATACTTCAACCTAGACCCGTTGACCATGAACTTCTCACCTTTCACGTTCTTCAGCTCGATCGCACCATATGGAGTTACCTTGGTGATGGTGAATGGTCCGGACCAATGTGACTTGAGCTTACCCGGAAAAAGCTTCAACCTCGAATTGTAAAGTAATACCCGGTCTCCCTCATGGAACTCCCGCCTTAGGATCATTTTGTCATGCCACCTTGTTAAGACAAGATCCTTTAGTTTTGATGATAGCAAACCTTGTATTGTCTATCTAATGCGTTTTATCAAGATTCATGATTCAGATAGACAGGTAAATGAGTGGCTTAGCACGCAAGGTTGCAAGCGCACTCAATCCATGACATGTGCCCAACCAGTCGAGCACCTATCTGCGAGAGCTCCGTAGAACTTCTAGCACAGACAACCAGTCAGACACCGCACGAACATATCTCTCATGCTTAAAGATGAAAAACAAAGACAAAAGATTGCAAAGGATCGACACATTCAGATAAGACACATACACCCACATATAGCAACTTGTTCACGACAAGTTCACGACAAAAGGAGAAGATCATTAATACACAAGATAACAAGGCTATCAATGAACATCATTACATAGCCGTAATAAATTCAGAAGAGGGCATTTATGAGCATTTAATGAGCCAGACGGAATCAGGCAAGTGGGGCACACAAGTGGTGATCGACCTATCAAGAGGGCTGCCGCCAACTTGACCAACCATGAGGTGACATGTAGTCCAGACGCTTCCAGATCAAGTTGAAGACTCTCTGCAAGTCTAGTATGTCTGTTATGTGAATAATCAAATCTGTAGTCGACTCTTATAAGTCTAGGGACTAATAGGACGGTAGTTACATCCTAACAACCGTGTATATATACTTGCATTTATTCCTTATGTAAGTATGCCTATACTAGAGAAAAGAAAGAGATAATCTGGGCAAGTGTGGATCAGACTTAGGAGTGTGTGTAAGTGCTAGAGAGTTGGTGAGCTAGATAGGACTGGGTTAGAGTATCAATACATTGGGTATTTGATAGACTGACAGGTCGGGGAACGGTCGGTGAACCTTAGGCCGATAGTCAGGAGAGGGTTAAGGACTTTTGGGGTAAAGTCGAAATTGTCCCGGGAGTCCGTGTGTGGGGCAAGGGAGATTGAGTGAATTTCGTGTGTGTAAATTCTTAATCGAAATGGGTTTTCCAGTTTAAGTTTATCTCGCGTCCATTCCTTAACTATCAAGTTTTACTAGAGTCCACGATACGTCCACGACACGTCGGGGATGCATCAGGAGCGCTTGCTGGTTTCAATTGGTATCAGAGCGGGTCTCTTATAGAAAGCTAACTGCTTTGGAAGGCGATCAAGATGTCTCATGCAAGCAATCTAGCAGCAGAAGAGGGTTCTGCACCAAATCGACCACCACTCTTCAATGGAGACAACTACACTCACTGGAAGAATAAGATGGAGTTTCATATCAAGTTTGATGATCCAAGAATGTGGAGGGTGATAACACATGGAGAGTACACCTTCCAGAATACTCAAGAACAAGACATATCTATCGACATCATGACGGATGATCAAATCAAGAAGCTGGTATTCAACGCTCGAGCCGTAAGAATACTTCACTGCGCACTACTACCTGAGCAATACTCCAAGATTGCTTCAGCTAAAACAACTCAAGAGATTTGGAAAACTCTTGAGGTCACTTATGAAGGGAATGATGAGATCAAAAAGACTCGCATTGAGTTGCTACTCACTCATTGGGAGCTATTCAAAAAAGGAAGAAAAGGAGAGCATTTCTGAAATGCATACGAGGTTCACCAATCAACAAAATGTTGGTGCTTGGAAGAACGATCTCTAACGAGGATCAAATTCGTAAGTTCCTCAGATCTCTTCCTGCCCCCTTTGACAGCAAAGTCAATGCCATGCAAGAAGTACATGATCTCTTCAAAATGTCTCTGACAAACATGCTAGGATCTCTAATGGCTTTTGAGTTAAAACTACAACACAGGAATTCAGAAAGCTCATTAAGAGATAGAGGAAAAGGCATAGCCCTTCAAGTAGCTGAAAATGAAAAGTCCGAATCAGGAGACGACAATGATGAAATGGTCCTCTGTGCTAACAGGTACATTCGAAAGTTCATAAGAAATAAGATGAGGAAAGGTAAGGAGTCCAAGGAGTCGGATGATCAAAAGAAAAACAATGACAAGTGTTTTGGGTGTTCAAAACGCGGACACCATATCAAAGACTGTCCTCAGCGATCCCGAGAGGACAACAACAGGGTCAAGAAGCCTGTTCGACGATCATTCAACAAAGGGCCAAAGAAGGAAGCCTTCGTTGCTGCATGAGGAAACTCTGAACTGAGTGATGACAATCAAACCTCAGACAGTGACATCTCAGAAGATGAGAAGGCTCATCTATGCCTTAAGGAAGTTTGCCTGATGGCACAAGACAAGGACACATCAGAATCAGAAGAAGAACATCAAAACAAGGTAAACTACTCTAAACTCAAACAAAGGATTCAAAAAGCTGAACTTCTAGGACTTAGAAGGTTCTCTCTTATACTAGTTGATCAACTAGAGGCATTGGAAATTGAAAACAAGGAACTCTTGGAGAAAAATGAGGAATTAAGAAAAACCTCGGATAAAAGCAAGGTAAATAACCTCATGAGGGCACTCATGAAATTACAAAGTGATTATAATAAAATTCTCTCCATTCATGAAAAGTTGAAGCATGAAAAACAACCTGAAATCGATGAATTGATTGTTGCGCTTAACGTAAAAGAAAAGGAACTAGCTACCTTCAAAGAAAAACACTCTAAGATAGAAGATGTTTCTAAGACACCCATGACGATAAGCAAACGACAGGTCGGATACCGATCAGAGACCAGTCGTAGAGATATCTGCTGCTTATGTAGACAACCTGGTCCTCATGAATCCAATTGCTATAAAACGTGTTTTATGAGGCATTGGTAACTCAAGAAACTAGGACTAAGATGGGTAGTAAAAAATGATCTTAGAACATTTAATGGTGGAAATGGGTCAAACCTCTCTATGGACCCTAACCCCACACCACTAACGTGTTAAGTGCATAATTGAGTGAGAATGGACCCTGCTAGTACATCGACAGTGGATGCTCTAAACACATGAGAGAAGACAAAAAGAAGTTCTTCTCACTCGAACCAGGAAGCTAAGGAACCGTCTCCTCTGGAGACAACAAAAAAGGAAAAATCATCGGTGTATGTAAGGTTGGTATTACATCTAATTATGTCATAGATATTGTAAATCTAGTTCATGGTTTAAAATTCAACTTGCTTAGTGTTTCTCAAATTTGTGACAAAGGCAATTCAGTTCACTTCTATCCTACACATTGTAGCATAGTAAGTGTGAGCCTCGATTTTAAACCCTATCCTATGTTGATTAAAGCTGATTAGGATCTAACCGGGTTTTAGGTCCACCTATAACCTAAGTTTAATAACTATGCCATATATCATTAATTATTAAAACCCAAGCTAGCTCACCGGAACCTATTATGAGTCGCCACCTAATTTTTACCTAGATCAAATTAGCAAAGGAGAGTTCGGGTTCGGGGGCTTGATATTCGACTTAATTAGGGTTCAATTACTTTCATTACCCTTTCTAGGTCGTTTTTCCTCTACTTTGTTTGTTTACGGCTTACTACAAAGTTGTTTTTAACCTAAGTGCACGCTTCTGATTTTTTTTATATTTTTAACATTTTTTGACAGAAAATTAAAGTGAAATTAAAACTAGCTAAACTAGGGTTTCGGAGGCAGAATTAGGTCAAATTTTATTTACGTCCGTTGCCACGGACCTTAAGTCCGAGACCACGGACCCCGGTTAACCTAATTATGCAGAAAAGTCGAATTTAAGAAAAAAAGAAAATTTGAAAAGTCCGGGGCCACGGACAAGCTGTCCGTGGGCCCGGACATTATTTAGAAAAACCTAAATTTTAAAATTTTAAAAAATCTGCCGCCGTCCGTGGGTGTCCGTGGTCCCGGACCACCCACGGACAGGGGTTTTCTGATGGTTCCCGACGGTGTTTTCGGCTAAAAAATTATGCACGTGTAGCCTGAAAGATATACAATACGTTAGTAATTGAAAGATTGCAGTTTGAGGTCTGATTACGCACGAAACTTGACAAACAAGTAACAAGGCAGAAGCAAAAGAAATTAGCAATACAGAAGCGTAAAAAGGTTAGTTTGAACCCAAAATTTGATAGAGAGTTAATAAGGTCGTGGAGAGTTAGAAAAGTAGAATTGCAACCTGTTTGACCTTCGAATTCAAGAGGATTCTTCACGTCGGGATTCTTCAGAGGCTCCGATGGTGCCGGTTCCGGACTGAGTTTGACCCGAGCTTCTGGTTGTTGATTGTTGAAGGTGTTCTTCACGTTTTGGTGGTGGTTTGGTTGATGTTTGATTATTTTTGATGTGTTAGGAATTGAAAAACGTGTTTCGGTGTTGATTTCGGTGAGATTTCGATGTTGTTTTGGTGCTTGAGGGTGCAAAAACGTGGGAGGCTGGCTATGGAGAAGAGTTTTGACAGCCTACGGTTCTAAGAGCTTATGAGATTCTAATTTTATCAAAAGACCTATCCCTTTATATAGACTTTCTTAAAGATAAAGAAAATCTAGTAAAAGTAAGATTTTTTGGCATTTTAATTAAATGACTTCCCAAATGAATTTTGCTGTGAAATTTTAACCACGTGTGAAGGATGACAATTATGATTTTTATGAAGTGGAATCGAAATTTTTAAATGTTGGAATATTTTTAAATTGAATTTCTCGTCAGATTCAGTCAGAAATTGCTAGAAAATTATTGGAAATTTGAAAAATCTAAATTCCAACGCCATTATGCTTAAAATGTCGTCCTCTATCATGGGTTAAAATTGCAAAGCATTTCAAGCTGATTTGGGCATCTTTGGAGGAGAGAGAAAGCCTATAGGAGGTTTCAGGAGCCTTAAAAATTACGAAAACGCCCCTGACAATGATGAAACTGCTCCCTATGCTCTGGAATGTGTCGATCGAGCCGGAATCTCTCATTACTTGATCAAAATGCCCCTCACAACACCAAAACCTCATAGACCCTAACCAGGGGGGTCAAAATTTTGGGTATAACAGTAAGTCAGAACAATGGCAAAGAGTTGTTAAAGGGAAAAAGGTGGAAAATGTTTATGTAACTAGTTTGGAGGATATTGATAGTCCTAATATTTCATGCTTGACTGCTTCAATAGATGACTCTACACTATGGCACAAAAGACTAGGGCATGTTAGCACTTCCTTGTTAAAGAAACTTGTCAAGAAACAGTTGGTAAGAGGTCTTTCTGAGATTAAGAAATCTGAGACCAATCTTTTTGATACATGTGTTAGAAGCAAGCAAACTAAGACTTCTTTCAAATCAAAGAACTTAGTTAGTACATCTTAGCCACTTGAATTACTTCACATGGACTTATGTGGACCTATGAAAATCATAAGTTTTTGAGGAAATTGGTATGTGTTTGTGATTGTTGATGATTACTCACGATTTGTTTGGACACTCTTCATTACTTCCAAAGACGATGTGTTTGAGAAATTCCAAGTCTTTGCAGGAAAAGTCCAAGTACAACTCAATCACAAAATTAAGGCTCTTCGGTCTGATCATGGGTCAGAGTTTGAGAATCACAATTCATGAATATGTGTAAACAACATGGGATTAATCACACATATTCAACACCATGAACACCCCAATAGAATGGGGTAGTTGAGCGTAAGAACAGAACACTACAAGAGGTAGCCAGGGCCATGCTATTGGGGAGCAGTCTTCCTCAGGTCTTCTGGGCAGAAGCAGTGGCAACTGCATGCTATATCACAAATAGAATGCTCATACGACCTATCCTCAACCAAACTCCCTATGAGTTAATCAAGGGAATAAAACCAAATATAAGTCACTTCACGACCTTTGGTTGCAAATGTTATGTCCACAACAATGAAAAGAGTCCCCTTGGAAAGTTTGATGCCAGAAGCGATGTGGCCATCTTCCTTGGATACTCTGAAAGAAGCCGGGCATACAAAGTATACAACAAAAGGACACTAAAGGTAGAAGAAAGTGTGCACGTGGTCTTTGATGAGGCTGACGTACTCAAGATCAAGAAATCTGATGAAGATGAAGAACTTGGATTTGATCTAGTTCATCAGGATCACACAGATAATCCCAAAGATGAATCACCGACTGAAGAAAAATTGCCCAATAGGTCAGCGATAGGTCAACAACAGGTCGACGAAGGAAACAATGATGTCGAGGATCCTCTATCTCCATCAACCATTCATCAATCTCATGCTTTGTACAAAAATCATCCATTGGAGAATATCATATCAGACATATCCGAAGGAACTCAGACAAGAGCACAAACTTGAGATCTTCTAGCCTTCTCAACGACAGTCTCACCCATCGAGCCCAAGAACGTCAAGGAAGCTCTTCGAGACTCAGACTGGATTAATGCAATGCATAAAGAACTAAACCAGTTTGAAAGATGCAAAGTCTGGAATCTTGTGCCTCGTCCTTCACATTAAGGGGTACTTGGCACAAAATAGGTCTTTAGAAACAAACTGAATGAGATGGGAGAAGTTGTCAGGAACAAAGCTCGTCTGGTAGCTCAAGGATATCGTCAACAAGAAGGGATAAAACTCTTCCAACTTGACATCAAAAGCGAATTCCTAAATGGGTATGTCAAAGAGGAAGTGTATGTTGAGCAACCTCCTGGTTTTGAGACACAAGAAGGAAAGGATATGGTACTTAAACTCGATAAAGCTCTTTATGGGCTTAAACAAGCTCCAAGATCAAGGTATGATCATCTTTCTTCCTATCTCTTGGAAAACCAATTCAAAAGAGGAAATGTGGATAAAACCTTGTTTGTGTACAACAACAAGTGGGATTTCTTAATTGTGCAAGTATACGTTGATGATATAATCTTTGGAGCCTCTGATGAGAAATATTGCAAGAAATTTGAAGCATTGATGAAAAGGGAATTTGAGATGAGTGATCTGGGTGAATTTAAGTTCTTTCTAGGACTTCAAGTCAAGCAAAATGACGAAGGGACTATCATATCCCAAGAGAAGTATGTAAAGGATTTGCTGAAGAGATTTGGAATGGAGGAATGTAAAACATTTGACACACCAATGGCAGTTGGCACCAAGATGGGCATCATGTCAGGTGACCGACCGGTCGACCAACGATCATACAGAGAGATGATTGGTTCTCTACTATATTTAACTGCAAGTAGACCTGACATTATGTATAGCGTTTGCTTATGTGCCAGGTTTCAAGCAGATCCAAGAGAAAGTCACCTCACAACTGTAAAAAGAATCCTGCGTTACTTAAAAGGAACCATGAATCTTGGTCTCTTTTATCCCAAGTTCACTAACTGTAACGTTGTAGGATTTTCAGATGCAGACTATGGAGGATCTATCACCGATAGAAAAAGCACTTCAGGGACAGCATTCTTTGTTGGGTCTTGTCTGATTGCATGGGGATCAAAGAAACAACAAAGTGTTGCCATCTTAACAGCTGAATCTGAATACATTGCTGCGACAAGCTGCTGTGCTCAACTCCTATGGCTTAAACAACAAATTGGTGATTATGGCGTCAAAACAGGTACATTACCAATTATGTGTGACAATACAAGTGCCATCTCTATTTCCAAAAATCATGTGCATCATTCTCGTACCAAACATATTGAAATTAGATATCACTTTCTTAGAGATTGTTGTGAAAAGGAATTAGTTAGTTTAAAGTATATTTCTACTGAAGACCAACTAGCTGACATCTTTACTAAGCCATTAAGTAGAGAAAGGTTTACTAAGCTTGTTCATGATCTTGGAATGATATTCATTAATCATAATTAAACTGTCTTTTATTTCCCATGATCGGTCACCGCCATGTGAGCAACACCTATTATATTGTCGTTCAGTAGTCAACGATCAGTTTAATGCATAGAAACTATGTCAAACGACTACTTGAAACATATTTGTCATTTTCCACAAAGTGAGGTTAGTTTTGAGATAGTTCAACGGGTAGAAACAGGAAAATCGCCAATGATCAATGACAGACTGTCACCACCACTGCCCGTTATGAATAGTACCATGGGGACATGTTAGCGAGCGGACGAGGAGCGGTTGCCGACCGTTACTCGATATCTATAAAAGGGCGACGATAGTTCCTCTCTTGTCACACTATTGCCCTCACTCTCTCTAATCTCTCTAAGCACTCAAAGCATTTTCTCTTCTTTGTTACAAACACTCTTGTGAGATTCAGCGCAAAGAACCCTTGCCTCACAGCCGCTAAAAGAACAACCCGATCGAAAAGTTTTAAACTCCAATACAAATTCTCTAAACCAAAATGGCACCCAAAACTTCTCTTCAATCAAAGGCTAAGGATATTCTCAAGGAAGCTTCCTCACAACAAGTGGCTGACATACAGCCGACTAAACCTCTAGCTCGTCTGACCAAAGAATAGGAAGAACAACTCGTGATCAAAGTAGTACAAGAAGGTGAACTACAAGCGAGTGAGGTAGAGTATATAAAAACTCATATTCCTAAAACCTACTACCTTATTGAATCTGGCACCTTCAAGCCTACTATTCTTCCTAACCCTGCTCCCACAGAAAATCAACAAATGTCTTCTCCTGCTCCTTCACCAAAAATCACCAAAATCACCATAAAACAATCCAAGAGCCATTCCACCGCTATAACTGGTCATGTGACACGTGCATCAAAGCGTGCTCAAAATCCAACAGCACCACAAAAATCTCATTCTACCCCAGAAAAGGCCACTCGATGACTGCACTTCTTCGATGAAGAAGAATCAACTCCCTCAGCTGAAAATGTGGTAGTTGTACAACAACTGGAGGAAGAGGAGGTTCAACATGATGAACCTGTGCAAAAGGATGCTGCAGTAGAGGAAATACACCAAGAGAAAACAGCTGACTTAGAGGAAGAGGCGATTCTCATCGCCGTGTTTGGGGAGCCACTCATCGACAAATCCCCGACACCTTAACGACAGCCTCAGGTTGAAGACAACGACACAGAGTCGCAATCACAAGACAATCTCATGCACGAGGAGCGTGAGCAACTAAAGAAGGTGAAAGGCAAAAAGAAGATGGTCCTTTCTCCACATGCTAAAGAGCTCGAGGAGCTCCTTCAAGCCAAGAAGGCCTTTGCCAAGCCTCAACCACCTCAATCTCTAAAGCTCCTCAAGAAACTCAAGGAGCTTGAGCCAGCCTTGATCAAGGCCGAGAATGTCAACGACCGATCCTAACCTGTCTTACCCAAGACGTTGGACATGGAGTGGATGGAAAAGATGGGCATGGGAGAGATCGTCGAGCTATTGAAGTTCCAAGGATGGGTAGACTTCTTCCAGAAGCCAATCCCTGTCTACACAGAGTTGCTCAAAGAACACATGAGACACCTAGGACCTCTCTAGAGTGACGAAGATGATGACTACCTCACCTCCAGAGTTCAAGGCATCCACACCAACATAACAAAGTCCTGGATATGCAAAGTCTTCGACTTAGAGCCAAAAAGGCTGGTCGTTTCCAAGGAGACAACGTGGAATGACCTAGGACACCAAGGTGGGAAAATGGTGAATATGCTCAACAAAGGAGCAGCTATGAAAATTTTTCATGCTGTGGACATGTCCATCTCGGACAGAGTCCTATTCAATCTGATCACCCATAACATCACCCCAAGGAATCAACAAACTCACATAGTGAGTGCAAGAGACGTGAGACTTCTATACGCCCTCAAGACCGAGGAGAAGATTGACCTCCCGGCCATGATTCTCCTCACACTTTATGAAAGCCGACACACACTGCTGAAAAAAAAAGAATAAACAACACCCTTTTAAGGCGTTATATTTATGCTTTAGGCCGGACATTTTAAAAAATGCTTCACTTAAGAAGCGTTCTTTATTGTATCGTGCCCAAAAACAAAAAAAACGCTTGGTAAATAAGCCTTCTTTATATGTAACATTTAAAGAACGCTTCACCTAGAAAGTGTTTTTTATGTCTTTGGAACGCTCAGCATAAAGAACGCTTCACTTTAGAAGCGTTCTTTATGTTACTTACTCTCAGCATAAAAAACGCTTCTTAAGTGAAGCGTTCTTTATGTTGCCTGAATTACTAAATCTCTTTACCGGAAAATTTTAATCTCTCCCGCGCTCTCTGTTACAACCCTCTAGCTCTCGATCGACTGAGCTCACGAAATACCCCAGTACCGTCCGCTACTGCTATCGCCGCCACTGTCGTCGCCGTCCGTGCCGCCGCCGCTTTCTGTCTCTCGCGCCTACTAGCGTGTTGCTTTCTCCCGATATTACGCGTGCATCTTCATTCTCTGATCATCAATCGATCTCTGCAACCCAAACTGGTGAAGGCCATATACATGCATGCCTGCCACCTCTGTTTCGGTAATTTAGCAAGTCTAGGAACAAGAACATATATATGCCCTGCTCTTTCACTCTTATTAATTTTGCAACCTGCGATCGAACAGGAACATACATGCCCGTCGCCTCCCTTCACTGATCTACAGTAAATTTACAACCCAACTAGCGAAAGGAACATCGATCCATGCTCTATCGCCTCTATTCTTGTTTCTGTTGGAGGCAATTTTGCTAACCAAACTGTCGATCAGGAACATATAAACATGCTCTGTTTGGGATTAATGTGTTTATTAGGATTAAGTGTTTGGGATTAATTTTGCAAACCAATTAAACTGTCGCCACTTGTACTATGTGCTGATTTTTGGTACTTGCTGGTTGTGTCCAAATGGACTTGGGATTAATGTGTTTATTAGGCGAAAAATATAATGTGTTTGGGCATACAACTATAGCCACGTAGTTATGGCAAAATTTTGCAAAACCAAACTGTCGATCAGGAACATACATGCTCTATTTGGGATTAATGTGTTTATTTGGATTAAGTGTTTGGGATTAATTTTGTAAGCCAAACTGTCGCCTCTTGTACTATGTGCTAATTTTTACTTGCTGGTTGTATCCAAATGGACTTGGGATTAAAGTGTTTATTAGGCGAGAAATATAATGCGTTTGGGCATACGAATATAGCCACGTAGTTATGGTGATATTTGGTTAGAAATTAAATGGGGATTAAGTGTTTAACTATGGTTGATTAGTTGGGCAAATTATAGGAAGATGCATTTTGTTCGATCAAATATATTTTTGATAAAACGTTCTTAAGAAATGACTGAAATTCGTGTGTACTGTGGTTGATTATTTCTATTATGGTGAAACCCTATATTTTTAGGGGGGATTCTGTTGGATTTCTCAGAAAATTTTGTCAAACTATTGAATTATTGGTTTCGTAATGTAATTATTGTTGTGTACAAACTATCTCTAGGCATTGGTAGTACTTTTCATTGTCTCACACCTGATACGGGCCGGTTGAAGTCTAGCTCTTTCACATCAGGACTAAGCAGACTACTACTCACCAGATTAGGTTAGTTTATAATTTTTCTCTAATTACTTCTTAATTGTTTATATAGTGTTTCTTTGAATAACTATTAAATATACTCGAACATAGTCACCGTCCGAGATATACCTACTAGAGGTATATCTTGGATAGTCCCCGTCGGGACTATCCAATCACGTTTGATCTCACCTTCTAGGTAGTGAACAAGTTTATAAAAAACAGTTCATTTAAAATTTGGTAGCATTTCCCTTTTGTTCTTCGAGTGTATACATATATACACTAGAAGAACGGAAGGGAATGCTGCCGAAATTTTTAATGAATTATTTTTTATAAACTTGTTCACATATGAGATTGAACGTGATTGGATGGGTTTAGGTTGTAAAATTTTAAAAAGTAACCGGACTAATATCTGCCAACATATGAACGATATTGATCAGCTGTAAAGTAATACATCGATCTTACAGAAAGAGATGGAGCGTTCAAAGATGTACAATGACAGACTTGATAACGATTACCTACAAGGGGTCAATAGGTTCTGTAAGATCCTTGTCAACAATCTTCAATCGAGGGATAAGGGATATATTTTGTGTCCATGCATCGAATGCAAAAACGACTTCAAGTACAAAGATATTGAGAAAATTAAGGATCATTTGATTCGTCGCGTGTTATGAAAGATTACGAAGACATAGCATTATGGCATGGTTAGCATGCAGTGGATGTGTTTGACTATGCTGCAGAAGCTTCAGTAGAACAATCAGAACTGGACGACACTGAAACCTTTGGGGATGACATAGAAAATTTTGGGGATGATGACAACTGCACGATTAATGACGAGTCAGAAGATGCGAACCTTAACACACTGTTGGAAGATGTAGAACAATACTTTACCAACAAACTGAATACACATGAAAACTTTATGCAGTCATGTAAAGAACCACTGTACGCTGGATGTGATGCACTGACACTGAACAAATTAAGTGTGACCCTGAAACTATTTAATGTCAAAACAAAACACGGATGGAGCGATGTAAGTTTCACGGAACTATTGCAAATTATTAAAGAGATACTACCAGCGGACAATGTCACACCTACAACTACTTAATAGGAGAAGAAGTTAATGTGTCCAATGGGTATGGAGTACAAGAAAATACATGCTTGTCCATCGAGGTGTATTTTGTTCTGAAAGGAGCATGAGCTAGATGATTGTTGTCCTAAATGTGGTGAATCACGTTATGTAAAGAAAGATCATCAGGACGACAACAAGCCAAATGTTTGTTCCCCTGCGAAGGTGTTATGGTATTTGCCAATAATCCCAAGGTTTAGGTGGTTATTAGCAGTTCCGAAGGATGCTGAAAACCTTAGGTGGCATGCAACACATAGGGTGGACGATGGTAAATTAAGACATCATGCTGATTCACCGCAATGGAGAAACATTGACAGAATGTATCCTAAGTTTGGGCTAGAATCAAGAAATTTAAGACTTGGCTTATGCACGGATGGAATGAACCCGTACGACACTTTAAGTAGTGTACACAGTACTTGGTCTGTTTTATTGACTGTATACAACCTCCCACCATGGTTGTGCATGAAGCCTAGGCATATTATTCTATCAATGTTGATATCAGGTCCAAAACAGCAGGGGAATAATATTGATGTGTTTCTGCAGCCGCTTATTGATGACTTGAAACTCTTATGGAATAAGGGAGCAACAGTATATGATTCTTATGCAAAGGAAAACTTCACACTGCGTGTTATGCTATTTTTTTTACGATAAACGACTTTCCAGCATACAGAAACCTATCTGGATATACAATCAAAGGAGCATTAGCGTGTCCTGTATGCGGTGATAACACATGCAATATCCGATTGAAACATAGTGGAAAAATGTGTATATGGGTCATCGAAAATTCCTTCTAAGACATCATAAGTACCGAAAGATGACAGATGAATTTGACGGGATGACTGATCATGCTGTAGCTCGGCAACCTTTATCAGGTGTCGATGTTTATAACCGGGTGAAAGATATTGTGAACAACTTTGGTCCTCCAACTAAAGATACAGAGAAGAGTGTTTGGAAGAAAAGGTCGTTATTTTTTTATCTTGAGTATTGGCAACATCTGCAAGTAAGGCATTGTATTGATGCCATGCACGTCGAGAAAAATGTGGGAGAAAGTCTTGGTGGAACATTGCTAAACATTAAAGGGAAAACAAAAGATCATTTAAAGGGGAGAAAAGATTTAGTAGAGTTGGGCATACGAAAAGAGCTCCACCCGCAACAAGGAGGAACCCGTATCTTCCTGCCTCCCGCATGTCACACTCTATCCAAAGAGGAGAAAAAGCATTTTTGTAGTGCCCTTTCTGACATCAAAGTACCATCAGGGTACTTTTCCAACGTAAGAAGTTCGGTGTCCATGTCTGAACTCAAGTTAGTAGGGATGAAATCTCACGACTACCATGTTTTGATGCAACATTTGCTTCCCATTGCAATTCATGGGATTCTCCCACATGATCTCAGGAAAACCATTACAAATTTGTCCGTGTTTTTCAATGAAGTTTCTGTCAAAGTTCTAGATGTGCAGACACTGGACAAGTTGCAAGCTGAACTAATTGTCACCATGTGCCAGTTGGAGATGATTTCCACCTTCATTTTTTGATATTATGGTGCATCTGCTTGTTCATTTAGTAAGGGAGATCAAGGAGTGTGGCCCATTATATCTCAGGTATATGTATCCATTCGAAAGATACATGGGTGTGCTTAAAAAAAATGAAAAACCGCTGACGTCTAGAGGGAAGCATTGTTGAAGGATATGTAACTGAGGAAGTGATTGACTTTTGCACCCACTACTTAGAAGGCGTGGACGACACAAGACTTCCGAGATCAAGATATGAGGGTAAGTTACAGGGTGTAGGTACAATCGGGAAAAAATGGTAAGGCCTGATTTTGGTGCATTGTGTAACGCACATCTAACCGTGTTGAGTCATGTCGAAGATGTTGAACCATACTTCGCGTCACACTTAAGCGCTCTCAGAGCACAACATCAGTCATTGAGTGATGTGAGATTAAAGAAGGATCAGAATGATACATTCGTTACATGGTTTAAAGAAAAAGTTATGCATGAAGATTCAGACAATGTGACTGAAATAGTTAAGTTATTAGCGCTCGGTTCGATCTTGATGTTTTATCGTACAAGGGTTTTGATGTGAATGGGTTCACTTTTTATATTGAACGCCAAGACTGTAAGTCAACAAATCAAAACAGTGGTGTTCATCTAACTGCTTCACAGGAAATATATCAAGATGCAGGTTGTAAGGGAGCGACAATGAGGAAAGAGTATTATGGTGTGATTCAGGAGATTTGGATCCTTAACTACACCTGTTACGAAACTTGTGTCTTTAAATGCAAATGGGTAGACAACAAGCGCAGTTACCGTTAAGTGGAACACAGTATGAAGTTGGTTGACCTAAACGCATTGACATACACAGAAGAACCGTTTATAGTTGCTTCTAAAGCTAGACAAGTGTTCTACTGTCATGATCAATCTAATCCAGATGGTTAGTTGTATTGCAAAGTAAGCGACAGATAGTTGTGTTGATGGTGTTTTGGACGAGGAAGATTATGACTGTGAAATGGACAATGTTCCCCTCCAAATTCCAATGGAAGTTGATAATGTGACCAACTTTCAGTGCACAAGATCAGATCATGGAGAAGGGTTATGGGTGGAAAAATGAACAAAAAGTAAGTCTGGCCTAAAAGTGAATGTTCAACACATGCATGTACAATTTATGATTATTTATGACTCTATTTATGACTCTATTTATGTCACTGACTATATATTTATGTAATGATATTGTGCAGATTATGGATGCCGATGAAGAGATGCTCCTATAGTGTGATGAGGAGATGGAGATAGATGCAGGGATGTAGTTAGCGGAGCGTACACAGGCCATCGTTGCCGCTGATGCTCCTATGACCTCTCAGGACCCTTCTATGACCTCCCAGGACCCTCCACGAAAGACACGAGGACCGTCACGTGGTCTAAACAAGAAGAAGTAGAGTGGAATGATTGATCTGGTGTGGGATAGGTATATCTTACACCTATATGTTATTCTGTTTTATTTTTTCATATACTGATATTTTTACATTTATATATAGTACAATATATTACATAAGCCTAACATATATATATGTATATATTACAGGTATCTTAGACCCACTGGCAGGTCTAAGCAGAAGTTTGCCAGCTCCATGGGTCGATTGGTTAAGACCCATTGCTGTATCAACAAAAACTGGAGGAACCAAGATCGAGAAATAAAGAAGACCATGTGGGTGAGCTTGAAGAAGAAGTACCAGATCCCAGATGAAGCATATGATAAAGTGTTGTCACTACTTGCTTTGCGTATGCGATCGTTCAAAAATAGGCTGGTGGCTGGTTGGATCAATACGTACAACCCGAAGAAGGTGTTTCCCTATGAGTTGTACACTGGCATGATCACTGAGGAGGAGTGGAAGGAATTCTATGACTTCCATATCACCCCTGAGTTCAGGGTAAGTAATTGTTTTCATAGATTAACTTTTAAGTTTAGGCTGTTAATCTAACAAGATAAAGTTAAAATGAATTGTATTCTTTCCACAGGCAATTCAGGAAAAAGCTCGAGAGAATCTCTTGAAAGATCAGAACCCACACTACATGGGCCGAGCTGGGTATGGGGGACGTATACCAGGCTGGATTAAAAAGGGGTATCTGAAGCGTATTCGTGAGGACGGCACAGTTGAGCCGATTCAGAGTCTGGATGAGGTGAATCGAGCACAAGCATACATGCTTGGCCGACAATTAGAGAAGGACAGTGAACTGTATTATCCGCGGAAGAGACTGCAGACTTAGCTGCAAAAATTGTGAGTGTCCTAAGTAATATTTAATAGTTTATAAATTTTTCTTACAATTTATTTATGTTTTACTTATTTGATCTAATTCATAATTTACATGCTTTTTTGCATGTACAAGACTGTAGAGGGTGCTGATTCTTTTTTTGGCAAGCCTCATAGTCAGGATGATCTATTGAACAAAGCGCTTGGCAAGAAGGATTACCCTGGTAGAGTTCGAGGATTTGGATCCGCAGTGTGTCAGAGGGATGTTTTTCCTAGCTTCCAGGGGATGGGGAAGGAGGAAGCATTGAGGGAGATCGAAACAAGGTTGACACAACAGTTCCAATCTGATATGCAGCAGCAGATGCAACAAATGGAAGTGCGATTGATGCAACAACTATGTCAGGGGCATCAATCTTCTAGCTCATCAGTGTCCGCCCCTGCACCCGCTTCCGCCCCTGCACCCGCTACCGCCCCTGCATCCGCTACCGCCCTTGCACCCGCTCCCGCCCCTGCGCCCTCTCAGGTTTCGATTTCTTACACCGTACCTGCACCTTCTGATCCATTCCCATATGCCAAGCTTCAAGTATGTGAATTTTAGTGTTTTGTCGTTATTCATTTTTTCAATTAATCAAAAGTATGCATGTTGCAATGTATGAGTCTAATTGTTTATGTTCATTCATTAGGGAACCAAAAAGTGTCGTCTTCTGCAGATCAGTGAACATGGCACCTCTCAGGTTGCATTAAGCACAATTCTACAGACTGATTCGACGTCACAGTGTCATTTTAAGTGGGTTCCGGCCTAGTATGTCCGTGTGTTCGTAGACAGTGTCGTTCAAGGTTGTGATCACATTCCACTACCGATAGAGTGGAATGATTGGAGCACTGTCATTGAATCACGTGGCTCACAAGTACCGTGGCCTTGCCATCTGGTGGATTTATCTGATACAGTAAGTAAAAGAACTTAAATTTATTTACTAATTACCATTTCATTAAATGCAGTTTTTGGAATAGTTTTCTAACGGATACTAACTTGTCATTTCTTAAACCCCTGTTCCTACTGCTGACAAAGGTAAGCAAGTCAGTGCGTCGAAAGGAAAGGGACCATCGGGTCAGCAGGATGACTACATCAGTCCAATTCGGCACAATTTCATTATTCACGAAAATGTGGTGAAGTCACTGGGAAGACGTCAACAACTCTTATATAACATGATACTCGGGAAGGGTGATGGTTTCACTGACTTCATCCTTAAGGTTTCGGCGTATTTGTTCCACAACGAAGATAACACGGACTTGCTGATCAGTCTTAGTGATGTCAAGGAGCTGCTGCTTGGTGATATGCTGAACATCTCTGTGATTCAAGCCTACTGCTTATAAGTATCACATTTTTTCTTTCTCAAAGTTAATAGTAAGTTTTATGTATAATTTTAATTTAATGTCTTTGTCATCAAAGACCCTTACTATCGAGGCTGATGTCAAAGAAAATGGGAAATGCGGTCACCTTCCTATGTCCACAAATCATGTCTGCTGATGAAGCTGTGAGAGACGGTGTTGCGTGTCAGAACCATATGCGCACTGCCATAATTGCGGCTGTTAGAAGGGGTAGTCGATATGTGTTCATACCATATCATCAGATGTAAGCGTGCTCGATCAACCTTATGCTTTTGTCTTTATTATTTTATGTTAACTCATATTTCGAAGCTGAAGTTGATTTGTTGTTGTTTGAACTTGTAGCAATCACTGGTTGTTGTTAGTGGTGTGTACTTACACATCAACCTGTTTAGTGTTTGACCCTATTGAAGGATATATGAGAAACATCTCCATTTCTAGGCTACTGAAAAAGTAAGTAAATTGTTCATATTTTCATTTCAAAAATAAAATTTTATACTTTTTTTATTACTTGTCACTTAAATGCTTGTTTAATTAATTTCAGTGGTTATAGAGATGGTATGACCCGTGTCCGTGCTATGAATTTTCCTTTGGATATGAAGTATATTCAAAAGGTAAAAAACATTATATATACTGATGCATACTTAAATATATTTTGTATATTAGTGTGTATATATAATAATATAATTTTATTGAAAATAGTGTCCCAAGCAACCGGATAGCAGCAGTTGTGGATATTTTGTGAAGCGATACATGTACGACATCGTGGCCAATATCGAGTTCATCAACAATCTAGTTCAAGTATGTATTATAATTTTTGTGTTTGAATTGGTAATTTAACTATTTATGCATATTTGGATAAGTTTAAATGGTCTACGTGCTTTTATATTTCTCGCGCGCAGATTGTTGATTTCTTCGCAAAACAAGGAGCTACTTATTTCATTAGCCGATCTAGAGTTTGTCAAGGAGCACATGTGCTCTTACTGGTTGAAAGCAATAAATGATGGTCATCAGAAGTCATGAGTTGCTGTAGCTATCTTTTCTTTTTTGAAGTTGTCTGAACTGAACTATTTGCACCTATAATGCATAATTGTCAAGTACACTTTCATTGTGTTGAAAAATGCAGTTTGTTGCATTATCAAATTTCTACAGGTTGTAGAGTACAACTGTAATGGCTTCCATCTGTTGGATTTTAATTGTAAATTTTTGTCTGTTGCAGCTGTGGTACTAATACTGGCTGATCTGTTGCAATTAATTGGGATCTGATGTGTTGTAATTGCTGTAAATTAATTTGTAGATTTCGTCTGTTACAATTTGTTGTAATGGCTTCTGATGTGTTGAAAATAATGCAATTGTTGCATTATCAATCTGTGATATCTGTAGCATTTGTGTGGAACATAGATTTCTGGGAAAATATAAAAATAAGGATGACATAAAGAACGCTTATCCATATAAGCGTTCTTTAAACTCTCCCGCCAACCATCATCGCTTATATGTGATAAGCATTGTTTTTGGCTGAGCATAAAGAACGCTTGTAGACTAAAACGTTTTTTATGTTCCCATCGTTCTCGCATTAGAAAGAACGCTTTGCAAATAAGCGTTCTTTAAAGCTAGTATAAAGAACGCTTTGCGAGCATCATTTAAAATGTTCAATCATTTGCGACGCTCTAATAAACTATGCTTTATAAACGTTCTATATGGCAAATTTAAGCGTTTTTTAATCGTTTTTTTTCAGCAGTGACGTCAACCAAGGGCTAATACACGGGGGAGTGGTCACCGCGGCTCTAAAAGACTTTGAAGTGGACACCGACAGGTTCCACGAGTGCGCGTGGACCAGTCAGGACTGCATCTGCTTTGAGATGCTTTCCAAAATGGGAATCAAGACTAGAGGAGATAAGCTCGTGGCTCTTCAGAAGCCTACAAAGAGCGAAGATGCAAGGTCATAACCTAGACCAATGACAAGAGCATCAGGAATCAAAAGGAGGAGAAGTCCCACACCGGTCCACGACAGGTCAAGGACCAGTCTGGATACTTCAGCTTGGGACGTTCTTCAGCGTGTGAGAGTTACTCTCACAGCTGTGCAGGCTGTCTCCTCAAAACCAAGTGTTCATTACATAGTTCAAGAAGCAACAGATTTTATAGACTCCCACATAGCCTGAGAGTTCTTTGTCTCTTAAAAGACATGAGTGAACCGTGAGAGTTATATTTAGGATTAGATTTTCCTTTTCCATTAATGTTTTATTCTGGCTTTGACAATCTGTTTCAAAGTAAACTTTTGATATCAATGAAAATGCAACTGGTTCTTGTCAACTTGAATGCTTATGATGGTTTTGAAATAATTTATTGTATTGGCTGCTTCTTCCTTGATTAAAAATTACAAAATGATCAGAGATATTTAGTCCTATCCATTCCACTAATCCAATCTCGGACCTTGACACCTAAAAAGCCTATAAACATAGCCCACATGACGTAGCACCTCATTTATTACCACTCATCGATCAGTCGTTGAGCACATCCAAAGTGTCTATAAAACTTGCTTACTCCATCTGCCACTCACACAGTCATTCACATCTCATGAAATGGCATAAACTCCAAAAAGTTCATCCAGTTCGAACGAACAAATAGTGCACCCCACAATTCGTAAGTTCATGGTCACAAAACACCCAAAGAAATACGTTGCCCAAAGTTATGTTCAACCAGACTCCGACTCACTTAGATCTTGGTCTATCACCTCAAGTGTCACTCTATCACATACAAGTTCTCCACACTGCATGGAGTTCACAATAGATTCTGATGAGTTCGACCTTTCCACTACAGTTGAATCACCTTTGATCAATCCTACCACGACCAAACCATCTTGGATCAAAGCTTCTTTCTCGGAGAATGAACCTTTTGACCCAGAAGATTATGAATGGGATAACCAACTACTCCATCTAGATAATCCTGATCATGTTTGTAGTTTATACTCTATGGAATGTCATGGCCTT
This sequence comes from Limonium bicolor, assembly GCA_023374045.1. Classification (NCBI taxonomy): domain Eukaryota; kingdom Viridiplantae; phylum Streptophyta; class Magnoliopsida; order Caryophyllales; family Plumbaginaceae; genus Limonium; species Limonium bicolor. The sequence continues at coordinate 315,382,614 of CM041777.1, read as the reverse complement.
TACAACATCTTACGTTGTGTAGTTGCTCCCTATTTTGCTGTATGGCAAAGGGGGAAAGAAAAGTATATGTACTTGTGAGAAAATGTCTATCGTCCTTGTATTATGCATCATTTAAATGAAAACTTTATCTACTTTGGTTATAGTATAACATAAAAGCTGTCACTTATTGTGCATCAAAGTTGTCACTTTGCTACCATTCGTTAAAGTTTTCCATACTTAAAACCCTTAACAAACTCAAGGGGAATCCTTCTTAGGGGGAATCTCTCAATTTTTGAATTGCCAAGTACATATAAGTGTATAGGTTGCCATCATCAAAAAGGGGGAAATTATTAAGACAAGATCCTTTAGTTTTGATGATAGCAAACCTTGTATTATCTATGTAATGCGTTTAATCAAGATTCATGATTCAGATAGACAGGTAAATGAGTGGCTTAGCACTCAAGGTTGCAAGCACACTCAATCCATGACATGTGCCCAACCAGTCGGGCACCTGTCTGCGAGAGCTCCGTAGAACTTCTAGCACAGACAACCAGTCAGACACCGCATGAAGATGTCTCTCATGCTTAAAGATCTAAAACAAAGACAAAAGACTGCAAAGGATCAACACATTCAGATAAGACGCATACACCCACATAAGTAACTTGTTCACAACAAGTTCACGACAAGAGGAGAAGATCATTAATTCACAAGATAACAAGGCTATCAATGAACATCATTACATAGCCGTAATAAAGTTAGAAGAGGGCATTTATGAGCATTTAATGAGCCCGAAAGAATCAGGCAAGTGGGGCACACAAGTGGTGATCGACCTATCAAGAGGGGTGCCGCCAACTTGACCAACCATGAGGCAACACGTAGTCCAAACGCCTCCAGATCAAGTTGAAGACTCTTTGCAAGTCTAGTGTGGCTGTTATGTGAATAATCAAATCTGTAGTCGACTCCTAGAAGTCTAGGGAATAATAGGATGGTAGTTACATCCTAACAACCGTGTAGATATACTTGCATTTATTCCTTATGTAAGTATGCCTGTACGAGAGAAAAGAAAGAGATAATCTGGGCAAGTGTGGATCAGACTTAGGAGTGTGTGTAAGTGCTAGAGAGTTGGTGAGCTAGATAGGATTGGGTTAGAGTATCAATACATTGGGTATTTGATAGACCGACAGGTCGGGGAATGGTCGGTGAACCGTAGGCCGATAGTCAGGAGAGGGTAAAGGACTTTAGGGGTAAAGTCGAAACTGTCCCGGGAGTCCGTGTGTGGGGCAAGGGAGATTGAGTGAATTTCGTGTGTGTAAATTCTCAATCGAAATGGGTTTTCCAGTTTAAGTTTATCTCGCGTCCATTCCTTAACTATCAGGTTTTACTAGAGTCCCCGATACATCCACGACACATCGGGGACGCATCAGGAGTGCTTGCTGGTTTCACACCTCTTGGCCTTCTCCTTGTAAATGCGGTTGTTCTCATAGGCTTCTTCCCGAAATTCCTATAGTTCGGTGAGTTGAAATTTTCTTTTGTCGGCGGCACTCTTGAGGTCAAAGTTCAAGGCTTTCACAACCAATAGGATTTGTGCTCCAACTCGACGAGTAAGTGGCAAGCCTTTCCAAAGACTAGACGATATGAAGACATCCCGATGGGACTCTTGTATGCCGTCCGGTAAGCCCATAATGCATTGTCTAGCCTTAAGGACCAATCCTTCCTTGAGAAGTTCATCGTCTTTTGCAATATCCATTTCAACTCCCTATTGGTCACCTTGGCTTGCCCATTGGTTTGAGGATGGTAAGGCAAGGATACCTTGTGTCTCACTCCGTATTTTTCCATTAAAGCCTCGAACTGTTTGTTACAAAAGTGAGATCCCCCATCGCTAAGAATCACTCTAGGCACCTCAAACCTTGTGAAGATGTTTTACTTTAGGAATTTGGTCACCACCTTGGCATCATTGGTGGGGGATACAATGGCTTCTACCCATTTTGTGACATAGTCTACCGCCACCAAGATGAAGAGATTTGAGTGGGAGGAGGGGAAATGACCCATGAAGTCGATGCCCCATAGATCAAAGGGTTCAACCTCGATGATCACATTTAGTGGAATCTCGTGCTTCCGGGATATGTTCCCTAGCATTTGGAAATGGTCGCAAGCGGCTACAAAGGAGTGACAGTCCTTGTAAAGTGTTTTTCAGAAGAACCCAGACTGTAGTACCTTGGTCACTGTCCTTGCTGGCCCATGGTGCCCTTCTACCTCAAGAGAGTGGCAGTGGATGAGGATGCTTTGAACTTCATTCATCGGTATGCACCTTCTAATCATCCCGTCAGCATAAACTTGGAAAAGGTAAGGGTCATCCCAAAAGTAGTGCTTGATGTCAGCGAAGAATTTCTTCCTCTGCTGGTATGTCATCTCATATAGCACTACTCCCCTTAGCAAGTAGTCTGCGATGTCGGAAAACCAAGGATCACCGGTTTCTTCAATTGTGAACACAGTTTCATCCGGAAAAAGTTCATTGAAAGAGGTACCATCATCCAGTGTCTCCATACAAGACAAGTGATCAGCAACATTTGAGTACCCGGTTTATCCCTAACCTCGATCTCAAATTCTTGCAGCAAAAGAATCCATCTCAAAAGCCTTGGTTTGGCGTCCTCTTTGGTGAAGAGATATTTGAGAGCTGAGTGGTCGGTATGCACAATCACCCTACTACCCAAGAGATAAGAACGGAACTTATCTAATGCAAAGACTACGGCTAGAATCTCTTTCTTGGTTGTGGCATAATTTTTCTGAGCATCGTTGAGGGTCTTACTTGCATAGTAGATAGTCCTCAGAATTTTCTCCTTTTTTTGACATAAGGCTGCTCCCACGGCATAGTCGCTTGCATCACACATTATTTCAAAAGGGAGGCTCCAATCCGGTGATACAACTATCAGGGCCTAGACAAGGCACTCCTTGAGAGTGTTGAAGGCCTTTAAACATTCCTCGTTGAATTCAAATTAGACATCTTTGGCTAAGAGGTCACACAGAGGTTTGAAGATTTTGGAAATGTCCTTGATGAACCTTCTGTAGAAACCGGCATGGCCAAGAAAACTCTAATGTCTTTAACCGAAGTGGGCAGTGGTAGCTTCTCAATGACTTCAACCTTGGCCTGGTCAACTTCAATCCCATTGGAGGAGATCTTGTGCCCAAGGACGATCCCTTCTCTCACCATGAAATGGCATTTCTCCCAATTAAGTACTAGATTGGTTTCCTCACATCGGGAGAGAATGTCGTCCAATTTCGTTAGGCATGAGTCGAGTTGAGCCCAAACACTGAGAAGTCATCCATAAAAACTTCCATGCTTTTTTCAATGAAGTCGGAGAAGATTGCCATCATACACCTTTGGAAAGTTGTAGGAGCATTGCATAATCTGATGGGCATTCTCCGATTGGCGAACATTCCATAAGGGCATGTGAACGTGGTCTTCTCTTAATATTCCAGGGCTATGGGGATTTGGAAGTACCCCGAGCAGCCATCAAGGAAACAGTAGAAATCTTGTCCGGCTAACCTCTCTAGCATTTGGTCGATAAAGGGCAAAGGGAAGTGATCCTTCCTTGTGACCGTGTTCAATTTGCGGTAGTCGATACATACTCTCCAACCATTGATGTCCTTTGGGGGACCAACTCACCCTTGGCGTTTGACACCACTGTGATTTCTCCTTTCTTTGGCACCACTTGAGTCAGACTCACCCATTGACTATCGGTAATAGGATAGATGATTCCGGAGTCGAGCAGTTTTAGGACTTCCTTTTTAACCACCTCCTTCATGTCCGGGTTGAGCCGTCTTTGAGGTTGAGAAAGTGGATTATAGTTGTCCTCCATGAAGATTTGACGAGTGCACAAATGTGGCGTGATACCTCTTATGTCTGAAATGGACCACCTAATAGCCCTCTTGTGGTCTCGAAGCACCCTCAACAAACTGTCCTCTTGTGCTCCTATGAGAGAGGAAGAAATAATTACAGGAAGATCACAAGGTTCAGTTAAATAAGCATATTTTAAATGAGAGGGTAAGGGTTTCAACTCCACGGTGGGAGGCTTCTCAACCAAGGTGGGGAGCTTTTGTGCAGTCCGCTCCAAGGGCTCCGGTGGTGGGTAGTGTGTCCGATATGGCATTGACCTCCTGTCTAATGCAGCTTCCATCTCTCTCACCACCGGTTCATCTTCCCGGTCTCCACAAGTATCAGTTAAAGTAATGGTGAGAGCATCATAATCAAAACAAGAAGAGTAGTTATCTTGCAAAATAGAGTCAACAACATCTATGGCAAAAACAGCTTCCACATGTGCGGGTTTCTTCACTACCTTATACATGTCAAACTCAAGCTTTTCATCATGAAATCTCAAGATAATTTTTCCATTTTCCACATCTATTAAGGTCCTAGTAGTTCTCAACAATGGGCTACCTAATATCAGTGGTACTCTAGCATCCTCCTCCATATCAATCACAATGAAATCAATCGGGAAAACAAAAGTTCCTACAGTCACTACTAAATCCTCAACATTCCCTTTCGGGAGAACCAATGACCTATTAGCAACTTGCAATTGCATAGTAGTGGGTGCACACTCGCCAATCCCAAGTTTATTAAAAATTGAAAGCGGCATGAGATTTATGATTGCACCTAAATCACATAATCCACTACCACAATTTACATCACCACTAGCGCAAGGGCTTATAGGCAAACCGAGGTCTTCAAGTTTTGGAGGAGGGTTTCATAGTAGGATCGCCGAGATCTCCTCGGTGAGCTGCACCGTCTCCGCACCAAGTGTTGCTCTCTTGTTAGCTAGATTGTCCTTCATAAACTTGGCGTAGATGGGCATTTGTTTCAAAGCATCCGCAAAGGAACATTAATTGTTAGTTTATTAAAAATGCTTAGAAACTTCCCAAATTGTTCATCTAAAATTTTCTTTTAAAGTCTATTTGGGAATGGAAGAGGAAGTAGAGGTTTATCAAGAGTATAAGGGGAAGATGATTCAGGAGAGTCCTTCTCCTTGGAATTTTTTTTTTGGTTGAGAAGGAACTTCCTCAACAATCTCTTGTTCTTCCTCTTAGCAATCTTGAATTTCTTCATTTTGACTCTCTTGGTTCTCAAGATCAACTTGTGGAGATGAGGTTTGAAGGGGCCGACCACTTCTCAAGGTTACTGCTTGGGCCTCTTCCCTCGGGTTGAGCTTTATTTGACTTGGAAAGGTGCCTGATGGTCTTTGGGAGAGTTGTTGAGATATTTGACCAAGTTGGGTTTCAATGTTCTTGTTGAATGCCGTTTGATTATCATTAAAAGCGTCTTGTTCTGAGAACTTGGTCTTTGCGGTGACAATAAAATCCGCCATGAGGTTCTCCAACCTTGAAGTCCCACTTGAAGAAGAAGAGGGGGACTCTTGTTGTTGTTGTTGTTGATGTTGGAAACCCGTGGTCTATACCTGGATTAAAAATTTGATGGTTGGCTTTGAGCTTGAGGTCTATAACCTTGGGAGTTACTGAAATTTGTGTTTGTTACTCCTTGGCCTTGGTCATTCCTACAAGAAAAGTTCGGATGGTTCCTCCATGGCGCATTGTTGTTGTTGTAAACTTGGTTGCCTATGAAGTTCACATCCTCTTGTTGGTTCATGTTCATCTCCCCTTCACAACATCGAGTGTCGTGGGGACCCACACAAATGGCACATCCCTCCCAGGATTGACCGGAAGATGAAGAAGCTATGGTCTTGACAATTTCAGTTTGAGCGGTAGCTAGCTTCTCCACCATCTTCGTGAGAGATGATCGGTGGGTTGCACATTGAGGAGGCCAGCTGCTCTTGGTACTCTTCCCTTGGCTCTAGACCATTGTCTTGTGTCATTATTCATCATCTCTAGAAGTTCTATTCCTTCCTCGGGAGACTTTGTCATGAAGCTCCCTTCCGCGGAGGAATTAACAAGAAGGCGGTTGGAGTCGTCCAGCCCATTGAAGAACGATAGACACAAGGATTGGTCATCTAGACCATGATGAGAGAAATTCATGAGGAACTCCTTGAACCGGCCCCAAGCATCGTATAAAGTCTCACCCGGCTCTTGGTAGAACGTGTTGATTTCGCCAATTAATTGCCTTGTTTTACTTGTGGGGTAGTACTTGGCAAGATATTTGCTAGCCATTTGCTCCCATGTGTGGATGGATATTGATGGGATGCTATGGTACCACCTCAAAGCTAAGTCGGACAATGAGTGGGGAAAGAGTTGTAGCTGGATCCTCTCGTTTAGATTGCCCGTTTTACCGAAAGAATTGCAAAAATCCAAGAATAGGCTCAAGTTATTTGGAGCATCATCCGGATTCACCCCACTAAACTTTCCTTGATCGCGGATTACAGTGATGAAGTGGGTTTTAAAAGCCCATTGAGCCTCTTCAGCTTGTGTCAAGGTTGAAAAACTATTGCCGAGGTTTTCCCTTCGGTGTTTGGTCGGTGGTAGTCTTTGAGAGGTCAGTGTTGGCCTTGTGGTTGTTCATCCCCATGACCATTGTCCTCAATTTCTAGCTCAATGTGAATGTCGGCCATGGTGTGATTGTTCAAATCCATTCTGATTCTTCTTATAGATCGTTCGAGCTTGGACCTCGGCCTAGCAAGAGGAGAGTCGCTAGACCGGGTACTTGGCATACACAAGAGAAGCAGAAAGTACCTGAATAAGCTCACCAGCAAGCAATACTAAATATTAGAGGTAGGAAAAATAAATAAAAACTAAAGGAAACTAAAATAAATAAAACCGGAAATACTGAAACTGGAGAAAATGATAAAGACTATCAATTTGCCCGACAACGGCGCCAAAAACTTGTTAGGAAAATTATGCGATGGTCAATATCACAATTTACGGGCAAGTGGACCCAATCGAAATAGTAATTAAAATTTCATTCCACTAGGAAATTGACTATCTCCCTAGCTTCGGTAAACGGTAAAGAAACAAAAATTAAAATGGGGGGTTTAGCCGGTGTGAAGCTTAATAGTTCGGTTCAAGACAAATTGTAAATTAAATACGGAAACTAAAATCGGTTGTTGATAGATTTGGATGGAATGCACCCTAGGATGGTTATTATCACCTAAATTCACCTCAACTTCACTTATAAACCCACTTCACTCAAATTGTTTATTTGGACTAGTATAATGACCTTCCAAATCATGGAAGAGCCAACTCTTACCTAGCTACTTCCAACTCTCAAATCAAGTAAAGTTCAAATCACTAGATAGCATTAATTGCAAGCCCACATTAATATCCCCAAATTTCACCAACTAATCAAGCTAGCATAATCTAGGGTTTCTCTCTCTCTTTGGTCACAACAACCAACTCAAAATGATGTGTTGTTGGGAATCACCATAAATGCCTTAAATGATCAAGTTATAACATTAAATGAACAAAAAGAGAGAAAACAATCACAATAAATGAAGTATACGTTTTACAAGCTAGTTGGGGGATTTAAGTTCAAATCCCCATCCCAAAGTGCTAAATGAGACTACTCAAACATGGAGATAAGTAAAAATGAGAGAGAGAGAGATAGAAGAAGCCATTGTTGAAGGTGGTTGAGCTTGGATAAGGTGAGCTTTCTTCCTCTTCTTCTTTCTCTTCTTCTTCCCTTAAAATCACCTCTCTCTCTCCTAAGTTGAGTGTCTAAGTGTGAGAAAATAAGAATGAATGAAAAAGCCTCAAATCTAGAAAATTTAGAGAAGTTTCCGCATCCGACCGACTCACAGTGGGTTGGTCCTGTGGGTCGGTTGGCCTTCTGGAGATGGAGCACGTGACCTTTTTTAAGTTCTGACCGACCTAGTCTGGGTCGGTCCCGGGGTTGGTCCAATGCTGAGGTGAATTTTTGTCCTAGGAGCTTTCGACCGACCCAGTTTGGGTCGGTCGACGCTAGAGACACTTTACTCTAACTTACACGGGGCCTAGAATTTCGTTATGGCTCCGAATTGCTCCCCGTTTGTAGCATTGGAAAGCTTGAAGGATGGGGAATCTGTTGATACATGCCACTAGCTCTAAAAGGGTCCAAAAGTGTGCTTAAAGTGAGATTTTACCTATCAAAAGATCAAACTATATAAGTTCACTATTAATCCGAAAAACACTCTATTAAGTGGTGAAATGAGTTATGCACGAAGTAAAATGAAGGTGAATAAAGACCTTAAAACATCATTATTTCACCACTTATCAAGCACCCACTGTCGATGTACCAGCAGAGGTCCCTTCCCACTCGATTCTGCGCTTAACAAGTTAGTGATATGAGGTTAGGGTCCCAAGAATGTTTGGACCCATTTCTACCAAGTGACATTGTTCTATGATCATCCTTGACTACCCATATTAGCCCAATTTTCTTTCGCTGTCAATGCCTCATAAATCGTGTCCTATAGCATTTGTCTTTGTGGTGACCGGGTTGTCTGCACAGGTGGTAGACATCTCTTCGACGGGTTCCTGATTGGTACCCAACCGGTCGTTTATTTTTCCACATGGATTTCCAAGGGTCAGTTTCAAGTTTTGCATGTTTTTATTTAATGGATGCTAGTCATTTTTCCTTTTTGTCAAGTACAACAATCAGTTCATCGATTTCAGGTTGTTTTCCTTGCTTTAGTTTCTCATGGACAACAAGAATTTCACTATAGTCAGTTTATAGTTTCTTGAGTGCATTCGTAAGTTTCACTACCTTATCCTTATTTGAATTATCCTCTAGTTTTTCATTTTCCTCTAGGAGCTCTTTATTTTCATTTTCCAGCGCCTCTAGTTGATCAACCAATATGAGGGAAAACTTTATGAGTCCTAGAAGTTCAGCTTTTTGAATTTTCCTTCTAAGTCGAGAGTAGTTTACCTTGTTTTGTTCCTCTTTCTCCTCTGATTCTGACGTTTCCTTGTCTTGAGCCATCAGGGAAACTTCCTCAAGGCAAAGGTGAGCCTTTTCATCCCCTGAGAGATCACTGTTAGTGATTTGGTTGTCGTAACTGAGTTCTAAGTCTCCCCATGCAGCGATGAAGGCTTCTTTCTTTGGCTTTTTGTAGAAAGATCTCCGGACAGGTTTCCTGATCTTGTCATTGTCTTCTCGGGGTTGTTGTGTGCGGTCTTTGATGTGGTCCCACGTTTTGAACACCCATAGCACTCATCATTGCATATCCTTTGGTGATCGTCAGATTCCTTGGGCTTCTTACCTTTTCTCATATTGTTTCTAATAAATTTTCAAAAATACCTCTTGGCATAGAGGACCATCTCATCTTCGTCTTCTCCTGACTCAGATTTTCATTCTCAGCTACCTGAAGGGCTATGTCTTTTCCTTTCTCCCTTATTGAGCTTTCTGAACTTCTCTGTTGTAATTTTAACTCAAATTCCATTAATGATCCCAGCATGTCTGCCAGAGACGTCTTTGAAAGATCATGGACTTATTCCATGGCATTGACTTTGCTATCAAAGGATGCAGGAAGTGATCTGAGGAATTTTTGAATTTGATCCTCATTTGAGATAGTTCTTCCAAGCACTAGCATTTCGTTGATAAGCTTGGTGAACCTAGTGTGCATTTCAAGATGCTCTCCTTCTCTTCCTTCTTGAATAACTCCCAATGAGTAAGCAGCAGTTCAATGCGAGTCTTCTTGATCTCATCATTTGCTTCATAGGTAACTTCAAGAGTTTCCCATATTTCCTTGGCTGTTTTAGCTGAGGCCACCTTAGAGTACTGCTCAGGTAGTAATGCATAATGTAGGATTCTTACTGCTCAAGCATTGAATATCAACTTCTTGATTTGATCATCGGTCTTGTTGTCGACTGATTTGTCTTGTCATTGAGTGTCTTGAAAGGTGTATTCACCACGTGATACAACCCTCCACATCCTTGGATCATTAGGCTTAATATGGAACTCCATCTTGTTCTTCTAGTGAGTGTAGTTATCTCCATTGAAAAGTGGTGGTCGATTTGGTGCGGAACATTCTTCTAACGCCTGTAGGTTTGAATAAGACATTTTGATCCTCTTCCAAAGCAGTTATCTTTCTAGAAGATACCTGCTCTGATACCAATTGAAACTGGCTGGTGCTCTTGATGTGACCCCGACCGGTCCCGGATGTATCGTTATCGTATGTGAACTACTTGATAAATGAGGAAAGTACTTGATAAACTCAAACTGGAAACTCCTTTTCGATTGAGAATTTGCACACAAAAATTCACTCAATCTCCCTCCGCCCTACCTATGGACTCCTAGACAGTTTAGGACTTTATCCCTAAGTCCTCTACCCTCTCCTGACAGCAGGCCTACGGTTCCCCAACCTTTCCCCGACTGATCAGTCTACCAAATACACACAGTATTAACTAACATACCTAGTCCTATCCAGCTCACCAACTTCCTAGTACTTACACACACTTACTCTGACTCACACTTGCTCTAGTTATCTCTCTTCTTCGTATATGACCAAGATGATTTACATAAGATGTTATACTCGTATTTATACAAGTAAGTTAAGATGTGTAACAAACAGCCTATGATCTCCTAGACTCTAGGAGTCGTCTGTTTTTTCTATCCCCGACAAAATAGCCACGCTCGAATATATGCTGATCTTCAACTTGCTCTGGAACCGCCAGGACACGTGTTGCCCTATGGTTGGACACGTTGGAGGTGTGTGCTCAGGTGGTCCGTCACCACTTGCTCTTTCCACTTGCCTGATCTTGTTTGCCTCATTAATGCTCTCCCGGGCTATATTTAATGCTACGTAATGAGTTCCTCTTAATAGCCCTGGCCTTGTCTTGTTATCTTGTTCATTAATGAGCAATACTTTTGTCGTGAGCTAGTTGCTTGTGTGGATGCATGAGTTTGCCGGCACACTTGATGTCTTTTGTCCTTCTACTGCGTCTGATGCATGAGAGATTTGGTTGTGTAGTATTTGACTTCTTGTGTGTACTAGAAGTTCTATCGGAGCTCTCCCAGACAGCTGCCTGACTGGATGGGCACATGTCATGAACGGAGTCCGCTTGCAACCTTGCGTGCTAAGCTACTCCTCTACCTGTTTATCTGAATTATAAGTTCAACAAACATATTAGATAAACAACATAGGTTTGCTATCATCAAAACTAAAGGATTTTGACTTAAAAAGATTTGCATTACCGATGGATTTTCAAATGGCTTATGATTATTTGAGTATTTCCTTGGCAAATGTCTTCTTGACATTATGATTGTTTGGAGAACTGACCTGGCATTGTGGATTCGATTGGTTTGTTCATGTTCACCAGGAACTGAATGCCCCTTATTGTGTTTAATAACAAATTGCCCATTTAAATATGGATTAGTGTACGCCTCCCTTCCGTTTGTGTTAGTTAGTAATACTCAAACCTGTATTGCCGCCTCCTCTACAATCTACCCTAATCTTGGCCCGATTATATATTCAAGGATATGAATAGGGTAGTGTTGTTAAGGAAGCAGCGGTAGTTATAGTTTAAGTATTACCGTACTTCATAAGCAGTCATTGTGAGGCTACATTGATCCACTCAGCGATGATGAGAGCAATCTTACACTGAGCTGAATCATATTGGAAAACACCAATCAACGATGATGAGGAAAAAAATAATCTGAGGTGAATAGACCCGAACAAACACCATGTTTGGTCTAGATGCCTTGTGATGATCGAGCAAAGGACGAACGACCATGACCGTCCTAGAGGTGATCGGACCGGAGCGAACAACACTGGCGGAGCTGTGCTGATTGAAAGATAACGAGTGTTGTGTAAGACAATTATAGGATTACAATCATGTGTTGTATAATTGTTTGTAGAAAAGTTAATGTAAATGTAAAGAATGAAAACATACTTGAGTTGTTGTACAGTATATGTTTTATTTAATTTGATCATATACATATGTTACCTTATTTCTTATATTACTGAAATACTAAGATACAAACTCGAAGTGGATTTATAATCAATGAATGACTTTTTATTGATCATCGGTATACATATAAAACTAAATATGGAAACCCTGCAACAATACTTAAACGATCTTATACTTAATTACACATTTGAATTAATATTAAATGGCATCTGATAAACGAAAATCAAGAAGAAAGGGGAAGGAATAAGCTGACGGTGGCAATGTTTGTTGGGACAGTCCGAAGACTACTCTTATAATTAGGCTAATGGGTAATCATCCTATGATCTCCCTCAGTAGAAATGGAGAGGTTGTGAACCAAACCGTAAAGTGGAGAAAAGTGGCTGAGGAGTTCAATAAGGTTAGTGGTACAACATGGTCGCACAACAACTTCAAGTCGAAGAGGGATACGCTGAAAAGGAAGTGGACTGACTGGAAGAGACTAAAGAAGGATACTAGTGGCTTAGGGTTCAACAATGATTTATGGACCATTGATGTTGACGAAGAGCGGTGGGCAGCGAAAAATGCGGTAATGAAACAAGAGTTATGGGCATTGTTACTACATTTTTTAATAGATTATTAATAGCTTGAATTTTGTAGGAGGACAGCTCATTCCAGTGGTTTAGCTTTAGGGGTTTTAGTCCGAAGGAGGAAGATCACCTCCAGCTGATCTTCGGGGATGCGGAGCCGAAAGGGACAAGAAAGTTTTGTTCGTCTAGTGCCCATCCCACATTAGACACCGGTGATGCCGATGGTTTGCTAGACGGTATCACCCAACCATCCACACAGATAGCCAGGACGGCAGTCAATCCTTCCCTAACCAGATAGGAGCAATCAACATCGTGGATGACTTCAACCCTATGGATGCGTACGAGGACACTGATTCTCGAACCCCTACTTCCACTCCTGCCGGTCTTGCGTGCTCCTTCAAACTAGTAAAGAGATCCTCAGAGTCAAACGACTCTTCTGATTGTAAGAGGATGAAGAAGCTAACGAAGAAGGAGTGAGAGGCGAGACAGCTTGATGTCATTGCCTAGGGATTACCGACTACTCGTGTGGGGATTAATCAATCAAACGAATTGCTAACGGCAATCGCTGAACAATCATTAGCTTAGAGCAAGGGAAATTGGAACAAGGACGAGGTGGTGGCAACTCTGTTAGACATGCCAGAGATGGAAGATGATCCGTCTCTTCTTTCAGATGTCATAGCGTGCATGCGAGACCAGAGCAATATGAGATTGTTCTTGAGCACTTTGCATCTAGGTGGACATGATGTAACTCTAGGATATATCAAGTCTATTGTCCAACAGTTTCGTTCTTCCATGAGCTAGTTGTTTAGTTTTATTACATTTTGGCTTATTGACTATGTATTAGTTAGAACTGAAACTGTAGTTGTGGTTTTGCAACCTTTTTGGTTAAATGCCTCATTTGTGTAATTTTTTGTCGATAACTGAAATACCCCTAAATTAATTTAAATTAATTTAGGGGATTTATTTTATTAAAAATTAAATTATTATATGGAATTATGAATATTAAATTATTATATGGAATTGTGAAATTTATTTAGGGGTTTTCTCCTATTTAACCCTAATTATTATACATTATTATATAGTATTATGAATTTAATAATAAGATTTATAAGTCAATAAATTTTGGGAAAATTTCTAAACACTCCAAGTATATTATAAAGATTTTAGGAAGTGTTGGAACATTGTTTTGAAACATAAAAGTCAATATAAAATTCTAGAAACCTTAAAGCTTATTAAGCCTTGCTAGAGTTGACTTTTTGAGAATGGTCAAACCAGGCCATGAAACCTATACCAATAAATAGGTTATGGAAAACCATGAAGATCGATAAAACGAACGTCAAAAACGGATCATCCTAGCCAAAGTTATGATAGATTGAAGTTTAGAGCCAAAATTTTAAGAGATGCCACGTGTCACTCTGTAATGGGTCGCCGATTCTATCCCTTGAATTTCGGTAACAGATTTCCATACTTTGCCCTAACTTTAGACGGCTATAACTTTTTCATCTCTCCATATTTTTCAATGCCGTCTTCTTTGTTGTCTTCTCCTACATTCCCTCTAAACAACTATAACTCATACAAACCCTAACTCATACTGAATCAACCGGAAAATCGAGTCAAAGTAGCAACCATGCAAAGAACGAAACTGCAATTCCGTTTTCTCTTCAAATCAGGTAATTTCGATCAGCCATAACTCTTCTTTACTCATCCCAAATTCCATGTTCTTTAGCTCGTTTTGAAGAGCTCTAATTCCTCTAAAACTTTCATGTTTATGGTCTAAGCTAATTCTCAACCGATTGGAAGAGTAAGGCGTCTAAAGTTTCGGTTTCACCAGCACATAAAATCATACCGAAACAGAGAGGTAAACTCGTCATTTGTGACTTCAATTTCTTTCTGTATGGTGCGAGTTAGGTTTAGTACTTGCTATCAATACGTAGATCTAAGTTTGCTCTTTCCAATGAACCCTTACTCATAGCCTAACTCGTTTTGTACTGCTAGTTATAGATCCTCAAAGTTGGCACCACGAACTACTCAAAGTTCGAGTTTTTCCCAGTTTTCCGAATTTGAATTCACACAATTCGCACAATCCGGTGAGTCTCCGATCAAATTGCTCCGATATTGTTGTTCGTAGTCATGTTTTCGACCTAATCCATGTTCCAATTTAGTCAATTTCGTGTTAGGTTAGCAGAATTTGTTAGGATTGTGTTCGAATTCAATACTGTACCCGAAATAAACCCTAACACTCGAATTGATTTCGAAACTTGATGTATACTGCATTATAATTGGGGAAACCGGTATCAATAGAACCGAAATTCGATTTCAAATCCATAGAAACAAGAATCACTCGATTTCGTTCTGTAGATTAGGAGATATCTGCGATTTAGTACTCGGGTTGCAATTCGAAACCGATGAAAAACTTGGGTTTCAGGGACCGTCCAATCGGAGTTTAAAGAATTGGACGGTCCAGATTAGATCGTGCTATTAAATAGTTATTATAAGTTTATAAAATTCGAGTAAATAGTCCTAACTTGTTGGGTTAATTTAAGTACCTTCCCGAATGTATTTTGACTTGAAATTTTAACCATAGATTCCTTATTTAATCTAGTTTATGTTGATGAAAATTATTATGGTTTTGGAGTTTTTAAACATAAGTTATGAATTTTGCAAGTTACGGGTTTTCTGGAATTATTTGGCTAATTAAAAAGATATTTTTATGAAATAAAATTTTATAATATGTATAAAATGTTATAGTTACTGTATATTAAATTTGGGAATTTTTGGGCAATGGTAAAAGGTTTTAAAAATTGTGTTTATGAGTTTTTCATAAGAATAACCTATAAGATAAGGTTTTTAATGTAACCAAAAATTATAGTAGGGGTTGTTAATTAACTTTTTAAGCTGGGGAAAATAAGGGAAACTAAATTAACATTTTATTACAGTAAGTTTATAAATGTTTTGGTATTAGTTTTTAAGAGAAGTGAATTATTTACATAATGTATATACTTACTTAAGTAGAAACTTATATTAATTAAGGAATTTAATTATCCTACGTTTTATTTACTATATTATATGGGAGTTAATATTTTTAATTAAACTAAGGAATGAATATATATATATATATATTTACGCATTTATAAAAAGGGAATTAAGTAGTAACTTAGAGTAAAACAAGGAATTAATTTAATTAACACTTTGAAAATACATAACTTGGTAGCTTTCGTCTCACGAGCCAACAGAACA
This sequence comes from Limonium bicolor, assembly GCA_023374045.1. Taxonomy (NCBI): domain Eukaryota; kingdom Viridiplantae; phylum Streptophyta; class Magnoliopsida; order Caryophyllales; family Plumbaginaceae; genus Limonium; species Limonium bicolor. Next base: position 315,367,006 of record CM041777.1, on the reverse strand, counting down.
CCGGGAGTTATAGTGGTTCGGCTAACAACTCAGCCTACATCCACTTATTGACAATATCTTTATTACTTCCTTTGGTATTACAACTTTAGAGAGCTTTCTAGTGTTTTCTCTCCCTTCTAATCTTGTGTCCCCTTACAAATGAGCCTCCCATCTCTATTTATAGACTTCGAGAGTGAGGTCTATCTCTTAATCCTTGTACATGTGGTATTACTTCATTGGAGCCACCCCTCTAGTTTTGGCACTTCTTTCCTTATAAAGCCTTCCGGCCTCAAAGTGTAGGGTGCGGGATCCGGTCATGGAGTATAGGGCCGGAACATGGGTCCCGGTCATAGAATGCGGGCCGGAATGATGTTTGGTGCCCAAACTGGAGCCCGAACATAGTCCTGAAGGGGGCCCGGGGTCCGGATCAGGATCTGTGGCGTGGACCGCTTTGACCCTCTTGTCTTCGTCATATTCTTGTCCTTGTCATCTGTCCCACAAGTTCTACTTTTTGCTACTTAAAAAAGTGGAACTTACAAAAAGAAAAAATTGAAATTTACATTCTTTCTTCATTCTTTCTATTTCTTCCCTTCTCCAATCTTCTAGTCCCACAAGTTCATTTTTCTATAGGAGCAAGCTGATGGAAACAGAGGTAAAATATTGCAATTTCGAAGATAAACAGACAGCAGCAGGTGCAGTAACCAAAATACTCAAGGTGGTTTTATGAGTTTCAAACATTCTCATCATGCCCGTTAGCCAGATTATTCCCAAGAAGCATGACAGGAGTAGGCAAGGCAAGGCATTTTGTTTGCAGTATCTGCAATTTCAGAGTGTAGAAATATAGCACCAGTGCGTTTTAGATCAGCAAACAGCAGCAAAAAAGATTGCTGTACAACAACTCCAAAAGTGCAGAATAACAGAAACGACAGTAATTAAAGGTGTGCACTGCACTAATTTTTTTTTTAAACAGACCATAATAGTTCAGTAATTGCGGCAGCAAGAATACTTAAAAAACATTGCTTCATAATTGCTGAGAATGCAGAAGTATGACCAGCAGCAAAGGAAGATTTAGTAATTTGGAGAGCTTAAGGTGCAGCCAAATATTGCACTAGAAATGAACAGAGATTCTGTGGTAGTAATCAGAGGAGTAATGCAGGAAAAACAGATTGTAAAAGGTTTAACTTAAACCTTATAGAAGCAGGCTTACAAAGGATCGGAGTTTTGAGTGAAATTGAGAGCAAAGTAAACATGTCATTTCTGCTGCCCTCCTGAACATTATACCTGTAGCTCAAAGCCTTTTCACAGTTTTGAATTTTTTTTAACACAAGTCATGTAAATAGTAGTGTCATCTTTGTTTTAAAAGGCTGAAGCAAAAAGATTTGTGCTGCTACTGCAGGTACTATCTAAGGTACATGGTAACAATTCAAATACTCGAAATTTTCAGAAAGACCTAATATATAACTGAAGTTGTACTGTTTAATTAAAGGTTATTTTAGTATATGCCCTCTGAGCAGCTGCAAAAATCAATGATTTAGAGGCAAATGAAATGTATGATCTTTCCCTTCTGTCAACTCATTGCAGATACTGCATTACTTGTGGTCAGAAAAACTGCTGAAAACATCCATAGTAACAGCAATGAATAGGTGCAGAACCGAAGCAGATGCTAAAGTTTTATTCAAACTGTAGCGGTGCATTTTTCTGTCAAAAGATCAGCTGTAATCGAGACAAACTATTCCATAATTTATATGATCTCTTATGGCACGTTTTGCACCGAACAGCAATAATAGATCTCGACCATATAAGACAGCTAAACTGTGTATATAGTGTAATCATAGTGGGAGAGGTAATTGTGTAAGTTTCACTGCTCAAATTATGCCATTCATTGGCAGTTAAGGCAAAGGTCAAAATGTACATAATGTAGAATGCTGAAATAAATTTTCCTTTGAACAGCACAAGGCAGAAGCATACAACAAGAACAGATGGGTATCGACCATCCAATAGATTTGAAAATGACAACTTAAAGAGGGCAAGGTATTGTCATGCATAACTTTTTTAAAGGTGCAGCAAGATATTGTATCAGAAGTGAATCATTTGACAGTAATAAAGCAGTTGGGAAAAGGTCATAATCGAGACCTTAATCTGGACTGGTTTTCATGATTCTAATCACTTACCATACTCATCTAAGGTCCCACAATCAGAAGCAAATAAGTCTACATACCAGTGTAATAAGTAGATGAAGAATTAGTATTTCTTTGTTTTGATACTGATTATGCAGCGGCTGTAAGCAAACATTTCATCACTTCCTTCATACCCTTGGTAGATAAATGACATGAATAAAGCTTCACAAAGCTTAAAAATTAGATAAATTAATGAGTATGGTCCTAGTGTATTGATAAGGAAATTGCGATATATAACTCAGGAAGAAAGCATATCCTCATTCAGCATACGGTGTTTGACGGATGTTTGTCAAATATGGATTTCAGAGTTGTTACCTTGCTATTTGAGAGGAAAGAATACCGAAAGAAAAGAAAAACGGTGAGAAGATTCTTGGTCTTTCAAAAGAGCTTTTCTCTTGAATTTATGTTCCAGGCTTCATGCTCCTCTGTTGAATTCTGGCTCCGGTCGTTTTTTTAAAACAATTGACTTTTCTGTACAAACATCAAATCAACAATTGTGAGTAACAGAAACCTGTAATTTAAGATATTAACCTCTTACTGCTATATATTTTCTCGTGAGCAGACCTAAACACCACTTATTTGAGCCTAGCAAAAATCAGTTTTAATATAGTCTTATACGATCTCACAAACAGAACCTAATCTGGCATTATTTCTAGCTATAACACCTTCTGAAACAAGCTTTTTACCAACAGCGTAAGTTGGAATCCAAGATGGATATGCTGTCTAAATTTAACAGCAGAAGCTCAGGGTTTACAATTAAGTAATGTTCAAATTGCAGCAGTATAATGACAAGATGAAACCTATGAGACTACTACACAATTTAAAAGCAAGGCCTTTGAATTAGATGTAAAAATAGATACCAACCCCTGATCTGATGACCAAACGCAACAGCGCAAAACTGATCATAATTATGTGGTTTATAAGAATTGGAAAACTGACGTATAAACAATTTGCATTATTGTTATCAAAACACCCAACAGTTCTGTATAATAAAGCAAGCAAGGCATTGTTGTGCATGATTTATAAAGGTGCATCAAAATATTGCATCAGAAATGAGGTAGTTAACAGCAACAGAGTAGCTGAGAAAAGAGTGTAATCGAGAGCTTAACCTTGTCTGATTATGCGGCAGCAATAAACAGAGATTTTACTTTGTCAAAAATTTGGGGGGCAATCAGTCAAGATTATTCATGTAAAATCCTTGACGGTTCTCTACTCAGTTTTATCATACTAGATCAGTCATGACAGCAAGCAGAGTTTGTAGGTTTTGAAACTATTAAGGAATGAAGTCAGGATTTCTACAGTTCACTAGAGTTTATAAATTCTAGCAAAGAACGAGATAACCAAGCAAAGAACGAGATAACCAGGGATAGTACCCATCTGTTTCCTTGGTTTAGACTGAATAAAACACATGATCAAAGGCAGGTGAAGCTGTTTTTAAACGTAGCAGCAAATAGTAGCTAACTTTGGCAGTATCTAAATAAGCAACGGGACAGTCTTTGAAAGATGTTGTGGAAGTATGATATAAAATTTCAGGAGCAAAATGGTAGTGAGCCAGAAATAATGCAAAACAGAATGCAATTTCTAGTTTAGCAGCAGAAGGCTAAGGTTAAAAAGTTAAACATAAACAGTTCTCTTTTTCCTTTTGACGGCAAAAGAGTCTAACAAAACATACAACAAGAAAGAGTAATAAAACAGAAGCAAAAGAGTGCAATTGTTTATGTAGCAGTAAATGCAACCAGGCATAAGGAGTCAAAACAACTTCTAACTAGGCCCTTATCAATATCAGCCTATACCAACTGTATTTTTAGGAATTCAATTTTTGCCACCTACCCACTAGCTCAGCCTTGCTGGTACCGTGGTTTTAACAAGAGATGAGTTAGTAAAGTTACCTTAAGTCTGCAACTTTCAGTTTTACATTACCAGAGCTTCTGCGAGCTTGAGTTTGTATCTAAGTCCGATCTGTATTTTTAAACGCTTGCCCTCGGGTGCTTTCATCGGCCACCAGCCATTTTAGCAAAGGTGTATGTGGATCTCCATAGTGTGGCTTAAAACAGATGTATACATTGGTTGCGGCAGATTAATATATGGGAACATGTCACCTCAAGATGAAGTATGTACTACCAGCAAAGTTTGAGCATCCGGAACTGAGTAAACAGATGTAAATTCATTCCAAGTATTGTAGCGAAAACGTTATTTCAGATACCTTCAAACAGAAATCAGAAGCGAAACAAGGACAAAGTTGCGTATTAAGAGGAAACAGGAGCCATATGAGCAAAGCTGCTGAAAACATTTTTATGGTTTCACTATAATCAATGGTAGAAACTGAGCTAGACCATTAGCATAATAGCGCACAATATAGCATTCGGACATGCAATCAGCAAGCGGCTGTAGGTTCAATTACCAATTCAAAGACAGTGGTAAGCAATACAAAATATAAAATAGCAAAGCCAAGATGAACCATGAGACTGTTCCGAAAAATCGTGATTAACAAAGGGCAAAATCATTTTTAGAAGAAGATACTACAGCAGCAGTAACACAAAAGAGGAAAGATTGAGTTAGATAACTTTTTAGGTCTGCAGAAGTATTGTAACAGGTGATGGGAAGAACTAGTTAATCCAATCAAGAGAATATCCAAAGACACAAAACAAATAGCAAATTATATCTCAAGACAGTTTGTGGTTCAATAATGCTGTATAACCCCAACTATTGGCCAGATATATCACAGTAATACCAAATGCTTTGGACGTAGAGTCAGACCATAAATAGGGTAAGTAAGAAATAATGACTGCAGGAGAAAGGTGGCAGCCCATCAATTTTTGTTTTTGACTTTGTCATCAACATAATGAATATGAATAATCGAAAGGCATCTGAGTAGACTAACAAGATAAGGGTGAACTAGGTTAGGTTTTAGACTTAAAAAGTTAGCATAACACTATTTGGTATTGATCACACAGTAGCAGTGCAGTGGATTAGAGGCATAGCTTTATCAGAAATTCAGAAAACAGTTCAAGCAGAAATAAGCATACGTGTTTCTTTTTGCCAAAAGCAAACGGATATTACCCCGATAGGTACACAATGAAGTTACGCATTTTCTATTTGGGGGCACAAAATAAGCAAGTTTATCTAATCCTAGCGTAATCATTATTAGCCTTAAGAACCTGCTAAACAGGCTTAGCATTAGCAGCACATATTGGATACTACAGAAAAACAAATAACGCTCCACAAGAAGGGTCAATCAGGTTATAATTTTTAGTTCAGCAGGAACTTTAGAGACAGACAGATAATAGACAGACTTCACATTTTTTGAAGAAGCTATTCAGCTTGGATTAAACCATTTGCTTAATCTGACAACAATAGTCACGTTCTCTGAAGATGAAATCAGGAGCAAAGCCAAGCTTACTGAAAGTAGCTAGATGTATGCGCTGCATCAGTTTTTTTTCTTTAGATAACTTGATAATGTAATGGTAATAACGTTCAAGGGAGGAAAAGCAAGCAGCACCACCCTTGTTACTACAGAAAAAGGATGCGGAAGACTGTGTGAAGTTTTAAGAATTAAACTACTTGCTCAGACAAATCAGACTATATCAGAGGAGTTTTAAGAAGAAATTCTCTTTACACTTCCCATCAGACTACTAGTAGTGTTTGAGAATACTTTGGAGTAGTAATGCTTATGGCAGATTGCTTTTCAATCAATAGCAAATCAGAGAGAAAGGTGAGGAATGTACAAAATTTTGAATGCCAAAATCCTAGTTGGAAACATGCATTGTTAATCAGCAGCAAGATGCATATGTTTTTAGAAGGAGTGCAAACTTGGAGCAGAAGTGTAAGCGGTAACAAAATAAGAAGTAACTAATAAAAGATAGACACAAACGGGTATGGCGGCATGAAAAAGGGGTAAAAACTGAAGCAAAGATATAAGCCTTATCCAGTTAAAAACTAAACGAGAGCACATATAAGGTAGAGATAAGCGCGCTTAATCAAAGTAGAAGTAGAGCATACATTATAGCCGAATAACTATAATTAGAGAGGTGCTTTAGCCAAAGACTGAAATCAATTTACTAAACGCAGTAGCTATGGAATTTGGGTATGAACTCAATACATATTTGAGCCGCGAAATGGGTTTTGTTTTGCAATCTTCTTAACGCATGTTTCTCATATCAGCAGTGCAACAATGAAACAAATGTCATGTATGTAAAGAAGTAAAAATTGCTCATCCTGCGTAACCAAGAGATTTCAACATGCCAGAAGCAGCCAAGAGCTAAATTCGAACAGATTCTCATAGTAGAAAAAACAGATATACTTTCTGGTCGCTGAGCCCCATCATTAATCAATCAGAAGCAATTATTATGCATCCCAACCTGGGTGGCTTACTATAATCAGAGAACTGAAGTAAATGCCGTTTTAATAGTGTTTATATAACGCAGAAATGAACTTTTTGACCCAGTAACATCAAGTAACAAGCAAGAATCTAGTCAAAAGAGGTTTAACTAAGGAGAGATGGACCTTTGAACTAGATGGACACGAAACAGGCTAAAACAGTCATAGCAATTTTGCAATTTTAGTCATGGATACATCCTTTAGTCAAAGTGATGGAATCAATATTTTGGCTTTATACAGAGGTAGAATCTAATTGTAGAGTATAAACATGTTTTTCATATTTTGGATAGAGGAACTTAAAACAATAGCAGAATGGGTCCAATGTGGTAAATACCTCGACATATCGATCAGAACCTAAATAGTGCAAGGGAATTCCTTAATTTCAGGTACAATTACTTTAAAACGTGATGCAACAGACGTTACAGATATAATAAAAACAAAAGCAATTTGCATATTACAGTTTTCTGCTCACACATAGAGCTTTATATTCAGAAGTAGATGCTGAAGCATAAGATCACCTCTGATAGCCTACCGTAGGATAATAACAAACAATCCCATACAAGACATCTGATATTAAAGAAAAATTAAACTTACAAGCAATGGCACAGATTATAATACCTAGGAAATTGCTATCCACGTGGATTCATAATATCTTAGTATTCAACAATTCAAGCAGACCATGTAATCCTATTTTTTTCGCATTCACAAGAGGCATACAGCCAGCGACAGATTCCAGTCAAAAAAGGTTAAGTGAATTTTGATTTTCTGAAACCATAATGTAAAAGGAAGCCGCAACTAAAAAAGTCAATTTAATAATGCAATAATGGTAACACTTCTGAAGAATTCAGATTTCGAGATTGTTCATAACTAGAGGAATCAGTAGTATAAAGTTAATCAAGGTTCAAGAAATTCGCATAAATCTGGAGAGTTTAGTCTTTGGAATGGAATGGACTTATCTTTAGTGACTTGCTTTGGGCGTTTTGCAGTACGTTCCAGTAGCTTTTTTCTGGATTGAGGTCGTCGTCTAAGCTGCGGCCAAAGGAGTTCGTTGCGGCCAAGTGACTCCGGTGCGGCCAAAGGAGTTTGCTGCGGCCAAGTGACTCCGGCGTGGCCAAAGAAGTTCGTTGCGGCCTTCTACCCAAGGGAATCCGGCTGTCTTCCGGTCATGGCTGAGATGCGGCGGAAGTCCATGCGGCCAAGGGGTTGGATTGTCTTCCGGTTGTGGAGTCGATGCGGCCTAGGAAATCGATGCGGCCAAGCCAAGGAGCTGATGCGGCCGATGTTGTATCCGGTCGATGCCGTGCTTGACCTTGAGTCAAAATGGTATCACGCTTGATCAATGCTTGCTTACGTCTGATCTGGCTGAACTTCTTCGACTGAAGCCACGATGGTGCCACATCCGGTTGAGGCTGATGCGGCCGAGGAATTTTGTATGCGGCCGAGGAATTTTGTTGCGGCCAAAGGAGTCTGATGCGGCCGGACTGATGCGGCCGAGGAATTTTGTTGCGGCCAAAGGAGTGCGGCCGAGGAATTGGTGCGGCCAAGGAAAACGCCCGGTTAATTGCGGTCTGGTTGTTTGAAGGAGTAAACCGAGAATCGCGCTTCTTTGAGAATGATAGTCTGTGTTTGCGATTTGAGAGCGATACCAAGGCCTGAACCGCAATGGTGCCCGACATCCTATGCCTGGACTAAGATGCAGTCGATTGAACTAATTCGTTGCTCAGAGCTGGGCCAACTTTTCCTCTTTTGGTGACTTGAAGTTGAGGCATCGCCCAGTCTTGAGTATAGCTGACTACTTCTGGGAATGAGCTATTGACGTTGCTCCGGTCTAGGAGTCAGCGCACCCGGGTCCATTTTACCCGGTCAAGAAGGTGCTTGGGGATTTTGCCGATGTCGACTATTTGTAGCCCTGGACGGAATGAGTTTTGCCGCTTCAAGGCATATCACCAGGCCTCCAAGGGGAAACACTGCCCGAGTCTGAATGATGAACGACGCTCTTGGATCCAAGGCCGATCCGGCGGTCGCGCGGCGTGAGCAAACACAAATCCTGTTCGTATTCAGAAGGAAGTGGCTGCCTGGCCTGGTCTGGCTGTAGACTGCAAGATCGTCGCTCAAGTCTGCAATAACTCCTCTTCTTTCATTCCGCGCCTAACTCTTGGCGATTGAGGATGTGACAGATCACATATCTTCACTCGCCGGATCAAATATCCTCAACCGTTGCTTGCGGGTAAGCAAGAGCGGCGCCGCACCTAGTCGGGACATTACTGCACAGAAGGAGAGTAAATTGTTGATATTTATCAAAATGTTTTACGAAGTGATGGTGGTTGATAAACAGGTGAGAAGTTAGGTAGATATCAATCCGGCTTGATCGAGATTTGGACACGATTTTTGTTTTGAGAATGAAATCGGAGATTAGTCTGAATTTCATCGCCCGGTCCCTGGTCTAGATTGAGCGAAGCAAGCAATTGGTAGCTTCAATCTTCTCTTCTTGTCGGCCTTATTTGATATGCTTTGAAGTCGGAATTTCGACTCTTGATTTCCGTTTGATTTAGATTTTGACTTCGCCAAAGTAAGCTATCGGACCGGAAGTAGCTGGTCAGTGGACAACATCGTCGATCCTATGAAAACTCCCCTTTCATTCTTCGCTCTTGTCCTTCTTCGGTCGCGACTATCGAGCTCTATTTATGAAAATCGCGCCTCTTTGCACTTGGCTACTCTTTCGTCGATGATCTTTTGGACGATTAACCTTTCTGGTCTCAAATTACGCCCCCCGGTCTTGTCGAGATTTTCCTTGTCTTACCGAGGTCTGAGGGTGCTTTTAACATCTCGCTTGATTTTGATCATAAAGAATCTTTTACCAGCCGATGTTTCTTCACCGCTTTCGTCGTCTCAAACAAAGTTTTTCAAGATTCGACAGAAAGTGGAACCCCGCTCATGAATTCTCCAGTTTCTTTTTTTTCTTCCGAGTTAAACGATGATTCCTCAGCGTGGTTGAATCGTGGTTGTTGTTCGGTTCCCACAGACGACGCCAAATGAAAATACATAACTTGGTAGCTTTCGTCTCACGAGCCAACAGAACACCGGGAGTTATAGTGGTTCGGCTAACAACTCAGCCTACATCCACTTATTGACAATATCTTTATTACTTCCTTTGGTATTACAACTTTAGAGAGCTTTCTAGTGTTTTCTCTCCCTTCTAATCTTGTGTCCCCTTACAAATGAGCCTCCCATCTCTATTTATAGACTTCGAGAGTGAGGTCTATCTCTTAATCCTTGTACATGTGGTATTACTTCATTTGAGCCACCCCTCTAGTTTTGGCACTTCTTTCCTTATAAAGCCTTCCGGCCTCAAAGTGTAGGGTGCGGGATCCGGTCATGGAGTATAGGGCCGGAACATGGGTCCCGGTCATAGAATGCGGCCGGAATGATGTTTGGTGCCCAAACTGGAGCCCGAACATAGTCCTGAAGGGGGCCCGGGGTCCGGATCAGGATCTGTGGCGTGGACCGCTTTGACCCTCTTGTCTTCGTCATATTCTTGTCCTTGTCACACTTATAATAACTAAATATTATAAGAGCTAGAATCCTAAGATATAGTAAAAGAAATACTTTATGAAATATACTTGGAATACAGTTAAGGTTGTATTAATAAATAGTTTAAATATGATAAGTTACATAGGGAATGTCTTAGTTAATTTCTAATACGGGTATACTCATATATATTAAATAAATAAAGAAAACACATTATTTTATAAACCATAAGTCGGTTGTGTTAAGGCTAGAAGTTATTGAACATTAATAAATACCGTAAAATTTCCTAAAATGTTATGAATAAATTTTAATACATAAAGATTATATATATATAATACATGTATATAAATACATTAAAATAGTTGAGGGAAATAATAATCCTTGTGATAGTTATAATAAGTAGAATATTTATATATGATGAACCTTAAGTTTTAATTGGTGTGTAATTAAATAATCACTATTAATTTAAGGGTTTTATTACACAACATAAACTTAGCACGGTCTTGGGCTAACCTACTAAGCCCAAGTCTATGAACTCCAAAAGCCCACTTTAACAGTTCAAAGAGAGTTTGGGCCACTCTCAGGAATAAATTCTAAATCTTTCCAAACTACACGAGATGGGCCTAACAAAGGATTTAGTTAACAAGTCAGGCCCCAACCTTTGTAAGAGAATAATGGTAACCTGAAACTATTAATCAGTCAGTGAAGTAGGCTGTTAAGTTTATAAGTCTCTTAACTAATCGACACTTGGAACACCTTAATTATAGGTTACTATTGGGGAATCACTTATTCGAGTTAGTTATTGTTCTTCACATACCAGGTACGATTTCTCGTACTACGTTATTTTTGCTGATTGACTTGTGGAATGTTTTGGAAAACGCTAACTGACTTTAAGAGGAACTTCTAAAAAGGAAATGGTTGTGTGACTGACTCAGCTTGTGTGACTAACTGAGCCTTGGATGTGGAACTCACTTGGGTATTGGTTTCTTCTATTTGGTGTCCCGTTAGACATTGACTGCTTAGGGTTTATGCTTCTGCACTCTGTAGGACTGAGTGTTTTGGTATTGCTCTGGGTATTTGGTGATCTAATGGGAATTTGGAAAAAGGTCAATCTTGGAAATCTTTCTTTCGACGTGCGCGCGTCTTTAATGGTAACAGCAGGGGGCTGTATATCCCTCGCCCATAGGGGCATTTATATTTGACAGCAGGGGCTGTATATCCCTCGTCCACCAGGACATTTTTAATATGACAGCAGGGGGCTGTATATCCCTCGTCCATACGGACATTTATATTTGGCGGTGGGGGCCATCTCTCCCAGTGGAATTATTCCATTCTTGAGTTATTGATTCTTGGATCTATTTATCATTCCTAGTCCTTTGTGACTATCTGAGTCTTTCTACTCCTAACGGGAATTGGGTTTAACTAAGGAAAGGACGTTCACTAACACATGTGATTTTGTTCACTAACTTTTCTTTCAGTTATTAACCTTTGTTCTTATCTTGATATTTTGATTTGGTGAATTGTGAAATGCTTGTTCCTCTGAGTGTTTTAAGTGTTTGTATTCAAGCTATTATTTATTTAAGAATTGTATTTTAAGTTTTGGAGGATCGTACCAGTTCCATTCCAGGGAACTGACCCACCCCACTCGGGGTGGGCTGCTTGGTTTATCTTGCAGGTACGAGTTATTTTACAGGTGACCACGAAGAGAACGAGTGATTGGGATGGGATTAGGTTTTGAGAGTTTACGTGTTTTTATTGGTTTTACTTTTGTTAAGTTTTCTCGAGGTTCAGGCCGTGACTATTGTAATCATTAAGTTGTATTTTGGTGAGGTTTGGTACTGGGTGTTTGGAACCCGATGATCTGTACGCCTTTAGTATTTTATTTCCGCTATAAATATGTTAAATAGGGGCGTTACAATAACTATATGTGTTCGTAGTTTGGGCACTAACTTATTACTGCTAGTTTTTTTTGTATGGTATGCGGTTGTGTTATGAACACTTGTTGTAATAGTAATTGTTTGTCTCTTGGTTATTGTAGTGAACATGGCTAATGAAGACTTCATTAACCGTCTATTGAACGATCACGAAACTTTCTTACAATTTGCTACTGCAATAAAAGGACAGTTGGCGAGTGCCTATGAAATGGTAGATGCAGCTACATTGCTATTGGCATCACGAAGACATAACATTCCTCCACCAATCCCTATGCACAACAATGAATTCAATAGGGAGATGTGGGTGGAAGCATTGCTTAGGAGCAACCCGAAAAGAATACGTGATGCGCCAAGAATGGACAAGAGTGCGTTCCTCGGGTTGTGTGAGCAGTTGAAGGTTAGGTATGGGTTAAAGTGTACTACAAACGTGATGTTCATGTTGATGTTGCATTGTTTTTGTACATATTGGGACACGGTGCGTCAAATATGTCGGCGTGCGAAATATTTAGCCTAAGTCTCGAGACCGTTAGTCACCACTTTAAGAAGGTCTTGAGATTGATGTGGGCATTCAACATGACTACTTCAAGCCAAACCAAGAACAATGGACAGACATTTACCTATAGCTATGTGAAGACACTCGTTATGACCCATACTTTAAGGTATTATACACAATTGATAATATGTTTAGTTTTAACCTTCACATAAATATTATTGGTTTCTTGATTATGTAGGATGACATTGGAGCGTTGGATGGCACACACATTGATGTCGTCATTCCCAGGCCACTACAGTAGGAGTAACGTGGCAGGAGTGATACCCCTACAATGAACGTACACTAGTAGAAAAATGATTAAAAACTACTGCTAAAAAACGACGGTTTATTGAAGAACCGTATCTTAAGCATGGAGGGGCGCGCGCGCAGGGGTAGAATACTAGTTATAAACGACGGTTTGTGTAACCCGTCGTTTAACACTGCTTGAATATGCGCCGCCACTAACCTTAAACTACGGTTAACGTTAAACCGTCACTTTTATTACTTATTATAAACAACGGTTACAAATAACCGTCGTTTTATGTATTTGGATCATCGTACGGGGTTCTTAAAAGACGCTTTACTTTGACCCGCCTCTTAAACCCTAATAATTCCTATTCATCACCCGCGCGCATATTTCTTCTTCTTCCTCATTCTGAATTAAGCCCCCGAAAGCTAATTCGTTCTCTCTCGATCAACCGTTGTCCCCGTCTAAAAATCGTTGTCGTCGTTCTTCCTCCATTGTCGCCACCGTATCTCAGTCGTCGTCAGTCCATCCACCACGCACATTCTTTCTTCTGGTAATCGTCGACATGCGCGCAGTTCTGGTATATATTCTGATCAACTTATAATCTACGACCTTTTCCCCTTGTGAAATTAGTAGCTAGGCTCTATTAAATTTGTATATATGACAATGGAACTGATTATATAGCGTGAATTATTCGGTTCTGTACCGATGAATTATGTCAATTCTGTCTTAATAATGCTGTGCCTGTTTCTGATGAATTAATCGGGATGTGATATAGTATTACTTATTACAGTATAATAGTAGTAACTGGAATATATAAATGTAGGTTAGGAGTTAGGACCATTGATTGATTGGTCTAGCACATAAGATATTAAGAAATTAACCCACCTTTCTACCTAATCCCATTACCGCCCCAAACTCCTCCCGCCACTCTCTTTCACCATCTTCTACTTCCTCCTTACTGTCACGACTCTCTTTCTACGCTATGAAACCTGTTTGAACAAAAATTCCCTCTGCTTTCACACTTCCGAATTACTATTCTCTTCTGGCTGTACCTCTCAAAATTCAGACCTGAACAGACAGAGTCTCATACTGTTGGTGCCACGACTCTTCTGGCTGCGCCTCTCAGATTGCCCATTTGCTAATTCATTTTCTCCGTGAGTTGTGACTTCCCTCCCACCTCATTCTCCATCTATATTTCATTTACAACTTACTGTGACTGACACATTTATCAAAAACTATATTCAAATTGTTTGTAATTTGCATAAAACAGGGGAGTCTATCGCTCAGTACATCACCTAGACTTCTTTCTGGTTATTCCTGAAGTTGAGTCTATCGCTCACAACTGAAACCCTTACTAACCTGGTATACACGGGAGTAAAAGAGGACCAGATCAATGAGTGAAAAGAGAAAAAAAACCAAAGAAGGAAAGGATATCAGTTTCAGTTAGTTTTCAGTTTCTGAAACTTTGCATGCTGTGTGTATTAACTTCCTGAAGTAACCTAGGTGTTGTCGTAACTTAATGACAGATTTAAGAGATTGCTAAAACGTGAGGCTAGGTGTAACAAGAAAAAAAAAAAGAAAACAGTTAGCAACTTATAAGGATAAGAAATAAATGCATCTGTCAAGCCTCCTGTTTCAGTTTCATATTTCCAGTTTCTCAGTTTCCTTCCAGATAGAACTAAGTTGGTTCTATAACCTTAATAACCATATCTGGGGCCTGTTCTTGAGTTTAGAATCGTGAAAACACACTTAACCAAGGGGAACTAACTAGGGGAAAACTGAAAACCTGTTAGACAGCCAGAGGAAACAAAAACAGAAGACAAGAATACATCAGTGTCATAGTTCTGTTTTTTTTCGGTTTCATGTTTCTATCTCTGTCCAGTTAGCTGAAACTGAAATCACATCCGATGATATGCCTCTCCACTCTTCCCCTTGCAGCTTGATTGTCAGTTTCTAATCTCATCCCAATTTCCTACAGATTTACTTAAGTGAAATGGCTGGGTTTTGTGTTAATAATAACCAATACAAGGCTCTCATTCCATTAGTGTTTCAGCTGTACAGAACATGGTTACCGAGAGAAGGACAAAACCAAAACAGGAATTGCTTTTACAGAGACATAATTTTGCAGAAATCTGAAGCAACTGTGTGTGCATCTATTCCTTCATACTTCTGTTTTAAAGCATTAAACTGATTCTAATCCTGTTCCAAGTATTTACATTCTTAGTTAGGTGTGTTAGCAAGATTCTAAGTTCTTCCCCAAGCCAATTCAACCCTCACAATCTGACTGTATTACACTTATACAGAACTGACTCAAACTGCAATACTGAAAACAAGACTGATACGTTTCCTTCTGTTTCTTTTCTGTTTATGCATTAACCTGACCCCCATTGTTTTCCCCATCTTAATTACCAGATAGTTAAGGTATTAGGCCAGTCCTCAACTAGAGCCAGCTCAAAATACCCAGTTAAAACCTCTGAAGATTAGTTATACAGAAGCAAGGAAAAACTGAAACTTGAAGTTAATCCAAAGCCGATAAAAACTGAGATATGATCTGGTTCTATTTTGTCTTTCTTTTCAGTTCCCTACTTGAGTTCCTATTTCCCCAGTTTATTTAGCCCCTTAGTTAGGTGTCTTAGTATAGTTTTAAATTCCTAGACAGACTCAAGGCAGTAAGGGCTATGTTTCTGAAAAAAAAATCTGTTATACAGAACCTAAAACTGAAAACTGATGCAATCTTTTCTTGTTGTTGTCTTCCTGTTTTTCTAGTCTGGCTTTTAAATTTTTCCCAAATCGTATAGCTTCCTGGTTAAGTGGTTTAGTAAGAGTTTGAATCCAAGACAAACCCAGGACAACATTGAGAACACTACTGAACTTCATTATACAGAGGCAAAAACTGATACACTACCATCATGAAACTGAAACATGTTCCTGATAACTTCACCTAGACTTCTTTCTGGTTATTCACGAAGTTGAGTTTATTGTTTCTCCTTAATTGTATAATCACTTACAGAACACAAGTTACAGAACCGGATTTTTAGCTTCTGCACATCTGTTTTCTTCCTCTTTTGTTTTTCTATTGCTCATTAACCAGGTTGTTACTTCTACCTAAGTGTTACTCCACTTACTAGGAGTTTTATCAGTAGTTTAACTCCAAAGCAACTCACAACATCAAGGTTATACCCAAAGAAGTTAATATCCAGAAGAACACTAAATTTCAGAAACTGAAACTGATGTTCCTTTCTTCTGTTTTCGTTTCTGTTTGCTCACCAGTTGATTCTCAACTTTCTTACCCACCCGTCTGCCCACTTAGCCATATGTTGGAGGGAGTGAATCGGTTTAGGAAACAAACAGAGAACAAAGTAAGAGAATGCACCAGTTTGGTTTTCAGGAACTTCTATGAGAAGCTGCCTCTGTATAACTGAGTTGCCACGAGGATTAAGGGAATGGTCTGGTCTAGAAATATGCTTAAAACCCTCCTATTACATCTAACTACGAGTGGGAGCAGTGAGGAAGAAATCAGAAGACAGATTAAGGTTTTTTCAGAGAGGTCAAGTGGAGGCTTCCACAGATTTTGTTTGTTTCAGTTTTCGTGGGTTGCTGTTTCTGTGTAACTCTTCACAGCAGCTATCTGAGTGTTTCATTGGTGTAGTTTCGAGTCTAAAGCTGTGATAACACTTTTATCTGGTTGGGTAATTACCGTGGGAAAAGAAGTAAACAACAGTTGACCAGCTAGACACAAGAATCAAAAAGAAATGGGGAGTGTTGTTTCAGATTTCATGAATTTTGTGGTTCTGTATAACTGGTTTACAGAATCATTATGAGAGTGATGCTAACTGTATAGCTGGTTCTGTATAACTGGTTTACAGAATCATTATGAGAATATGCTAACTGTATATTCATTTCAACCCCCAAAACACACAAGTCTACTAAGTGGCATAACCAACCCAAATAACAC
The DNA here is from genome assembly GCA_023374045.1 of Limonium bicolor. Classification (NCBI taxonomy): domain Eukaryota; kingdom Viridiplantae; phylum Streptophyta; class Magnoliopsida; order Caryophyllales; family Plumbaginaceae; genus Limonium; species Limonium bicolor. The sequence continues at coordinate 315,350,274 of CM041777.1, read as the reverse complement.
ATGTCCACCAGATTACATTACAACTCCCAAAACAAGTCTAATAAGTGGCATGATCAAGTCATAAAACACATGTCCACTAGATTACATTACAACCCCCCAAAAAAACTAATACACTTGAATTCCCACAGAACACTCACAAAATATTTATTATGTTTGTGAATTTCTCTTCTGCTTGAACCCTTGGATTAACTCTAGTTATTTTAATCAGACCTAAGGTGGCAAGGCTCTGCTCGCCGTCTCCACCACCGCTGGATGCAATCGACCTGCTAGCTTCCTTCTTCTCGAAGGCGCTAGCTTGAACTGGTAATATTCTCAACTTATCTTCTCCATCATCAGCATATAATGTTGCTTCTAAATTGCGTTTTTATGGTCGGTTTCAACCAATGCATTACTACTGATTATATATTATATCTGTTGAGAGCTTTTCTTCCCTTACAACATAGTAGCTATGTCATCATTTTTTTTGCAGCTGTCAAAATTTGATTAATACCACATCTTTGCTTCAGTTCTTGTTTATTTCTCCATTTCTTCAACATCAATACTGCTGCGATTAGGATATACATGTTTTGCACTCTGATCATTCTTTACTTGAATTTGCCCTGTACAGTGATAAGTCACTGGGCTGCTGCATCTCACACACCAATTTAGAATACGGGCTGATTGCGTAACCGGTAATACACTTGAACTTAATGATTCTTAATATTATTATTTTCTTTAGTATTACGATATACATGCTCTGCGCTCTCATCATTTGCCACTTGAATTTACACCTCTACAGTGAAAAAAGTCACTTTCCCTGGGCTGCTGCATCTCACACACCAATTTGATTACGGGCTGATCCCGTAACCGGTAATACACTTGAATTTACACCTCTACAGTGATGTTAAATATTGTTATTTTCTTTAGTATTAGGATGTACATGCTCTGTGTTCTCATCATTCTCTACTTGAATTTGCACCTCTACAGTGAAAAGTCACTGGGCTAGTTGCTGCATCTCACACACCATTTTGATTACGGGCTGATTATGGAACCGGTATACACTTGAACTTACTGTGTTTAAATATTGTTATTGTCTTTAGTATTAGGATATACATGTTGTGCGTTGTCATCATTTTCTACTTGAATTTGGCCTTGTACAGTGATAAGTCACTGGCTGCTACATCTCATACACACCAAATTGATTAAGGGCTGAAAACAGATCATCTTGGAACCGGTAATACACTCGAACTTACTGATTTTAAATATTGTTATATTATTTGGTATTAGGATATACAACTAGTAGTATATGTATATATAGGTATATATTAGGAAAAATAGATGGAGATATATAGTATAATGAATCATCTAATTGGTGATTGTAGGAAAAGTTTGATTACACCACGTTGAGATTCTTGGATAAAACATCACATAAACCTTCTGTATGTCGTTTTAATATACACCACCGCAACACAAGACTATACTCTCTCTCAAATTGAAAATTGACCCGAAATCAGCAACAAATCGACCTGACCAAACTGAACCATATCGTTGTTAAGCCGAGAATAAACCACAATATTACACAACCATCCAAACCACAATCAACCGAACCGAAGTAAGGTATGTGTAGGTTACTAATGTGTAACAATATTGTAGGAGGAAGAATGACAAATTCATGGATGTATAGTGGGAAATTGGACAATAAATTTCTCGAAGGAGTCGACAAATTTTGCAATGTCCTGGTGAATAATTTGACTCCTGCCAATAAGGGGTACATATTTTGTCCTTGTGTGGACTGCAAAAACTATTTGAAGTATCGAGAGATAGAAAAAAAAACATCTGATTCGCCGTGGTTTTACGAAAGACTATGAAGCTATAGTCCGGTGGCATGGTGAGAGTGCAGTAAATGTCATGTGTAATGAACAAGACTATCGTGAAGACAACCAAACAACTGTGGTCGATCAGCACAACACAGAAGACATGAACCAGATTTCGATGACATTGCTGCAATGTTGGAAGATGTTGAACAAGAGTTTTACAACAGGCCAGACACCTATGAGACTTTGTTGGATTCATCCAAAACACCATTGTATCCGGGGTGTGATCCTACAAAGTTGAGTAAATTGAGTGCTGTCTTGAAACTCTTCAATTTAAAATCAAAACATGGTTGGAGCGATGTGAGTTTCACTGCTCTTTTACAGCTGATGAAGAGCGTGCTACTACCTGCTGATAATGTTTTACCAACGTCGACTTACGAAGCGAAAAAGTTGATGTGTCCAATGGGTATGGGGTACAAAAAGATCCACACTTGTCCATCTGGTTGCATTTTGTACCGGAAAGATTATGAGTTTGCTGATAGCTGCCCAGAATGTGGAGAATCTCGTTATACGAAGAAAAAACAAAATGAATCTGGTGGTCGTAAAGAGAAATCCCCTGCTAAGGTATTATGGTACCTACCCATCATTCCACGATTCAAGCGTCTATTTGCAAATGAAAAAGATGCGGAGAATCTAATGTGGCATTCAACTCACAGAAATAAAGATGGAAAATTGAGACATCCGGCTGATGCATCATTGACAAAACATTTCCCCACTTTGGTAGCGAGCCAAGAAATCTGAGACTTGGTCTATGCACTGATGGGATGAACCCTTTCGGTACATTGAGTAGTATACATAGCACGTGGCCGGTATTAGTGATCTATAATCTACCACCATGGTTATGTATGAAACCCAGACACATTTTGCTGTCACTGTTGATATCTGGTCCAAAACAGCCGGGGAACAAAATAGATGTTTTTCTACAACCATTAATAGAGGACCTACAACTTATGTGGAAAGAAGGGGTAATGGTGTATGACTCGTTCAGTAAGGAAAATTTTCTCTTGCAAGCTATGTTATATTGCACCGTCAATGACTTTCCTGCTTATGGTAATCTTTCTGGTTATACAAACAAAGGTGCATGTGCATGTCCAATTTGTGGCGAGCGTACATCCAATATCCGTTTGAAACATAGTGGTAAAAATGTTTATATGGGACATCGACAGATGCTTCCAAAGAGTCACAAATATCGTAAGATGTCGATTGAATTTGATGGAAAGACTGATCACAGTGTAGCTCGTCCACCATTATCAGGATTAGAGGTGTATGGAAAGGTGCAACATATTGTCAACAACTTCGGTCCACCGACAAGGAACACCGAGAAAAGTGTATGGAAAAAAAAGTCAATCTTTTGGGAACTTGAGTATTGGCAACATTTAGATGTCAGACACTGTATTGATGCAATGCATGTCGAAAAAAATGTCGGAGAAAGCGTTACTTCAACCCTGTTGAACATAAAGGGCAAAACAAAAGATCATTTAAATGGGAGGAAAGATTTGATTGAGTTAGGGATAAGGCAAGATCTTTGGCCGCAAGAACGTGGAAAACGCACATTCTTGCCCCCTGCATGTCACACATTATCAAAACAAGAGAAACATAGTTTGTGCAGTATACTTCACAACATCAAGGTGCCATCAGGGTATTCATCTAACATAAGAAATCTTGTGTCGATGTCTGATCTGAAATTAGTTGGAATGAAATCCCATGATTATCATGTGTTGATGCAAGACTTTTTACCCGTTGCAATTCGTGCCATTCTACCTGATGCTGTAAGGAATGCAATTACAAACCTTTGTGTGTTTCTCAAAGCAGTTTCTGCTAAAGTTCACGATGTGGATAATCTTGAAAAGTTACAGGCCGATCTTATTGTCACAATGTGTCAGTTGGAGATGTATTTTCCTCCTTCATTCTTCGACATCATGGTACATTTATTGGTTCATTTGGTCAGAGAGGTTAAAGAGTGTGGACCTGTATATCTTCGTTACATGTATCCTTTTGAAAGATACATGGGTATATTGAAGAAAAAAATGAAGAATCGTTGTCGTCCTGAAGGAAGTATTATAGAGGGATACGTAACAGAGGAAGTTGTTGATTTTTGTACTCACTATTTGGAAAATGTTGAATCAATTGGTCTGCCTAAATCTAGACAGAAGGCAGACTCCAGGGACAAGGTACTGTTGGAAGAAAACTGAAAAGAATTGATATTGAAACTCTGAACAAAGCTCACTTAGTTGTGTTGAGTCACCTTGAAATTGTAGAACCATATTTTGATGAGCACCTGAACATGCTCAGGGCACAAAATCCTACCATGAGTGACATCAGACTTAAAAAGGAGCAGAATAAAACTTTTGTCAGATGGTTCAAGGATAAAGTTTTTTCAGAACATTCAAACGGAGTGGAAGAAATAGTGAGGACATTGGCACTTGGTCCTAATCTTGATGTTGTTTCGTATGAAGGATATGACGTAAATGGATTCACTTTTTACACGGAAAGAAAGATCAAAGATCAACGAATCAAAACAGTGGCATAAATGTTGTTGCTTACCAGAGTACGTACAATGTCAGGGGTGGGGTCAAAATCCAGTGGAAATGAAACAGTCGTATTATGGTGTGATACAAGATATTTGGGTTCTAGATTACACAAACTATGAGACTTGTGTGTTTCGATGCAACTGGATTGACAACAAACATGGCTATCGTGAGGAGAAACATTGTATGAAACGGGTGCATCTTGGTGGTGCAACACCCACAGTTGAGCCTTTTGTTGTTGCCACGACGCCAAACACGTATTTTCATTCCTGACCAATCTAATCCTAGATGGTCCATTTACTTCAAGGCAAAATAGGGATAGTCGGTGTGATGGTGTGGTTATGAGGATGAGTACGACATGCAAGATGAATAACCAATCTTTCTATCCAACTACCAACGGAGGCAGATCATATTACAAATTTTGTGCGGTCGGATCATGGTGAAGGAATGTGGTTGATTAATGTAAGGTTCTGATAAAATGTATTGATAATATGTCACATATTTATAATTTATATATATGTCCATATTTATAATTTCTTACTTTCAGTTTTTGTTAGCTACAATATAATTTCTATTTGTATTGCAGGATTCATAATAATGGATATCGATCTGGATGAGTTAGATTTACTTTGTGATGATGATATAATGGAGCATCCACATGAGCAGCCACAGCAGCAGCCACAGGAGCAGCCACAGGAGCAACCACAGGAGCAGCCACAGGAGCAGCCACAGGAGCAGCCACAGGAGGCGGCAGCGACAATAAAACGAAAGGGTAGGGGACCTAGCAGAGGGTTGCGGTTGAAGAAAGATGCTGATATTGATTTAATTTAGGACAAGTATTTCAGAAGCTGGGGAGACTGTAAAGCAGAGTTCGCCAGTATGTTAGGAAATCTTGCGAAGTCTCGTTGCTGCATTAATAAATTTTGGAAAGATGAAGATGATCAATTGAAAGAGTCCATGTGGAAACATGTACAAGAACGGTACAAAATACCAAATGAAGCACGAGACACTGTTCTTTCACTTAGCTACACGGAGTAGACAATTCAGATCCTACTTGGTGGCCAACTGGATCAACAAAACACGTGACGTGCCACCATGGGTATTTTATGATGGCATGATCACCGAAGAAGAATGGAAAGAGTTTTATGTGTACCACACATCTGAACAGTTCAAGGTATATAATTTACGTTGATTCATTGTCTAATTTTAGTTTATAACATCTTATATCGGTTATGAATTTTTTTTATTGTTTTGTATTAATAGAAAATCCAAGAAAAAGCAAGGGAAAACCGAAAGAGAAAAATTCATCAGGAGTATATGGGTCGAAAGGGATACGGTAGTATTCCCAAATGGAAAGCTGCTGGTTTGCTGACAAAAAAGAATGACGATGGCACTGTAACTCCCATTGAGAATGTCGATGAAGCGAACCGAGTTCAGCTTTATGTGTTGGGTCACTCGAAAGTAAATAAAGATGGGCAGATAGAACACCCTCGACCAGAGACAGCAGAGTTAGCTGCTAAGATTGTAAGTATAAAATTTTAAATAATACCATTTTTAGATGAAAATTCTGGTTTTTAAACTATTTAACTAATTGATTATCCTTTGAATGGAATAGACGGAAGCCTCCCAACGAGATGAGCAAGCTGTCTTTGCTCCACCAAGTCAACAAGATATTCTTAATCAAGTTCTTGGAGCAAAGGATCATCCTGGAAGGGTTAGAGGTTTCGGGGGACAAGTGCGTCAAAAGTATGTATTTCAAAAGTCTACCTCAAAAGTTTTTACGGAGCATGACGTTGAAACACTTGTAACGCGGAAAGTGACCGAGGCTGTGAGTAAGGTTATGGAGAAACGAAATACACAATCTCAACTTACCGGCCATCCGTCTTCTTCATCAAGTTGTAATGTCTCTCCTGATCCGTATCCGTTTGCCAGTCTCAAGGTTAGTAGTATTTTTGAATATTTTTTGTCATTACAATTTTTGACTATTTAATCAAATTATACACATTTGTTTGTGGTTTTTTGTTAAAGGAACAAAAAACATGTCGTTTGCAAATCACACTTGATGGATTTCCTGTGGATGCTGCATACGGTATTGTGCTACAATCGGGACCAACATCTTTGATTAATTTCAAGCGGCTTCCGTCATTCTATGCTCGAGTGATTCTGCGGTATATCATTGATGGATTTGACACCGCTTTTCTTCCCATGGATATTGATGGTAAAGTCACACTTTCCGATGGAAAAGGTGCTATTATACCATGGCCTGCCGGTTTTATTGTTATCACTGATGAGGTATGTATAAATATTTGATGTATTGTTCAACATTTAAATTTACGTTGTTTTAACTTGTTTCTTTTGTTGGTTATGTTATGGTAGGTTCCTGATGAAATGGGTAGACTTCTAGAAAATCGTGATGTTCAGGTCAACCAATCACTGGTTGTTGCCCAAGAGAATACGCAAGTGGCTGAAAGCAACCAGACATCCACGGGAAAGAAACCTATGCGAGAGATAACTGATGATATGCGGAAGAAGTTTATGTGCACTCCCTCAGTGATCAAGAATTTGGGGAAGTATGAGAAAATGTTGTATGATATGCTATTGGAAAAGGGTAAGCATACAACGAGCGTGACAATGCGTTTGGCTCCATGGGTTTTCCAATACGATGAGCAACGAACGACATTGATAGACTTTGTGGACATCAAGGAGATGCTGTGCAGAGATATGTTGAATATATCTATCATCCAAGTATATTGCATGTAAGTGTTTGTTTCTCACATCTCAAAATATCTTTAAATCAATTAAAAATAAATATTTTGACGATTTCCCTGATTTCTCTCCGTTGCTTAATTTTTTTAAAGGTATCTGATGGCTAAATTGCGTTATAAAAAATTGGGTGCCATGCTGACATTCTTATGCCCTGAGTCCTTATCGCTTGATGTGGTTAATAGAGACCCCACCACATTCCAGCACTATGTCACACACTGCATAAAGAAGGCTGTTGATAAAGGTAGTAAATACCTCATGATGCCCTTCCATCAGATGTGAGTAGTACTTCTGTTCCCATTGAATTACTTTCGTTGTGGTTAATTTGCGAGTAAGAATTCTATTTCTAATTTCACTTCTTATAAATATTACAATTGTAGTAACCATTGGCTACTACTTATGCTCTCTGTGGATACCTCTCAATTGCTTGTGCTTGACCCGTTAAGAATGTATCGTGAGCTCCACGTGGATGAGTTGATCAAAACGTAAGTGTTATTCGTTAATATCTGTAAGTAATTGTTTCAAAATAACTTTCTATTTGAAGAAGCACACGGATTAATGAATTGTTTTTGTGTGTAATAGCGCTGTTTCGGACACAGTCCTTGAACAGTTCAATCGATTTTCAGTCGTCCATCTTGAGGTACATACTAGTGAAACATATATATACTTTTCTACAATAAGTTGATTACGTATACTTACAAAGCTACTACTTTGTTTTTTTTCTTTTAAACTTGTCACAGTGTCCAAGGCAAAATGATTCGAGGAGTTGCGGTTTTTTTGTACTACGATACATGTATGAAATTTGTACGCATATAGAGGAGCTGACAAAGGATGATGAGGTATTAATAATTTCAAATGTTTTCTATATGTATTTATGTTTCACCATTATGTTTAAAACGTGTATAAATGTCTATATATATATATACACATTGCTGGTGTTTTCCAGGGAATTTATCCAATCCAAGTTGTAGTTAATCTAATATTTCTCACAGTTTTATTGTTGAGTTCGGTCGCTAGTGTATTATGTTAATAGCTCAATCTCCCTCTCTTGCATGTGTACTGTGTTGGCTTCAGCCTCTTCTCTTGTGCATCTAACGGTTGTGCTTGTTCTTACAGGTTCGTGCATATTTTAAGAACGCGGGCAAAACTTATTCGCCTAAAGATTTGCAATTAATCAGAGAGCAAACATCTTTGTTCATTCTAAAGTGTTTCAAGGATCCAGAACAAGGGCAAACTAGTGAAGCAGCTGTCAGGACTACTACTTAAGTTGGTGGGTTACATGTATTTATATGATTTAATTTACTCTGAATTTGACAATTCTGAATTTGGTATGATTTTTGTAGTTATGGGGTTTCATTGGTTGTTACTTGTTCTATAGAAAAAAAATTGATTGATATGGAAATGGGGTGCAGGGCATTTTGCTGAGATTGCACACAATGTGTCAACCAGGAAGAGAAAGGAGATTGTTGAGCGAGCTGCACAGCTTGACATTGTTTGTCACCAACAAGCTTGCTAGGATGACGAGTACAGTGACTGATTAATGTAAAAACATGGATATCTCTGTTTAGCTTTGTTATGTTTGGAAGTGGAAATTGGTAGTTTAATTTTCAGATGTGGTACTTATATACATTGGTCGTTCATCAGTGTTTTGTTTTTGAATGTTGCACTGGAAGCATGTACTGGTGGTACTGTTGTTAACTATGAAAAACAAGTTGCAGAGGTATCTATGCAGTGTGTGATTTATTGGAATTGTTGCTGTACAGGTTTTCTGGTTTTTGGATGTGTATACGTAAAAAGGAAATAGGGAAAAACTAGAAAAGATCAAAATCATAAGTGACGGTTCATATATAACCGTCGTTTATAATAGGTAGGCGTTAGAGGAAAAAATAGAAAAAAGGACGGTTCCACATTGAACCGTAGCTTAAAGTACATAATAAGCGACGGTTCTAGAGCAAAACCGTCGTTGAAAACAATTTTAGGCGCGTCGAAAATCATAATTAAACGACGGTTTGATAAACAACCGTAGTTTAAAGTGTACAATAAGCGACGTTTTATCATCTTAACCGTCGTTTATACTTAATAAATCCCGCCCCCTGAGGCGCCCTTAAGGGACGGTTTCCAACCGTCGTAAAAGACCAAAATAGCAAAAACGACAGCGGCGTAAGCAACGGTTCGGAACCGTCGTGTTTATATGATTCGAACCGTCACTTATGAACCCGCCTGTACCAGTGGTATTAGGGGTGTGTGACTTCAACATGTTATTCACCAACGTGGTTTGAAACTCGCAAGCGCTCGTGATGCATCCCGGACGTGTCGTGGACATATCGTGGACTCTAATAAAACTTGATAGACGAGAGGCAACTATTAAACTGCAAAACACATTTCGATTGAGAATTTACACACACGAAATTCACTCAACCTCCCTTGCCCCACACACGGACTCCCGGGACAGTTTCGACTTTACCCCTAAAGTTGTCAACCCTCTCCTGACTATCGGCCTACGGTTCACCAACCGTTCCCCGACCTGTAGTCCTATCAAATACCCAACGTATTGATACTCTAACCCAGTCCTCACTAGCTCACCAACTCTCTATCTTTTCTCTAGTACAGGGGCTTATCTTACAAGGAACATTAAGGCACGTATTTATACAAGTTACTTGAGATGCCAACTAACAACCTAGGAGTTTGTAGACTCTAAGAGTAAAATACTCTTTCTTCTACAATATAATATTCGCACCCTACTTGCAGATTTTCGTCCAACTTGATTTGGAGCCACCAGCACACGCGTTGCCTTGTGAATGGGCAAGTTGGTGGCGCGTCTCCCCAAGTGGTCGGTCACCACTTGCACACTTCAACTTGTCTGAACTTGTCTGGCTCATTAATGCTCATAAATGCTCTCTTTTGAAGTATTACTGCTATGTAATGATGTTCATCAATAGCCTTTGCTTATCTTGTTATCTTGCACATTAATGAGATACACCTTTTGTCGTGTGTTTGTCATGAGCAAGTTGCTTGTGTGGTTGTGAATAATCTGAGTGAGTTTGTCAACGTTGCTAGCCCCATTTGGTCCTTTTTTGATGTCTGATGTAAGAGATATGTGATGGTGTGGTTCTTGACTGCTCGTGTCTTGCTAGAAGTTCTCCGGAGCTCTCGCCGACAGGTGCCCGACTAGTAGAGCACATGCCTTGGATTGAGCGCGCTTGCAACCTTGCATGCTAAGCCACTCATGAATTAAGTGCGCTTGCAACCTTGCGTGCTAAGCTACTTACTCACCTGTCTATCTGAAATCATGAATCTTGACAAATGCATTAGATAAACAACACAAGGTTTGCTATCATCAAAACTAAAGGATCTTGTCTTAACAATTTCCCCCTTTTTGATGATGGCAACCTATACACTTATTATGTAGTTGGCAATCAAGAATTGAGAGATTCCCCCTAAGAAGGATTCCCCCTAAGTTTATTAAGGGTTTTTAAGAATGAAATAATTTTAACGAATGATAGCATAAGTGACAGCTTTTATGTTATATCATAGATAGATAAGGTTTCATTCAGATGATACATAATACAAGGACGATAGACATACTCTCACAAGTACATATACGTTTTCTTTCCCCCTTTGCCATACAGCAAAATAGGGAGCAACTACACGACGTAAGATGTTGTAAAGGCCATGACATTCCATAGATTACAAACTACACAATATGATCAAGATAATCTAGATGGAATGACGTAGTTAGGTATCACATTCATAATCCTCTGAGCAAGTAGGCTCTTCCTCCGAAAAAACCGACTTTGATCTTTGAAGGTTTGGCTTTGGGTGCGGTGATCAAAGGTGATTCAGCTGTGGTTGAAAGGTCAGACTCATCAGAATCTATGGAGAACTCCATGCAATGTGGAGAACGTGATTGAGATAGAGTAATACTTGAGGTGATAGACCAAGCTGTTGGGGAGTCGGAGTCTAGTTGAACATAGCTTTGGGCAACGTATTTCTTTGAGTGTTTTATGGTCATAAACTTGCGAATGGTGGAGTGAATGGTTTGCTCATTCGAGCTGGATGAGCTTTGTGGGTATTGAGCCATTGCGTGAGATGTTTGTGTGTGGTAAAAGGAGTAAGCAAGTTTTATAGAGACTTTGGATATGTTCAACGACTGATTGGTGAGTGGCATTTAATGAGGTGCTACGTCTTGTGGGCTATATTTGTAGGCTTTTTAGGTGTCAAGGTCAGATTTTGGATTAGTGGAATGGATGGGACTAAATATCTCAGATCATTTTGTAATTTTTAATCAAGGAAGAAGCAGCCAATACAATAAATTATTTCGTACCCATCATAAGCATTCAAGTAACAAAAATTAGTTGTATTTTCATTGATGTCCAAAAGAGTTCATTGAAACAGATAGTCAAAGGCAAAACAGAGCATTTGATGGAAAAGAAAAATCTAATCCTATCTCTAACTCTCACGGTTTCACTTAAGTCTCTAGGAGACAAAGAACGCTCAGGCTATGTGACTATCTATAAAATCTATCTGTTATACCCAAAATTTTGACTCCCTGGCTAGGGTCTACGAGGTTTTGGTGTTGTGAGGGGCATTTCAATCAAGTAATGAGAGGTCCTGGCTCGATCGGCGCATTCCAGGGCATGGGGAGCAGTTTCGTCATTGTCAGGGGTGTTTTCGTAATTTTTAAGGCTTCTAAGACCTCTTATAAGCTTTCTCTCTCCTCCAAAAGATGCCCAAATCAGCTTGAAATGCTTTGATATTTTAACCCATGATAGGGGATGACATTGTAAGCATAATGGCGTCGGAATTTTGATTTTTTGAATTTCCAATAATTTTCTAGCAATTTCTGACTGAATCTGATGAGAAATTCAATTTAAAAAAATATTCCAACATTTAAAAAATCCGATTCCACTTCAGAAAATTCATAATTTCCATCCTTGGCATGTGGTTAAAATTTCACAGCAAAATTCCTTTGGGAAGTCATTTAATTAAAATATCAAAAAATCTTACTTTTACTAGATTTTCTTTATCTTTAAGAAAGTCTATATAAGGGGATAGGTTTTTTGATAAAATCAGAATCTCATATGCTCAAGAACCCTAGGAAGACAAAAGGCACAACCCCCCTCTCTCTCTCTCTCATGTTTTTCAACACCCGGCCACCCGAATCATATCGAAGATTCCCCGAAATCACCATCTAAACTCGTTTTCCAATCCCCAAAGTACCAATAATCATCAAAACCCCACAAAAACATCACCAAAACGTGAAGAACAGCAAGAAAAACCAACAACCAGAAGCTTGGTTCGAAAACCTTTCGGGTCTGCCATCAACGGAGCACTCAACGAATCCCGGTGTGAGGAATCATTGTGAACCCGAAGGTAAAACAGGTAGAAATTCCACTTTCCTAACTCCCCATAATATCATCAGCCTTGCCTCAAAATTTGGGTTCAACTAACTCTTTTTCGCTTCTGTATCACTAATTGTTTTAGCTACTGCCTTGTTACTTGTTTGCTAAGTTTCGTATTAATTTTGATTTCAAATTGAGTTCTTTCAATTACTAACGTGTTCATAATCTTTTAGGCTACATACCCATAAAATTTGAGCTCAAAACACCGTCGGGAGCCATCAAAAACCCACTGTCCGTGGGTTGTCTGTAACACCCCAACCCGAAATCCAATAAACTGAACGGCGTTCACTCCCAAATAAAATACAACTGCAGCGGAAATAAATTCAACAACCGGGCGGTATTACAATGCCGTTGGCCACCCTTGTGACCAACAAGGCTAAATCCAAATACAATCTCCAAAAGTCACGGTCTGAATACGAATACAATCCGAGATACTAGGAATCAAACTCAAATGTAAAATACTTAAATAAAAACAATGTCTAGAAGAAGACTCCCATAGCTTGAATATACCCCACCTACACTCGGTGTGGTAATCTTCTCAACTTCAGGTACCTGGAATTGTTTAGCCATGAAATGGCTCAGCAAAATAATTTGCCGGTATGAAAAACGTGCAGCCCATCGGCTACTGGGCCACACCAACTAATTGTCGAATACATGCAGTTCATTTATAAAACTGTAAATAAGCATAGCATGGTAATATCAAGTAACCACACAAGGACAATAATGTCACATAGAACAAGACTGCAGAAGGTCAAGTTAGCTGAACTGAATTACTTTAATGATAGTCGATCCACACAATGGGACTGACAGGTATAACTGAATATCTCAAATAGTGAAGGTATAATGACCTTGTTAAGATTGAAAGGTTGGGCATAAAATCCCCAGGAGATAACGTAGTTAAACCCTGAACTTAGAGGCGTGGGAAATAGGATCCCACTAGAGGAATGAAGTCTTCCTCAAACTGAATTGGTGGGCCTTAGAAACCCGAGAGGAATAGAGTCTTCCTCAAACTGAAATGTTCCGTCGCGACGTAGTAGGAGACGACCTGAGACAGGTACAACTCCTGTAGCATGCATGGCCAGATCCAACTGGGCTCCTCGTTCTCGAAGTATAGAATTGTTAAGTGTCATATAAAGACGTTAAACAAGAACACAATGTGTATTGTCAATTATCACGTTTAGGATAATGACGTTTGTTATAAAGTGAAGTTAGTGAGAGACTTGAGTACAAGTCCTCGGTATACTGAAACGCATGTATTTAATCCACTGGTATAGTAGTGTTTGTATGCGTGGGACATACACGTTGTAGTCAGCAACATTCACGCACATAAAATAATACAACAGTGCACAAGAGTAAAACAACATTTTACATCAATTATCTTGGTCGTTATTTCAAACAACAGATAGCACACAAGCCGGTGTAATCCGGTAGCAAACAGGTTGCAAGAATTCCATACCGTTCACCGTAGACTGTACTTGTTTAATTCCCGGTCAACATCTGGTCAAACAAAGTCCTAGAATAGGATTAACTGAGAGGGTTAATTTATGTTACCCTTATATAATGATCCTATTGAATCTTTTAACAAATCTCGTATTTGTTATTTCATGCGAGGTTTTATTTCTTTTAAGTACCTCATGATTTTATGTATAACTTATTTGTTATTCCTTTTGATTTATTTATAAATCCTTTAATGTACATAAATGTGTTTATTTATTCATGTACTATATTTGTTATTATTTTCTTCTGTCTAGTTGACATAACAACTTATGATTCTTTAACTATTTTTATATGTCATACATGGACATAAGATCCTTATAGTTTTCATTATTCCTCCTTTAACCAAAAGTAATAGTTATTGGTTACCTTTAAATTCCTTATAACTATATAAGTCATAGTTTAAACTTCATAACTCCTTTAATCAACATTCTTTCTTTCTAATTCCTCCAAATATCCATGTAGGACCTATATTTATTTTAATCTAAATTCTTACCCTTATATTTCGGTTATTCACAAAACAACCACATAAATTCATAAACTTTATATTAAATTCTAATTTCATTATATTATAGAGTTTTAATTCCTTATTTAATTAAATCTCAAAACTACCATTAATATTTTGGTATATACTTTTAAATATTGTAACTTTTGAAAATTACAACTTAGCCCCTCTTAAGTCTCGGCCAATATAATTTATTTCTTATAATTACAATCTAACCACAAAATCTTATAATCTTTACACAATGTCATGTAAACTATAGTTTTAATTTTAATTCTCCATAAATGCCGAATATATATTTATAAATTCTTAAATTACCAAACTAACCCCAAAGTAATTCGGCTTTGTCATTTATCTTTCCTTAATTACATTTTCATCCCAAAACTTTATAATAGTTTCTTAATAACATATAAACTATAGTCTAAATATTTAATTCCTTAAAATTTCGAAAGTGAATCTAATAATTCTCTTAATTATGAATTCGCCCACTAATAAATTCCAAACTTTCATAACAACTTTTATAAATTACATAATAGCCCAAAACTTTATAAAATGCTATTTTCACACTTGTTTAAATTAACTAAAATTCATAAACTTAATTCCTAACCTTATATTATATCATATATATTCCAAGAATACCCTTAACTCTCGGTTTTTATAATAAACACACTAAACTTTGTAAAAATTACATTTAAGTCACTTAACTTAATTAATTAGCCATTTAAGAACTAATAGAATATTTTTAACTCACCAAACTTTATGATATAAGTTTATATACCTAAGTAGCTCATAAAAATATATTTTTCACTTAGGCAATTCGGCCATAATTAAATAGTGACCATATAGTATATAAAAGTGGATTTATATGTCATAATAAATGTACATAAATTCATATGAGTCATATAACTCATGTAAAAATTATTGTAATGTCTTATATTGATTCTTAGCTCAAAAATAAGCATTTTTGTCCTAGACATTTCGGCCTTATTTTATTTGTAACATAAATAAATTTTGTGACACAAAAATGTGTCTTAAGGTAAATATTTTCTATATATGTTATAGATTATATTTTTGGCATATAAAACCATATAGTTTCGGTATTAATTAACCTAGGAGATGTACATAATTTTTGTACAATTTTTAGAAGCTTAACAAAGCTTATAACATAAAGATTTACTTAGTAAACTTACTTCTTAACAAAGGTGGTTAAGTGCTTGAACTCTTCTTGAATCTCCAAGCTTTCTCCAAGGTAATATTGATGCTCCACTTCGGTTATATGCAAGTGGTGAAGGAGTTTTAGGAGTTAGATCTTGAATAAAGACCTTAAGTAGATTTGTAAGTAGTTTTCCAAGAATTTACCTTAAGCTTTTCTCCTTATATTTTCGGCTCACTAATGGTGGATGAAGAACAAGTTTTCCTTCATGAAAATGAAGAAGAAAAGAGCCTTAGAAGAAGAAGAACTTGGTTACTCACAAAAATGTGCTTTAAGGATTTACAAGCATTAAAACTACCTTAAGATAACCTTGAGATGCTCCTTGGTTTAATGTTGGTTTGGACAACCTCCTTGGAGAATTAATTGATGACGAACACTTGTTGTTAAGCTAGGAAGAGTTTTGCTTCAAGGCTTGCCAAGAAATGCTAGGAAATTACCTTAAGGATGAAGATAGAAGTTAAATCTCCATTAATGAACTTAAGAGCTTCAAAGGAAGAAGATGAAGCTAGAAGAGAGAGGAGAGAGCTTACCAATTTCGGAAATGAAGAGGGCAAGGAGAAGAATGAGACTAAACTTACGTATAAGGTAAGAATGCCTTTGGAAATTGATTTTTGTTTTGTCAATTTTCAATGTCATTTGACTATTCTTTTCCTTAGTTTATTACATAGATTATTGGCTCAATAAAAGCCCTTCTTTACTGCATAAAAACCGGCCATGTGGTGTGACTAAGCAAGAGTTGGAAAGACAATAATGTTGGCTAGAAGACAAGGTAAGAAAAGGTGAGTTTATTCCTTGATTTTTCAATGTTATAACTTGTCTTCTTCCTCTCTTGTATATGCACGGTTTAGGGTCTGAATGGAGCTCATTTGATCGGCATTCATGAGCTAAGAACAAGCATGGAAAGTCATTTAAAGTTTAAGAAATGAAAAAGGTGGAATCTAGATCCACTTTTGCCTTTTTACATTTTGTTTTCTTCCTAGCTCACATGGCCTTATTCTTCTGCATAATTTCGACAGCTTGCTGGTCAATTAAGACCTACATACTTTGACATTAAGTAATACAACACATGGGATGATGAGTCATCATGTTTTAAGCCTTTTATAAACTTTTAAAGCAAATTTTATACTAGTTTTTGCTCTTAAAATCGGCCCCTATAGAGCACCTTGTTGACTAGTCACACCAACTGATTTAGAAGGTCATTTTAACCCTTTTTAAGATTACCAATTCGTGGCATGTCAAAAACTACAAGGCAATTGCGTAAAACGCATTTTCGTGACACCCGAAGGTGCGTTTTTGTGCTCTAAGGAACTTTTTGGGAAACCAATTGTTTTTATGAGTTCCAAGTGTTTGTAAACACTTATTATAGTAAATAAACATATACTAAGATGTTACATTGAGTTATATGGGGTTATATCAACCCATGACATAATTTACGGGCCATCGGGACACTCCCGGGCCAAAAAGGAGCGCTAAGAAATACTCCCGAGGATTTTGTTGAATTTTGAGAAACCACTTCGTGGGTTCTCTTTATAATGATAAATAATGATGTTAGGAACTCTAGGAATTAATTTTATAGGAGTTCGTGCCACCTCGGCACTCCTCCGGACTTTTCGTGCTTTAAGGAGCGGGCGTGAGCACTCCCGAGCATTTTGCGTATTTGACTGAATATAGCCTAAGGAATATATTTATATATTCATATAATGAGTGTATGACCATTTGGTTTGAGTTTTAGAAGGTCATACAAGGTCATGCTTGATCACATGTTCCTAAGGCGTTTTAGCGTTTATGGTGAAACGACTGTTCTTACGTAACGTTTTCACGCATGGGTTTGCATGCGTACGTGAAATGATTTATATTTGGATTATATTCCAATAAATAATGATTTAATAATATTATTTATATTTGGGGTATTTCAGTCCGTGACCTCGGACTCATTGTCCGGGACCACGGACGGGTTGTCCGTGACCACGGACGGGTTGTCCGTGACCACGGACGGGTTGTCCGTGACCACGGACACCCATAGACGGTGGCGGGATTTTACATTTTCTGATTTTTCAAATTTTAGGGTTACTGTCAATACATGTCCGGGCCCACGGACACCCTGTCCGTGGCCCCAGACTTTTCAAGTTTGCGTTTTTATTTCAGTTCTGTTTTCGAAATCATTTAATTCAACTGGGGTCCGTGGTCTCGAACACTAGGTCCGCGGCTACGGACGTGATTAAAATTTGACCTAATTCTGCCTCCGAAACCCTAGTTAGGGTAGCTTTTAATTTCACTTTAATTTTCTGTCAAAAAACGTTAAAAACACAAAAAACAGAATCTCACGCACTTAGGTTAAAACGACTCGTAATAAGCCGTAATTAAACTAAGTAAAGGAAAAACGACTTCTTTAGGGGTAATGAAAGTAATTGAACCCTAATCAAGTCGAATATCAAGCCCCCGAACCCGAACTCTCCTTTCCTAATTTGATCTAGGTTAAAATTAGGTGGCGGCTCATAATAGGTTCCAGTGAGCAAGCTTAGGTTTTAATAATTATTGTTATATGACATAGTTATTAATCTTAGGTTATAAGTGGACCTAAAACCCGGTTAGATCCTAATCACATTCAATCAACATAGGATAGGGTTTAAAATCGAGGCTCATAGACTGGCGACTCTGCTGGGGATCACTTCTTAATTTTAACTTGTTTAATTTTAAGAAAGAGGGCTTAACTCGAAAAATTTTTATTTATGGCTTTATTATATTGTTTGTTTACTTTTTGTGCGAAATTTAAAATTCTGTACCTTGCATCATATGAGAGTGAGGGTCCACACAAACCGGTTCTACCCCAGGACCCGTTTGAGGGTCCCCTGTCAAGGACTCACACCTTTTAGGTGATGTGAATAAGCGGGGGAAAAGAGGAGGGTGTCGTCTAACCACACCCCCTTAATACCTGGGCCTTAGCCACAAGCGTTTTCCTGGCAGTACCATTACCTAGCCCGTTGTTTGGTCAGTCAAAGACCCGACCGTACACGCACACCTTCAGGTGATGTGAAAAAAGTGGGGAAGCCCAAAGAGAATAGCGTGCAAGCCCTATTCCTTTGTGGTGACCTGGGTCAGCGCCCCAAGCACCTCTCCGGATCGATCCATACCCATTAATCAAGGCCGTCGGGTGAGAACATTTTGAATTTGTGTGGAACCTTGTTTGCTCTTATGATTGGCCCATGACCAGACTTAGAACGGATGAGGAATCGCCCCACAGTTGGCCCAACCCGGTTCGAAGTCCCAGTTGTTTGTGGCCCGTAAGCAAAGTTGAGTGCTGATTGATACCCTGTATGTGTTTTCTTTTCTTGATAAAAACAGAAAAAGGAGTCCACGGCCCACTGCTTCGAATTCATCAAGTCCTGTGACAGAACTATGAAAGATGTGTTCAATTGGTCAAAGAAGGTCAATAAGTTGTCTATCCTCCACACTCTGGCATATTTATCCCAGACACGATTGCATGAAGATTTCTTGAGAGCAGCTGTTAACCATCGGGATCCGGTTGAACATCTTTTCAAGTTTGAAGATAACGAGCTAACTTTACTACCTGTGGAATTTGACGCAATTCTAGGGGCCAATATCCTAGCTAGCCCAGGAGTACCGAACTTGACACCCTCACCGGTCGAGGCCCATTCCCATTTACTTGGGCTAAGTCCGACCCAGTTGCTAGGAATGGTAGGGCCCGAGGGATTGCCAATGGAAACTCTTTCAGACTTCGTTACCTTTGAGATCTCCTTGGAGCAAAAGAGGAATTTTCTCGATCTTGCGTTGCTAGCAATCTACCTCTTCAGAACCCCGTACATGGCCATACACCGAAAAGTTTTCCCTTTTCTTCCACAGGTTCGAGCTGGTTTCACCTTGGGACCATTGATAGTCGCACAAATTATTCAGAGCCTGGATTCATGGCCCAAATCAAAGGATACCCCTTACTTCTTCGAGGGAAGCATTAATCTTCTGCAAGTTTGGCTTCTCGAGCGGCTCAAGCTGATTCCTGAGTACAACCAAATGTTCACGTTTCAGCATCTCCCTAGAAGACGCACCCCCGAAGAGCCGGTTGACGGATGGCCGGCCTTCTTGAATTCCATACAGCAGGGACATCAGGTCCGATGGACAGTCTCTACTTGGAAAATTGAAGGAGTTCGAATGTGTGGAGGTTATTACGGAGGGATCTCGTTACCTGGTTTTAAGAACTTTCATGTCATCCACCCGTGGCGTTCCAGCCGTCAGATCGGGCGAGCCCAAAACCGACCCAACGGGTTTGTTATATGAAGCACCAAGGAAAGCATACGATCATGAGACTCTTCATGCGATCATGATGGATCGACTCGAAGGGGAAGTTCAAGTGGTGAAGCCCCTAGCACTTGAAGACTTGGAGCTCTCGGCAAGTTATCTGAAATGGCTATACGGTCGAAAGGAGGAGGTACATGCATTCAAACGAAGAAAGGAGGGGGTAGCCGAGCCAAGAGTTGTCAAGAGGAAGCTTGCGTTTTAGGCATTTAATCCTAGGCGTTTTCTGTTTTCTTAGAACTCTATAAATTGTTCTCCTTTTAATTTCGAGATGGGTAAAAGAATATTTTGTTTTGCTTAGTTTTCTTTTGAATTAATCAATTACTTTTCAAAGCAAGCAAATGACATTAAAAAAAAATGGGCGTCCGTGACCCGGACGTTGACTCAGACACGACCGTTTGACCTCCAAGCGAGGCCGTTTCACTTAGTGGTCTTCCCCACCCGATTCAAATCGGGATTTCATCCCAAATTCGACATTTTTGCTCCAGCAACCCCCATTCTCAAACCCTCAACTTCTCTCCTCCATATCTTACTCGTTTCTTGACCAAATCACTCCATTCCACCGCCATTTTGCTCACAAAACATTTCTCTTTCAATTCTGAGCATTTCCATTCCAAGATCTCCTCGTTTCAAGCACTTACAGGGGTATAAATTCACATCCGAAATCGAGTCCGGGGTGGACTATTTTCGTCCGATTTTGGCGCCTTCCCAACTTCCAATCCAAAATATTCTTCCACCATTGTATTTGGGTAAGTTTTCTCTACATTTTGACTACTCATTTGTCCATTTTGGTGAAGAAACAAAGAAAAACGAAATTTGGAGTTAGGAAGAAGACGACAATGGTGGTTCTCGGGTTAAATTTTCGAAGTTTGATTTTTTATGTTTTAAATGGCCTGTTAGCTTTAAAAGGACATTTTAAAACGTGAAACGTTCGTTTGGAAGGTTAAAACTGCTTGTAATTGCCAAGAATCACCCGTTTTAGTTTAGTGTGTTTTAAGTGCGAAATGAGGTTCCTTGGGTTTCTAGCTCGTGGAGTGTTTAACATTTTCATGAATGATAGATCCCGGGACTGGTTATATGGTGTGGAGTGCATTTGAAAGCACGGGATTCATGAAAATTTAGGGGAAACTCTGTCAAAATTCCTGCAGAATTATATGTCTTTTATTTTATTGAATCCTTAGGCATATCATGGAGGGTCGTAGGAGTTCCCGTAGGGTGGCTGAGGCTGGGGCATCAGATCTCAGCCACGTCGCAGGCGCCGTAGAGAGACATCCCCTACCTATGACCATACCTATTTCAGAGGGGCTCAGCAGGAGCGATGGTTTTATGAGAATCAGGATATTTCCATCCAGTAGAGCGCCTCTTCAGCGATGAGGTGATCGCTACTTTTGATCTCGATCACCTGCTTCAGCACCTTCACTGGGTGGGGTTGCTTACTTGCCCGAAGAGCTATGTTAGAGAGTTAGTCATAGAGTTCTATGCTAACTTAGACCAGGACGATACTGGGGCTGTGGTATCCTATGTACGTGGTCAGCCCATTACTGTGAGCCTAGATGATTTTGTGCATTTCTACGGCTTGCATCCTAGTGACCCTAGGCACAGGGGACTAGAGGCGATTGCAGCCTTAGAGAGCGAGGCACGTCAGTTCTATCTACAGCACTCTACTCTGTCGGAGCGTGTTCGTTCCTCCACGAGGGATCAGCCAAGGAAGCAGGTGATCTTCCCCTCCGCTTTACCTACTGCTCTTGACAGGGTGTTATTGGAGGTCTTGTCCCGTAACTTGCTACCTAAAGCGCGTAATGACGTCTCCGCCCGCTACTGTTTCCTTATGAGGTACATTCAGCATCCCCCTGACTTAGAAGAGGGCTTGATCCCGTTATCGGTCTTGATGAGAGACCACCTGATGGTAGCAGCCCGGGCCGGTCATCATGCCTCAGTTTACCCGAGTTTCATTCAGTGGCTATGTGAGTGTGCACGGGTCCCGATGGGGAATGACGATTGGGAGCCTCTATATCCAACCTACACCATGGAGATGCTGAGGTCCCTTGGCTACTCAGCCGATCAGGGTTGGGCTTTCCCACAGCAGGCCAGAGTCTTTTCTTAGAGACCAGTCCGGCCCAGGCAGAGACAGCAGGCACCAGAGCCTGAGGACGTCCCACACCACGAGGACCCATCAGGAGGATACACCTACCAGGGTGAGGAATCGAGCCACATGGGTACTGAGTACCCTACACCACTTTCTTCCTACTACGCCTTACCAGCTCCGCCACCACAGCCAGCCACACTTAGAGCTTGGAGAGGGATATCCAGTCTCTCCACATCACCCAGGGTCGCATGGAGCGTAGGCAGATGCGCATGGAGGGCCGCATGGAGCGTAGGCAGATGCGCATGGAGGGTCGCATGGATGCTTTCATGACTCACATGTATTCGGTCTTCCCACGTCCACCTCCCCCTGGGCAGTAGTTTTAGGATTTTGTATTTTCTCTAGGTACTTCATGTCCTTTTTCATTTGTATCGTCAGACATGAGCTTTCTTTTGGCGATTTTGTGCTTTGACATTTGTTGCATGTTTCATTTAATGTTATTTGAGAAAACTCTTGCATGTAGAGAATCGTTGTCCACTATCACAAGTTAGTTATGTATTTTTGTTGTCGGAACAAGGTAAAAAAAACGAGTCATCTCATCATTTCACCCATGTGCCTTACCACTTTACCTTTCCGCCACTTCATCGAAGTTTAAGCTAGAAGAAGCCTCAAAACAGGAAAAATGAATCATTCAGTAATCACCTCCTCAAAAGAACACCCCACCATCATTTACCATCGCACATACAATCACCCTCCATAAATAACTTGGGCATTCTAAGGTTTCTTAAGTAAACCCCACAGGAATACTGGGGGCAATCTGAATTTAAGGCCGAGGATGATTATTTCCTTGGTTTAAGCGCGTGAACAAGTCTTTGAGTGTACATAGCGTGAGAGCGTCTTCAGTGGTAAAACCAAGAGTGAAAGAGCGTGTCATTTTTACACGACTCCAGAGAGGTCACATTCAAAGGTAAGGCAAACGGCATGACTCCGACCAAAGGAGATAATTTGTAAATTTACGCTTAAACCTATGAAAAGTAACAAAGAACGGGTACACAACTATTATGGATGACGAAGCACCTAGGTATAGTACCACACAACCAAAAGTTTGTGAACCCATCCATTAAACCCTAGGCACCCCTGCTGAGCTTTTCGTGAACATCCTATTTTATAACATTACAAACTCCACAAACAAGCCAGCCAATGATGAATAATCGACCCAGTGACCAAAGGAAGCAAGGAGCCCGACTTTTGAACAGTAACTTCATAAGCCCAAAGAAGCAAAACTACTACCAGCACGACGAAACGATCCGTAAATGGTCCCAAAGTGACACAAGATCCCCA
This sequence comes from Limonium bicolor, assembly GCA_023374045.1. NCBI lineage: Eukaryota > Viridiplantae > Streptophyta > Magnoliopsida > Caryophyllales > Plumbaginaceae > Limonium > Limonium bicolor. The sequence continues at coordinate 315,326,787 of CM041777.1, read as the reverse complement.
TGAGCTAACATCAAAAACAGCTCTCAAAGTTCAAAACCAGGAAACACAAGAACCCCGAGGGAAAAGAAATTCAAGAAAGGCAAACCTGAAGAGCCTCGAAGAAATTTAAAATCGGGAAAAAAGAAGAAGGTGCAAGGAGCAACTCAAGAATCCAGAGTTCTAAGCTCATAAGCGAAGTCATCTCGAAGTAGCCAAACGACTTCAAGACAGAGAAGGCAAGTCCGGGAGAAGGTGCAAGTTGCAGCTTTAGTCACCCTTATAGCCCCACATATCCTAAACATTCCTCCATCATCCCTTTGTCTTTCATCACACCTCATAGCCACGTTATAAGCTTAAAAGACTTTCGACTTAGTAGTTGTGTATCCAATCACGTGAAAGTAACAGGTTGAATGCGTAAATCTAACAAATGTCGAATTCAATGGTTGAGATGTCTTGACCAAAAGGGGGCACAAGTGCAAACATCAAACACTTTGAGTGTAGGATAGAAGGCACCACATCAAAATAAACCCTGCCCTTGTGAGGATGAGATTTGTTCTTGCACAATTAATCAAAGAAAATACTGGGGGCAATTGATCGTTCCGTTCGATTGCCATAAAGCCCTGAAAACTCAGATCGCCTCAAGGAAAAATACTGGGGGCAATTGTTGGTCCCAACAATTGTAACAACGACACCGATTGAGGCCCAACAACCCGAAAGCCAAAGGATCAAACCCTCCTCATATCACACAGGCCCGTCCTAAGCCCTACCTCCACATCAAATTTCCTCAGGTCCGTCCTAAGCTCTACCTCCATGCTCAAACATCCACCGGCCCGTCTTGAGCCCTAATCTTCTTACATTCATTTAGATCCATCATACACTTAACTTACCTTCATTTAGATCCTTCCTTAGGCTCGTCATAAGACCTAGAACCATCCTTAGGCTCGTCATAAGACCTAGATTCATCCTTAGGCTCGTCATAAGACCTAGATCCAACCTTTAGGCTCGTCATAAGACCTAGTTGCATTCCTTAGGCTCGTCATAAGACCTAGAACCATCCCTTAGGCTCATCATAAGACCTAGTTCCAACCTTTAGGCTCGTCATAAGACCTAGAACCATCCCTTAGGCTCGTCACAAGACCTAGATCCCATCTTTAGGCTCGTCATAAGACCTAGAACCATTCTTAGGCTCGTCATAAGACCTTGAACCGTCCTTTAGGCTCGTCATAAGACCTAGTTGCATTCCCTTAGGCTCGTAGTAAGACCTAGCATTACCCTTTAGCTTACCCGCTCTCATCAAACACATTGCATTCATCTCATTCATATAGGCTCGTCATAAGACCTAGTTGCATTATCCAGGCGCGTCACATTACCTGGCGACAGAAAGTTGGCGAGGTGATGGCAATAAATCCTCCTTTTGCGATGTCAACTTATTTTTGGGATCAACAAATGGTGGGCGAAGGCAATAAGTCCCCAGGGTTTTTACCAGGAGTTATCCCTGGACACCGGCTTGGGGAGCGATGGCAATAAGTCCACAATGGGTCCAGCCAGGAGCATCAGTACGGGTTTTTGGTCTCCAGAAGCATCCTAGCATCATCAGCATCATCAGCATCATCGGCATTATCATCAGCATCAGCATCATTGGCATCATTAGCATTTCAGCATTCTTGCATTTGCATACCATCCAGTTTTCACATCCTAGGTAGTCAACGCCTTAGAATCGCTTGACATAGCGTCATTTCATTTATCATAGGTAGTCAACACCTTAGAATCGCTTGACATTATTTCATTTTCGTCACCTAGGTAGTCGGCGCCTTAGAATAGCTTGACACATTTTCACTTATAGGTAGTCAGCGCCTTAGAACAGCTCGACAACGTTTTGTTGCTTAGGTAGTCAGCACCTCCGAATAGCTGGACGTAGTCAACGCGGTTTCGTACAACATGGAGGATTCTGTGGAATCTAAAATTTTGGGGCATCACTCAAGCATCAACCAGACTTTTCATCCATTACAAAGTCCAGTTGACGGGGGGCAATCTGTTATACCCAAAATTTTGACCCCCCTGGCTAGGGTCTACAAGGTTTTGATGTTGTGAGGGGCATTTCAATCAAGTAATGAGAGGTCCTGGCTCGATCGGCGCATTCAAGGGCATAGGGAGCAGTTTCGTCATTGTCAGGGGTGTTTTCGTAATTTTTAAGGCTTCTAAGACCTCCTATAAGCTTTCTCTCTCCTCCAAAAGATGCCCAAATCAGCTTGAAATGCTTTGATATTTTAACCCATGATAGGAGATGACATTTTAAGCATAATGGCGTTGGAATTTTGATTTTTCGAATTTCCAATAATTTTCTAGCAATATCTGACTGAATCTGACGAGAAATTCAATTTAAAAATATTCCAACATTTAAAAAATCCAATTCCACTTCAGAAAATTCATAATTACTATCCTTGACATGTGGTTAAACTTTCACAGCAAAATTCCTTTAGGAAGTCATTTAATTAAAATATTAAAAAATCTTACTTTTACTAGATTTTCTTTCTTTAAGAAAGTCTATATAAGGGGATAGGGTTTTTGATAAAATCAGAATCTCATATGCTCAAGAACCCTATGAAGACAGAAGGCACAGCCCCCTCTCTCTCTCACACATTTTTCAACACCCGGCCACCCGAATCATACCGAAGATTCCCCGAAATCACCATCTAAACTCGTTTTCCAATCCCCCAAAGCACCAATAATCATCAAAACCCCACAAAACATCACCAAAACATGAAGAACAGCAAGAACAACCAACAACCAGAAGCTTGGTTCGAAAACCTTTCGGGTCTGCCATCAACGGAGCACTCAACGAATCCCGGTGTGAGGAATCATTGTGAACCCGAAGGTAAAACAGGTAGAAATTCCACTTCCTAACTCCCCACGACATCATCAGCCTTGCCTCAAAATTTGGGTTCAAACTAACTGTTTTTCGCTTCTGTATCATTAATTGTTTTAGCTACTGCCTTGTTACTTGTTTGCTAAGTTTTGTATTAATTTTGATTTCAAATTGAGTTCTTTCAATTACTAACGTGTTCATAATCTTTCAGGCTACATACCCATAAAATTTGAGCTCAAAACACCGTCGGGAGCCATCAAAAACCCAATGTCTGTGGGTTGTCTGTGACCTCGGACTCATTGTCCGGGACCACAGACGGGTTGTCCGTGACCATGGACACCCACGGACGGTGGCGGGATTTTACATTTTTCGATTTTTCAAATTTTAGGGTTTCTGTCAATACATGTCCGGACAAACGGACACCCTGTCCGCGGCCCTGGACTTTTCAAGTTTGCGTTTTTATTTCAGTTCTATTTTCGAAATCATTTAATTCAACTGGGGTCCGTGGTCTCGGACACTAGGTCCGTGACTACGGACGTGATTAAAATTTGACCTAATTCTGCCTCTGAAACCCTAGTTAGGGTAGCTTTTAATTTCACTTTAATTTTCTGTCCAAAAATGTTAAAAAACACAAAAAAACAGAAGCTCGCACACTTAGGTTAAAACGACTCGTAATAAGCCGTAATTAAACTAAGTAGAGGAAAAACGACTTTTAGGGGTAATGAAAGTAATTGAACCCTAATCAAGTCGAATATCAAGCCCCCGAACCCGAACTCTCCTTTCCTAATTTGATCTAGGTTAAAATTAGGTGGCGACTCATAATAGGTTCTAGTGAGCTAGCTTAGGTTTTAATAATTATTGTTATATGACATAGTTATTAATCTTAGGTTATAAGTGGACCTAAAACCAGGTTAGATCCTAATCACATTCAATCAACATAGGATAGGGTTTAAAATCGAGGCTCACACTATCACTTCTTGAACCATGTAATGAACATTTGGCTCAGTGGAGACAGCCTACACAGCTGTAAGAGTGACTCTTACTCGCTGAAGAACGTCCCGAGTTGAAGTATCCAGACTGCTCCCGACCTGTCGTGGACCGGTGAGAGACTTCTCTTCCTCTTGTGTCCTGAAGCCCTGGCTGATGGTTGAGACTCGGACCATGCTTCCTCACCCTTGGGGAGCTTCTGGATGGCTACAAGCTTATCCCCCTTAGTATTTATCCCCATCTTGGATAACATCTCATAACAGATGCAGTCCTGAGCGGTGCGCACGCACTAGTGGAACCGGTCGGTATCCACTCCATTTTCTATTGTGTCGTGGTGACCACTCCCCCGTGCACCAGACCTTGGTTCACTTGTTGACTCTCATCTAGAGTGAGGAGAATCATGGCTGGCAAATCAATCTTTTCCTTGGTCTTGAGTGCATATAGTAGTCTCACATCCTGTGCATTGACGATGTGAGTGCGCTGGTTCCTTGGGGTGATGTTGTGGGTGACTAAGCTGAAGAGAACCCTGTCCATGATGGACATGGCCCCGGCATTGAAATTTTTCAGTGTTGTCCCTTTGTTGAGCAAGGTGACCATCTTTCCTCCTTGATGTCCTAAGTCATTCCAGGTTGTTTCCTTGGGAATGACTAGACTCTCTGGCTCTAGGTTGAAGGTCTTGCAAATCCAAGACTTGGAGATCGTGATTTGAGCAGTTTAGACCATTGAGTTGAGGTAGTCGTCATCTTCATTGCTTTGAAGTGGTCCAAGATATCTCATATGCTCCTTGAGCAACTCAGTGTAGACAGGGATATGCTCCTGGAAGAATTCTAGCCATCCTTGGAACTCCAATTGCTCGATGATCTCTCCTAGACCCATCTTCTTCATCTACTCTATGTCCAACGTCTTTGGTAAGACGGGACAGGAGAGGTCGTTGACGTTCTCGGCATTGATCAATGGAGGCTCTAGTTCTTCGAGCCTTTTTAGTCGCTCTGGGATGGTGGAGGTTGGGACTTGGCAGCTGATTTTTCTGTATAAGCAAGCTCCTCGACCTCCTTGATGTTAGAGGAAGCGCCCATCTTCCTTTTTCCTTTTGCTTTCTCCAAGTGAGAACGCTCCTCGAGCGTGTAAATAATAGGTGATGACGATTCTGTGTTGCTATCACCATTTGTATGTTGTCACTGAGATGTTGGAGACCTGTCATCGACTGGTTCTCCGAAAGCGACTTTGAGATTTGCTTCCTCGTCGGAGTCAGGTGCAGTTACACCTTCCTCCTAGCCTTTCTCTCCTACTGAGGCTTCCTTCTGAGATGGTTCATCTCTTTGAACCTCCTCTTCCTCAAATGTTTAAACTACCTCTTTGACGATATCTATAGGAGAGGCTTCTTCTTCCGCGGTGAAGTGTAACCGACGTGTTATTTTCTCTGGTGTTGAGTGTGATTATTGTGGAGCTATCTGTTTTTGGGCGCGCCTAGATACGTGAGTTACACGACTGGTGGTGGCGGTTGAATGGCCTTTGGACTTTGATTGTTTGGCTTTTGATTTCTTTGTGGTGTTTTTGGAGGTTTTAGGTGAGGGTGTAGGAGAAGACATTTTTGGTTCTTGTGTGGGAGCAGGATCAGGGATGATGGTGGGTTTGAAAGTGCCGGATGTGATGAGGTGGTAGGTGTTAGGAATGTGGGACTTTATATATTCTACCTCACTGGCGAGAAGGTTCCCTTCTTGGATTACTCTAACTGTAAGCTCATTCTCCTCCTCCTTTGTCAGTTGAGTTGGAGATTCTGTCTGCTGGATGTCGGCCACTTGTTGTGTGGAAGCTTCTGTGAGGATTTCTTTAGCTTTTGATCGTAGAGCAGTCTTTGGTGCCATTTTCAGAGAAGAGGATTTTGTACTAGAATTTAGTACTTTTTGCTTGGGTGTTCTTTAACGGCTATGAGGCGAGGTTCTTTGCACTTGAATCTCACAGGAAATTTTATGAGAGAGAAGAGAATATGCTTTGATCTCTTAGAGAGATTAGAGAAAGTGAGGGCAATAGTATGACAGGAGTAAAACTCCCATCGCCCTTTTATAGATATCGAGTAACGGTCGGCGAACGCTCCTCGTCCGCTCGTTGACATGTCCTAACGGTACTATTCATAACGGGCAGCGGTCATGACGGTTGTCAGCGATCTGTTAAGAAGTTTTCCCGTTTCTATCCGTTGGACTGTCTCTAACCTAATCTCACTTTTGTGGAATCTGATATATCTACTTCAAGTAGTCGTTTGACATGTTTTCTATGCATTAAACTGATCGTTGACTACTGAACGACAATATAACAGGTGTTGCTCACATTTCGTAGACCGATCGTGGGAATTGAAAGCAGTTTAAACTGTGATTAATGAATATCATACCAAGATCATGAACAATCTTAGTAAACCTTTCTCTACTTAATGGCTTTGTAAAGATGTTAGCTGGTTGATTCTCAATTGAAATATACTTTAAACCAACTAATTTTTTTCACAACAATCTCTAAGAAAATGATGTTTAATGTCAATATGTTTGGTACGAGAATGATGCACAGGATTTTTGGAAATAGAAAGAACACTTGTATTATCACACATAATTGGTAAAGTACCTGTTTTGACGCCATAATCACCAATTTGTTGTTTAAGCCTTAGGAGTTGGGCACATCAGCTTGCCGCAGCAATGTAATCAGATTCAGCTGTTGAGATTGTAACACTTTGTTGTTTCTTTGATCCCCATGCAATTAGACATGATCCAACAAAGAATGATGTCCCTGAAGTGCTCTTTCTATCGGTGATAGATCCTGTATAGTCTGCATCTGAAATCCTACAATGTTACAGTTAGTGAACTTAGGATAAAAGAGACCAAGATTCATGGTTCCTTTTAAGTAACGTAGGATTCTTTTTACAGCTGTGAGGTGACTTTCTCTTGGATCTGCTTGAAACCTGGCACATAAGCACACTCTATGCATGATGTCAGGCCTACTAGCAGTTAAATAGAGTAGAGAACCAATCATCTCTCTATAAGATCGCTGGTCGACCGGTCGGCCACCAGTCATGATACTCATCTTAGTGCCAACTACCATTGGTGTGTCAAATGTCTTACATCCCTCCATTCCAATTCTCTTCAGCAAGTCTCTTACGTACTTCTCTTGGGATATGATGGTCCCTTCATCATTCTGCTTGACTTGAAGTCCAAGGAAGAATTTCAATTCTCCCAGATCACTCATCTCAAATTCCCTTTTCATCAATGCTTCGAACTTCTTGCAATATTTTTCATCAAAGGCTCCAAAGATTATATCATCAACATATACTTGCACAATTAGGAAATATCTTTTGTTGCTGTAAACAAATAGAGTTTTGTCTACTTTACCTCTTTTAAAGTGGTTGACCAATAGATAGGAGGACAGACGATCATACCATGATCTTGGAGCTTGTTTGAGCCCGTAAAGAGCTTTGTCAAGTTTGAGTATCATGTCTTCTCCTTCTTGTGTCTCAAAACCTGGAGGTTGCTTAACATATACTTCCTCTTTGACGTACCCATTTAGGAAGACACTCTTGATGTCAAGTTGAAGAGTTTGATCCTTTGTGTGCAGCAAATGTAATTAGTAATCTGATAGATTCCATCCTTGCTACTGGAGCGAAGGTTTCTTAGAAGTCTATTCCTTCTTGTTGACGATATCCTTGAGCTACCAGATGAGCTTTGTTCCTGACAACTTCTCCCATTTCATTCAGCTTGTTTCAAAAGACCCATTTTGTCCCAAGTTCTCCTTGATAAGTAGGGCGAGGCACAAGATGCCAGACTTTGCATCTTTCAAACTGGTTGAGTTATTCTTGCATTGCATTGATCCAGTCTGAGTCTCGAAGAGCTTTTTTGACATTCTTGGGCTTGATGGGTGAGACTGTCATTGAGAAGGCTAGAAGATCTCGAGTTTGTGCTCTTGTCTGAGTTCCTTTGGATATGTCTGATATGATATTCTCCAATGGATGATTTTTGTACAAAGCATGAGTTTGATGAATGGTTGATGGAGATAGAGGATCCTAGACATCATTGTTTCCTTCGTCGACCTGTTGTTGATCTGTCGGGCAGGTGTTCTTCAGTCGGTGATTCATCTTTGGGTTTATCTGTGTGATATAGATCATCTAGATTGAATCCAAGTTCTTTATCTTCATCCGATTCCTTGACCTTGTGTACGTCAGCCTCATCAAAGACTACGTGCACACTTTCCTCCACCTTCAGTGTCCTTTTGTTGTATACTTTGTATGCCTAGCTTTTTTTCAGAGTATCCAAGGAAGATGACCACATTACTTCTGGCATCAAACTTCCCAAGAAGACTCTTTTCATTGTTGTGGACATAACATTTGCAACCAAATGTCCTGAAGCGACTTATGTTTGGGTTTCTTCCCTTAATTAACTCATAGGGAGTTTTGTTGAGAATTGGTCGTATGAGCGTTCTGTTTGTGATGTAGCATGCAGTCGCCACCGCTTCTGCCCAGATGACTTGAGGAAGATTACTCCCTAATAGCATGGCCCTGGCTACCTCTTGTAGTGTTCTGTTCTTTCACTCAACTACCCCATTCTGTTGGGGTGTTCTTGGTGCTGAATATGTGTGACTAATCCCATGTTGTTTACACATATCCATGAATTGTTGATTCTCAAATTCTGATTTATGATCAGACCGAAGAGTCTTGATCTTGAGACTGAGTTGTGCTTGGACTTTTCCTGCAAAGGCTTGAAATTTCTCAACGACTTCGTCTTTGGAAGCAATAAAGAGTGTCCAAACAAACAGTGAGTAATCATCAACAATTACAAAAACATACCAATTTCCTCTGAAACCTTTAACTCTCATAGGTCCACATAAGTCCATGTGAATTAATTCAAGTGGTTTGGATGTCCTAGTTGAGTTCTTTGATTTAAAAGAAGCCTTGGTTTGTTTGCTTCTAACACAAGCATCACAAAGTTTGGTCTCAGATTCATTAATCTCAGGAAGACCTCTTACCAACTGTTTCTTGACAAGTTTTCTTAGTAAAGAAGTGCTAACATGCCCTAGTCTTTTGTGCCATAGAGTAGAGTTATCTATTGAAGCAGTCAAGCAAGAAAGATTTGAACTGTCAATATCCTCTAAGCTTGTTACATAAACATGTTTCCATCTTTTTCCCTTAAACAACTCTTTGCCATTATTCTGACTTACTATGCTACAATGTGTAGGATAGAAGTGAACTGAATTTCCTTTGTCACAAATTTGAGAAACACTAAGCAAGTTGAATTTTAAACCATGAACTAGATTTACACTATCTATGACATTGTCAGATGTAATACCAACCTTACCTACACCGATGATTTTACCATTCTTGTTGTCGCCAAAGGAAACGGTTCCTTGGCTTCCTGGTTCGAGTGAGAAGAACTTCTTCTTGTCTCCTATCATGTGTTTAGAGCACCCATTGTCGATGTACTAGCAGGGGTCCATTCTCACTCGATTCTGCACTTAACACGTTAGTGGGGTGGGGTTAGGGTCCACAGAAAGGTTGGACCCATTTCCACCATTTAATAATCTCAGATCATTTTTGACTACCCATTTTAGTCCTAGTTTCTTGAGTTGGCAATGCCTCATAAAACTCGTTTTTTGACAATTGGACTCATGATGGCCGGGTTGTCTGCATAAGCTGGAGACATCTCTACGACTAGTCTCTGACTGGCGTCTGACCTGTCGTTTGCTTCTCCTCATGGGTGTCTTAGAAACAACATCTATCTTGGAATATTTTTCTTTGATGGTAGCTAGTTCTTTTTCTTTAGTGTTAAGAGCAACAATCAATTCATCGATTTAAGGTTGTTTTTCGTACTTCAACTTTTCATGAACGGTGAGAATTTCACTATAATCTCTTTGTAATTTCATGAGTTAATTTTCATTTTCTTCCAAAAGTTCATCGTTTTCAGTTTCTAATGCCTGTAGGTGATCAATTAATATAAGAGAAAACTTTCTAAGTCCTAGAAGTTCAGACTTTTGAATTCTCCTTCTAAGTTTAGAATAGTTTACCTTATGTTGTTCTTTTTCTCCTTCTGATTCTGAGACATCACTGCCTTGTGCCATCAAGCACACATCTTCAAGGCATAGGTGAGCCTTCTCCTCCTCTAAGGTGTCGCTGTCTGAGCTTTGATTGTCATCACTCTGTTCAGAATCTCCCAATGCAGCAACGAAGGCTTCCTTCTTTGGTCCTTTGTTGAATGATCATCGGACAGGCTTCTTGACCCTGTCGTTGTCCTCTCGTGATCACTGAGGGCAGTCTTTGATATGATGTCCGCGTTTTGAAGACCAAAAACACTTGTAATTGCTTTTCCTCTGATCATCCAACCCCTTGGACTCCTTGCCTTTCCTCATTTTATTTCTCATGAACTTTTGAACGTACCTCTTAGCATAGAGGACCATTTCATCATTGTTTTCTCCTAACTCGGACTTTTCATTTTCAGCTACTTGAAGGGTTATGCCTTTCCCTTTATCTCTTGATGAGCTTTCTGAGTTTCTGTGTTGTAATTTTAACTCGAAAGCCATTAGAGATCCTAGCATGTCTGCCAGAGACATCTTAGAGAGATCATGCACTTCTTGTATTGCATTGACTTTACTATCAAAGGAGGCAGGGAGAGATCTGAGGAACTTCCGAATTTGATCCTCATTAGAGATAGTTCTTCCAAGCACCAACATTTCGTTGATCAGCTTAATGAACCTTGTATGGATTTCATAAATGCTTCTTTTCTTCCATCTTGAATAGCTCCTAGTGAGTGAGTAGCAACTCAATTGAGTCTTTTTAATCTCATCATTCCCTTCATAGGTGACCTCAAGAGTTTTCCAAATCTCTTGGGCTGTTTTAGCTGAAGCAATCTTTGAGTATTGCTCAGGTAGTAGTGCACAGTGAAGTATTCTTACAGCTCAAGCATTAAATACCAGCTTCTTGATCTGCCCATCCGTCATGCTGTTGATAGATATGTCTTGTCCATGAGGATTCCGGAAGGTGTACTCTCCATGTGTTATCACCCTCCACATTCTTGGATCGTCAGACTTGATACGAAACTCCATTTTGTTCTTCTAGTGAGTGTAGTTGTCTCCATTGAAGAGTGGTGGTTGATTTGGTGCAGAACCTTCTTCTACTGCTAGAATGCTTGCATGAGATATCTTGATCGTCTTCCAAAGCAGTTAGCTTTCTAGAAGAGACCAGCTCTAATACCAATTGAAACTCGCAAGCGCTCATGATGCGTCCCCGACGGGTCGTGGGTGTATCATGGACTCTAATAAAACTTGATAGACGAGAGACAACTATTAAACTGGAAAACACATTTCGATTAAGAATTTACACACACGAAATTCACTCAACCTCCCTTGCCTCACACACGAACTTCCGGGACAGTTTCGACTTTACCCCTAAAGTCATCAACCCTCTCCTGACTATCAGCCTACGGTTCACCGACCGTTCCCCGACCTGTCATCCTATCAAATACCCAACGTATTGATACTCTAACCCAGTCCTCACTAGCTCACCAACTCTCTAGCACTTACACACACTCCTAAGTCTGATCCACACTTGCCCAGATTATCTCTATCTTTTCTCTCGTATAGGGGCTTATCTTACAAGGAACATTAAGGCACGTATTTATACAAGTTAGTTGAGATGCCAACTAACAACCTAGGAGTTTGTGGACACTAAGAGTAAAATACTCATTCTTCTACAATATAATATCCGCACCCTACTTGCAGATTTTCGTCCAACTTGATCTGGAGCCACCAGCACACGCGTTGTCTTGTGAATGGGCAAGTTAGCGGCGCGTCTCCCCAAGTGGTCGGTCACACTTGCACACTTCAACTTGTCTGAACTTGTCTGGCTCATTAATGCTCATAAATGCTCTCTTCTGAAGTATTACGGCTATGTAATGATGTTCATCAATGGCATTTTCTTATCTTGTTATCTTGCACATTAATGAGATACACCTTTTGTCGTGTGTTTGTCATGAGCAAGTTGCTTGTGTGGTTGTGAATAATCTGAGTGAGTTTGTCGACGTTGCTAACTCCGTTTGGTCCTTGTTTGATGTCTGATGTAAGAGATATGTGATGGTGTGGTTCTTGACTGCTTGTGTCTTGCTAGAAGTTCTCCGGAGCTCTCGCCGACAGGTGCCCGACTGGTAGAGCACATGCCATGGATTGAGCGCGCTTGTAACCTTGCGTGCTAAGCCACTCAAGACTTAAGTGCGCTTGCAACCTTGCGTGCTAAGCCACTTACTCACTTGTCTATCTAAAATCATGAATCTTGACAAACTCATTACATAGACAACACAAGGTTTGCTATCATCAAAACTAAAGGATCTAGTCGTAACATGGTTGCTGGGTGTGAGGGATCGATGCATGTTGCACACATTCTTCACGACGCACAAGCGGGCCCCGAATTAAACTTTCTTGAGCCACCACCCGGTATAACAATTTGCACATAAATCAATATATGTGTTTAGTGTATTCCAATACTTTTATATAGGATGACTGACAAAGGCTACAAAAACAGGCAAGTATTACTTAGGTGACAAGGGATATGTAAACCGTAATGGTGTGATGGCTCCATATTTCTCTGGGACGTACCACCCCACACAGTTCTAAGGAGCATCACTGACTACTAGAAAGGAGTACTTCAAACGAGCACACTCATCACTAAGGAGCGTAATCGTGAGATGTTATGGAGCACTGAAGAAGAAATGGCAGATACTGGCAATGGTACCGCCCTACGATGTGAATGATCAAAGTCAAATTATTAGTGCTTGTTTTCCTTTTCACAACTACGAGATGCTATGTAAATCAGACTTAAGTAGCGTAACATGTCCTGATGAAATGGAAATCAGAGGAGGAGGTCTAGTGTTGACCTGTCAAATGGGTTACCCATTCGGGTTTTGGGTCATATTTTTTTGGGTCAAAAATATTCGTTCGTGTCATTCAACTTTCGGGTCATTTCGGGTTCGGGTCATTCGGGTTCGGGTCAAATCGGGTTCAGGTTGTAATAGTGTCAGACAGAATCGGGTTTCGGTTATTTCGGGTTAAGGCTAATATTTTTTTGACAAAACTTTAAATAAATATATAACTAATTGCTATAAGAATATAGTACATATAAATTATAGAAAAGTCAATACAATGCCTATTTGAATTTCATTCGGATATAATAAGTTTGAATCAAGTTTTTTGTCATATTTATTTGAGTCAATTTAGGGTTCGGACAATTTATGATCACTATTATTTCATGTTATTCAAGTTTGACTAATTTTTAAGTACTATTATTTCGGGTCATTTCGGGTTCGGGTCAGTTTCGGGTTATAAGTTTTTCGGGTCATTTCGGGTTCGGGTCATTTGGGTTTTACCCAATCGGGTTTCGGGTTTATTATATTTAAATATTTTCGGGTTTCAATGGGATTTCGGGTTCGGATAAAATGGACGGGTTTTCGTGTTGGGTCAAATTTCGACAGCTCTAGTCTAGTGCTACTGATGCTGAGGATGAGGAGCACTTCCCGGAAGATAACCTAGATGAGATTGTAAATCTGTTGAGCATGACTAATCTGCGTGACCAGATTGTTGATGCAGTTACTGCAAACATTAGATGTTGAATTATGATTAGACATTAGTTTATGTTATATTAACATTTGTTGTACTAAAATTTTTTAAGCTTTGAGTGTATGTGAACCTTTGACTACAAAAAAACTACTTATGACATTAGTTACAAGTTACTTTATTTGTTACAAGTTACACAATGCTTCAAACAACTTATAAAAATAGTACTACATACATCATATCAGATGTTAGCCGAATCAAAAGAAACCACATTCAAATACTAATTCACAATAAATTATTTATAATACCACATAGATTACTAAAATAAAAAAACAATGAATATGCAGATTTGTTAATCTCTTTATTGAAAAACTTAAAAAGTATATAAAATGTTAATTTATATAAATTTATTAACATACAAAGTTAAAAATATAATATGTTATTAAAAGTTAAAATTTAACTAAATAAATTCACACAACATTATCATAAAATTTGAAACTCTTGTCCTCGTTTCATTACGCTTTTATATTTGTAAGAATTATAAAATTATGAAAAATAGCTGTTAAAATTTTCTATTCGTACTTAAATAATAAAAATTGAAATTCTATTGATTATATTAAAAAATCTATATTTTTTGCTTTCTCATATATTGTTTATAAATTTTTTTTCTTTTATTTTTACTAACAAAATATAGTTACGTAGTATAATATAATATTTGTAATTATAGTAAAGAAAACGTTAAATGTATTGCACTTAACTAACTTATGCTGCAAATATGTCGCACTGCCAAACAACAGTGTTCAAAACAACTACAAATATGTCAGCACAAAAGTTTTAGCAAATATGTTGTCAAAACAATCATGCCAAACAGAGCCGAGGTTTCTCTAAGGTGCGCAGTTTCCAGTTGCCAAACATCGAGAGTATGGCATCCGACCCGAGCCGGTTCACGCATTGTAGCAGCGGCTTCTTCTCAACCCAAAAAATTGAAATATCCTTAAGAAATGACAATTTTGCCCCCAATTTTGTAGTCCATGTTTCAAGTTTACTATATGTCACTTTTTTATAATGGATATTTTTTATGCCAAAAATTTTACAAGTATAAAATTTGCCACTTTTTTGTAACGGTTAGCTTTCCTTATGTTGATCAAATTTTAAAATTCGCAATATGACACTTTTTTTGTATTCCAATATCATATTACTATTCAAGCAACTAATTTTTTTTTGTAAAGCCTCTCTTGTCATACCAAATTATTTTGTGTCCATAAAAATCTTTTAGTCATGTTCACCACGACCATCAGTGAAATTTTTTCAACAATACATTGTAAATGTAATGTTCCAGCTCCAGTAAACCTTTCATACTAAGACATATCAGTTGGTAAGGCATACTACACCTGTTGCGTTTGTGGTTTGTTCCAATGATGGGCGTTAGTGATGCAAGATCGTTACAACCCTTATCTAAGAGTCATTACATTTAAAAAGGTTTATATCAACCTCAAAATCTTAATTTCCTTGTGAGTTCATTTACAGATAGAACACGTTAGTTTAGCAATTCATGGTTTGCTTATATTCGAGTTGGTTGGAGTACAGTATTAAGACGAATGTCATGTTTTGTCTACCTTACTATTTGTTTCATAATGCGAAACTTGGACATCGTGAAGCGGAAACGTTTTCAATTACAGGTTTTAGGGCTTGGAATAAAAGTGAGAGATATTCAACCCATGTTGGTGACCATCTAGTATTTATAATCAATGTTCCAAGATGTGTGTTGATCCTTTCAATCAGAAACAATCCATCCAGGTAGCTTTGATAAAGCAAGTGAAGCAAGTTTAGACAAAATATAGAACTCATTTGATTGCATCAATTAATTTGCAAGATTTCTTTTGACATGTAGGTTTCCTTTTCGAGGTCATGATGAAAGAGAATCTTTGACAAAAAGGGAAATCTTTTGACTGTGCTTGATTGGTATGCGCATCGTGTTGAAGCAACGGGAGATGTCACTTTGAAGAATGCTCCAAAAAATTTACTTAACTTCGCTAAAGATTCGGAAAGATATTGAGGACATGCACTAATGAAACAATCAAGCTATCATAGTCATTGAATATGATTATTTTGCAATCTTACTTGATGAATCTCGGGATGTATCTCATAAAGAACAAATTACTCTTGTTGTGAGATATGTTAACGAAAGAGGAATTGGGATGAAGAGGCTAATTGGTGTTATTCACGTTGGTCAGACTAGTGCAATAGCTTTAAAAAAGGTTGTTTATGTATTGCTTGCTCAACATTCTCCTATCCCTCATACCATTTTTGTTGATGTTATGATGGTGCTAGTAATATGCAGGGACATTTGAACGAATTAAGGACTCTAATTATGAGTAACTCTAGGTATGCACACAACATTCATTGTTTCGCCCATCAACTTCAACTAACCTTTATAGCAATTGCAAAGAATCATGAGGATGCTACATAAATTTTTGATGTGGTTAATGTTGTCTTAAATATGGTTGGCCATTTCTTCAAGAATATGTAGACACCAAAAATTCTCACCCTATGAAGCAAATTCTGAAATAATAAATAAAATAAGAGGGTCGTCGCCTTTCATTTCAAAACTCTTTCATGTGCATACCAAAATGAAACTATCATTTTATGACAATTTTTAAAATCAATTTTCAAAGCATCCGATTTCAAATCCATCCGTTTTTGTTACTTACTTATTTTACCATTTTATTTTCGTTTATTTCATGTTAGTCGGTTCCGTTTTATTTACTTATTTTATTTTCCTATTCGCTTGATCTCGGTTCATACTATTTCGTTTCTTGTTTATCTTATCTCATTTCATTTTATTGATACTTTTACTTGTATTCTCTTTATTAGTATTTGTTTTTATTTTGTATTTATCGTTATTATTTTTGTCATTTTATGTACATTTTCACCATTATATCCCATAATTTCAAGCCATCAGATGAACTCTTTCATTGTATTGTATACTTTCTTGTAAAAACAACAACATTTTTAGAGAAGCCCTTGGTCCTGAGTTTGAATCCCAGTAGAGCGTTTTGTCCCTTTTATTATCATTTTAGTCCGTGTCGCAGCTTAAACTCTATGTTCCCCATGTATATATTGAGTTCTGTTGTAGCACAATTGGTAGAAGCATGTGAGAGGGACACTAGAGGTTGTAGGTTCGAATAATGGGAGAGGTTGGACCTGTTTTACATTTTTTAGAGGCTATCAACGCGGCCCATGTCTCAAGTTGGGATCCGATTTTTGCTCCCAAATAAGGCCCTTTTTTTATTAATTAGTCCATATAAAAGAAAACAGTTCGCCTTGTCTACAAAACCCTAACCTGTTATCTATAAAAGACAGACATAAACCCTTTACTGTATACATATTCTATTTTTGCCAGACGACCAGATGAGAACATTCTCGATTCCATTTTTGAAAGAAAACCCTCAAGCTTCTCGTCCCTGCCGCCTGTTTCTGCATTCGACATTTTCACCATCGCCACAGACACCTTCATCTTCTCCATTCGCATCGAAAATCATCACACAACTCACAACCATCCCCTTTGCCGCCCCCACCCGAGAATCTTCATCCACATTACCCAAATCACTGAAAAACTCTATTCAAATTCCTCCTAACTTCTTGTTTAATTGACAGTGTAAGTAACTCCCTGTATTTTTGTTTCGAAATTGATTTCGAGCTCACTACACTCCTTCGCACATTTCTTTTTTACGTCTTATACATTTTTTCTTCTTCTTCTTCTTCTTCTTCTTCTTCTTCTTCTTCTGGTTTCTCCTTCTTGGTTTGCACTGTTTCGACTTCATTTTGCCAAGCGGGTCGAGTTGGGATGGTCCCAATGCGTGTGAGAAATTTGGTTTTCCGGAAAACTCGAGTCCGATGATTGATACCAGTTCTCGCGTTTCAGACCTCGCTTTCCCTTCCGCCATAAACTTTTCACGGTCTCCATTTTATTTCTTGACTGTAAACGAATGCTAAGCTTGTTATAGGTCCCAGTTTTCGTAAAACTCATACACCAAGTCGAATATTCCCTATCGTATCTTCACCGATTGTATGAATGCACTACCATGAATATCGGGCTTTAAAATGGGTCTATGGGTTCGAAAGTTGCAAGAAATTGTGTTGCCTGCCCGTTTCTATTTAATATTTTTTTTTTCCTTTCTTTTTGAAGTATTGAGAATCGATTTCGAACTCTAGTTTCATCATCTTCGCTCCCTGTTGATATTGGGAGAATACCGAACCTGGTATGGATGTTGAAGTTCATGAACAGGAGAAGGGAGTGTACATAATGTTTGGTTTTTACATTTAAATCCATCTGTTCATACCCGGTTATAATAATAGCTTGTGAAGGAAAGCAGACTAGTCCACTTCAGTCTTAGATTTCATTTATGTTGTCCCTAATCCCTCTTATGTTTACTGGATAAGACATTCCTATTAATTGCATTTGTGCCTGAGCCGCGGTAAATTTAGAGGAAGCATTTGATTCATTCATACTTTCTACCAGTTCAATGCACGGGTTGAACGTACAAGGATATGGTTGTTGTCCAGGATTTTTTTCTTCTTCTTTCCTTTATTTTATTTGTCTGTCAAAGAATAACGCTCTGTTTAGTCTCTCTTGGTTTTGAGTTACTTGCAGGAAGTTCAAATATGCTCCTCCTTTGGTACCGTTTCTTGACACTTGTCATTCCTTAAAACGCCCATGAACATCCCTGCCCAGTTTTGTGTGTTTCAGATTTCTTTCATAGTCATTTCTATTTTTGCTTCCTTAAAAATATGCCAGTAAAGTTTCTTTATCTGTCAATAATATGTAGATATTGGTTGTGCTTTACTCTTTGATCCCGATTCTTGACTCTTTTTTTTACTACGATTTACTTGTTCCTTGAACATATATGCCATTGTGTTTAGTTTCTGAAATCTGTTCACATGTGTGTAAGTATATCAAAGTTGACGGAAACCCTAGGGTTTAAACTTTCACTTCATTTGTCTATAAATCAGTGGGATCAATAATGGTGACCTTCAATTTGTTTCATATACGGTTTTGTTTTCCTTTAACAATTTAATTGGTAATTTTGTTCAGTAAATAGCAACCAGAGGTGATTAGATTTTACTTTGGCAATTTCATTACAAATCCGTACTCCCCTCGCTGTAAGTTGGTAGATTCATGTTTAATGTTCGGTTAAGCCACATTTTGTATAGATAAGGTAATTCATTCGCTAGAGGCTATATTGGTACAGTTAGGATATCTACTGGTTAGTTTTTTTTAATAAAAAAGAAGTCTGCGCTCGGTTTTGAGTTGGGTTTGAATTGTTTAGCACTCTATTTTCTTCACTATAGATGATTGTATTATACTCTGTTAGAAAAACTCTCTTTGAAAGTTCAGCATATAAGTGTGCTTATATAATTTGATGTGCCTTTTAGATCACTCAACTTTGGCTTTAAGAAGCAGTGAACAGAAATGAATTAGAAATGGATTAAATGATTCAATGTCTCGGTTTGGTTTTGCTCAGACTGATAAATGAACTTCTCTGTATTCACGCTAGAACTCTGTGTACACCCCTTCTGCTCAGACCCATGTTCTTTTGTGCCAAGAGTTATACGTTTTATTTGTATATATTTTACCGTAGTGTTTGTTTCTTGTACACTACTAACTTATTATTTAAGCCTTAGTTATCACCCTTAGGCCCCATTTTTAAACTGACAGAAAAGTTTTGGATATATTATTGCTCCACACCTAATGGGTCTCTCATTCAATTTGTGGGGCAATAATGTCTAGTAACTTCAGAAAACACTCGAACCACCATTATATGTATATAAGAACAAAAACTTCAAAAAACAAGCCCTAAGACCATTTTAGGAGGGCTTAGGATGTGAAACCACCCATGCCTAGTGGGTCTCTCATTCGTTTTATGTGGGTGGAATCCTCCTTTGCCTTCAACACGCCCATAATCAGGAGTTAATAAATCAATAAATTGATCTATCTCACTTGTTAATATCTCACAAATCAAGCCCAAAAATTAATAAGGCTCATTCGGCCCAATTTTCAAAGATCCAAAACAAAAACCCAATTCGAGGCCCAAGCCCGAATCTCAACTTTGGCCCAACAAGTCCAAAATCAGTCACAAGCTCAAAACATCCCCATAAATCATTTCAACTCATCTCTACTATCAAATTAGTCCATCTTTACTTCCAAAAATAAGCCCAATGGTGAAGCCCACTTCAGTCCAAATTCAAAAAACCCACTTCGGCCCAAGCCCATTTCAACCCAAGGCCCAATTTGGCCCAAAAACCAAATCAGGCCCAAAAATCCAAATCAAATCGCAAGGCCCATATGAGGCCTAAACTAACCCCAATCTTGAATCAGTCCTAAAAGACCAATTCAGCCCAAAAACAATTTTTAGCCCAATCAAAAACAAAAAAGTTTTCAGCCCACATTCCAAGGCCTAACCCGGTCCATTTCCAAGGCCCAAGATGGCCACTTTTTTGAGGCCCAAATCTGGCCCACTTTTGCAAGGCCCAAATCCGGCCCACTTTTTCAAGGCCCAAACCCAGCCCACTTCTCCAAGGCCCATATCCATTCAAGCCCAATCCAACTTTGATTTCATTCAATTTCAATTCAGTTTCAATTCTATTCCAATTTCTCCCACACTCTAAATGTCTCATAGACCCGAGCGTCTCACAGACTTTGTCATTCCAACGATTCGAATGTCTCACAGACCTGAGCGTCTCACAGACCCGAGCGTCTCACAGACCCGAGCGTCTCACAGACCCAAGCGTCTCACAGACTTCGACATCTCAAGATTTCAAACGTCTCACAGACCCGAGCGTCTCACAGACCTCCCCTTCTGAGGTGGCTCTCATATCTCTCAAAACACCCGAACCTTCTTATGCTCCCACAAACTTCAAACCATTAGACTCCATGTCTTGTTTATTCATTTAACCTCAGACTTTTCCCAAATCTTCATTCATACTCCTTTGAATTCATCAATTCTTCTTCTTGGCGCTAGCTTGGCAGAAAATCTCACCTCATCCACTCGTTTTCTCTCCTTCGGTCCTAATCCTATCCTTGGCTTTTAAATGAATCTCTCTAAAAAGGTTTTGAAAGAAGGTAATCCCGACAATTGGAGACTGAGGTTCCCTCGGGCACCAATCCGAAGTCGTGGTCGTTGCCACTTCTAAGGGGTGTAACCCAGTGTAAACCCACGTAGAATCTCTAGTATGATCAGATAAGTCTTATCCATAGGCAACAAATCATCAGAGTCAATTAACGGTTCTTAGAACCCTTCTCTTCCCTTCCTAGTTCCTTAGGTCAAACTAGGTGGCGACTCTAGTCAACTCCGCCTTATAGAGGCATAAGTCCGCGTGGAACCCATCGAGAGCGGGTGTAGTGCACACTTGCACTCCCCTTTATGCTTTCTGGGAAAGACGGACGATTTAGTAGGTATTTGAGGGATGCCAGAATAACGGGTTTTCACCCTCCACAGAATTGCATTTTCTAGGATCTGGGCTTCTCAGTCAGACCATATTTAGGTAGACCCCCCCCCCCCTCATACCGAAAAATCACCCTCCACAGAATGGCGACTCTGCTGGGGAAAACTTGAGTAAGTTTTTCTCAAACTCAAGGAAGACCGAACCCATTTAATATTGTCAGGATTCCCCAACTTCTTTCAAAACCTTCAAGAGATTCATTCCAAGCCTTTAGGATCATTCTACTCCACACTTAGAGTGTGTAGCTGATGAGGACAGCTAGGATTTGTTAGATCCTCAACAAACATGACAACAATTGGGTTAATGATTAGCTGACGATTAGAAAGAGACACTTAGGACTGAATGAAGCTAACTTCCCTTTAGGTTAATAAACAACAAATTTTGAATCACTAATCTCAAGACAAAACTCTTAGTAATTAGGTTGGTGCTAACCTTTCGGCTTCATTTACATGTTATTTGGTTGTGGGGTGCATTGGGTGGGTAGCTTAGGACATGCATTCCTCTGTGTCACCCGTTTTATCCACGATGTCACGGGATCCCCAACCGGTCCACGGTTGATTCCCTATGAGCTGGGTCACTCTCTCAGTGAACAAACCCAGGAGACGGTATGGTCTCCGACTAACGCCTTGAAGCTCATGATCTAAAAATATCCTCCATTACCCGAGTCTAAGCCAGCATATAGCGAGCCATGAGCCTTCATTGTCCAGCTGCCTTATCCGGTGTCTAAGATGGGCTTATGGGTAGTCACCCCCTTGTATGTCGTCTGTCTGACCACCCTTTGCCTTATCCTGAAGATTGCATGGGCTCTGTTCTCCATTGTTCCTCTGCACCACGGGTGTCTCTAAAGCCCAATGTCACGCTACACGTCCATAGAGGATCTCGTATTTACTGGATACCCATACATGGCACAACATAGTCAGTGAATAATTTGGACTTTAGACACACCTGACCGTGCAGATGACGAGAGACCCGTTCCCATGTAGTACTTCCCTGAGTTTCCCGAAAAGTGGGGTGTTGTTGGATCATCACTGGCCGTGGCGTATGTTTCTTTACCATCTCGGGTATCCTGACCTTTCAAACTTAAGCACTCCGGACTTTCTTTATGACGTGTCTCACAAGGGGCATAGTAGAGAAAAACTCCGAGAGATAACAGTGAAGGGACGACGGTTCCCCCGGTGGGACGAATCATAATTAACCTGGAAAGTGATTATCCCAACATTAACACTTACAGCTACACATCAAACACAGCCACGATTTATTTTATGCTATACATGTGTGCAAACCACTTTCCTAAACCAATCTGTTTTGAGTTCTGCAAAATGTTCGGAATTCTCTTTGCACATCTCTTAAAGCTGTTTTACGGTCTCGTTTATTTTAGAATCTCACTTAAATTTCACTCGCAAACATTTGCGGTTTTAAACCTACCACTCCATCTTTACAATGTTATTTCTAAAACAATTTTCAAAAACAGATTTCAAAAAACCTACTTCCTACAAACGAATTTCAAACAATATTCTTCACCAACATTATTTCAAGTTAGTTTAAAAAAACAGTTTTCAAAGTTGATTTTCACAAACGTATTTCCAAATAATTGATTTAGTCCCCATGTCGTGACCCGCTATTTTTGAAGTTCTTCCCACCTTCAAGAGCAGCGGTCATTACTGTGAAGCGTACTAGTCATTTCGTGTTTTCACAAAAGTGGTGGATTTTCACATAAGATTTTGTGCTCTATCATTCATCTTTCCTTTCTCAAAAACATCCCCCATTCCTCTCGTCGGAGCAAGTGAAGCAGCATTAAGATCGACTACGCGGATCGAGCTGAAAGCCAGAGACGCACCAACCCACGGAGCTGGCCGAGCGACATGAAGACCAACATCAACCATTCAAATATAAAATCAGAGGTGTACCACTCCGAGTCAAGTAGCATGAAGATTAACAACAGCTGTTCAAGTCCAAGCTGTTGAAAGTCAGAAGAACACCAACCTGTTCTGTTTTATCGTGGTACTGCTTCGCTGCAACAGTCTGAACTCGAGCGAGCATCCAATCAAGAGCCCGAAGATGAGCGAGCAGCCAATCAAGAGCCCGAGCGTGAGCACTTAGTCAGAAGCCCGAGTACAGATCAAAAGAGTTCAGAAGAAGTTTAGCTCAAAACTCCCCTTCTAATGACTTTTTAGAATCGATAATGTATAGGTTTTCCCTATGATTCTTTTCTCTCTTGTCCATTTCTGAATAGATCACATGTATAGGTTTATACATTCCCTTTGAATTTATTTAGATTAATGTGTATAGGGTTCCTCACTCCCTATTTTATTTACGAATGACCGAGGGCCCAAATTCATATTGAGAAAATCCACCACTTCGAAAACACGCATTTTCAAATTTGTTTTCCAAAACTTGGTTTCTTTTGGAATACACGTCTTGTTTAAAGAAAAGAACAAACAACATGACCCTTCACGTTTTATCTATCATTCTTAAAACTTCGCTTTATTGGGTGAAATCTACGGTATCTTCGGATACATCCCCTCAAAATGAGATAAATTTATACTTATCATACACTCGCATCCATGACATTCATACAACATGAATTTCCCAACGTTTTTCAAAATAAATAGAAGTTGTTCTTTGCATCAACAATCATTCACACTCAGCACACAACAGTTTTTGTCTAACAAAGCATACTGACATTACCTCTCCTCCTTCACTCTAATCCTTGTGCGTGCAGGTGTTCGTGACAATCAGCAACCAGAAAGAAAGAAAACCAGTCCGCTTGAAGCAACGACAAAAAAAATGGAGCGAGCACCCAGAAATGATCAAGCTGTCAAAGGCCAATATGTCCATGAAGGACTGGCCCATGACCTTACTGATGACTTGGAGAAAAACCTGAGGATAGAAGAAGGTGTCCAAAGAAGAATAACAGGGGCCTATTCAAAGTCGGATAGCAGTTACAAAGAAACTTCAACTTACTCTACATACGATGCCTATGAGTTTCAATCAATGGACCCTCATACTCTCTCTGTCCAAGTTCGATTAGTACCTAGCATGCCTTCTTCACCCATGTACAGCTCAACTCTGGGAACCCTAATCGCCGCCAGAGGAAATTGGCAACCACTCGTGGTCTGTGATAAGGGAAAGATCCAAGCCCTATCTTCCCCCATGGTGCATTCCGGCTTAAACCTCTCCTTACCCACACAAAATCACATCCTTTCTCGACAAGCACACCCTCACTTGTCAAATTATAGCCAACATCTTTACCCAAGAACAACCCTGCCCTCTCAATCTCTTGACACTAACCATCTTGAGACAACTTATACTCCAATCCAAGACCTTGATCTCAGAACGAGTCCAATGAAAGAATTGGTGCAAGAGCTGAAGACGGAACTAGAGTTGACCCAACGTTTTAAGTTAGTAGGTTGGGAGCCAACTAACCCATATCCTGATGCTCGTCTGCAAAAAGGCATGAGTTTACCTGAAATGGAGAAGTATGAGGGAATTGGAGACCCGAGGCATCATGTTGACAAGTATGATAAGCTCATGAATCTTCATGGCATTTCCGACGAGCTGAAAGCTGCATGCTTTAGATTCTATCTGCAAGGACCTGCTTACTCCTGGATTATGAGCATGGATCTAAACGGAAAGTCAAGCCAAGACCTGTACTTGGAGTTTCTCTCTCAATACAGTGAAAATTTTCATCATGAAATTACACGAAGAGATTTAGAGATCACACACCAGAGGTCTGACGAACCCGTGAGGGAATTCATAAAACGATGGAGGGTGAAGGCCGGACAAATGAATAACCGACCTAATGAGGAAGAGCAAGTGCAAATGGTAATTTCTGGGCTGAAAGATGTGTACCAACATTGGTTGAAATATTTAGGGATATGTGACTTCCGACGACTGATGGCGGCTGTGACTGCTTTGGAAGATGCTGAAACCAAAGATCCAAAGCCAACAATCATGCAAAGAGAATACCACCAACCCGGACAGAACTCTCAAAGGAAGAATTCGGGTCTAGGAATGTCACTTGGTGAAGCTCGGAGAATTTTAACTGAGGGAGGTTACCTAGCACCTTACAACACCAGTTCGAGGGTGAAGAAGCTTGGGCCACATCCTCAGGAATATTGTGACTATCATCGGATTCGTGGGCACGCCACCAACGAGTGTAAAACACTGAGAAATGCAGTCCAAGAGCTAATAGATAGAGGAGATGTCCCTTCTTTAGAGCTAAAACGTCCATCATAGGCCGTAAAGGTGCACTTTCCTGAGGCATCGCCAAGCTACGCATGACCATGTGTTAGTCCGTAGTGATAGTGGCAGAGTAGTTGAGTCATGTTTTTACTGTGATGACAACGTATGAAGGGTTGCATCCCATCCCTCCCCCCTTTTGTTAGACCTGTCCGGAGTTGCAGGAAGAACAAGACAATTTTTACACTCCTTAAGTAGTTGGAGTTTGTTTAACAATTAAACATATGGGATTTCGTTTCTCCCAAGACCCACTCAACAAATGACCATCCAAAGGGCCAGTCATGGCAAGATGAGCTCCGAGGACCTTCAACCAGAATCGACTCAAACGAGACTAGGTGTAATCTTACCATTTGTGCATTGCATCAAAAAAAAGCATTCAATCAAAATCCCAAAATGAGTCACTTTCATTGTCAATACTATACGTAGTTATCCCATATTACCACAACATTGCATGGTAGATAGTTGCATTTGCATTCTTCTATATCGAAACGACATCTTTGGGGAAAATCTTGTGAGATTAATTGAACAAAATGTTTGAATCACTAAACTCTTGACCCTTCAACCTACACACGGGCTTAAATCAAAATCAGCACCACAAACAAAGTGAGTAGTGTGCGAAGAGCAGTATTTTCTCTCGAATTCCAAATGAGGGTACTAGACGATCCCCTAAGTAATGAGGGAAGGGAGAGAAAGTCTATCGAGGTAAAACCATGAGCGACATGTGCATTCCTTGAACACATGGAGAGGCACAACAAATAGTGAGATCAGTGTCGATAGCAAGACATGAACTGTGATCCATGCAAAGATCCGAGAATAGTAAGAAAACAACCATTGACTAATGAGAATGACGAGGCACCTAGGAATAAAAATCTTCACAAAACCAAAAATCTTTGATTGCCCTGTACATAATCCCTTAGTGAGCCCGTTGAGCTTTCCATGATAAACCTTTTTCTACGAACTCCACGACATGCCAATCCACATACATATACTTACCTACCCTTGCAATAGAGGAACTCGAAGGAGCCGGAGCCATGACCCCTCCCAACCATTTTCCACAAAAAAAAGCATCAAATAAAATGCTTGAAAAGACCAGAGAGTCAATGCAACTTCGAAGCTGAAAGCCGAAATACAAAGCAAAGAATGCTTGAGAAAATCGATAAGCCTATGCAATTCCAAAAGCAAAACACAAAGAAGAAGATCACACACTGAAAAGGAAGGAGAAGAAAGTGAAAACCGTACACCAAAAGAGGCAAGAATGAGGGAGCCAAATCCAAAGGACCAATGATGTCCCGCAGAAGTCAATAAAAGCTTATCAAAAACCCGTCTAATCATTCCACCCATGACAAAGGCGAAACACGTCCTCTATTGCACAAAAGCTTCAATATTCCCAAATATCCCACAGTCCCGTGTGACATACATCATACCCTTTAGCCCCGTTACAACCCAATAAAGACCTCTGACTCATTAGTTGGTGAGCGTTAACTGAAAGTACCGGATCTGAAACATGAATCATAAGTTTCGTACTTGTTATCAACATGTCCCTTCATACCACAGGGACCAGGAGCAAATGAGTGTGACCTACACCACAAGGTCTTATGAGTGCGAGTGAATCTTCATTCTAAACACCAAGACATAAACAGCCTACCCCGTTGCAGGTGAGAAATTTGTAAGGATCGGAAAGTCCAGAATCTCAAAAGGAATTCTAAGGAAAATATTGCTCCGACCATCGAGAGTATCATCACACCATTTAGCACACACGACCATACTCGCAAGAGATTAACCCGCATCCCTCCATGAGAGGAAAGTGATTCACGCACTCGAGTTCAACAATCACGCTAGATCGAACCGAAGATGTCTTATATTCGTCAAACTCATATTAATAGAGATAGGATCAAACCTTCTCTCCAAAAATTGCATATCTATTTTGCATCGCATCTAGAATTTAATATTTGCATGCATCATAACCACTTCATTTTCAACATCTGACTGGTAAGAACTCCTCCTAGTCTCGTTGAAAGACGACTTCAGTTGCAGTTGTTGAAGCGTAACTTTTGATGTCAACCGGAGCCATCCCGGGCCATCATCAAGCTATATCTAGCCTCTTCGGAGCCATCCCGGGCTATCACCAAGCTACATTAAACCATTGAAGAGTTATCCGGAGCCACACAAAGACCATCCCGGAGTTATCCACTGTCATTCTCGAGCCTCATTGGCACATCTCCCGAAGCTAAGCAAGAGCCATACGGGAGCCATCGGCCGACATTTAAACCATCCTCGGAACTACACAGGGGTCATCCTAACAGTTTGAGAACAACACGGGAGCCACCTCAAATCCATATCGGAGCCATTTCATCACTAGGGTCTTGCCTATAGAGCTTCGAACTACGTATGGTCTGATCTCAATACAGAATTGAGTACATAGGCAGCCCGCCCAGGGTGCGACCACCTCAAAGGAAAAGTTCCCCTTTCTTCCTCGCCATCACCAATGGAGCCATCCCGAGCTATCCCGGAACCATCAATCTGAAGCCTTAACTGACCATACCAAAGCCATTCATCTATAAAAAAAAGACTGCCAACCACATCAAAATTCATCAAACACAACACAATTCACCAATCACATCGACCCACCGTTCGACTCAAATTATGAACCAAAGCAAAAACCACCAACCACCCCAAAAGTCTCCATCCAAATCGAGACCCTCCAACCATCCCAGAGTCGTTGCTCATAATGGAGTCACGAACCATAGCGGAGCCATCCGACCACACCGGAGCCATCCAATCACGTCGGAGCCATCTGATCATATCGAGGCCATCCGGTCATATCAAAACCATCGAGTTTCCAAAGTCATCTCAAAATCTGAAACAACGCTGGACCCATCAGCTCACAAAAAAAACAAAAACAAAAACAAAACAAAAAACAAAAACCTACTTCCACAAACAGGGAGTTAAATTCAACTAAAACATTGGTTAATCACCTCACATCGCATATCACTTGCATATACCCACAAAATTTGTTCACTATCTAATGCATCTTTACACCCGCTAGGCAGCTATTGCGCTACTAGTGCGGTCGCTTTTTCTTTTTACACCCGCTAGGCAGCTATTGCGCTACTAGTGCGGTCGCTTTTTCTTTTTACACCCGCTAGGCAGCTATTACGCTACTAGTGTGGTCGCTTATTCATTTTACACCTGCTAGGCATCCATTGCGCTACTAGTACGGTCGCCTTTCGTTTTACACCTGCTAGATAGCTATTGCGCTACTAGTACGGTCGCCTTTCATTTTACACCCGCTAGACAGCTATTGCACTACTAGTGCGGTCGAATTTTTTTTTTACACCTGCTAGGCAACTATTGCGCTACTAGTACGGTCGCATTTTTGTTTTACACCTGGTAGGCAGCTATTGCGCTACTAGTACGGTTGCTTTTTCGTTTTACACCTGCTAGGCAGCTATTGCGCTACTAGTACGGTCGCTTTTCGTTTTACAGCTGCTAGACAGCTATTGCGCTACTAGTACAGTTGCCTTTCGTTTTGCACCTGCTAGACAGCTATTGCGCTACTAGTACGGTCGCCTTTCATTTTACACCCGCTAGACAGCTATTGCGCTACTAGTGCGGTCGAATTTTTCATTTTACACCCGCTAGACAGCTATTGCGCTACTAGTGCGGTCGAAGTTTTCATTTTACACCCGCTAGGCAGCTATTGCGCTACTAGTGCGGTCAAATTTTCCGTTTTACACCTGCTAGATAGCTATTGCGCTACTAGTACGGTCGCCTATCGTTTTACATCTGCTAGACAGCTATTGCGCTACTAGTACGGCCGCCTTTCATTTTACACCTGCTAGACAACTATTGCGCTACTAGTACGGTCGCCTTTCGTTTTACACCTGCTAGACAACTATTGCGCTAGTAGTACGGTCGCCTTTCTTTTTACACCCACTAGACAGCTATTGCGCTACTAATGCGGTCACATTAGTTTCTTCACTAGGCAGCTATTGCGCTACTGGTGCAAGACTTTTTCGCAATTATGGAATTGAATTTACATTCTAGGCTCGTCATAAGTCCTAGAGCTGGATGTCAAGAGGTCCAGTTGAGGCTCGTCGTAAGCCCTCGTGCACCAAACAAAACAATTGTTCACATTCTAAATTTGTTTAATACATCTAACCGTTGCATTCAAGGTTGTCATAGGCCCTCTTCCATCAAAATTTCGCATTCTAGACTAATTGTAAATATTTTGATTCAATCTTACATCATGGTCGATCATGCACCTATCCTCTTCCAATCGTAGTTGCATTCCGTAAGCCGATGGTGAGAATTTTTGGCGCCCTTTCATCCTTGATCCAATTCTGCAAGTCTTCCTTTGCAGAATTGAATCAAGGGGAGCCATCTGTAGACACCAAAAATTCTCACCCTATGAAGCAAATTCTGAAATAATAAATAAAATAAGAGGGTCGTCGCCTTTCTTTTCAAAACTCATTCATGTGCATACCAAAATGAAACTATCATTTTATGACAATTTTTAAAATCAATTTTCAAAGCATCTGATTTCAAATCCATCTGTTTTCGTTCCTTACTTATTTTACCATTTTATTTTCGATTTATTTCATGTTAGTCGGTTCCGTTTTATTTACTTATTTTATTTTCCTATTCGCTTTATCTCGGTTCATACTATTTCGTTTCTTGTTTATCTTATCTCATTTCATTTTATTGATACTTTTACTTGTATTCTCTTTATTAGTATTTGTTTTTATTTTGTATTTATCATTATTATTTTTGTCATTTTATGTACATTTTCACCATTATATCCCATAATCTCATGCCATCAGATGAACTCTTTCATTGTATTGTATACTTTCTTGTAAAAAACAACAACATTTTTAGAGAAGCCCTTGGTCCTGAGTTTGAATCCCAACAGAGCGTTTTGTCCCTTTTATTATCATTTTAGTCCGTGTCACAGCTTAAACTCTATGTTCCTTATGTATATATTGAGTTATGTTGTAGCACAATTGGTAGAAGCATTTGAGAGGGACACTAAAGGTTCTGGGTTTGAATAATGGGAGAGGCTGGACCTGTTTTATATTTTTTAGAGGCTATCAAACGCGCCACATGTCTCAAGTTGGGATCCGATTTTTGCTCCCAAATAAGGCCCATTTTTTTATTAATTAGTTCATATAAAAGAAAACAGTTGGCCTTGTCTACAAAACCCTAACTTCTTATCTATAAAAGACAAACGTAAACCCTTTACTGTATATATATTCCATTTTTTCCAGACCACCAGATGAGAACATTCTCAATTCCATTTTTGAAAGAAAACCCTCAAGCTTCTCGTCCCTGGGCCTGTGTCTGCATTCGAAATTGTCACCACCGCCACAAACACCTTCATCTTCTCCATTCGCATCGAAAATCATCACACAACTCACAACCATCCCCTTTGCCGCCCCCACCTGAGAATCTTCGTCCACATTACCCTAATCACTGAAAAACTCTATTCGAATTCCTCCTAACTTCTTGTTTATTCGACAGTGTAAGTAACTCCCTATTTTTTTGTTGCGAAATCGATTTCGAGCTCACTACACTCCTTCGTGCATTTCTTTTTTACGTCTTATACATTTTTTTTTCTTTTCTTCTTCTTCTTCTTCTGGTTTCTCCTTCTTGGTTTGCTATGTTTCGACTTCATTTTGCCAAGCGGGTCGAGTTGGGATGGTCCTAATGGGCGTGAGGAATTTGGTTATCCGGAAAACTCGTTTCTGATGATTGATACCAGTTCCCGCGTTTCAGACCTCGCTTTCCCTTCCGCCATAAACTTCACGGTCTCCATTTTATTTCTCGACTGTAAACGAATGCTGAGCTTGTTATAGGTCCCGGTTTTCGTAAAACTGATACACCAAGTCGAATAATCCCTGTCGTATCTTCACCGATTGTATGAATGCACTACCATGAATATCGGGCTTTAAAATGGGTCTATGGGTTCAAAAGTTGCAAGAAATTGTGTTGCCTGCCCGTTTCTGTTTAATTTTATTTTGCTTTCTTTTTGAAGTATTGAGAATTGATTTCGAACTCCAGTTTCATCATCTTCGCTCCCTGTTGATATTGGGAGAATACCAAACCTGGTATGGACGTTGAAGTTCATGAACAGGAGAAGGGAGTGTACATAATGTTTGGTTTTTACATTTAAATCCATCTGTTCATACCCGGTTGTAATAATAGCTTGTAAAGGAAAGCAGACTAGTCCACTTCAGTCTTAGATTTCATTTATGTTATCCCTAATCCCTCTTATGTTTACTGGATAAGACATTCCTATTAATTGCATTTGTGCCTGAGCCACGGTAAATTTAGAGGAAGCATTTGATTCATTCATACTTTCTACCAGTTCAATGCACGGGTTGAGCGTACAAGGATATGGTTGTTGTCCAGGATTTTTTCCTTCTTCTTTCATTCATTTTATTTGTCTGTCAAAGAATAATGCTCTGTTTAGTCTCTGTTAGTTTTGAGTTACTTGCAAGAAGTTCAAATATGCTCCTCCTTTGGTACCGTTTCATGACTCTTATCATTCCTTAAAACTCCCATGAACATCCCTGCCCAGTTTTGTGTGTTTCAGATTTCTTTCATAGTCCTTTTCTGTTTTTGCTTCCTGAAACATATGCCAGTAAAGTTTCTTTTTCTGTCAATAATATGTAGATATTGGTTGTGCTTTACTCTTTGATCCCGATTCTTGACTCTTTTCTTACTACGGTTTACTTGTTCCTTGAACATATATGCCATTGTGTTTAGTTTCTGAAATCTGTTCACATGTGTGTAAGTATATCAAAGTTGACGGAAACCCTAGGGTTTAAACTTTCACTTCATTTGTCTATAAATCAACGGGATCAATAATGGTGACCCTCAATCTGTTTCATATACGGTTTTGTTTTCCTTTAATAATTTAATTGGTAATTCTGTTCAGTAAATCGCAACCAGAGTTGATTAGATTTTACTTTGGCAATATCATTACAAATCCATACTCCCCTCGCTGTAAGTTGGCAGATTCATGTTTAATGTTCGGTTAAGCCACATTTTGTATAGATAAGGTAATTCATTTGGTGGAGGCTATATTGGTACAGTTAGGAAATCTGCTGGTTAGTTTTTTTTTTTTTTAAAAAAAGAAGTCTGCGCTCGGTTTTGAGTTGGGTTTGAATTGTTTAGCACTCTATTTTCTTCACTAAAGATGATTGTATTATACTCGGGTAGAAAAACTCTCATTGAAAGTTCAGTATATAAGTGTGCTTATACAATTTGACGTGCCTTTTAGATCACTCAACTTTGGCTTTAAGAAGCAGTGAACAGAAATGAATTAGAAATGGACTAAATGATTCAATGTCTCGGTTTGGTTTTGCTCAGACTGATAAATGAACTTCTCTATATTCACGCTAGAGTTCTGTGTACAGCCCTTCTGCTCAGACGCATGTTCTTTTGTGCCAAGAGTTATACGTTTTATTTGTATATATTTTACCGCAGTGTTTGTTTCTTGTACACTACTAACTTATTATTTAAGCCTTAGTTATCACCCTTAGGCCCCATTTTTAAACTGACAGAAAAGTTTTGGATATATTATTGCTCCACACCTAACGGGTCTCTCATTCGTTTTGTGGGGCAATAATCTCCAGTAACTTCAGAAACACTCGAACCATCATTATATGTATATAAGAACAAAAACTTCAAAAAACAAGCCCTAAGGCCATTTTAGGAGGGCGTAGGATGTGAAACCACCCCATGCCTAGCGGGTCTCTCATTCATTTTATATGGGTAGAATCCTCCTTTGCCTTCAACACGCCCATAATCAGGAGTTAATAAATCAATAAATTGATCCATCTCACTTGTTAATATCTCACAAATCATGCCCAAAAATCAATAAGGCTCATTCGGCCCAATTTTCAAAGATAAAAAAAAAACCCAATCGAGGCCCAAGCTCGAATCTCAACTTTGGCCCAACAAGTCCAAAATCAGTCACAAGCTCAAAACATCCCCATAAATCATTTCAACTCATCTCTACAATCAAATGAGTCCATCTTTACTTCCAAAAATCAGCCCAATGGTGAAGCCCACTTCAGTCCAAATTCAAAAGACCCACTTCGGTCCAAGCCCATTTCAACCCAAGGCCCAATTTGGCCCAAAAACCAAATCAGGCCCAAAAATCCAAATCAAATCCCAAGGCCCACATAAGGCCTAAACTCACCCCAATCTTGAATCAGTCCTAAAAGACCAATTCAGCCCAAAAACAATTTTTAGCCCAATCAAAAACAAAAACAGTTTTCAGCCCACATTCCAAGGCCTAACCCGGTCCATTTCCAAGGCCCAAGCTGGCCCACTTTTCCAAGGCCCAAATCCGGCCCACTTTTTCAAGGCCCAAACCCATCCCACTTCTCCAAGGCCCATATCCATTCAAGCCCAATCCAAATTCCATTCAATATCAAACTCATTCAAATTCAAATTCATTTCAATTCCAGTTAAAATCAATATTCATTCAACCCCGATTCAACTTTGATTTCAATTCAATTTCAATTTTATTCTAATTTCTCCCACACTCTAAATGTCTCATAGACCCGAGCGTCTCACAGATTTTGTCATTCCAATGATTCGAATGTCTCACAAACCTGAGCGTCTCAGAGACCCGAGCGTCTCACAGACCCAAGCGTCTCACAGACTTCCACATCTCAAGATTTCAAACGTCTCACAGACCTGAGCGTCTCACAGACTAGCATCCCAAACCTAAAACTTCTCAAAACTCCGAACCCTTCTAAATCTCAAACATCTCAAATATTTTCAAACCCCACAAACATCAAAACTCCCAAAACCCAAATATCCCTGAACTACATAAGGTCTAATCTCAACAGGGAGTTGAGTACGTAGGCAGCCCATCTAGGGTGTGACCCAATTCCAAACAAAAAACCATTTTCCCCTTCTGAGGTGGCTCTCATATCTCTCAAAACACCCGAACCTTCTTCGGCTCCCACCAACTTCAAACCATTAGACTCCATGTCTTGTTTATTCACTTAACCTCAGACTTTTCCCAAATCTTCATTCATACTTATTCGAATTCATCAATTCTTCTTCTTAGCCCTAGCTTGGCAGAAAAGCTCGCCTCATCCACTCGTTTTCTCTCCTCCGGTGCTAATCATATCCTTGGCTTTTAAATGAATCTCTCTAAAAAGGTTTTGAAAGAAGGTAATCCCGACAATTGGAGACCGAGGTTCCCTCGGGCACCAATCCGAAGTCGTGGTCGTTGCCACTTCTAAGGGGTGTAACCCAGTGCGAACCCACACAGAATCTCTAGTATGATCAGATAAGTCCTATCCATAGGCAACAAATCATCAGAGTCAATTAACGGTTCTCAGAACCCTTCTCTTCCCTTCCTAGTTCCTTAGGTCAAACTAGGGGGTGACTCTAGTCAACTCCGCCTTATAGAGGCATAAGTCCGCGTGGAACCCATCGAGAGCGGGTGTAGTGTACAGTTGCACTCTCCTTTATGCTTTCTGGGAAAGACGGACGATTTAGTAGGTATTTGAGGGATGCCAGAATAACGGGTTTTCACCCTCCACAGAATGGCATTTTCTAGGATCTGGGCTTCTCAGTCATACCATATTTAGGTAGACACCCCCCTCATACCGAAAAATCACCCTCCACAGAATAGAGACATGTTTCAAGCTGACACAAGAAATAATAAGATAAAAAGTTTTTTGTTTGGGTGAGCTTGAAACCGGACGGGTTTGAATCAAGAACTTGGGTTTAGTAGGCTTGATGATACTCGTTGGAATTCTCATTTCCAATCTTTACAAAATTTGATTACTAAATTTCCATATTTGACTAAGGTAATTGATGATATTGCAATGAAAAGTTCAGATAGAAATGATCGGTAAAAGGCATAAGGACTCCTGAATTTATTGCAATCGTTTTGATTCATTTTTATGCTGCATTTAATGAAGAAGACGCTAGCAATCACTGATCAGTTTGATATGGATTTGTAGAAAAGAGAGAAAGACATTGTTTACGCTATGTTTCTACCTGCTATACTTAAGAGTCAATTGCAAGCAATGGGAGACAATAGTTAGGAAGATCTTATTTCAGAGGATACCTCTTTTTGTGTGATGCAAAATATTCTTACACTCGATGTGGATGCTATGCACTATCGTGGAGGATCAAACTTGCGGCGTAGAGTTGATGATGGGACAAATGAGCATTACTAGCATGAGAGTATCTTATATGCATTGATATACAGAATCAAGAGCTCAACTATCGTTTCATTGAGGTGAATACAAAATTGCTACTTGTCTTGGCTTGTTTGAATCCAGCCGATTCATTTTCTCATTTCAACAATACTAAATTATTAACCATGACACGTTTATATCCTAATGATTTTGACTGTGAAAGTAAGGTTTGTGAGCTTAGTCGTCAGTTTGATAATTTTAATGCAAATATGCATCATGATCCAAGGTTTTTTGTTTTGAAAGGTATTAGTGCTCTTGCAAGGAAGTTGACTGAAACAAAACAACATCTGA
The DNA here is from genome assembly GCA_023374045.1 of Limonium bicolor. Taxonomy (NCBI): domain Eukaryota; kingdom Viridiplantae; phylum Streptophyta; class Magnoliopsida; order Caryophyllales; family Plumbaginaceae; genus Limonium; species Limonium bicolor. The sequence continues at coordinate 315,291,114 of CM041777.1, read as the reverse complement.
ATTTTTCTCTAGTGTTCTTGTTATTGAGACAACTACTAATTCTACCGGTTGCTACAATAATAGTTGAAGAGTGTTTTATATGATGAAGATTACCAAGACCGATCCTCGCAACAAGATGGAAAATGATATGCTTACTTATTGTCTAATTACTTTTGTGGAAAAAGATGTTTTCAAGACAATTAATAAGAGACTATTATGTACTAAAGCAATGAAGACTCGTACAAGTTAATTGTAAAGTTTGAATATTAGTTAGAAATTCAATATATATATGTGTGTGTGTGTACATGTACTCTAAAATAATGGATCTCATAAGATTGAAACTCTGGATCTGTCCCTGCCCATGTTCAATATTCAAGAACCCATACTAAGACACTACAAATAGACTAATAAACTACGTAAAAAGATTATTAACCCATTAAAATATCATATATAAGCACCTGAACCTAATAATTGGTGATGGTGGTGGTGGTAGTGGTGTGGCCTCACCTCTTGAGATTATTGTCCCGCGACAGAATAATTTTGTGCAGTTATTTCATTCTAAACAACAACCCTTTTTTCCTTAATTGTTGGCCCATCTTTGTATGGTAATAATAATTACATTTGCTCGCAATTGTTTAAGGCTCTCTTCCCCTTTCGTCTTTCAATGTTCGATCTCCTTTTATGTCCTAAGGGTTTCCCAATTCCTTTGTTAGAATAGGATGTTGGATTGTTGGTGTATTGTACGAAATTTTTCATTGATGGTGGTAGTGAACATGACTAAAATATGAATACCAAGTAGTATATTATGACAAAATAGAGGTTATATAGCGAAAAAAACTAGTCATGAGGCATGAAACTAATTGTTTGAACAATAATATAGCCGTTGAAGCAATAAAAGATCGAGTGGCAATTGTGAGCTTTTAAAATTTGGGTGATTGTAACTTTTAAAAATTACGCAGCAAAAAGGAAACTAACTGTTGCAAAAAAGATGACACGTTGTGAATTTTAAAATTTTAGGTAATGTGAAAAAATTAGACATTATTAAAAACGTAGCATATTGTAAATATGAAACATGGTTTGTGAAGTCGGGGGTAAAATAATCATTTGCCAGGTATAACTGATCAAGCTAACTGACCTGTCCCGACGGAAAAAGTCTGGTCTGAAAAAAAATTAGGCGGACTTGGACGAAAAAAAGAGTCGGGCCCTGACTACCAGTTTGTTATTATATATATATATATATATATAAAAAGTAATAAACATAACAATTAAATTATTTTACTTTATATGATAAATTTAATATTTATTTAACTTAAATATAATATTTATTTAAATTATATAATATATTCATTTTTAAAACTTTAATAACAATATAAAAAAGGAAATTTCATGAAATGCCACTATATATTTAGCTAATTCATGAAATGCCCTGAAATAAAAAGAAAGCCACAAAATGCCACTATATTTTTGTAAAAGCCCATAAAATGCCGCTATGTTATTGACCATAAAGAAAACAAAAATACCCCTACTAGTTAACAAAGTACTTTTATAGTTCACAATATCCCTCTAAGCGTAAAAAAATTCAAATACAATAAAAATATAGATACCTATAAAAAAAATTAAAATATTATAAAATTTTGAAAAAATTTGGAAAAATTAAATAAAAAATATTAAATAACCAAAAAATATTGAAAAAAGTAAATATTTCTTAGATTTTTTTAAATAATTAAGTACCATAAAAATGAACATATTGTTTTAAACACATAATTTATACCAAATTTTCAACCAATTTATACCAATCAGTACCATAATTTTACCATAAATTTTTTAGATTATTTTTTCTCCGAATTCAAGATCAATGATTTTATATTTTTATCTAATATTTAGAAAATTTAATTTGTTAACATTTATATTCTATTATATTGATAATATATGGCAGAATATTTTTTGTTATCTACAAAATAGAACATACATCTATAAAATGATTTTCCTGAATATTATAAAAAATAATATATAATTTATTTTGAATAAATAATTTTTAATTTTTGAAAAAAAATATTTTTAATTTTTTATTTATTCAAAATAAATTTACATTTTAACGAATATATGCTGAAAATTTATTTTCTATAATTGTATTCTATTTTGCTGATAATTTTATGACATAGTATTTTTTGTTATCTAAAAATATTATGTCTCAGAGTTAGTTTTAAAATAGAATATTGATTTAAAAAATAATAATTTTATAAGTACTATTAAAAATATAAAATAATTCATTTGAATAAATAAATTAAATATGTGGAATTTTTTTTAACAATGTATGGTAAAATTATGGTACTTAATTGTAAAAATTATGCTACCTAATTGGTATAAGTTAAGTTACTAGATTGGTATAAATTAGTAGAAAAATTAGCATAAATTATGTCTTGAAACACTATATTTTCTTTTTTATAGTACTAAATAATTTTAAAACATTTAAGAAATATTTTTTTTCAATATTTAATGATATTTTAATTTATTTTTTATTTTATGTTTCCATTTTTTATAATTTTTAATTTTTTTATAGTTATCTATATTTTAAAAAAATATTGATTTTTTCTCTCTGAATTTTAGTGATTTATTTACTTAGAGGCATATTATGACCTTTAAAAACACTTTGTTGACTAGTAGGGGTATTTTTGTCTTTTTTTTCTTTTGGTCAATGACATAGTGGCATTAATTTCATGGACTTTTACAAACATATAGTGACATTCTTTTTATTTTGAGGCATTTCATGAATTAGCTAAAAATATAGTGGCAAATTTCATGAAATTTCCCTAAAAAATAAAAATGAGCTGGACGGGCTAGGTACCGGCACAGGTAAAAAAAATTGGGCCTGACCCACCCTAGATATTCTGAAATCGAGCCTAAAATTTGTGGTCGACTCTTCCCGAACCCAGGCCACCTACCATTGGGTTAGCTTTATTCCCACGCGACATTATGGCAGTTAACGTTCGTTGCAAAATAGTGGTATATTATGAATTAAAACATTTTTCTTGGATATGAATAATGCATTTCTTCATCTCCCCTAGATCAGTTTTAAATAAACCTTTACTTATTTTTTTACCTCCCTGTTCTCCGTGGGTTGGTCTTTGTTAAACAGAAGATTATGCTCATGATAGGCAGTGTTAGTAATTGATGGCATAGTAGTTGTGTTGATTCTATAAAGCAACTGACGGTTCTTTTTTAAATTGATGGAGGGATTGGTTAGACAATGATTATATTTTTATTATTGTAGAACCAGGGTATGGGTTTCTTTTCTTCCTCTGTTGTTTATGTTGTAGGCCTTAACTCCTTCATGACCAGTGCAAATGTATCGGGTGCTCCTTATGCAGCCATATGAGGGTTCTTTGAGTGTGTCGGATTTGGTGGCGAGGTGCAACATTGTTGAGATGAACCACATGAATCATGGGTTTAATCTTGGGTATCTGCTTCGTGCGAGTTAGGCATTGTATGTTAAATAGTAGGGAAAACTACATACCTCACCCATGACATTTGGTGAAATTACACACTCCACCCACGAGGTTTTAAAAATTACTTTTCCCACCCATGTAGTTTCCCTCGTTTTACATCCAACAACTTTTTCTAATTTTTGTTTAATTTAAAAGATGCTTAAACATTGTCTGAAAATTGGTGAAACTTTACATGGATGATAATGTTATATTTTGATCTTATGTCGAATCCGAAGTTTTTTAAGCTCACATGTGACCCATGAGACCCAATGAAATATGTGACATGTGAGTGCATTTTCATTGGGTCCCACATATCACATTTGAGCTTAAAAAACTTTAGATTTGTCACTAAACCAAAACACAACACTTTAGCATTGTCCATGTAAAATTTCATCAATTTTAAACAACGTTTAAGCATCTTTTAAATTGAACAAAACTTATAAAAGTTGCTGGATGTAAAACGAGGGAACCACATGGGTGGGGAAAGTAATTTTGAAACCTCGTGGGTAGAGTGTGTCATTTCCCCAAACATGATAGGTGAGTCATGTAATTTTCCCTTAATAATATTAGCCAGTCTTTGTGTAACGACCCTAAAACCGGCCTAGGAGTTAGGGACGTTACACGCCGCGTATTATTACCTAATAACGCAAGGCTACGAACTAATGCTAACGAAAGGTCCAAAATAATACTAGTATAGATATGTATAACCGAAATGTATCAAAAGTATTCTCAGTAGCAATATCAATACCAACGTCAAGTCTGAAAAACAGAAGTGTTTCGTCAAACGCTATCAAAGGCCAGTAGGCTACAAATGTATCAATGAAATTGTATCAAATAGCATATACAATCTAACTAACTAAGCTCCAGAAAATAGAGGTGATCCTCGCTGATCAATCTGCAATGTTAGTAAGAGTAAGGGAGTGAGCAAACAACCATGCTCAGTAGATGACTAACTTCATCAACCAGCATGCTCAAAACATTTACAGATACGATTATAAATCCAAAGGTTAAACAGAAGGGAAAGGCGTTTTTCATATCAAATACCAGCAACAGAAGTCCAACATATTAGGACTAAAACAGAATTCAGAGCAACCAGAATCACAAACAGAGCGTGACACTAGATATCAAAGCATACAGACAGAATGGATAGAATCCGTGAACAGAACGAGGAAACCTCACTCGTGAACAGAACGGGGGAGACACCTGTGGCAAATAACAGAAGAACGTCCTACGCAGCACGCTACGGGATAGCTAGACCTAGCCATCCATGGCTCAGACACAGAGATAACTAGGTCCCAAAACAGAAGCTTAAATAATGGTTAGCATAAGTGCATCGAAGGCACGACAAAGAGGTTGGAAAGCTTAACCAACATTAGGGGAATACAACCCCGTAAACAGAAGTCAAAATGCAGCTCAAACGAGCAATCTTTGGCAAAACAGATCCGAACAATGTTCGGACACAAGTCGAGACTCAAAACAGAAGAGGAAGAACAACACGTCCGAACATCAATGTTCGGACACAAGTAGAGAGTCAGAAACAGAGGTGTCCGGACATTGGAAATTCGGACAAATCTCGAGAAACATATACGTGGTGGCGTCCGAACATGTGTCCGAACGTCAACGTTTGGACACAAGTCGAACCCAAATTAGAAGAAAACTTATGAAATATCAGAACATGTGTCCGAACATCAATTGGTCCTATGTAATCTAGTTCTATGACCAACATCACTCTTAGGGATCAAGTCCCGTATCTCCATATCTCAAAGTGCAGCGAGTGCACATAATATCTCATCTAGGTGTAACACAGGTACACATATCTCATAAGCATAGTGCAATAAAAGCACTTCCACTATATCATACAAAAACATAATTCCACACATGGTGTAACACAAGTGCACAATACAAGATTCATACATCCACACATGGTACACCACAAGTGCACATACAAGCAACCACCATAAACACAACATCCACACATGGTGCAACACTAGTGCACATACAAGCAACCGCCACAAACCCAAAAATCCTAGTGCACACATGTGCATGCCAAAGGCTCTACCCCTTTAAAAAGGGTTACGCCCCCGTACCCCCACAAGTATACAACAACAGCTAATCGAAGAGCGCTGGATACTTGGCTCTCATGGAGTCCTCCAACTCCCAAGTGGCCTCCTCTACCTCATGGTTCGACCAGAGAACTTTGACCATTCAGACGGTCTTGTTCCTGGTGTCTAGTGTCTTTGTATCAAGGATGTGGAGTGGAGTCTTCTCATAGGTGAGAGTAGGGTCAAGATCTAGCCTCTCGGGCTCTAAGATGTGAGAAGGATGAGTCACATATTTCTTCAGCTGAGATACGTGAAACATGTTGTGCACTCTCCCGAGTTCAGCATGTAAGTCTAGCTTGTAGGCTAATGGGCCCACTCGATCCGTGATGCGGTAAGGACCCACATACTTAGGGCTAAGCTTGCCCTTCTGACCGAATCTGAAAATGCCCTTCATCGGTGAGACTCTGAGAAAGACCATGTCGTCAACTGCAAACTCAAGAGCTCTCCTCCTGACATCGGCATAAGACTTTTGTCTGTCCTGAGCTACCTTCATGTTCCTACAAATCTGTAGGACATCCTCCTTCGTCTGCTCTAAGTACTCAGGTCCTAAGACCGAGTTCTCACTGGCCTCATCCCAGCACAAGGGAGTCCTACAGGGTCTACCGTATAAGGCCTGGAATGGTGGCATCTAGATCGAGGCATGGTAGCTTTTGTTGTACGCAAACTCTATGAGGTGTAGTCTTTGGATCCAGCTCCCCTGGAAATCTAAGGCACATGCTCTGAGCATGTCCTCTAGGGTCTGAATGGTCCTCTCGCTCTGACCATCAGTCTGTGGGTGGAAGGCCATACTCAGCTTCAGCTTCGTGCCCAAGGCCTCCTGCACCTGCTCCCAAAATCTGGATAGGAACTGGGAATCTCTATCTGATACGATCGTCTTCGGCATGCCGTGATGCCTAATGATTGATAAGTGTCTAAATGAGCATGTTTTATAGGTGTATTTCATATATTATATTAGCACTTTGCTTGCTCATTTCTCACTTATCGTATGTTTTTCCTCTAGTTTATGTTCTATTGGTTATCTCACAAATTTATTGGTTAAAACATAAGGAAAAACCAAGCTAGGAGCAAATTATACGAAGAGACGAACGTGTGGGCGCAAACCGATCTTAAAACGGAGCTGGAACGAATATTCTAGGAGCAAAAAATTTCGTACGAACCACTGTCCGAAACCTATACCTGTCCGAACCAGGCTGGTCCGGACAGTGGTCCGGACAATGCAATTTGACGTCCGTGCTCCGTCCGATGAAAAAAAACGAACAAGAATCTGTCTGCGGTGCGTCCGCAGAGAATAGGGCGGACACAATAGAGGTGTCCAAACCATGGTGACCCGGACGGTGGTCCGGACGCGCACATTTGAAGCCCAGTCCGTGGAAAAATGGCAGGACAAGGGGCGGACAAGGCATAAGCGTCCGTGGAAATTAGCACGGACAGAAGCAAGGACACAATATGTCTGTGGAAAAATGGACGGACAAGAGATAAATGTGTCCGTGGAAATTTGACCGGACAACAAATAGAAATGCAACCCAGATCCAGAAACTGTCGCGACTGGTTTTCTTCGCCGACTGTCTTCCCCAGTTGCTTCTTCCTTTACGGCGCCTACAGACATATCCATCTACATCATTAAACCATATCAGGCGCCTGCCTTAAATCCCTCACGCGTACTCAGTTCTGTCTCCTCTCCAGCTCTATCTTCAACCATCCTCTGCCTCTATATAAACCCAGCACCTTCAACAATAAATGGTACACCACGTACGGGGGAGACTGAAGAAATCACACAGCAGCACCACACTCCACCATTCTCTTCCATTCATTTTCTCCCGTAACACCACAACACTCCATACTCACGTACACAAAAGAAATAGAAGAGAGGCAGCAGAATTGAGAGCGAGTGCAGACCCGTTCTTTCTCTGAAATAATGGCAAATTCTATCTATGCTATCTTTTTATTTTCGTTAATGTTTGAGTAATTTCATTTGTATCCTAGGATGGGGTTTGATCCTAATATTACTTAAATAAATGTTTATCACCTGTCTCACTTATTAAACTTGTTTTAATTCCTTTCAACAAATATTGTTAAATGCTTTATGTTACGTGACAAACTACTGCATTTTCATGGTAACTATCAACATATGATTTTGAGATAGTCTAAGTACCACAAAGGAATAAACCTTGGTATTTACACTCCGGGTTGAGCAGGAAAATACTGAGGCTATTATTAAGAGTTCGTAACTGACACCAATTAACTTTAATAGACAAAATAATTGAGACAAGGTTATAAATTTGTTTAAGTAATTTAGGCAATTCCCCCACTATCCTAGGATACCTTTTTCCATCCACATCAATTAATTCACCTTATTTTACTGTTTTTATTATTTATGTACTGATCCAACAACAAATCAAGCTTGCCTCCGGCTAAACCCCTTTTTTTACTGTTTTTATTAAATACCGATACTAGGATAATTGAACAATTTCCCTGTGGATACGACACTTGTTGTACTACTCCGACTAAGGTGCACTTGCCTTTTAGTTTGCTATAAATCTATATATATTAACGTGTAGGTTTTATGACAACAATGATCTCCTTCTGGAAGAGGTCCGCTAGCTTCGGGACCTTCCAAGTGACCTTCATCGGCACAAACGTTTCCACCTTCGTCAGTCGATCCACTATGACCCATATCGTGTTTAGTCCCCCCTTAGTCGGTGGGAGACCGACCACGAAATCCATGGAGATGTCCTCGAACTTCTAGCATAGAATAGGCATAGGCTAAACTAATCCACCCGGTCTCCTATGCTTGAACTTGAATTTCTGACAAGTCTAGCATCGGGTCACAAACTTAGCCACATCCTTCTTCATCCCGCTCCACTAGAAATGGACCTTCAGGTCCTTATACATCTTCGATGACCCAGGGTGGACAGATAAGGATGAGCAATGAGTCTCCTGAAGTATCTTCTCCTTCAAATCTGGAGAAGACTAAGGGATACAGAACCGGCCATTCACTCGAACCATGCCGTCATCACTCAGTCTGAAGTCGTACTTCTGACCCTCGAATGTGTCCTCAATCAGCTTATGTTTGATGCTCTGCATGTACTGATCAGCCTCCTAGGCGCTCTGAATCTCATCAATCAAGCTGCTGTCCGCTAGGAATGCGCAAAAGAAGTGAGCTCTACGGCTCAATGTGTCAGCAACTATGTTCACCTTGCCCTCCTTGTACTTCAGAACCATGTCATAGTCCTTCAGGAACTCAACCCACCATCTCGGTCGCATGTTCAGCTCCTTCTATTGGAAGTGGTGCTGAAGACTCTTGTGATCGGTGTAGATGGTGACCGTCACTCCATAGAGATAATGGCACCAGATCTTCAGTGCGAAGACCACAGCGCCCAACTCTAGGTCATGAGTGGGATAGATCTCTTTGTGCTTCTTCAACTGTTTGGATGTGTAGGCAACGACCTTCCCGTGCTGCATAAGCACACAACCCAAACCGTGACCAGATGCGTCATAGTACATCTCGAATCCGTCGGTACCCTCGGGGATAGTGAGTACGGGTGTCGACGTCAAAAGATCCTTCAGTGTCTGGAAAGACCGCTCGCAATCATCTATCCATATAAACGGGGTGTCCTTCTTCATCAGGTTTGTCATGGGTTTGGCCACTCTGGAGAAGTCCTGGATGAATCTTCAATAATACCCGGCCTTCCCTAGGAAGCTATGTATGTCTGTCACTGACTTTGGCCTCGGCCAACTCCTCACTGCCTCTATCTTAGTAGGGTCCATTGATATTCCACTAGCAGATATGATGTGACCTAGGAACGATACACTGTCAAGCCAGAACTCACACTTCGAGAGTTTGGCATACAACTAGTTCTCCCGCATGATCTCGAGGACGCGTCTCAGGTGCGCCTCGTGCTCCTCCTTAGTCTTCGAATAGACTAGGATGTCATCGATGAATACCACCACAGATGTGTCAAGCTGCTCTCTAAACAGGCGTTTCATCAAATTCATGAAGATGGCTAGTGCGTTGGACAAACCAAACGACATCACTATAAACTCGGAGTGCCCGTATCTCGTCCGTAATGTCGTCTTCTCCACATCCTCCTCTGCTATCCTGATATGATGGTAGCCGGATCTCAAGTCGATCTTGGAGAAAACTGACGCTCCTCTCAGCTGGTCAAACAAGTCATCAATTCTAGGAAGGGGATACTTGTTCTTGACTGTGACAACATTCAGCTTGTGGTAGTCGATGTAGAGTCTCATGCTGCCGTCTTTCTTCTTCACAAATAGCATCGGGGCTCCCCATGGTGACACGCTCGGTCGCATAAATTTCTTATCCAACAGGTCCTCGAGCTGGACCTTCAGCTCCTTCATCTCTGCTGGAGCCATACGGTAGGGTGCCTTGGCGATAGGCCCCGTACCTGGCATCAGGTCGATGGTGAATGCTACCTCCCGCTCAAGCGGCATGCCTAACAACTCATCGGGGAAAAGATTGAGGAAGTCTGATACAACTGGAATGTCGGATTCTATCACCTTGTTGTGCCTCGTGTTCTGCACATAACAAAGGAACACTTGCTTGCCTTTCCTCACATCCTTCATCAAAGTCATGGCTGAAACTATCTTGATGGAGGGCTCCTTTCGAATGCTTCGGTAGGAGACTGTCTTGCCGCTCGGGCTCCTGAGTAGTAGTCGGTGCTCTGCATAGTGTAGTCTGCCCTTGTGCTTCTGTAGCCAATCCATACCGGCTATGACATCAAACCTTAAATCTTTGAACTTTATCAGATCAATGGGGAAGCTCTCATCTCGGATGACAATCTAAAGCTCTGTGTATAGTCCCATGCACCACACTTTCTCTTGAGATGGAAGGGTGACTGAGAAGTCGGAGATGTGCTCTGGGTCTAATCCCAACCGCTTCGCGAAAGAAGAGGAAACAAAGGAGGGTGATGCCCCCGAGTCAAACAAGACTGATGCATCGGTGCCGTTTACTAAGAAGGTACCTAAGATTCAGTGGTTGTATTAGCATCACGCTTATTCATATCTAAGGGTTTCGGTTTGATGCAGGTTTTTACCTGTAATGACATTCCCCATCTCCTTGGCCTGTGCCAAATTGAGGATGTTCAGGGTACCTCCCTTCTCAAGTTCACAGCCTGGATTATAGAATTTGTATAAGTATGAGATTGGTATGTAAGCTTGAAGAACTTCAAAATGCCACTTTTTATTAATTCAACATAATCATTACATGGTCTGCAATGCTCCTTTTAAATTACATCACTACTCTCTAAATGTCAAGTTTAAATGTCCTGGTCTTTATGTGTGTGGTGTTAACTAGGGTAGGTGGGGCGGTGTTCAGCTTAATCCTCTTAATCCCGTGGTATACCAATCTTGACTCTCCACCGAACACCAATATGTCTCTCGACTTCAGGGTGAGCTTGTTGGCTAAGTCCATCCTCTTCTAGTTTCCATATAAGAACTCGGCGTCATCTCCAATCGAAAAGGATACTACAGGGATTCCTCTGGCAATGGACTCGGGTGTCTCGTCACGATCCTGGTGTAGACCAAGTCACTCTTCTCTCTCATAAAAGTTCACAATGCACACGTCCGTGTCTATGTCGGGTATGGGGTTATCCTCAAACTTCTGGGCGGTCCCAACTGCTTCCCTCACAAGGGTTCAAAATCTCTCTGGCATCCTAGGCATTCGTACCCCATCAATCTTCCTAATCTCCTGATATGTCCTAGTTTGTGGGTCCCAGTCTTTTCCTAAACACATCATATACAATTTCAGCTTGGACCCACTAGAATATCCCGGTGTATAAAATCCCGTTATCCCCTTTCCTAAGGCTCTACACTCCTCCACTATGGTAATTTGCTTGTCGAGGGTTAGGAATTACTTAAGTAGAATCATGCCGGGTTTGATGACTTGGCACTCCTTGCCTGGGTACTCCCGTCCTTTGTCTATGGCTTTAGGGGATCTCGGTCGTGAACGTATAGGAAAGCAGATATCAAAACACCCTAATGTATGAAAGGTTCTCTAAGGTAAGTTTCTTACTAGATCTTATTTCATGCATAGCTCATGGTAGGGAAAGCGTTTAACACACATAGCATTCATGCAATCACGTTAGGGTTCTTAGGGTTACCTGTGCTGCACTGAGCACTAGCCTCGGCGCCTAGGGCTCCTGTAGAATTCAAAATGCCCGAGCCCTGAACGACGTCCTTCCCCTTCTGGCTCCTAGGGTAGGTAGGGGTCGGTCCCGCCTGGCCAGTACGCGGCCCTCCCGATCCACTCGCCGGCATAGTCTGGGTCTTCCTTGGTGGTCGGTATGATGCACTCTCAAGGTTGAAGAAACACTCGTAAGCTTGGTGTCCCTCCTTTTTGTAGTGGAGGCACTCCACTGGCGCCCTCTACTATCTACACCAGGGTGATCCTTGCCACAGCGCTTGCAGTAGAAGTGGCGGTTGGGTCGGGATGTACCTACGGTTACAACTTGAATTAGTCAAGGAAAATAGGGTAGAAAGTTTGAGTTATTATTAACATAGGGGCGCGTCTTACCCTTAGGAGGTGCAGACCGAGGGGCTGAGCCTCGATAGCAGGGGCGGTCAAACGAGGAACCTGCTTTCTCCCCTTCTGTCCCTGGGAGCTCTGCTGCCCTTTCTTCTTCCCGAAGGGCTTCCTGTTGTATATTATAGGATTAGTAAACATTTAAACAATGAAAGCAAAACATTTCAATTTAATCATATAAGTTTCCTTACTTCCCCCGCCTGCTGCTCTCAACTCTGGCAGCTCCCCCGTCATCCCCCTCTGGGTTCTTACGCTTCTTCCCCAAGACCTCATCCCGGGCACAGAGCATCAACTCCTTCCTCGAGGCCGCATCATAGCACTCCTACAATTTATGGGTAAGTTTTTGTCTGTGTAAAGTGGTTTAAGTAGTCAGGTGTCGGTTCTTTCATTTATACCTACACAGTGGCGTGGACAACAGCGGCCATAGTTGTCTGGATACGGAAGAGGAGTCCTGCTCTAAACTTCTCTATCTTCACAGTCTTTGAGTAGGCAACTCCGGGTATGAAGTCCAGAAGACTGACGAACCGAGAATAGTACTGGTCCACAGTCATACTACCCTACGTGAGAGTCTCGAACCCCTCGCGCTTCCTCTGCTTTAGATGAGAAGGGAAGTACTTCCCTCGGAGCAGCTCCACGAATGCTGTCCAAGTGAAGTCTGGGTCATCCAGGTGGGGGCCCTTGACTGCCCTCCACCAAGTGCTGGCGGCGTCCTTCAGGTAGAAAGCCGCGATGCCAATCCTCTGGTCAGATGGAAATCGTACGGCCTCGAATGCCTTCTCGTGCTCCATAATAAATCACTCCAAGGTTGTAGGGTCTGCCTCTCTGGTGTACGTCGGTACTCGAGTCTTTGAGACTCGCTCCAGCCAGTCTAGCTCTCGGGGCTACGGTGGGTGGGCTATGTCTCCCGCTAACTGTGCTTCCAACTGCGTCGCGAAAGCGGCCATCGCCTTGGCCAGTCCCGGAATCTCTGGGATCGCCTCTCCTGCTACAAAACCACGGCCTCGTCCACGACCTCTACCTCTACTAGCCATCTGTAGTAAGATGGTTCAGATTAAATTTCGATAGTTTACTGCATTGTAGTCAGTGGATATTGAAGTGCCATTTAAGGTGATAAGTGTCTAAATGAGCATGTTTTATGGGTGTATTTCATATATTATATTAGCACTATTCTTGCTCATTTCTCCACTTTGGTTAGTTTTCCTCTAGTTTATGTTTTATTGGTTATCTTACTGATTTATTGGTTAAACATGAGAAAAACCAAGCTAGGAGCAAAGTAGACGAAGAGACGAACGCATAGGCACAAACGGATCTTTAAACGGAGCTGGAACGAGCATTTTAGAAGCAATTGATTTTCGTCCGAACCACACTGGTCCGGACAGTGGTTCGGACACGTCAAATGGGACGTCCGTGACACGTCCGGGTAAAAAAGCACGGACAAGAAAGAGGCTGCATTTCTCCACATAAAATCGAACCGTCCGAACCACACTGGTCCGGACAGTGGTTCGGACGCGGCAAATTGAACACTCCTGTCCGTGGAAAAAAGCCAGGTCAGGAAAAGAAGAGATAGAGCTGCCCGCTCAAATTTGGCCGGACAAGTTGAAACCGGTCCGTGGCGTGTCCGTCTATTTAAGGCCGGACAGAAGAAGAGAGACCATGCTGTCCGTGGAAATGAGGACGGACAAGAAAGAAATATCTGTGGCATGTCCGTGGAGAAAAGACTGGACAACAAATAGAGGTGCAACCCAGATCGAGAATAATTGACGCGCCGACCGTCTTCCCCGTTTTTCTTGCGGTGTCTGCAAACATATCTATCTACTCTATCAGCAATATCAGGCGCCGGCGCACTCCTTAAATTGCTCACGCGTGTTCCAGCCTGTCTTCTTCCTCCTCCTTTCTTCTATAAAACCCACGAGCCTTCTGCTCAAAAATATCATCCCTTCCTAAATCCAAAGTTCATCATACACGGGGGATTGAAGAAAACAGACAATCGACCACAACACAAACCACACCTACGATCCATTCCATCCTCTTATCCCCCACTTCTCCATTTTATTTTTATTCTTCATTCCACCACTCAGCAGAAGCAGGATAAGAAGAAGAGAAGAGAAGCAGCTGAAGCAAGAGCGAGCCGCACTCCCGTCTCCTCCAGCAGTCTCCAAAATAATGGCTACTTCTATCTTTATTTTATTTTCATTCCCGTTAATGTCTGAGTAATTTATATTTGTGTTTAGGATGGGTGTTTAACCCCAAAAGAATTCAGACTTATTTATAATACCAAGTTTGCTTATAAATATTTGTTCTGTCTCTCTAAATTATTAAATGCTTAAGAACTGATCATTTTTACGCATTTACGGTTTCTCTTATTTCAATGATTTTGTAAATTTGAGGATAGACCACAAAGAGAAACAAACGTTAGATATTATCTCCTTGATTAGCAGATAAAATCCATCGTTGTTATTAAAAGAATTCTTGCTTAATGCTAATTGATGATTTTAGACTTTTTCTGATTGTAAAAAGTCTATTGAATTAATTAAGAGTTGTCCTTATCTATGATTTAGGAAGGCCACAAGATAAATTCTTAAACTGACAAATAGAGCAAATTAGGATTATAATTAATGTCTGAAATATACTTGGGCGATTCCACCATCCTTAGCATACTTTCCATCCATTCAATACACTACAGTTTTATTTAAGCTTTTATTTATAGTTTTATTTTCCCAACACCAAGATAAATTCTTAAACTGACAAATAGAGCAAATTAGGATTATAATTAATGTCTGAAATATACTTGGGCGATTCCACCATCCTTAGCATACTTTCCATCCATTCAATACACTACAGTTTTATTTAAGCTTTTATTAATTTTTATTTTCCCAACACCAAGATTGTACATTTACTAACTTGATAATTAATTAGATAGTTGCGAAGTCTCTGTGGATACGACCTTGTTGTACTATAATGATTGGGTTCACTGCTCATAAGTAGCAAAATAGTTTAACTACTATTTTGCCTAACATAAGGCTAACCCAAGAATGCTTTAAGAATTACTAAGACGTCGTTGTCTCGTACCTCATAGACGTTTCTCGTATTACCCAAAAATCCTAAGCTCGATGTCTTATCCTATTGTCTTTTGTCATCGAAGCTGTACTCCGCTCTGATACCACTTTTGCAACACCTCTACTCTAAAATCCGGATAATCTAACGCGCCTAAAAGAAATAATTAATCGAATCGCAGTGGAAATAAAACCAGTAATAAATTTAAACCGGGTGTTACTCACCATTACTCACCCACGTGAGCAATGAAGCGTTACCAACAATTCAATCCCAAAATCTGCGGTGATGACAAAGACATATTACAATCCAAGGTTTACAATAACCCAAAAGAGTAGTGAGCTGTCTAACTAAACAAATGTCATAATGTTCGGGTGCAGTTTAAACAAACGTCTAACTATCCCATGAGCCCGCTCTCCCGCATCGGTCTTCAATCAGATACCTATAATTGGTGGCCATAAAGGCTCAGCACAACTGCTGGTATGCTACTACATGATCCTCTTGGACCTTTGAACCACTCGGATTAATTAGCCCAATTGTTAACATGTTGTTCCGGTTTCATGCTATTCCATTTTACATAATAACAACTGTAAAGAGCAATAATAAAGCAAATAACAATTCATCCAAATCACATAGTTCATACCATTCCACAACCAGCATATAACATTCAATGCATAAGAAAATGAAGCAACATAACCAGAGTTAGTCATATTGTTTCTCGTGTTAAGGCCTCTAGGGCCGTTGTTCGTTCTTCACGGGTAGTCAAGTTCTCAATTTAATCCTTGTTCCATTTCACTTCTTAACTTTTCCATTTTACCACCACACTCTCACTTAGCTGACAATCTCTGGGCCCAAATGCCCTTACTCAATTTATAAATTCTGGGCCCAAATGCCCTTGCACCAGCGGCGGTGCCTCCGTCCAACAATGTTTGCGTTTGTTGGAATTCCACAACTTAAGGTTGTAGGATATCAAGTTACTGGGGCCCAATTTCCCGTTCCACCAGCGGTGTCTCCGACCAAGCAGCCATATGATACTTGGAGTTTCCTTGATCAGACCTGTTGTCAGTCGTCCCCTTTGTGATCACAATGCGCAACCAGGTGGTCCTGGATTTCTCACCATCTTCAGATCTTCCTTCATAGCCAACCTCTCACCGAATTGTTTAAGTTCTCTTAAACTACATGCCTAAGATTCAATCTTAGGTTATCCAGTGATTAATTTCTCTAGTGTAAATGGACCTTTTAGGTCTTTGATGTATGCCTAGAAGTCATCTAGTGTAAGTTCGTACTCGAGTTTATTTCCTTTTTGAGTGATGTTTCTTTATCACTACTCATATATGTTTGATATTTGTCTCGATTCGTATAACTAATGCGTACAAATAATGGCGCACGTATTCGACATATAAATCATATAGCATAATTACATTCAAACATGCATATCTTCTTAGCAAACATTTCACACATCCAAACCCGAGGAAGTCCTCAGGCACAATCAGAACACACAAACAATGCTAGCGTGACGTACCACACTTATCCTCTATGCTTGTACCGCTCATAACTCATAGTGTGTATCTCTGGAACATATCACTAGGTATTAATTCATGTGGTTCGATCGAGTCAGTATTCTAATAACTGCTAACCCTCTCGATATTAACCCCGTGATTATCCTCTTATGTGGTTGTCGTAGTTATTCGGGTTTTAGTTCAATACTCATGATATTTAAACCTTATATTATCCCGTTTGGTCATAGGTCATTATCCCTAGACATGTATTTATATATATTTATATACCATTGTGCACATAACAGTGCAATTTATTTCCGCATGTTCTAATTTTTTTTACAGTCTGTTTATCTCGAAGCTCTTCTTTAAGTTGCGGGTTGGTCAACTTGACTCTCTATTGTCAATTAGGTTGACTTGGTCAATTTGGGTTGACTTGGACAATGTGTCCAAGTCAACAAGTCTAGGTAATCTCAATTATAATCATTTAATTACATGTTTCATTTGCTTGTTCAACTTCTTTACAATTTGACATTAATCTATATAACTAATGTTGTATAATTTAATTCCTCCACTTTAAATGATGTTTCATTATCCTCCATATATTTACTACATCGTATTGTATAAACCTCAATGTTCCTTATATTTATTTTGGTTTAAATGAATTATAGTCTCCTTATATAATTGTTGTTCCTTATCATTCCATGTGAGACTCTTAGGTGTTTTATTTGTGTTACTCTCTACACATAAATATCAAGACCATACTCTCAACCTTTTATAATGTTACATAGCATATCATATTAAATTTCACAACTTTATTTTATTACCCAAACTAGTCTTATAATTTCCATTTCTCAAAATATTTCCATCATTTTATGGGAATCTTATAACTCCTCACCTTATGTTTGTTACCTCTTTAATGTCTCTTGAACTTTAGAATAGTGTAAAATTTATAAGCCCTTCAACCATATGTTAAACATTATTATTTATTAGCCTATCACATTTTCGTAACAGCCCACATAAATCCATTAATTACAAAGTTTCCACACTAGTTTCCTAATGTCACAGTTTTACTCCTTATACCTTATGTTATAACATTACCACTCTTAGCTAGTTTTCACCTATAGTTCTCAAACTTATATTATAAAAATGGAACAACCCCCTTGCTGTTACAGCTTATTCTCCTCATCCTCTAACTTTTCTTTATTTACCATTTGCCCCCCTTTATTTTACCGTCTTTACAATTTCATCCTTAAACTATATATTATACAATCACATCAATTAAATTCCAAATTTAACTCCAAAAATTCTAGTAAATTCCCTACAGACCCTATACTGTTTCTAAATTCCATTTCTGCCCTTAACTTTCAGAAATTACATTTTGACCCCAATAGTTTTATAAACTTTACAATTAACTCCTAAACTTGTTTAAACTCTCAATTTAATTATTTCACTCACCCAATTTGGTCAGCACTCCCTATATGGTCAAGGTTGACCACCAACCTACTGCCTTGACCATAAATTTTCCATAATTACATATTTGACCCCAATTTTTCCTAGAATTACCATTTAGGCCCTAAACTTTACAAAAACTTAGATTTTTCATCCAAACTCCAATTAAGGCCCAACTTTCAGCCATATATTAATTTGACACCCTAAATTTAGTTTATTTACACTTAACCACCCATGTTTTACCCTTTTGTACATTAGAAAAATATTTAAGTTTATAATCACCTTTAAACTTAGTTTTAACCTTACATTTGACCCAACTTCCACTCAAATTCGTAGGTATTTTTCCTTGATAATTTTAGGTGATTTTATACTCACCAAATAGCCCATATTAACCAGATTTACTCACCACATACTAATCAAATACATAACTTATAAAGCATAAAAAGCCTTAAATATACATAGAAATGGCCTAAACACTTGGCCTTATTACAAACTTCAAATATAACATTTAATGACATAAAATGCTTAATGTAATAGCTAAGTCTCGGATTTTTACACTTAGGACCGAAAACTTTTAGTTTTTTGCATTTTAACCCCTTTTGTTACTTTTAAGCTATTATAAGTCATTATTTGTCTAAGTAACTTAGCTAAACAAGTTACCATAATGTTTGTAACACCCTGTCTTAATCCAATCGTGGTTATCGCAGACTTAACAACACAATTATAACATCGCAGCAGAAAATAATATACACCTGGACCTTGCCACAGTCTGAATCGCAAAAATAACCAAACTTTAATACTTACAACCGACTAACCAAAATACACACCAACCGAGTTTACAAGTATCTCAACAACCAACATAATCCTCCACAAGTTTTAATATCAACAAACGGGTGCACAGACGCAACCCGTACTCAAAATAAGTCCCGACCTAAGTCTACCCATTCCTACTCTCATGGTGAGTCCTCTGTGGGCGCTTACCTGCAAAATGTAAACAATAGCCCCCGAGGGGGTCAGCACCTTTGCTGGTACGATTCTCTTATAGCCCCCAAGCTAACGAGGCTACGACGACTAATTGTCGATTGCATGGAGTTGATTAGAAACACAACATAAATGAGAAGTGCAATAACAACATTCCACACATGAACAAACATAGTTCACACACAATGAACGGCTTAAAAGCATTCCCTTAATAAATGAGTTAATCATTAACCTCCTTAAGATATGCTTTCACTTAATCTCAGTCCATTCTTAACTTACCTCAACCTTAATCCTTATCTCATTCATACTATACAAACCGTTCTTTAATTAGAAATGGTTGTATCCTAACTCAATGTTTATTTTTGTCGGGTCAAAAGCAACCCTAGCCAATGAGCTATTAACTCCATTGGTTGAATAAACAACTTATCTTAATCCTTAGGATTTAGGTAATCCAACCACACCATCTTAATCTGCCTCCTACCTTGGACTGAAATCCGAGGTAGCTGAGTCAACTCTCGACCCTAGGCAACAAGTCCGAAGACAAGTGCTTAAGCGGAAGTCAGATCTGATTCAGATACCGACCCCCTTTCCTTAACATGCATGACCGGTGTCAGTCCCAGATTCCTCACTTCCCCCAAGTTTCAGTTAGTAGAAAGTCTTAAAGAGAAAGTGATAGTTAAACCTTTCTCGGGTATTAACCAACCAACAAATTTGGGAGTGAATTTCTTATCTCATCCATTGTTACTAAGTATTGTTAGTAACCAATCTCAAGCCAGGTGTGTTAGTGCAATGCAAACACACAAGAAGATAAATAGTCCGGTTGCATGCTTTATCTTGTTTTAGTCCTAGCAAATAAACATATAGCACACAAGCCGAGGGACACCTCGTTAGCAAGTAGGTAGCAAGAAAACCATACTGTTCACCGTCGGCGATCGTTCATTTAATCTCCTTCTGAATCCCAATTCTCAAGTCCTAAAATATTCATCCAACTTAGGTTATCAATTACTTCCATGTTACTTAACTTACTTGGTCATTAATGTTTCCCATCTAAAACCTCTTAGGTTCTTATAATCTTAACCTTGCACACTTAAATTCTTTACTTAACTTAATCCCTAAAGTCCTTATATTCTTATCTTTCTTAATCATAATTACCCTCTTAAAGGTTTAATACTAATACCATTTAACATCCTAAAAATTTCTTTTTTTTTTAACTTAAGGGTCGACCGACCCACCGACAGACCCAACCCTTGGGTCGGTCCATTCTAGTAACTCTCTGGCTCGAAAAATTCCTCTAGACCGACCCTCGACCGACCCAAGACCCTCTGGGTCGGTCCATTCCAGAAACATTTTGTTCGTTAAATTTTTGCCCGACCGACCCAAGGCCAGCCCGACCGACCCAAGACCCTCTAGCTCAGTCGATTCCAGAAACATTCCGGCTGGTTTATCACAGTCCGACCGACCCAGACAAGGTCAGTCCCCTGGGTCGGTCCACTGCAGAACCTTCCCAAAAGTTGTCTAATTGCTCCCAAACTCTTCCACAAGTTCCCTAATATGTCCTAACATCATTTAGGCACATAACCTCACCTTAAAACATCCATAAAACCTCTTAATCCACTCACAATCAAACTCCTTAACCATTTACTCAATTCTTACAAGAAATTCCTAACACTTAACATTTAATTCCTTACATTTTCAACATATAATTTACCTAGAATTTCAACTCACCAAAGTGTTCCTTTTTCACCCATATAACTTCTCCTCAAGCATTATTACAATCCATCTTTCCTTACTCAAAATTCCTAAACACTCCTAAAGCCACATATCCTAGTTTACTCTTACACTCTCACAAGTCATCGTACTTATTTTCTTCCAAACTTCTCTTGTCATGTTTTGGTACCTTAATTCAACCATTATAACCCCTAGTTTCTACTAAACATCCCTAGGTCATCTTTTACTCAAGAACACCTTAGTTTATCCATTTTCTACCTAAACAACCCTTATTGTTTACTAGAACATCCTTAGTCATGAAATCTCCCTTGAACACCTTAAACTCTTAGTTTCTTCTCCAAATTTTGACATAGCTTCCTTAGTATATTACTACACCCAAACATTTAGTTTTTTTTTCATCTTTAAACTACCATGAACACTCAAATCCTTATCACACATTTTCTACACACCAAACTACACTACATCATAATATAGTGCATAACCTAAATTGTTTGGCACTTAGGCCCTTAAATACATAAATCTTAAACACTGAATTTCCCACATAATAAATGCCTTCAACGTGCAAATACACCCATCATAGCTCCCATTACAATTTAAATGTTCTTGTAATTCACCTTAGCATTGTTTATCTATCTCCTTTCTCATTTGCTCCTTAGTCACAAGTTCTCAAATATAATCATGTTCTTTCTCCTAGGTTTTGAAACCCTTACATAATGTAAACTCTAACCTAAACTTATCATGTATCTAAATCCCATCCCTTAAACAACAAAACACCTTAAGGTAAGCAATTTATCTTGTTTTTCTAAAGTTTCTCTTAACTTCCTCCTTAGGTTTTTCTTGGATGATTCTCGGCCACCAACTTAACTTCCCATGCCAATGTTCTAACCAATATAAAATGACTCTAAATGAGTGCTAAGGAATACACCAACCTTAAGGAATCATTCCTAGGTCAAAGATGTGTTTTAAGGTATTAAGATGAATGTTTACCATTGAAGTCTTAAGATAGGCTTGGATATGAATCAAGGTTGACCTCCTCCAGTCCTTGGTGATTAAAAACAAGCTAGAACAAGGCATGAAAATAAGGCTCCATGAGAGGTAATTTTCGGACATGTATAGAAAGTGATGGAAAGTTGATTTTTCTTCAAGTTTCTTTACCTTGAATGAATGGAGAATCAAATGGGCTCTTCAAGCTGATTTTTCCTCCTCTAATGGCGGTTTCCCCTGGCACCAAATTGGAGCTTTTGGAGATTTGAAAAGATAGAAATCACGAGCTTGATCTAACTAAGAATAATATGTGTTTAGTTTTGATTTTGGAGCTAAAATGAGTGCTAGGTGAGCAAAGCAAGGTGAGGCAACAATGGGGCTGCTTCTTACGTGAATGGAGAAGGGAGGGAGAAGGTGAAACCGGTGGGAAAAGAGAGAATGAAGAAGAAGAGGAGAGAGAGAGAGAGAGAGAAGCTAAAAGCAAGATATTTGTCTTAAAAGGTAAATAGTACTATTTGAAATTTCCCTCTTCCTTTCCTTAATATGCTGGCTCATGTGGTGAGTCACCACTTCAAAAACCGCCCCCCTCTTGCTAATGAAGGTATTTTTGGTCTTTGTTGACCAATTAATTAGACTAAGTTGACTTAAGCTTAAATTGGGCACTATTTGGTTACTATTCACAATTAGTGCACATATTTATGACATTTTCAGTTTCCCATTGATTTAGACTTCCTAATGTGATACTTAATAGTACACAAGTTGATTAAAGTGTAATCATGGGCATTTAGCGACTCAAAACCTCCTTCCAAGACACTTTTTCAAAAATGTGCTTTAAGAGTCCTTAAAGTATAATTTGTGTTTTAACTTGTTTTTGAGCTTGGTTTTCTTTGGTAATTGATTTAACATGTCCATTAGCATGTTACCAAGGTCTAAAAATGATATTTGGGTGTTACCCAAAGTTACTACAAGCTTAAAGTATGTCTTTGCTTAAATTGCTCTTATGGTGTTTCCTTGTGTTTTCTTCAGTTTAAATTGATTCTTAATATTTTTAAGGCATAATTTAGTCTTCTTATATCTTAGTTTAACCTCTAAACACCGTATCTAGGTTAGGGGTATTTCAATCTACCCCCCTTAAAAGAACTTTGTCCCTAAAGTTCATATATGTACTTAGTCATTCACATTTCTCAAGGTCCTTAATCTCAATACCATATCTTATATTCACATTCACACATCTCAAGACTCAATGTTCTACCACAAGTACAATACACAAGTACTATACATATCTTAACCTTACCACAAGTGTAATAACTTACACAACCATATCTTACACCAACCAAAACAAACGACAATATGTTTACTAACTCGAAAGCAAGAAAGCTCTACCCCCCTTAAAAAGGGGTACGCCCTGTACCCTATACAGACGATCTATTCGCTGAATAATGAAGGGTACTTCGATCTCATCTTATCCTCTAATTCCCACGTGGCCTCTTCGACATCCTGGTTGGACCAGAGAACCTTCACCAGTCGCACTGACTTGTGGCGAGTGTCCCTAGTCTTAGCATCCAAGATTCTCTGAGGAGTCTCCATTGATCTCATGTTCGGTTCCAATGTCAAGCTCTCAGGTTCTAACACATGGGAGGGGTGGTGCATGTACTTCTTCAGATGTGAAACATGAAAGACGTCATGTACTTTATCCAGCTCAATACGTAAGTTCAACCTGTAAGCAACTGGGCCCACCCGCTCTGTAATCTCATAAGGACCAACAAACTTCGGGCTCAGTTTGCCCTTCTGCCCAAATCTAAACACACCCTTCATCGGTGAGACTCGCAGAAATACCCAGTCACCCACGGCGAACTCCAGGTCTCGTCGTCAAACATCAGCATACGACTGCTGCCTATCTTGAGCAGCTTTCATATTCTCCCTGATTTGCTGAACTTCAGCCTGAACTTGTTCTAAATACTCAGGTCCTATAATGACCGTCTCACTCGACTCATCCCAGCAGAGCGGTGTACGACATGGTCTACTGTACAACGCTTGGAAAGGCGCTATCTTGATCGAAGCATGATAGCTATTGTTGTAAGAGAACTCTATTAGATGCAACTTGCAATCCAACTGCCCTTGAAGTCTAAGGCACATGCTCTCAGCATGTCCTCGAGTGTTTGAATCGTACGCTCAGTCTGACCATCTGTTTGAGGATGGAATGCGGTACTCAACTTCAATTCTGTACCCAACGCTTCTCTTGTAGCTCTCTAGTACCTCGAAAGGAATCTGGTATCTCTATCAGACACTATGGTCCTTGGTACCCCGTGGTGTCTCATGATCTCCTTATCAAACAGCTCAGCTAATTTAGTTACCTTCCAAGTATCCTTCATCGGTATGAATCGGGCTACCTTCGTAAGGCGATCCACTACAACCTGTATCATGTTCAGACCTCCCATGGTAGGTGGGAGTATAACCACGAAGTCCATGGAGATGTCATGAAACTTCCACTCTGGAACTGGCATCGACTGTACCATTCAGCCCGGTCGTCGGTGCTAGAATTTCACCTTCTGGCATGTGAGACACCTCAAAATGAACTCGGTAACATCTGCCTTCATCCCCGACCACCAGAAGTATCTCTTCATGTCTTTATACATCTTAGAGGCTCCCGGATGGATGGAAACTGAAGAATAGTGTGATTCCCTCAATATGCGGTCTTTCAGATCTAAACTGCTGCGCGGGATGCATAACCGGCCCTTAAGTCTGATCAGATCATCCTCATGAAGTCTGAAGTCGTATTTATGACTCTCAAAGGTACCCTCTGTCAGCTTCTGTCTAACTTCCCTCATATACTCATCGGCCCTCTGAGCCTCTCGCACCTCATCAACCAAGCTCGAGGAAGCAAGTAGCAAATGGAGTGAGTGTGCTCGACGGCTCAGGGCATCAGCTACAAAATTGGCCTTCTCTTCTTTGTACTGGAGGTCAATATCGTAGTCTTTTAGAAACTCTAACCATCTCCTCTGTCAAAGATTCAACTCCTACTTAGTGAATATGTATTTTAAGCTCTTATGATCGGTGTAGATCGTCACACTAACCCCATATAAGTAGTGGTGCCATATCTTCAAAGCGAAGACTACAGCTCCCAGTTCAAAGTCGAGTGTGAGGTAGTTCTCCTCATGTTTCTTCAGCTGGCGTGAGGCATAAGCCACCACCTTGCCATGCTGCATGAGTACGCAACCCAACCCTCTGCCGGATGCATCACAATAAACCTCAATGCCCTCCGTATTTTCTAGAATGGTCAGAACCGGTGCGGTGGTCAGTGAGTCCTTTAAGCTCTGGAATGAACTCTCACAGTCATCCGTCCATACGAATGGTGCATCTTTCTTCATCAGACTGGTCATCGGCTTCGCGACCTTGCTGGAGTCCTTAACAAACCTCCTATAGTACCCTGTCAGACAGAGGAAGCTCCGTATGTCGGTAACCGTCTTCAATCTTGGCCAGGTGCGTACGGCATCAATCTTCGCTGGATCTACAGAGATCCCAGCATCTGAGATGACATGACCCAGGAAAGAGACCTGGTCAAGCCAAAACTCACATTTGAAGAACTTAGCATAAAGCTGGTTCTCCCTCAGTATCTCTAACACCCTTCTCAAGTGATTCTCATGCTCAGCTCTCGACTTTGAAATAATCAGTATGTCGTCGATGAATACCACAACCGACTTGTCTAGCTGCTCCCTGAACAAACGGTTCATCAGATCCATAAACTTCACTGGTGCGTTCGACAAACTGAATGGCATCACTGTAAATTTGTAGTGGCCGTATCGTGTCCAGAATGCCGTCTTCTCAATATCCCCCTCCTTAATGGCTATCTGATGATACCCCGATCTGAGATCAATCTTGGAAAACACAGAAGCCCCCTTCAACTGATCGAACAGATCATCAATGCGAGGTAGTGGGTACTTATTCTTCACAGTCACTGCATTCAACTCTTTGTAGTCGATGCAGAGGTGGAGACTGCCATCCTTCTTCTTCACGAAGAGAACTGGCGTTCCCCATGGTGAAACACTGGGTCTTATGAACCCCTTATCTAATAAGTCTTTCAACTGCTCCTTTAACTCATTCATTTCTGCCAGAGCCATGTGGTACGGTGCCTTGGCTATCGGTCTGGTTCCTGGTAGTAGCTCAATGGTGAACTCTACCTCCCGAGTGGGTGGCATGCCGGGAAGTTCCCGTGGAAAGAGATTGGGGAACTCCGACACTACCGGTAAGTCGGGGTCGAACTTGGGGTCCCTCTCTATGTCCTGGACATAGCAGAGATATACCTTTTCCTTCCTCCTCAATTCCTTATACATTGTCATGGCGGAGATAATCTTGGTTGAAGGCTCTTTGGGCCTCTGGCGGTATGATATTGTTACCCCAGACGGACTCCTGAGTAGCAGTCGGTGCTCGGCGCAGAGGATACGACCCTTGTGCCGCTCCAACCAGTTCATCCCAAAGATAACATCAGATCCCAACTCCATGAACTCAATGAATGTGACTGGAAATTCTTCCCCCTTAATACTGATGGTGGCTCCTCGGTAGTAGTGAGTGCAACGAACCTTCTCCTTAGACGGGAGCGTAACCGTGAAGTCGGGTAGCTCATCAGCATCTAGCCCCGACCTTCTCGCAAATGATGTCGAGACAAAGGTATGGGAGGCCCCTAAGTCGAAGAGAACTGATGCCTCAATGCCATTGATTGGAAAGGTGCCGGTGAGGATAGTACTGCTTTCTCCGGCCTGTGCCTCTGTAAGGATGCTTAGCGCACCTTCCGTACCAAGTCCATAACCTAATTGTATTTCACAAGCTATCATGAGTATTGATGGTATAACACGAGTCGTAACAAATAATATGAACAACACTGTTATTTTATTAATAACCATCCTTTTTACATCATGTGCTTCTTTCTTACACCTCCTTTCTTACATTGTACTTAAGCATTACATGTCTAATATTGTCTAAAGGTTAGGTTTAGCCGTCCTGGTCTCATGTGCGTCGCATTGATCACTGCTGACGGTGTTGTATTCAGCTTTAATTCTCTTAATCCCATGGTACAACATCCTTGATTCTCCACCCATGATTAATACATCTCCAGACTTAAGTAGTAGCTTATTAGCACGGTCCACACGCTTCTGCTCGCCGTATAGAAATTTTGCATCATCTCCAATGGACCAAGACACTACGGGTATCCCTCTCGAGAGAGAGACTCCGATGTCTCGACCTTATCCTGATGTAATCCGAGTCGTCCGTCCTTCTCGTAAAAATTAACGATGCATAAATCTGCTTGTATGTCTAGGATCGGGTCAGCTTCCAACTGCTGAGCGGTCTCCACAACTTGAGTAATAACCGGATGGAACTCTTCGGGTATTACCGGTGGTGAGACTCCATCTTGTGCTCCATGGTTTGGTACGTCTTGGCATAAGCGAAACGGATTCAATCCTTGCCTAAGCTCATCATCTTTAACTTCATTTTTGATCCTCCAGGGTACTACGGTGTATAAAAACCTCCCGGTCCCCTCCTAACTGACTGCATCTCTTGACGACGGCTATTTGTGCTTTGGGTGTCAGTATCCCCTTAATAAATCATACCTGGGCGGTAACCTGACATTGTTCGGTTGGAAAGTCTCGGGTTTTGATGCCAGTCTCTTCCGAGTTAAGTGTTGAAGGTATAGGATAGCATATGTTGAAGTTTCCTAAGGTGGTAACAGGTTATATCTTACTTAAGTTCTAATCTTATCTTAACTCATCTAACTTAATTACTCACCAAAGCATGCATGAAATGCGGTAAAGGCAATTTTAATACTTACGGTTAATGGTACCTGCCTCGATGAGGGTTCACCTCATCGTCCTGGTCCACCATGTGAAGTGTGGGTCCTGACTTCTAGACTACCCCGGGTTTCTTGTTTACAGCTGGCTGTGTCCCCTTCTGACCGTCAGATCCAGCACCATGATCGGTCTTGCCCTTGCCCTTCATCTCAGCCCTAAAGGCTCTGCTCTCGGGTTTCGGAAGCACTCGTAAGCTCGGTGTCCAAACACCCCACAAAAGTTGCACTCCACCTTATTACCCTTGCAGTCGAGCTCGGGGTGGTCCTTGTGGCATCACTGACAGATGTGCGTCGTTGGTAGCCACCACCAGCTCCCTTCCCAGACTCAGATCCCGATCATCCTCAATATTAATAATTGTGTCTCAATGGTTGCTAAATGATTCCCAATTCACTTAAAGTGTATTTCCTTACCCTTTGGTGCTTTGAGCGTAG
Source organism: Limonium bicolor (assembly GCA_023374045.1). Lineage (NCBI taxonomy): Eukaryota > Viridiplantae > Streptophyta > Magnoliopsida > Caryophyllales > Plumbaginaceae > Limonium > Limonium bicolor. Next base: position 315,263,044 of record CM041777.1, on the reverse strand, counting down.
GGCTTAGCAGCAATAGCATACGTCAACTTCAGTGGCTCTTCAGTAGCCTTCTCAGTCTCCACCTTACCCTTCGGACTTTTCTAGGCCTGAGGCTGGTACTTCTGTTTCTTGTACCCGCCTTGCCCTTGGTTCTTCGTACTCTTACCGGCTGTCTTCCTCTTAGCAGCATTGTCCTCGTCCCTCAGCTGGACGGTTCTCAACCTTAGCAGCGGGATGATAGCACTCCTGCTTTTCAAGTATTAGTTTCTCTCATTCTCATAGTCTAAATCTTATTCACTTATTATGTCTTAACCTTTCTCATTACCTGCAAGGTATATAACTCGTCGGCCCCATGCCGTAGCGGAGTCGATGGCTAGCCCGCCATAGAAGCGGTCCCCAAAATCTGTCTGAATACCCCATATCCGGCAGAAGACAAAGCAAGGTGGTGAACTTTTTGTAATACTCGTCCACCGTCATCTTGTCCGTTACTTCAGCGCATCTAACTGTAGGCGCTTCTTCGTCTGGACATGGGCGGGATAGTATTTGGCTCGTAGCAGAGCTGTGTACTATTCCCAGCCGAACTCTGGATTGGCCACATGCTCGGCCCTCACCGGCTTCCACCAATCGCCTGCTGCTCCTTTTAGATAAACGCAGCCAGACGCACCTTGATCCCAGCAGGGACATCAAGGGTCTCGAATGCGGTCCTCCTGCTCGGAGATGTACGCCTCAAGCTTGGCGGGATTTCTCCCCCTTAAACTGTGGGTCGAAGGTCAGTAAGACTCTTCACCCAGTTTGGTTCCCGGGCTGTGCCGGTGGAGGTGGTGGTGCGCCAGGCTGGTAGCCCATGTGCCCAAGCGCGGCAGCTATGATCTCAGCCATCGTCTGCCACCAGGTATATCAGCAGCCTCGTCGCCTCGACCACGGCCTCGGCCTCCTCTCCTTCCACATCTGAACAATTACAATGCGCATTAGGCTTGTATTCACAACGGTTTTTGTTCACGAATTTATAACGTCCGTGGACGGTAAGACGATCCACACTTAATAGTGGTCATCTGACTCTACTCACTCTAACTTCTCACACCCTTAGCCCATATCTTATACCTTAACTCATATCCTAACTCGGTGGTTATCCATGTTCTGTATTTTCTTATTCAGAGCGTAACTACGCTCTGATACCACTTTTAACACCCCGTCTTAATCCAATCGTGGTTATCGCACACTTAACAACACAATTTTAACATCGCAGCGGAAAATAATATACACCAGGACCTTGCCACGGTCTGAATCGCAAAAATAATCAAACTTAATACTTACAACTGACTAACCAAAATACACACCAACCGAGTTTACAGGTATCTCAACAACCAACATAATCCTCCACAAGTTTTAATATCAACAAACGGGTGCACAGACGCAACCCGCCACTCAAAATAAGTCCAGACCTAAGTCTACCCACTCCTACTCTCATGGTGAGTCCTCTGTGGGCGCTTACCTGCAAAATATAAACAATAGCCCCCGAGGGGTCAGCACCTTTGCTGGTACGATTCTCTTATAGCCCCCAAGCTAACGGGTTACGATGACTAATTGTCGATAGCATGGAGTTGATTAGAAACACAACATAAATGAGAAGTGCAATAACAACATTCCACACATGAACAAACATAGTTCACACACAATGAACTGCTTAAAAGCGTTCCTTTAATAAATGAGTTAATCATTAACCTCCTTAAGATATGCTTTCACTTAATCTCAGTCCATTCTTAACTTGCCTCAACCTTAATCCTTATCTCATTCATAGTATACAAATCGTTCTTTAATTAGAAATGGTTGTATCCTAACTCAATGTTTTTTTGTCGGGTCAAAAGCAACCCTAGCCAATGAGCTATTAACTCCATTGGTTGAATAAACAACTTATCTTAATCCTTAGGATTTAGGTGATCCTACCGCACCATTTTAATCTGCCTCATACCTTGGACTAAAATCCGAGGTAGCTGAGTCGACTCTCGACCCTAGGCAACAAGTTCGAAGACAAGTCCTTAAACGGAAGTCGGATCTGATTCAGATACCGACCCCCTTTCCTTAACATGCATGACTGGAGTCAGTCCCGGATTCCTCACTTCCCCCATGTTTCGTTAGTAGAAAGTCATAAAGACAAAGTGATAGTTAAACCTTTCTCGGGTATTAACCAACCAACAAATTTGGGAGTGAATTTCTATCTCATCATTACTAAGTATTGTTAGTAACCAATCTCAAGCCAGGTGTGTTAGTGCAATGCAAACACTCAAGAAGATAAATAGTCCGGTTGCATGCTTTATCTTGTTTAGTCATAGCAAATAAACAAATAGCACACAAGCCGAGGGGACACCTCGTTAGCAAGTAGGTTACAAGAAAACCATACCGTTCACCGTCGGTTGTCGTTCGTTTAATCTTCTTCTGAATCCCAATTCTCAGTCCTAAAACATTCATCCAACTTAGGTTATTAATTACTTCCATGTTACTAACTTACTTGGTCGTTAATGTTTCCCATTTAAAACCTCTTAGGTTCTTATAATCTTAACCTTGCACACTTAAATTCTTAACTTAACTTAATCCCTAAAGTCCTTATATTCTTATCTTTTAATCATCATTACCCTTTTAATGGTTTAATACTAATACCATTTATGTCCTTAAAAATCTTTTTTTTTTATAACTTAAGGGTCGACCGACCCACCGACCGACCCAACCCCTGGGTCGGTCCATTCTAGTAACTTTCTGGCTTCAAAAATTCCTCTAGACCGACCCACGACCGACCCAAGGCCCTCTGGGTCGGTCCATTCCAGAAACATTTTGTTCGTTAAATTTTTGCCCGACCGACCCAAGACCCTCTAGCTCAGTTGATTCCAGAAACATTCCGGCTGGTTTAACACAGTCCGACCGACCCAGACAGGGTTGGTCCACTGCAGAACCTTCCAAAAGTTGTTTAATTGCTCCCAAACTCTTCCACAAATTCCCTAATATGTCCTAACATCATTTAGGCACATAACCTCACCTTAAAACATCCATCAAACCTCTTAATCCACTCAAATCAAACTCCTTAACCATTACTCAATTCTTACAAGAATTCCTAACACTTAACATTTAATTCCTTACATTTTCAACATATAATTTACCTAGAACTTCAACTCACCAAAGTGTTCCTTTTTCACCCATATAACTTCTCCTCAAGCATTATTACAATCCATCTTTCCTTACTCAAACTTCCTAAACACTCCTAAAGCCACATATCATAGTTTACTCTTACAATCTCACAAGTCATTATACTTATTTTCTTCCAAACTTTACACAAACCTCCGAACTTCTCTATAACACCCCTACTACGCACTTAACAATATTTGAAATCGCAGCGGAAATAAACAACTAAACAATAACTAAACGGTTCGGTGCTATAACGCTGTTAACCACCCACGTGGTTAACAAGGCAGAATAAATACAAGCGTATCGGTCTGATGATCAGACTCCCGAGCATTAGGTACTAACATCCATACATATATACATTACCAACCATACGGAGTTTTACATAACATCCATCACTGCAAACTGTACACATAGTCTCCACTGTCTACTGTCAACGACCGTCACTGTAATACAAACGGTACCAAAATATAACGCCACGGGAGCACTGGCGCATCCCGGGCTCGACATCCAAAATAATCAAAGTATTTCTGCCACCTAGAATCTATAGCCATTCCGCTTCTTCGATCCTCATCCTGCAATATAAATATGGAGCCCCCGAAGGGGTCAGCAACCCTTGGCTGGTATGGTTAACGCGCAGCCCATCGGCTACCGGGATACGCGCAACTAATTGTCATGATGACATGGCATTGATTTTAAAACAAACATCATTATATACAGAGCATAGCAAGGAATATTGCATAGCACTAAACCACATAACGTAACAAGAACGGTTACTTTAGAAACCGAACCAACATAGTTAGATCACATGGAGAGCCTAGAGAATGTTGCCAAACTCATGCTAAGCTCGTTACATAACTCGTTACCGTCCTGTTAGATTGAACGGAAACTTAACCCCAAGGTGCGTCGGATATAGTAACCCAAGCACACCGAAAACATAGTATGCCCCTGTGGCCCGACGTGAGTCAGTAAAATAGCCTTGGATAAGCTAAAGGGAAAGTTGGAACCTAAAATGGAAACCAACTATAACATACAAAGAGAATCGAACTGGTAATGACATCGACTCCCATACTCACGCTCGTGGCCGGAACTACCGGACTCCTCACTCCCCGGTTAGCACTTGTTAGAAGTTCAACATTGAAGTCAATAAACAAATCACAACAAGTGGTCAAGTCTTGTTAAACACACACAAGGGAAATGAGTCACATCTTAATCAACACATTATTATATAACAACTGTAAACTCATTACATGACTTAAGTCTTACAAGGTCATAAACAAATAGAAAAACAAACAACACACAAGCCGGTGTAAACCGGTAGGCAACAGACTGCAAGAAAACCATACCTTGGTCCTTGCTTCGACTGGTTTCCACCTTTGAAGAATCCTATACACATTTAGTAACGTCGGTTAATTAATGTACTAATCCACTGTTAACTTTTACTTCACTTAACTAGTTATTTTATTTTCACATTTCGTCATAACTTCTCACCTTTTAAATTGTCACTAAAACACACCTAACATGTCTTATATAACTTTATAACATCATTACTAACTAATCCCCATCATTAGACATCATTATCTAACCTTAAACTAACTTTTTAAAGTGGTCCGGGACTTGGTCCCCAACTAAGGTCCCGGACCTACACTTAACAAAACCCTCGGCCTGCTTTAATGGGGTGGTCCGGGACTTCATACAAGTCTTAGGTCCCGGACCAAGCTAGGCAAAAACTCTCGAGGGTGATTCAAGGGGTGGTCCGGGTCTTTGTACAAGACCCAAGTCCCGGACCACAATGACTTAGAAACTCACGGCCTCTTTTAATGCCTGGTCCGGGACATTACCCATGACCTAGGTCCCGGACCAAAGCTACAGAATTGTCAAATTTGCATTTTTCAAGTCTTGTTGCATTAGTTCTCCACATCCATTAAATGTATAAACTTCCCAAATGATCTTAGGTATATTTGAAATACCCCGTAATTAAAAATAGTGATTAATTAGGCTAATAAATGTTTTAGAAGCTTAATTAAGTCTAAATAATTATAAGGGAATAAATCCCGAAGAAAACGAATCCTTAAAATGGATTAAAAACACAAACGAATCCTAAAACGCGCTTTTCGAGGAAACCGAGAAAACGCGATTTCAACCGGGTTAAATAGACCCGTAATAATTATAAGTAATTGAATAGTCATTAATAAGTATTAATGAAGGTCTAGAACTAATAAAATTAATTAAACGATAAAATTCCGGAAAACGGGTACCGAATAGTAAAAACTGTCAAAAACGGGAAGTTGTGGGGTGGAAATATAAATAACACAAACTTATGTGTCCAATAATGTAAAAAGAAATTCAAAACCCACATGGGTCTGTATGCTGTCCGATTTGTTCCCCCTCTCTCACACTATCAATTCCTTTTTCATTTGCAAAAAGACAAAAGCAATAAAATAAAGTAACATACTTACCTCTCACACTCTCTCTCCAATATCTCTTATTTCCTCACAGCACTCACGTAACCCACTCCCTCACTCTCTCTGATTTCCTTCCTTCTCCAAACCGAGCAGCAATGGAGGGATAACAAAACAACACAAAGTCTCACTTCTCTCCTCTGTAACTTCCTCAAAACTTGTCCAAAAATTATAAAAAGTATATCATTGTCTTCCTCTCATCAAGAGCAACAATTCTCTCTTTTCAAAATCCAGAAAAGAGCATTTTCGTTTTCATGGGTATACCCCATTTGGAGCTTCGAGACTACCATTAGAAGGCCCTCCTTCTCCTTGTTCTTGTAAGGTAAAAACATTCTCAAAAACTTCATCTTTTTCTAGCCTTAAAGGCAAAACGAAATCTGAGATAAAACCCTTGGTTACTCCTTGTGTTCCAGCCGACTTTGGGCTCATTGGTGGAGTTGGAATCTTGTCCTTGAACCACTCCAAGCTTTATTTGCACTCTTGAGAGGTAAAGGAAATTCTAAACCCTAAACCTTATATTTAACCGTAAGTAATGTTAGGTTAGTTTTGGTATTGAAATTGTGGGTTATGATATTAGACTTGTGAAACACTACAACCGGTGGAGAAAGAGAGGAAGGAAGAAGAAAGGAGGAAGGGAAGAAAACAAAACAGAAGCAAAAACAAGGTAAAGAATTACCTCTGTTCAACCGTGAGCAAAATGCGTGTGTGTGTATGTATATGTATATTGTTTAACAAATGAAGAACCCACTATAACCGTATAAACAGATGAGCATAATGGTAGTGTGAACATTAGTTGTATAGATAAGTTGAAATCTGTCAAAACGAAATATGTAAACTGCTGCTGTATAAATGTGAACTGATGCACATATATATATATAAACCGTCTGCATATATGTATAGTTGAACAGGTGGTGATCTTTGATGAGTGAACAAACTAGTGTGGTGAAACCTTAAGTTTTTAGGGGATACCATGTCAAAATTTAGAGAGAAAACTATGTCACTTAGAAGCTGGTAGCAATTGTAGAAGAAGAATGAGAATGAATAAGCAGCAGCAGCAGCTCGAACTCTGTAACAGAAAGGAAGAAAAGAAGTGAAATAGTGGAAATGGTGAGATAACAGTAGGTTGAGGAAATTGATTTTTGGTGATGAATTTAGGTGAGTTAGATACTTGGATAAGTAGTTAAACACATAATATTAACATTAGAAACCATAGGGAAGTGATTAAAGGAAGAAGACAATGGAACAGAGCATGGAAATATTTCAGTCGTAACAGACCATTGTTGGTCCGGGACCTAGGTCTTACATTAAGGCCCGGACCAACCATTCAAAAATAACCGTGAGTTACCAATTTACTTCTGGTCCGGGACTTGGCCCTGGTACAAGGTCCCGGACCACTTTACAAAAACAAATACGAATTCAGCCACTTGTGGTCCGGGACTTAGGAGCTGGACAAGGTCCCGGACCAATACCATAATTCACCCGAGAGAAATTTAACGGGTTGTAAGGTAAGGCATTGTTTGGATATGGTTACATAAGTTACTTAAGACTTAAGTAATCATAAATAAGAGTTATTAGGAGTATAAACAAGCTAGAATAAGAATGTGAAGTAAGTAAATAATGAAAACGAAATTGTACAAGTAAGAACTAGTAAGTATGTAAAACGGATGAACTTGTATAACCCCGAATTAATAAGTATGAACCGGGAAAACTTAAGAAACGAAGTAAGGTTGGTTAATCTTAGCTGATTGATTGTGTAATGTTATGTATATCATAGGACTTGATTTGTGACATCGGAAGACGTTCGGAAACACGTACAACGGTGAACGGTATGAATTCCTCATGCCCCGTATGCTACCTTGGTTACTCTGATTTGTGTGTTGTGTGCTAATTGATCACTGATAAGTGTCCAAATGAGCATGTTTTATAGGTGTATTTCATATGTATTATTAGCACTTTTCTTGCTCATTTCTCCACTTATCTTAGCTTTTCTCTAGTTTATGTTTTATTGGTTGTCTTACAGATTTATCGGTTAAACATGAGAAAAAGCCAAGCTAGAAGCAAAGAACATGAAGAGACGAACGCATAGCCGCAGACGGTTCAGAAAACGGAGTCAGAACGAAGATTTTAGAAGGTTTTGAAGTCATGTCCTAGCTTGGTTAAAACCTTCAAGCTAGGACAACATATGAAGAAACTATCGGCTGATTTCAACACATGATCCGGGACTTGTTCCAAGACTTAAGTCCCGGACCACAACATATGGAGAAACCAACGGCTGAAACAAGTACATGGTCCGGGACCTAACCCCAGTCCCAAGTCCCGGACCATATGAGATTTTAGAACCGAGGCCATTTGCTTGCACTCTGGTCCGGGACCTATGTCCTTGCCCAAGTCCCGGACCACACAAGATGTTAAACCGTGAGGATTTGCTTGCACTCTGGTCCGGGACCTATGTCCTTGCCCAAGTCCCGGACCACACAAGATGTTAAACCGTGAGGATTTGCTTGCATACTGGTCCGGGACCTCTACTCTTGGCCAAGTCCCGGACCAAACCAAGCATTTTCATTGGCGGACTCCAGCAGACAGGAGACGCGTCTGTCTCCTTCTTCCTCGCGACGTTCTGCAAATGGATTCTGTTATCCATCTACTCCGCCGCACCGCCTACCTTAAATCACTCCAGCTCTCTGTCCCCTCTGCAATAAATGAAGCACTCAGACTGCAATCAACTGCAATCAATTAAATACGTACGGATCTGCCTCCTCAATTCTCTATATAAACCCAACACCATTACTGCAAAAATACACAACGTACGACCAGAGGCTGAAAAAATCACAAAGCTCCACACTCCATTCTCTTCCATTTAATTCCTCCCGTATCACCACACTTCTCCATCTTTTATTTATTTTACCATTTCACCTCATTCACGTACGTACTCAAACAGAAGCAGTAAATTACAAAGAGAGAAAAGAGGCAGGCGAGTGCAGACCCGTTATTCGCAGGCAGTTCCTGAATAATGAATATTTCAGTCTCTACTCTGTTTTTATTTCTGTCAATGTCTGAGTAATCTCATAATTGTGCTTAGGATGGGTGTTTAACCCAAAATAACTCAGCGTATTTATAATACCGAGTTTGCTTATAAATATTTGTTTTGTCTCTCTCTATTATTAAATGTTTAAGAACTGATCATTTTTACTCATTTACGGTTTCTCTAATTTCAATGATTTTGTAAAATTAGAGAATAGACCACAAAGAGAGGCAAACGTTAGATATTATCTTCTTGATTAGCAGATAAAATCCATCGCTGTTATAAAAAGAATTCTCACTTAAAGCTAATTAATGATTTTAGACTTTTTCTGATTGTAAAAAGTCTACTGAATTAATTAAGAGCTGCCTTATCTATGATTTAGAAAGGCCACAAGATAAAATTCTTAACAGACAAATAAGAGCAAACTAGGATTATAATTATTATCTGAGTTATATTAGGGCGATTACACCTTCCTTAGCACATTTTCCATCCACTTAATTCACAACTGTTTTTACTGTTTTTATTATTTCTTTAATATTCCAACAACAAATCAAGCTTGCCTCCGGCTAAACCCCCTTTTACAGTATTTAATAACTACCTAAACTAGGATAATTGAACAATCTCCTTGTGGATACGACACTTGTTTTACTACTACGAATAGGTACACTTGCCTATTAGTTTGTTATAATTCTATATTAATTATAGTGTAGTTTTATCATCAACAAGTTTTTGGCGCCGTTGCCGGGGAGATTGATTCCATCAATTTCCCTAGTTTCCGGTAGTTCACTAGCTATATTATAATAATCTGTTAATCTATTAAATATAAAAAAAAAAAAAAAACAAAAAAACTGTTAATCCAATTTTGGACATATAAACCTCGGACATTTGACTTGGACATCTGACTTCGGACTTTGGACATCTAACATCTAACTTCTAATATTATTGTTATTTCTTTCCATTGTCATTTAATTACCATTGTCCTTAATTTTCTGTACAGTATTTATTAACTTCAAATTTCCAGTATACTAACTACTAACTTAAAATTTCTGTACTTAATATTATTGTACATTTAATATTCCAGTGTCCTTAACATTTCATATTCCATTGTCCTTAACATTTCATTTCCATTGTCCATTTAATTTCTGTACATTAACCACTTACATAATTTCTGTCTCTAACACTAACTTGTAAATTCCCTTGTCACTTATTTTCTGTCATTTTCTCTTGTTAAAAAAAAAGAAAAAAAAAAAATATATCAGTGTTGTTTATTAGACTAACCAATATCTCTGCCTTTCTTATTCTATTTACTAACTAATTTTGCAGTTTCTGACGAACCACAAGTTATCTTCTGTGCATGCCAAATACTCGAACCCGAGGCTCTCCACCAATCAGTCCGAGCCCCGAACCCGAGCGAACTTTATTAAACGCACGAAGAAACCTGAGAAACCAAGACATGGCAGACGACCATAACCAAGTTATAATGAAATGGACCATGCAAATCAACCAGAACACCGTGCCTATCTGATTACCACCAACCGATACCGAAGGAAGAGCATCAGCCATAGTTCTCCCGAACTAACACCGCTAGAAACCGGACGATGGGCTTTCAAAACCCACTACATCACCGCCGTCCGGGATTAGGCAAGTTTAGTGGAGCGAACCCAGATGAAGCCCCAAATCATCTGAGTCTCTTCCTAGACTTCTGCAATTCCTTTGGTCAGACCGGCAACGTCAAAGAAAGAATCGACTCTACAACTATTTCCTCATCGTTGTCGGATTCAGCAAACGGTGGTACCGAAGCCTTCCCTCCCGATCAATCACCACATGGCTGCAAATGGCCCAAAAATTCCTTGCCAAATACTACCCAACCAGTAGAACGAGGCAATTGATCGGTGAAATCAATACTTTCTGTCAGGAGCCGGGAGAAACGTTGTACGACGCATGGGACAGATTTAAAGATATGCTATGAAGTGTTCCCACCATGGTCTTGACGATCAATCCCTCTGCCTGTCATTCTTCAACGGTCTGGATGATGGGAACCGACTACTCGTCAATTCCTCTGCAGGAGGGAGTTTCATGATGAAATCTCCTAAAGAAGGAATGGACCTTCTCGAAACCATGACGAGCAATACGAGACAGTGGACGAGATCCAAAGGAAGAACGCCACGAGCAGCAGGCCTACTCCATGTTGAGCCTACAGATCATTTATCGGCTCAGATCTCGTCCCTTACAAAGATGGTGGAAAAGCTAACGACATCACAAAACGAAATTGTAAAAACAATAGCTTCCCCACCTACAAGTTCATCGTCAGTTCCACCTACAGAAGGATGTGCCATATGCGCCGGTCCTCATGAAACCCCTCAGTGCGAAGGTAAAGGACAGTACGAGGATGCAAACTTCATAGGAAACTATCCCGGTAATTCCTACAACAACAACTTCAACAACAACTATCCATGGAGAAATCACCCGAATTTCTCGTGGAAGAATAATGATCAAAACCAAGGAGGTCAGAACAACAACAACTCCAATACCTATCAGGGGAACAGACCCCAACCAAATTCTAATATAGGTTATCGAGCGCAAGGTGCCCCTCCAGGTTTCCAGCAACAACAACAATCATCGTCAACTTCTTCTGATCCAAATGAGGAATTCAGGAACTTAATGAAAGGATTCATGACTACGACTCATACCAGACTCGTGGATCAAGAAGCCACTAACAGAAGGGTTGAAGCCCAGATACAACAAACCAACCAACAGTTGGAGCAAATCAGCCAGCAGCTTGCACAAAGGCCGCCTGGAGCCTTCCCTAGTCAGCCAAATCCAAATCCAAGGGAACAGGCCAAGGCAGTAACGTTAAGAAGTGGTAGGCCACTCAGCTCACCTCTTCCCCAAAATGATATTGAAAATCAAGAGCAGCAAGCTCATGAACCTCAAGAAAATCCAGAAGAAGAACAGGAAGAAGCTGAAGAAGCCCCACCTCCTACGAAAATTATTTCCGAAGAGAAGGAGCCTCCTGAATCTACTCCTTCCTCTCTCACTAAAATTCTTCCCCCACTTCCTTTTCCAAACAGAATAAGAAAGAAAAATCTAGATGAACAGTTTGGAAAGTTTCTTACTCACTTCAAGAAACTGACGATCAATATTCCTTTCGCCGATGCTTTAAAACAAATGCCAATATACGCAAAGTTCATGAAGGATATCATCACCAACAAAAGATCGTTGCAGGAAGTGGAAACTGTACACCTTACACAGGAAGTGTCAGCAGTACTTCTCAAGAGTCTTCCTCCAAAACTTGGAGACCCAGGTTTGCCAATTATTCCATGTTCAATTGATAATGTTGATTGTGGTAGTGGGTTATGTGATCTAGGAGCTAGTATCAATTTAATGCCACTCTCAACTTTCAACAAACAAGATTGGTAAATGCATGCCTACTTCTATTCAATTACAATTAGCAGATAGATCTTTAGTATTCCCAAAAGGAATAATAGAAGATTTGATTGTTACTGTAGGAACTTTTGTGTTCCCCGCTGACTTTATTGTAATTGACATGGAAGAAGACACTAGGGTGCCCTTAATCTTAGGACGACCTTTCATGAGAACTGCTAGAGCACTAATCGATGTTGAAAAAGGAAAAATCATTTTAAGGCTGCATAACGAAACTTTAGAATACGACATGTCTAAGGTTATAAAGAAACCCGCTCTTTTAGAAGACACTTTTTCCATAGACATTGTCGACTCTATTGTGCAGGATAATTCATCTGCTATTATTTGTAATGACGCTCTTGAAAATGCTTTGTCTGAAATCTGTGATAACCGACTAGTGTACCCTGACACAATCGAAATGGTAGCAGCTCTGGATAAGATAAAATCATACGAAACCACGCTACCCACCACCAGAACCATTAGAGCTATCTACCAGAAGTTACCACCATCCATTGAACAACCCCCTCTCGTAGAAATGAAACAATTGCCATCACATCTGAAGTATGTTTACCTTTCTGATTTTTGTACTTTGCCTGTTATTATTTCTTCATCCTAACAAGTACACAGGAAGAACAGCTTGTGAAGATCCTTCAGAGCCACAAGAAGGCAATAGGCTGGTCCATTTCGGACATCAAAGGTATCAACCCCCATTTCTGCACACATCACATATACATGGAAGATACCTACAAGCCTTTAGTCCAACCACAGAGAAGGCTGAATCCCAACATGAAAGAAGTAGTAAAGAAAGAAGTGCTCAAACTTCTCGATGCCGGGATAATCTACTCCATCTCCGACAGCAAATGGGTGAGCCCCGTTCAAGTGGTCCCGAAAAAAGGAGGTCTCACTGTGGTCCCCAACGACAAAGGTGATCTAATTCCTCAGAGAACCACAACGGGATGGAGAGTCTGCATCGATTACAGGAAACTGAACAGTGCAACGCGGAAGGACCACTTCCCTTACCTTTCATCGATCAGATGCTTGAAAGATTGGCCGGGCAAGATTACTACTGCTTCCTGGATGGCTATTCAGGATACTTCCAAATACCCATTGCCTCTGAAGACCAAGACAAAACCACATTCACATGCCCGTACGGGACATTTGCATATAATCGGATGCCTTTTGGTCTATGCAATGCCCCAGCCACATTCCAAAGATGCATGATGGCAATCTTCAGCGACTATCTTGAGAAAAGCATCGAAGTCTTCATGGACGACTTCTCTGTCTTTGGTCCCACTTCGAATCATGTCTAAATAATCTGGATGCTATCCTCAACCGATGTGAAGAAACTAACCTTGTGCTTAACTGGGAAAAATGCCATTTCATGGTTAAAGAAGGAATAGTTCTTGGGCATAAAATATCTTCAAAGGGCATTGAAGTTGACAAAGCCAAGGTCGAAGTTATTGAAAAATTACCACCACCATCGACGGTAAAAGATATCAGAAGTTTCCTTGGCCATGCTGGGTTCTATAGAAGGTTTATCAAGGATTTCTCCAAAATTTCAAAACCTCTATGTGAACTCCTAGCTAAAGACGTCAAGTTCGACTTCACCGACAAATGCCTACAAGCCTTCAACACACTAAAAGAATGCCTCATCTCCGCCCCATTGTGATATCACCAGATTGGAGCCTTCCATTGAAATTATGTGCGACGCCAGCGACTATGCCGTGGGTGCCGCTTTATGCCAAAAGAAGGAGAAGATCTTGAGAACCATCTACTATGCAAGTAGAACCCTCAACGACGCTCAGAAGAATTATTCAACTACTGAGAAGGAACTTCTAGCAGTAGTCTTTGCTCTGGATAAATTCCGATCATATCTCTGGGAGCAAAGTCATAATTCACACCGATCACTCCGCTCTGAGGTATCTATTTGCCAAAGAAGATGCCAAACCCCGACTCCTCCGGTGGATACTCCTACTACAAGAATTTGAGATTGAAATCAGAGACAAGCCAGGAGTGCAGAATGTAGTAGCAGACCACCTATCTCGCATAGAGGCACCAAGTGATGGCACTTCCATCAATGAATTCTTCCCAGATGAGTGCGTTTTTATGATTGGTGACACCGGTGAACCATGGTACGCTGACATGGCCAACTACCTCGCACGAGGAGTAATACCACATGGGCTAACCTACCAACAGAAAAAGAAGTTCTTTTCAGATGTGAAACATTATTACTGGGAGGACCCTCTCCTTTTCAAGGTTTGTGCAGACGGGATGGTGAGACGATGTGTGCCCCGAGATGAAATCCAAAACATTCTACGACATTGTCACTCTCTTGAAGCAGGAGGACATCATGGGCCAGCTCGAACAGCGGCTAAGGTACTTCAATCAGGTTTTTCTGGAAAACCTTACATAAAGACTGTCATTCCTTTGTAGCCTCCTGCGATGAGTGCCAAAGACTTGGGAACACCTCCAGAAAACACGAAATGCCTCTCAACATCATACTCGAGGTGGAACCTTTCGACGTGTGGGGTATTGACTTCATGGGTCCCTTTCCTTCGTCTTGTTCGAACCTCTTCATTTTGGTGGCAGTCGACTATGTCACTAAATGGGTGGAAGCTATCGCCTCTCCCACAAATGATGCAAAGGTAGTACTCAGGTTCTTGAAAAGGAACATATTTACACGATTTGGAGTCCCACGTGCTATCATCAGTGACCAAGGATCCCACTTCTGCAATAAGCAGTTCACAGCCTTGATGACCAAATATGGAGTGAGACATAAGGTAGCCTTGCCTTATCACCCTCAAACAAATGGCCAGGCTGAAGTCTCTAACCGAGAATTGAAGTGGATCCTACAAAAGACAGTTAATTCTTCAAGGAAAGATTGGTCCCTGAAGCTAGATGATGCACTCTGGGCATATAGACAGCTACAAGACACCCATCGGCATGTCCCCATATCGACTAGTCTTCGGCAAAGCTTGTCATTTACCAGTCGAGCTCGTGCACAAATCATTCTGGGCCGTGAAAGCCCTCAACTTTGATCTTCTGAGAGCAGGTGACAAAAGAAAATTCCAGCTCACTGAATTAGAAGAATTTCGAGAGGATGCCTATGAAAATAACCGAATCTACAAAGAGAAAGCCAAGAAGTGGCATGACAAGATGATCCTTAAACGGGAGTTCCATGAGGGAGATTTGGTTCTGTTGTACAATTCCAGGTTAAAGCTATTTCCTGGTAAACTCAAATCCTATTGGGCTGGACCATTTACTGTCTCCAAGGTCACCCCATATGGATCCGTTGAGTTGATGGATTCTAAAAAACACACTTTCATGGTCAATGGATCAAGACTAAAGCATTACCAGGGTGGTAATCTCGAGACAGTTGATGCTCGTACAATCAATCTACAAGATCCTCAGATTTGAGTACGCTTCAAAGCGTCTAGCCAAAGACGTTAAAGAAGGGCAGCTTTCCGGGAGGCAACCCGGACGAACTTATCTTTATTATTTATTCTCTTTTTAATTTTCAGGTTCTCTCAATTTTTTTTGCTAACTATTAACCCCGTTTGTAGTATGGTTGCTTCTAGTGTCTTATGCAGGTGCAATTTCATGTCTACACCGCAACCAAGCTACGCTACTTGAGGCTGAAGCTCAAGTGTGGGGGAACTCCTATAACGCTAGCAAAAATAATCTCAGGGGAGTACCAGTTTCTTTACTTATGCTTTTATTTAAATAAAATCTGCAGAGGAGAGTTTATGTGCTTAAATGATTATACGTGAGCTTCGTGTTCTCTCTATTTTATCTACTAACCGAAAAGGCCTTCTGAAACTTTCCCTTGTTTTTCTGGTGAACAATGTGGACATTGTTCAATTTAAGTGTGGGGGAGTGTACCTTTTCGGTGACATTTTTTGCTAAAATGCTTAATCTCTCTGCTTATCCTGCGTTTGTTCAAATTCAATATCATGGACCCTTTATGTGTGGGTTGTTCTCTTTAAGAATAAATATTGTTATGAATTGTGGGATAAATGGTATAAATGGTACAAATTCAAAAAATTTTAAATTTTGATTACTTTTGAGGAGCATTTTTTATGCGGTGTGACCAAATGATCTGAAATGAATGGATTTTTATTACTCAGGGGTTCTTTCTGTCTTCTTTCTTAGGGATTGCTAAGGGGTGCTTCTCTGTCAAAAAGGAAAAAATAAAATAAATAAGGGACTTGCGAGACACCATTGGTAACCAACAAAGAGAGTTGAGTGTTCTTAACAACGAAGGCTTAAAGCCTACATATTATCTTCTCTTCTCTTATGCAAAAGTGAAACAAATGCATAATTCTATTTTTCCTTTTGTTTTCTCCTCAAATGCCCATTCTTGAGAGAAGTTGGCCATGGTAAAAGTTCTCAAAGTCACCCAAAACAAAAGAAGCATTGAAGTACTCCGGATCATACCCCGAAACTCTAATTTTTATTTTTGCCCTGAGTACACCTATGCCACCAGTAGGTGATGGATCACACTCCTCTTAAAAGTTTAAGATCATGTACTATTGACTTCTTTATCCTACCCTTCATAATAGTATTTATTAATATTGAGCATTCCCTACTTATATGGGTGCATGGTTTTGCTTGAGGACAAGCAAAAGGTAAGTGTGGGGGTGTGATAAGTGTCCAAATGAGCATGTTTTATAGGTGTATTTCATATGTATTATTAGCACTTTTCTTGCTCATTTCTCCACTTATCTTAGCTTTTCTCTAGTTTATGTTTTATTGGTTGTCTTACAGATTTATCGGTTAAACATGAGAAAAAGCCAAGCTAGAAGCAAAGAACATGAAGAGACGAACGCATAGCCGCAGACGGTTCAGAAAACGGAGTCAGAACGAAGATTTTAGAAGGTTTTGAAGTCATGTCCTAGCTTGGTTAAAACCTTCAAAGCTAGGACAACATATGAAGAAACTATCGGCTGATTTCAACACATGATCCGGGACTTGTTCCAAGACTTAAGTCCCGGACCACAACATATGGAGAAACCAACGGCTGAAACAAGTACATGGTCCGGGACCTAACCCCAGTCCCAAGTCCCGGACCATATGAGATTTTAGAACCGAGGCCATTTGCTTGCACTCTGGTCCGGGACCTATGTCCTTGCCCAATTCCCGGACCACACAAGATGTTAAACCGTGAGGATTTGCTTGCACTCTGGTCCGGGACCTATGTCCTTGCCCAAGTCCCGGACCACACAAGATGTTAAACCGTGAGGATTTGCTTGCATACTGGTCCGGGACCTTTACTCTTGGCCAAGTCCCGGACCAAACCAAGCATTTTCATTGGCGGACTCCAGCAGACAGGAGACGCGTCTGTCTCCTTCTTCCTCGCGACGTTCTGCAAATGGATTCTGTTATCCATCTACTCCGCCGCACCGCCTACCTTAAATCACTCCAGCTCTCTGTCCCCTCTGCAATAAATGAAGCACTCAGACTGCAATCAACTGCAATCAATTAAATACGTACGGATCTGCCTCCTCAATTCTCTATATAAACCCAACACCATTACTGCAAAAATACACAACGTACGACCAGAGGCTGAAAAAATCACAAACAGCTCCACACTCCATTCTCTTCCATTTAATTCCTCCCGTATCACCACACTTCTCCATCTTTTATTTATTTTTACCATTTCACCTCATTCACGTACGTACTCAAACAGAAGCAGTAAATTACAAAGAGAGAAAAGAGGCAGGCGAGTGCAGACCCGTTATTCGCAGGCAGTTCCTGAATAATGAATATTTCAGTCTCTACTCTGTTTTTATTTCTGTCAATGTCTGAGTAATCTCATAATTGTGCTTAGGATGGGTGTTTAACCCAAAATAACTCAGCGTATTTATAATACCGAGTTTGCTTATAAATATTTGTTTTGTCTCTCTCTATTATTAAATGTTTAAGAACTGATCATTTTTACTCATTTACGGTTTCTCTAATTTCAATGATTTTGTAAAATTAGAGAATAGACCACAAAGAGAGGCAAACGTTAGATATTATCTCCTTGATTAGCAGATAAAATCCATCGCTGTTATAAAAAGAATTCTCACTTAAAGCTAATTAATGATTTTAGACTTTTTCTGATTGTAAAAAGTCTACTGAATTAATTAAGAGCTGACCTTATCTATGATTTAGAAAGGCCACAAGATAAATTCTTAACAGACAAATAAGAGCAAACTAGGATTATAATTATTATCTGAGTTATATTAGGGCGATTACACCTTCCTTAGCACATTTTCCATCCACTTAATTCACAACTGTTTTTACTGTTTTTATTACTTCTTTAATAATCCAACAACAAATCAAGCTTGCCTCCGGCTAAACCCCCTTTTTACAGTTTTTAATAACTACCTAAACTAGGATAATTGAACAATCTCCTTGTGGATACGACACTTGTTTTACTACTACGAATAGGTACACTTGCCTATTAGTTTGTTATAATTCTATATTAATTATAGTGTAGTTTTATCATCAACAATCACCAAATAAGATAAATGCACGAATCAGAGTTAATATGCTTACTTGTGTATATGTAGTGTTGTATTGTGGTGAATATTATCTTAACCATAGTTTGTATAATTCATGAAATGTATGGATGATAATGAATGTGTGTATGTATGTGTTGATGTATTGTGACCGATATTTATTTGTTATTGGACTTTTAACTTATTCCTAACAAGCTAACCAATCTAACTTAATAAATTGGTAATTAAATTGGAATGAGTAGAAGTCCGATATAGTTTCGGCCACGCGTGAGGATGAGGAGACACAAGAGGTTGGATCCGATTCCTGACTCTTAAACTGGTCCGCGGCCCAAACCCCTTAAATGGGTAGCATCCCGGATTGGTGAGTCAAGTAAATCCCGGTGGTGGGACGGTGTAGTCCCCGGGCCGGAGGTCATACCGACTTAACTTGAGTATAAGCAAGTAAGTAAGAATGAGTAAGTAAGTAAAGAAAAATAAGTAAGTGTAAGTAAGTAAAGTGAAATGAGTAAAAGAGTAAATAGCATTCCGATTAACCCGGATGCTCAATTTGGCTAACCCTTGAGAAGGTAAGTATGGTGTATGATATTGTATTGTTGCCTTGGATTGTATAATGTATTGTATGAGCACGTATGTTGTATGCAAAGCATGTATGTATGTAATAAATGAACAGCATGTTTAGTGGACGTCAAATAGTCGGCGTGCCCTTGTTAGCACGCGGTATATGCGGAGTTTATGCGCAGCTTTTGCTGAGCCCCTTGGGGCACCGTTTTTACCACAATGCAGGTACTCGTGAAGGATGAAGACTAGGAGAGTTGAAGTTTAATTTCTTTCGTCTTCTTTTTGGTTGTTAACATTGCGCTATGAATGGTGTACTAAGTAGTACATGGCGGTAGGTTTTGATAGCCGGTGTACCATGGGGTACACCTTTTTGAATATTGGGAAAGGCCTATGATTGGTATAGATGAGTAGAAGGTAGAAAACTCATTCTTTTTGAAAGTTGAAATTGGGATGTAATTGAATACTCTTAGATACTCGGTGATCCATTAATGTAAGCGAAAGACATTTGTATTCAGTAAGTAATGTTTTCAGTAGCTTGGTATATTATGTTCATCAGACCGTCACTGTAAGTATTAGTAGCCTAGCTAGCCGTATGGGCGGTTAGCGGCATTGTTCACCCTCCGTAGTAAGTAGTAATTCCGCTGCGTGTAGCTTTGATTAATGAGATGACTGGACGGTAAGCATAGGATTAGCGGTTGGGGTGTTACAAAAAGTGGTATCAGAGCGAAGTGTTGCTCTGATGGCCATAGTTACCGAGCATAGGGGATTACCGAGTTAGGATTTCAACTGTCTTGAGACGAATACTTAGAAACCTAACTAGGAACTACCGTTGTTAACAACGGATACCCTTGACGTTCTAAGAACGATACCTTTGCTTTAATTCCATGACCTTTAAGTCATATCTTGCGGAGCCTAATGTAACTGTTGATTATTCAGATGTCAGGAAGAGGCCGAGGCCGAAGTAGAGGCGAAGCCTCTGATGGAACCGGCGCGCAGACGATAGCTGAGATCGTCGCCGCCACGGTAGCACAGATGCTGCCCCAAGTAATCCAGGCTGTACAACAAACTCAGCAGAACCAGACTCAAGCGGGGCCAGTCCCTCCCCCTCCACCCAGAGAAGTGAACTGGGTAAAAGCTATCGCAGATCTCCGTCCTCCCTGCTTTAGAGGCGAGAGCGATCCTGCTAAGTTGGAGGCCTACATCTCCGAGATGGAGACGGCGTTTGAGACCCTCGAGGCTCCTGCTGGAGTTCGAGTGAGAGTAGCTGCTTACTACCTCAAGGATGCAGCCATGGATTGGTGGAAACTAGTCAAACACGAGTATGTTGATGACCCCACCTTCGATTGGGAGTCCTTTGCCTCTATCCTCCGATCCAAATACTACCCAGAGCATGTCAAAATAAAGAAGAGACTCGAACTTGACGCTCTGAAGATGACAGAGAAGATGTCTGTCGATGAGTACTACAGGACTTTCACTTCTATCCTCCGTCTTCTACCCGACCTTGGGTACACCGGCCAGGTGTTGGTCGATCGCTTCTATGGCGGTCTGAGCCATCGCCTTAGGTACGGTATGGGCTATACACGATTTACCTCCCTTCAGGAGTGTTATCACGCGGCTTCTCGCGTTGAGATCACTTGCCAGCTAAGGGATGAAGAGACCGCGCTGAAGCGCAAGGCTAACAACAAGAACACCAGTTCTGAGGAGCAGAACCAGGGTAAGAACTGGAAAAAGAAGAAGGGAAGTTTCTTTCAGCAATCCCAGAAGAAATTCCCTAGTGAGAGCAGTGCCCATACTGAGAAGGGCAGCCCGGTTGAGCTTCTTCAGCTAGGCTCATCTGCACCGGTGGCTGCGAAGCCACTGAGATCACACCCACCTAAGGGTAAACTTCTATTTCTAATTGTATTCATATAAGTATCATATCTAGTATATCCACGCACACATGTGCTAACCCTTTTAACCTTAGGTTCTAGCTCCGGTACCGCTAAAACCTTCTCCGACGGCCGCACCTATGTGTGCAGGAAGTGCAACCAGGACCACCCTGGTAAAGATTGTTTTGGGAGAGACATCAAGTGCTACAACTGTCAGAAGTTGGGGCACACTGCTAATCGATGCCCAGAGAGTGGGAAGCCAAAGGGGAACTTTCAAAACTACAAGTAAAGAGAGGGCAAGGAGGTGGCATCTGGCGATGCACCGGCCCAGCAGGCACCACAGGGACCGGGATCTCGAGGTCCTCAGAGGGGTGCACCTCAGAGGCAGCCTGTCCTTCATGTCATAGACCGTGATGGGTCCGGTTCTAAGTCCGGCCCAGGTAAATATCTGAACCTTTAATCCTTGAAGTAGTATGAATAAGTAGTAGAGTAACTATCTGAATGAGTGCATGATTAAATGAAATGGAGTATGTAGTGAGCATGAAATGAAGTAGTTGAAACTAGTACTCACCGTAAATGAATTTGTAACCATAGGAAGCTTTAGTATCTGTTATCCGATACCGGTAACCCTGAATCAAGAAGAGATCGACATCACCAATCACTACTACACCAGAGAGCAGTGTCAGGTCATCCGACCAGGTATGATTTTATTAAAGGGATACCTGACACCTGAAGCACAGATTTCAATCATACGACGATGCAATGAACTAGGAGTGGGTCAAGGAGGATTTTATACACCCGAATTCCCCAGTGGAGCGAAGATGAAGCTGAAGATGATGTGCTTGGGAAAGGATTGGAATCCTTATACCAAGACATACCAAGAGACACGAACACAAGATGGAGCAACGCCACCGACAATACCTCCAGAATTTCAGACACTTGTCACACAAGCAGTAGAAATTGCACAACAATGTGAGCATGATCCGACCCCCGCACTTGAAGCGGACCTTTGTATTGTCAAATTTTATGAGAAAGAAGGAAGACTTGGGTTACACCAAGACAAGGACGAGACAACGGAATCTCTTGAACAAGGAGTGCCCGTAGTGTCTTGGTCCATTGGTGATGACGCCATATTTTTGTATAGCGAGCAGAAGCGTGTGGACCTCACACAGAAATTGGTATTGAGATCAGGAGATGTCCTCATCATGGGTGGAAACTCTAGGTTGCTGTATCACGGTATCAACAAGATCAAGCTGAATACGGCACCACCGGCAATAATCAATGCCACACACATGAAACCAGGACACCTGAACCTTACCTTTAGGAAGTATTAAATTCATAAAATCATGTAATGTATTAGTAACGTGTATTAGAGACATGGCATGTATGATGGTTGGTTTATCAATAAAGAGCAGTGTTGATTTAAATTCCACTTGTGTCCACCATCATTACTTAACCACTTGTGAATTCAATAGGTTGTGAACTCGGTACCGAAGGTATCCTGAGCATCCTCACCGAAGCACAAGCCGGTAAAAGCGGCACCATCTTGACGGGAACCTTCCAAGTGAATGGCATCGAAGCCAATGTGTTATTCGACTCCGGCGCCTCTCACACCTTCGTATCACCATCTTTTGTGAAGAGGTTGAAGCTAGATGCGGATGAGCTACCTAATTTCCTGGTTACTCTCCCATCGAAGGAGCGAGTACAGTGCACTAAGTATTACAAATCAGCCACAATCCAAATCAAAAATGAAGTGTTTCCCATCTCCTTCATCGAGTTCAATGGGTTGGGATTCGACTTGATCATCGGAATGAATTGGTTGGAGCGGCACAAGGGTAGAATCCTCTGCGCCGAGCACCGTTTGCTGCTCAAGAGTCCTTCTGGGGTTACAGTATCTTACCGCCAGAGACCTAGAGAGCCTTCGACCACAGTCATATCCGCCATGGCCATGTACCGGGAACTCAGGAAGGGTAAAGAAGTATATTTGTGTTATGTACAAGACCTGGAGCGAGATCCAGAGTTCAGTGATGATGTTCCAGTTGTATCTGAGTATCCTGATGTGTTTCCTAAGGAGTTACCCGGCATGCCACCTCAGAGAGCGGTAGAGTTTGAGATTGATCTTTTGTCAGGTACCGGTCCCATTGCTAGGGCACCGTACCGCATGGTACCTGCTGAAATGACAGAGCTGAAAGAGCAGTTGCGTGAGTTACTTGACAAAGGGTTTATACGCCCGAGCGTATCACCCTGGGGAGCACCGGTCCTCTTTGTGAAGAAGAAGGACGGTAGCCTACGACTTTGTATTGATTACCGAGAGCTGAATGCAGCCACAGTCAAGAATAAATACCCATTGCCACGCATCGACGACTTATTTGATCAGCTGAAAGGAGCCTCAGTCTTCTCCAAGATCGACCTTCGTTCTGGGTATCATCAGATTGCTATCAGAGAGCAGGATATAGAGAAAACGGCATTCCGTACCAGATATGGCCACTACGAATTCACAGTCATGCCATTCGGTTTGTCAAATGCACCAGCTAAATTCATGGACCTCATGAATCGCCTATTCAGTGAGCAGTTGGATACTTCAGTTGTGGTATTTATTGATGACATCCTTGTGTACTCCAAATCAGCAGAAGAGCATGAATTTCATTTGAGGAAAGTACTTGAGACACTGCGCGAGAACCAGCTGTATGCGAAGTTCTCCAAGTGCGAGTTCTGGCTAGATCAGGTATCATTCCTTGGTCATGTCATCTCGAGCGCAGGTATTTCAGTTGACCCTTCTAAGATTGAAGTGTACGATCATGGCCTAGGCCCAAGACCGTTACCGACATTAGGAGCTTTCTTGGCCTAGCCGGTTACTACCGGAGATTTGTAAAGGACTTCTCAAAAGTTGCTAAGCCCATGACTACACTGATGAAGAAAGATGCACCGTTTGTGTGGACAGACGACTGCGAGTTATCATTTACGAAGCTAAAGGACTCATTGACCTCAGCGCCCATCCTTACTCTTCCAGAGGGCACAGAGGGATTTGAGGTATATTGTGATGCATCAGGCAAGGGAATGGGATGCGTGCTCATGCAGCATGGCAAGGTAGTTGCTTATGCCTCCCGCCAGCTGAAAAAGCATGAGGAGAATTACCCGACTCACGACTTAGAGTTAGGAGCCATTGTCTTCGCCTTGAAGATATGGCGACGCTATCTCTATGGGGTAAGCATCACCATCTACTCCGATCATAAGAGCTTACAGTATGTATTCACTCAGAAGGAACTCAACTTGAGACAGAGAAGATGGATGGAATTTCTTTCAGACTATGACATCGACTTACAGTATAAGGAAGGGAAGGCAAATGTTGTAGCCTACGCCCTGAGTCGTCGAGCACACTCGCTCCATTCGCTACTCGCTTCTTCTAGCTTGGTTGACGAGGTGCGAGACGCTCAGTTGAGCGAGCCTTACATGACCGAAATCAGACAGAAGATCACAGATGGTACATTTGAGAAGAAGAAATATGATTTTCAGTTACATGAAGATGGTCTGATTCTGTTGAATGGCAGGTTATGCGTTCCCCGAAGCAATGCTAAGCTAAAGGATCGCATCCTGCGAGAGTCACACAGTTCCACGTTATCAGTCCATCCAGGAGCCTCCAAGATGTACAAAGACATGAAGAGGTACTTCTGGTGGTCTGGGATGAAGTCAGATGTGACAGAGTTTGTAGATGCTTGACATGCCAGAAAGTAAAGTTTGAACATCGTAGACCGGGCGGAATGGTACAATCGATGCCAGTTCCGGAGTGGAAGTTTCATGATATCTCCATGGATTTTGTTGTAGGACTCCCACCTGCCAGGGGAGGACTCAACATGATCTGGGTTGTAGTCGATCGCCTTACCAAGGTTGCCAGATTCATACCGATGAAGGACACCTGGAAGGTAGTGA
Organism: Limonium bicolor; assembly: GCA_023374045.1. Classification (NCBI taxonomy): domain Eukaryota; kingdom Viridiplantae; phylum Streptophyta; class Magnoliopsida; order Caryophyllales; family Plumbaginaceae; genus Limonium; species Limonium bicolor. The sequence continues at coordinate 315,238,128 of CM041777.1, read as the reverse complement.
AGCTAGCTGAGCTATTCGACAGGGAGATTATCAGACATCATGGAGTCCCTAAGACTATAGTATCTGATCGCGACACCAGATTTCTTTCGAGATACTGGAGAGCTACACGGGAAGCATTAGGTACAGAATTGAAGCTGAGTACCGCCTTCCATCCTCAGACCGACGGTCAGACAGAGAGGACCATCCAGACACTAGAGGACATGCTTAGGGCATGTGCCTTGGACTTTCAGGGGAGTTGGTTAGATAAGCTTCATCTTATCGAGTTTTCTTATAATAATAGCTATCATGCTTCGATTAAGATGTCGCCTTTCCAAGCTCGATACGGTAGACCTTGCCGTACACCTTTGTGTTGGGATGAGAGTGAAGCGGTCATCATAGGACCGGAGTATCTTGAGCAAGTGCAAGCTGAAGTTCAGCAGATTAGAGCGAATATGAAGGCAGCCCAAGATAGACAGAAATCCTATGCGGATGTGAGACGGCGCGACCTTGAGTTCGCTGTGGGCGACCAAGTGTTCTTGCGCGTTTCACCTATGAAGGGTGTCTTCCGTTTTGGCCAGAAGGGCAAGTTGAGCCCAAAGTTTGTAGGGCCATATGCTATCACCGAGAGAGTTGGAGCTGTAGCCTACAGGTTAGCATTACCTAAGGACTTGGGACGTGTCCATGATGTATTTCATGTGTCACAACTCAAGAAGTACATTGCTGATCCTTCTCATGTTCTAGAGCCCGAGCACTTATCCATTGAGCCGACCATGAGATATGTTGAGACCCCTGTGAGAATCTTGGATAGAAAGACCAGAGACACTCGCCATAAGTCTATACGAATGGTGAAGGTCCTATGGTCTAACCATGATGTCGAAGAAGCGACATGGGAGTTGGAAGATGCCATGAAGGCTAAGTACCCACAGTTATTCATAGACTAGTTAGTCTAGTATTTAGTATACGGGTACGGGGCGTACCCCTTTTAAGGGGGGTAGAGCCTTTTTGCTTTAGCATTGCTTCGGCATTTTGTATGGCACATGTAGTGCAAGAGAATTCGATATGTATGAGTAATGTGTGTGTATGGATGCGTATGTATGATGTGTGATGTTCGTGTAATGGTTGTGTATTGTGAATTGCTTTGTTGTATTGTTGTGGAATGGTATGAATGGAAAATGATGAATTGTGTATGATGCTTGAAGAGTGTATGTTTGCAATGTGAAAGAAGTAAACACCTCATAGGTGTAGAAAGACGCATTAGGACAATTGGTTTGCCTAATGAGTAGAATACTTAAACTATTAGCCTTGAGCAACTTTGAGGGCAAAGTTTCTTAAGGGGGGTAGATTGAAATACCCCGTAATTAAAAATAGTGATTAATTAGGCTAATAAATGTTTTAGAAGCTTAATTAAGTCTAAATAATTATAAGGGAATAAATCCCGAAGAAAACGAATCCTTAAAATGGATTAAAAACACAAACGAATCCTAAAACGCGCTTTTCGAGGAAACCGAGAAAACGCGATTTCAACCGGGTTAAATAGACCCGTAATAATTATAAGTAATTGAATAGTCATTAATAAGTATTAATGAAGGTCTAGAACTAATAAAATTAATTAAACGATAAAATTCCGGAAAACGGGTACCGAATAGTAAAACTGTCAAAAACGGGAAGTTGTGGGGTAGAAATATAAATAACACAAACTTATGTGTCCAATAATGTAAAAAGAAATTCAAAACCCACATGGGTCTGTATGCTGTCCGATTTGTTCCCCCTCTCTCACACTATCAATTCCTTTTTCATTTGCAAAAAGACAAAAGCAATAAAATAAAAAGTAACATACTTACCTCTCACACTCTCTCCAATATCTCTTATTTCCTCACAGCACTCACGTAACCCACTCCCTCACTCTCTCTGATTTCCTTCCTTCTCCAACCGAGCAGCAATGGAGGGATAACAAAACAACAAAGTCTCACTTCTCTCCTCTGTAACTTCCTCAAAACTTGTCCAAAAATTATAAAAAGTATATCATTGTCTTCCTCTCATCAAGAGCAACAATTCTCTCTTTTCAAAATCCAGAAAAGAGCATTTTCGTTTTCATGGGTATACCCCATTTGGAGCTTCGAGACTACCATTAGAAGGCCCTCCTTCTCCTTGTTCTTGTAAGGTAAAAACATTCTCAAAAACTTCATCTTTTTCTAGCCTCAAAGGCAAAACGAAATCTGAGATAAAACCCTTGGTTACTCCTTGTGTTCCAGCCGACTTTGGGCTCATTGGTGGAGTTGGAATCTTGTCCTTGAACCACTCCAAGCTTTATTTGCACTCTTGAGAGGTAAAGGAAATTCTAAACCCTAAACCTTATATTTAACCGTAAGTAATGTTAGGTTAGTTTTGGTATTGAAGTTGTGGGTTATGATATTAGACTTGTGAAACACTACAACCGGTGGAGAAAGAGAGGAAGGAGAAGAAAGGAGGAAGGGAAGAAAACAAAACAGAAGCAAAAACAAGGTAATTACCTCTGTTCAACCGTGAGCAAAATGCGTGTGTGTGTGTATGTATATGTATATTGTTTAACAAATGAAGAACCCACTGTAACCGTATAAACAGATGAGCATAATGGTAGTGTGAACATTAGTTGTATAGATAAGTTGAAATCTGTCAAAACGAAATATGTAAACTGCTGCTGTATAAATGTGAACTGATGCACATATATATATAAAACCGTCTGCATATATGTATAGTTGAACAGGTGGTGATCTTTGATGAGTGAACAAACTAGTGTGGTGAAACCTTAAGTTTTTAGGGGATACCATGTCAAAATTTAGAGAGAAAACTATGTCACTTAGAAGCTGGTAGCAATTGTAGAAGAGAATGAGAATGAATAAGCAGCAGCAGCTCGAACTCTGTAACAGAAAGGAAGAAAAGAAGTGAAATAGTGGAAATGGTGAGATAACAGTAGGTTGAGGAAATTGATTTTTGGTGATGAATTTAGGTGAGTTAGATACTTGGATAAGTAGTTAAACACTAAATTAACATTAGAAACCATAGGGAAGTGATTAAAGGAAGAAGACAATGAAACAGAGCATGGAAATATTTCAGTCGTAACAGACCATTGTTGGTCCGGGACCTAGGTCTTACATTAAGGCCCGGACCAACCATTCAAAATAACCGTGAGTTACCAATTTACTCTGGTCCGGGACTTGGCCCTGGTACAAGGTCCCGGACCACTTTACAAAAACAAATACGAATTCAGCCACTTGTGGTCCGGGACTTAGGAGCTGGACAAGGTCCCGGACCAATACCATAATTCACCCGAGAGAAATTTTAACGGGCTGTAAGGTAAGGCATTGTTTGGATATGGTTACATAAGTTACTTAAGACTTAAGTAATCATAAATAAGAGTTATTAGGAGTATAAACAAGCTAGAATAAGAATGTGAAGTAAGTAAATAATGAAAACGAAATTGTACAAGTAAGAACTAGTAAGTATGTAAAACGGATGAACTTGTATAACCCCGAATTAATAAGTATGAACCGGGAAAACTTAAGAAACGAAGTAAGGTTGGTTAATCTTAGCTGATTGATTGTGTAATGTTATGTATATCATAGGACTTGATTTGTGACACCGGAAGACGTTCGGAAACACGTACAACGGTGAACGGTATGAATTCCTCATGCCCCGTATGCTACCTTGGTTACTCTGATTTGTGTGTTGTGTGCTAATTGATCACCAAATAAGATAAATGCACGAATCGGAGTTAATATGCTTACTTGTGTATATGTAGTGTTGTATTGTGGTGAATATTATCTTAACCATAGTTTGTATAATTCATGAAATGTATGGATGATAATGAATGTGTGTATGTATGTGTTGATGTATTGTGACCGATATTTATTTGTTATTGGACTTTTAACTTATTCCTAACAAGCTAACCAATCTAACTTAATAAATTGGTAATTAAATTGGAATGAGTAGAAGTCCGATATAGTTTCGGCCACGCGTGAGGATGAGGAGACACAAGAGGTTGGATCCGATTCCTGACTCTTAAACTGGTCCGCGGCCCAAACCCCTTAAATGGGTAGCATCCCGGATTGGTGATCAAGTAAATCCCGGTGGTGGACGGTGTAGTCCCCGGGCCGGAGGTCATACGACTTAACTTGAGTATAAGCAAGTAAGTAAGAATGAGTAAGTAAGTAAAGGAAAAATAAGTAAGTGTAAGTAAGTAAAGTGAAATGAGTAAAAGAGTAAATAGCATTCCGATTAACCCGGATGCTCAATTTGGCTAACCCTTGAGAAGGTAAGTATGGTGTATGATATTATATTGTTGCCTTGGATTGTATAATGTATTGTATGAGCACGTATGTTGTATGCAAAGCATGTATGTATGTAATAAATGAACAGCATGTTTAGTGGACGTCAAATAGTCGGCGTGCCCTTGTTAGCACGCGGTATATGCGGAGTTTATGCGCAGCTTTTGCTGAGCCCCTTGGGGCACCGTTTTTACCACAATGCAGGTACTCGTGAAGGATGAAGACTAGGAGAGTTGAAGTTTAATTTCTTTCGTCTTCTTTTTGGTTGTTAACATTGCGCTATGAATGGTGTACTAAGTAGTACATGGCGGTAGGTTTTGATAGCCGGTGTACCATGGGGTACACCTTTTTGAATATTGGGAAAGGCCTATGATTGGTATAGATGAGTAGAAGGTAGAAAACTCATTCTTTTGGAAAGTTGAAATTGGGATGTAATTGAATACTCTTAGATACTCGGTGATCCATTAATGTAAGCGAAAGGCATTTGTATTCAGTAAGTAATGTTTTCAGTAGCTTGGTATATTATGTTCATCAGACCGTCACTGTAAGTATTAGTAGCCTAGCTAGCCGTATGGGCGGTTAGCGGCATTGTTCACCCTCCGTAGTAAGTAGTAATTCCGCTGCGTGTAGCTTTGATTAATGAGATGACTGGACGGTAAGCATAGGATTAGCGGTTGGGGTGTTACAATATTCTAATGCCAAAATATCATCTTAAACACACCTAGTTCCTTGTCCAACTTGTTACTCAATTTTCTTATAAAATTCACCAACACATATAGCATTTCTTACTAGGTTTCTAAATGGTGTTTCTCACCTATGATAACCACTATCCCAAAATGCTTTCTCTTCACCATAACATCATTTCCCAAGCATCTTTTCTTACCAACCTAACTCCTAGTTGATGTCTAAGTCCTTTTGTTTCCTAGAACACTTTAAGACATTGTTTCTCCTCTAGTAAAACACCTAGTCATTTCTAACACTTCTTAGTTCACCAAAGCTTATTTAAATACCTAGAACTTCTTGTACATTACCTAAATTTTGACATGGATTCTCCTAGAACATTACTAAGCCAAAACACATTATTTTCACCATTAAACATCCAAGAACATCTAGATCCACCAAGAACATTCTCACACACAAAACTTCACCCAAACTACACTACATCATAATATAGTGCATTATTTAAATTGCTTGGCACTTAGGCCCTTAAATAGCATAAGTCATAAACACTGAATTTCCCACATTATATTTGCCTTTGACCTGCAAATACACCCAACAACACATATGCCTTTTAATAAACTCTTGAGAGCATTTTACTAAGTCATTCACCATTGGCTCCTTAGGTAGTTTTAATAAGCAACATAAGCTCATTTCTCCTAAGACTTTAAACTACATTAGGTTAGCACATTTACCTCTTTTCCACACAAACTTCTTTCTTGTTTCCTTGACTAAAATCGGCAAGGATGTTTGGTTGCTTGTCAACTTCTAAATAATATACAAGCAATGTGATGAGTAACCAAGCTTCATGCTTAATCTCATTATAAACCCTAGGTTTTACATTGTTTTAAAAACATTAAGATAGTTGTTTTACCTTAGAACTTGAAGAGAGTTTGAATATGTATAAAGAGAGGATTCCACCTAGTCCTTGAAAGGTTGAGATGAAGCTAGAATAAGGCAATATAAAGACACCATTAATGGTGATTTTCGGACAACACAAAAACATGAGGGAAATGTCATTTTTCTTTGAGTTTCCTTACCTTGAAGCAAAGGAGAACAATAATATGTAAAAAGATGAGCTCAAGCTCCTCCCATGGAGATTCCTCTTGGCACTGAAATGGAGCTCTTGGGATTTTGAAAGGATAGGATTGAAGAGCTTGGCAAGACAAAGAGAATGGTGGTCTTGGTTTTTGATTTGGCAAAGTGAGCTAGGAGATATAAGAGATTGAAGATGAAGAATGGTGGTGGTGCTGTAGCATAACCGTGAGAGAGAGCAAGAAGGAAGGTAGAAGACGGTGGGAACAAGGGAAATGAAGAAGAATGAGTTTGGAGTTTGCTTTTTGAAGATATTTATATGTTAAAGTAAATAGTAACTTAAGTAGTCATTCTTTTCTTTACTTAATAAGCTAGTATAAGTGGTGACTCACCACCATGAAAACCGGCCCCCTTAATATGTTTAGGGGTATTTTGGTCTTAGTTGACCAATTAAATTACGTATTATGACATATGTTATAATCTAGCTTATTTTAGTTACTATTCACTAAAACAAGGCACATAGTTGTGAAAATTTTGATTTCCCATTGATTTAGACCTCCTAATGTGATACTAAGTAGTACACATATTAATTAAAGAGTAATGATGGACATTTAGCCATTCAAAACCCATTTACAAGATAATTTTTCAAAAATGTGCTTTAAGACTCCTTAAAGCACATTTTGTGTTTTAACTTGTTTTCAAGCTTGGTTTTCTTTGGTAATTGATTTAATATGTTCATTAATATATAAATAAGGTCTTGGTAAGCTCATTAGGTCTTAACCAAGACTATCCCAAGCTTAGAGCACATTTTAGCCCATATTGACTTTAAGGTATTTATTTGTGTTTTCTATGGTTTAAATTGTTTACTAATGTTTCTAAGACTCTTTTTAGTCTTAATATACCATAGTTTAATATTTAAACAACATACCTAGGTTTGGGGTATTCATTCTCTTGTCATGTTTTGGTACCTTAATTCAACCATTATAACCCCTAGTTTCTACTAAACATCCTAGGTCATATTTAACTCAAGAACACCTTAGTTTATCCATTTTCCACCTAAACAACCCTTATTGTTTACTAGAACATCCTTAGTCATGAAATCTCCCTTGAATACCTTAAACACGTAGTTTCTTCTCCAAATTTTGACATAGCTTCCTTAGTATATTACTACATTCAAACATTTAGTTTTTTTCATCTTTAAACCACCATGAACACTCAAATCCTTATCACACATTTTCTACACACCAAACTACACTACATCATAATATAGTGCATAACCTAAATTGCTTGGCACTTAGGCCCTTAAATGCATAAATCTTAAACACTGAATTTCCCACATAATAAATGCCAACCTGCAAATACACCCAACAAAGCTCCCATTGCAATTTAAATGTTCTTGTAATTCACCTTAGCATTGTTTATCTATCTCCTTTCTTATTTGCTCCTTAGTCACAAGTTCTCAAATATAATCATGTTCTTTCTCCTAGGTTTTGTAACCCTTACATAATGTAAACTCTAACCTAAACTTATCATGTATCTAAATCCCATCCCTTAAACAACAAAACACCTTAAGGTAAGCAATTTACCTTGTTTTTCTAAAGTTTCTCTTAACTTCCTCCTTAGGTTTTTCTTGGATGATTCTCGGCCACCAACTTAACTTCCCTTGCCAATGTTCTAACCAATATAAAATGACTCTAAATGAGTGCTAAGGAATACACCAACCTTAAGGAATCATTCCTAGGTCAGAGATGTGTTTTAAGGTATTAAGGTGAATGTTTACCTTTGAAGTCTTAAGATAGGCTTGGATATGAATCAAGGAGGAACTCCTCTAGTCCTAGGTGATTAAAAACAAGCTAGAACAAGGCATGAAAATAAGGATCCATGAGAGGTAATTTTTGGACATGTATAGAAAGTGATGGAAAGTTGATTTTTCTTCAAGTTTCTTTACCTTGAATGAATGGAGAATCAAATGGGCTCCTCAAGCTGATTTTTCCTCCTCTAATGGCGGTTTCCCTTGGCACCAAATTGGAGCTTTTGGAGATTTGAAAAGATAGAAAGCAAGAGCTTGATCTAACTAAAAATAATATGTGTTTAGTTTTGATTTTGGAGCTAAAATGAGTGCTAGGTGAGCAAAGCAAGGTGAGGAAACAATGGGGCTGCTTCTTACGTGAATGGAGAAGGGAGGGAGAAGGTGAAACTGGTGGGAAAAGAGATAATGAAGAAGAAGAGGAGAGAGAGAGAAGCTAAAAGCAAGATATTTGTCTTAAAAGGTAAATAGTACTATTTGAAATTTCCCTCTTATTTTCCTTAATATGCTGGCTCCTGTGGTGAGTCACCACTTCAAAAACCGGCCCCCTCTTGCTAATGAAGGTATTTTTGGTCTTTGTTGACCAATTAATTAGACTAAGTTGACTTAAGCTTAAATTGGGCACTATTTGGTTACTATTCACAATTAGTGCACATATTTGTGAAGTTTTGGTTTCCCGTTGATTTAGACTTCCTAATGTGATATTTAATTGTACACAAGTTGATTAAAGTATAATCATGGGCATTTAGCCACTCAAAACCTCCTTCCAAGATAATTTTTCAAAAATGTGCTTTAAGTGTCCTTAAAGCACAATTTGTGTTTTAACTTGTTTTTGGGCTTTGTTTTCTTTGGTAATTGATTTAACATGTCCATTAGCATGTTACCAAGGTCTAAAAATGATATTTGGGTGTTACCCAAAGTTACTCCAAGCTTAAAGCATGTCTTTGCTTAAATTGTTGTTGTGGTGTTTCCTTGTGTTTTCTTCGATTTAAATTGATTCTTAATGTTTCTAAGGCATAATTTAGCCTTCTTATATCTTAGTTTAACCTTTAAACACCGTATCTAGGTTCGGGGTATTTCAATGTTTAAGTACATTTTTCAGTCAAAATCATCCATATAACCTACTGCATTCTCGGCCCTAATTGTTTTGACAAGGTAATTTACTTTAAAGCTTAAAAATGTGTTTTATGCTCATTTACTTGTTTCAAGGCTTCAAAACTCCTTGGAATCCTCTTGTATTTTCCACACTACATTAGTAACAGGTTTTGGTCAGATTATACACTATACACAAGCTTAGACCTTAGTTCAAAACCTTAAGACTTGATTAAGTAACTTACCCCTTCAAAGTAGATATTTCTCCACCATTCACCCCTTGTATTTTCGGCCAAGCACTCCCACCACTATCACTCCAGTTAGGCCATGTTTAATAGGAGGAAAGAGAAGTGAATTTAGAGCTTTAAAACTTCATAAATTAGATCCAGAGTTTCAGGTCTTAAAATGGGTTTTAGAGGTGGATTTTTACCTTATGGCTCTTGAGAGCTGATTTTTCCCTTACAAGCTCTTAGTAAACACTAGTAAAAGATTTGGGAAGTGAGTACATGTGTAGATCTAAGGAAAAACAAGATTTGAGCACTAAAACTCAACTTTAGGAGATTTACCTTTGGAGAATCCCTTGCTTTATTTTCGGCCATGGATGTGGGTGGAAGACACAAAGGTTCTAGTAGGATATAATTGAAGGGAAGTGTGCTAAAAATGGTGGAAAATTCGGCCATATAAAGATCTAGAGCAAGGATGGAAGTTAGAGCACATTTTTACCTTGTTTTTGTTGAACATGCCTAGCTCTTGGTACCCACGGTTTTGGGTGGTGTTTTTGAGCTTCCCAAACTTGTATTTTCGGACATGACAAGAGAGGAGTAAGTGGTTGAAGTTCCAAATTAGAAAATGGAAGGAAAAGAGAGTTTTAGGGGTTTTTCTTACCTTGTCTTGCAAGAACTTTAGCTAGACTTCCTCCACTGATTTTCCATGTTATTATTGGCCCATGCTCAGCTATTTTCGGTCAAGGATGGTTAGGAGAGGTTGCTGCATTTTTTTTTTTAGCAAGAGAATGGGGTTTTAAGGCATAAAAAGAGGAAAAGAAGCTTAAAACACCATTGTTGTTCTATGGAGCTCAAGGTAGAAGATGATGGTAATGGGGCTCAGTAGGAGATGGCTGGTATAACACTCTAAAGTTGTACATTATGACTTAGTTTATGTGTTAGGTTGTGACACATGTTATTGTCTTGTTCTAATGTGTATATAAGTGGTTATTACACTTTTAAATTGGTTTGACTATATAAAATAATTTATATACTCTTATCACATTGTTGGTGATATTAATACATGTATTAATGTGTTACACGTTGTATTAATTTTAGGAGTTGTTTTCTCCTTATTAATGTAGTCTCTTTTGTTCATGATCCTTATGTGTGGTTTGGTGTCCATCTTGGACTATACATATTTATTTGTATATATGTATTTATAGGTTTTAATATCCTTTAGTGAATATTGCTCATTAGTCATTATTCTTTGGTGACTAATCATTAATTAATCTCTCCTTATTTATTAATCCCTTGTTAATTAGGGTAATTAATGTTGGGGTATTTCAATACAACCCCGTAAACAGAAGTCAAAACGGAGCTCAAACGAGCAATCTTTGACAAAACAGATGGTATGTCCGAACATGTGTCCGAACATCAATGTTCGGACACAAGTCGAGACTCAAAACAGAAGAGGAAGAACAACACGGCCGAACATGTGTCCAAACATCAATGTTCGGACACAAGTCAAGAGTCAGAAACAGAGGTGTCCGGACATGTGTCCGGACATTGAAAATTCGGACAAATCCCGAGAAACAAATACGTGGTGGTGTGCGAACATGTGACGTTCGGACACAAGTGGAACCCAAATCAGAAGAAAACTTATGAAATGTCCGAACATGTGTCCGAACATCAATGTTCGGACACAGGTCGAACTAAAATCAGAAGAAATACAGAAGGGGTGTTCGAACTTGTGTCCGGACATACAAGTTCGGACACATGCCGAGACTTGTAAGCCAGACTCGTCCTCGCACCCCGTCCGAACTTACATGTTCGGACGGAAGTTCGGACACACATTAAATCGCAGAAAACAGAAGGTAACACAGGGTCTGTCCGAACATCAATGTTCGGACAGAAGTTCAGACAGCACATAAATCAGAATTTTCAGAACAACAAAGTGTACAGAAAGAAGCACAAATCAACACCAATTTGCAACACAGTTTCAGAATTTTGTAGAACACAACGATGGCGGTTTTAGGCAGTCAAAATAATGTAAAATAAGATGATGCGCAATCATTAAAACGCAAGCACATTGTCACAAACAGAACCTGAATCAGAACTCCCTATAGCCAAACACACTAATTGAATCCATCAGCCACCTACCTCGAATTACTGCAGAAGAGTTTCGGATCTGAAGCAGAAACAATAACCCAACACGCAGTCCAACACAGAGAAGTTCAGCCACTGATCTTAACACCACAACACAGAGAACAACCAAAAATCAGAAACGCGGAGAAACCCCCAATTCAGAAACTGTAGACATCAGAATTATCAATCCAAACCTGGAATCAACGATGAGGATACCACGGAGGGAAAATCCGAACACCGCAGCGCAAAAGATAACTGATTCTGACAGAAGGTTGCAGAGAGGGATCCCAAAATCAGAAATGCATAAACTCTCCAAAATCAAAAACAGAGAATGACGAATTCCACAAATTCAAACCTGGATGACGGAGGGAAGCGGTGAACACAGTAGAGAAAGATTGACGGCCAGGAATTACACAGCGACTCACTAAGAGCAGTAACAACTTACACACACCGAGAGGGGATAAAGCTTTGAGAGAGAGAAGGGAGAACGTACGCTCAACGGAACCGATGGTTGTGGGAATGATCGTGAATTGAAAGTGGGGAATTAAATTACTGATTTAAATCACTTACCAGTAATTAGAAGGAGAAAGGAAAATGACCAACTCGTCCTTCTCTTTAATACAAAGGACTTCCGTGTCCTGATTTCAAAGCAAATTCAGCTTAAGTCACCACTTAACGAGATAAAATTCTGCAACATAACTTGGGTTATAACACTGTGTGTTTTCTGTGTTTATGGCAGCAAAATCCTAAGTTTGAGATATAAGCTAATGTTAGGTTTTGGAATTGGCAGTTGGTTTTCATTTTCGATAGTGTTCATCGTTGGTTGCTAATAAGAAAAGGTTGTCTGACTGAATTTTGCTTCACCATCCTTGACTAACTAGTTAGTTCATCTCAATGTGAACTAGCTATGGATTAGTAAACTTCTATGTCGTGAGTGTGGGCATTATCTTACTGTGAATGTTGTGTTGATAAAGTGAGGAAATACAAATTGGAAGAAAGCCAAAGACAAAGGTGACAGTAAAACACAAATGATGTTGGGGAATTGAAGTTGACGAAGCATCATGACTAGGTGTCATACTATATAACACCCCATCTCCAAATACAATGATCGTCGCCCTAAGTCCATCTCGTACATTAACAACGTAACGGAAAAGATCTACTAAATTGGTGTTACCGCCATTAGTCACCCACGTGACTAACTAGACCTATTCTCTTTTCAAGTCACGGTCTGACTAACAGGATAATTACTCGAGCATCTAAAACATTACAAACCATAAATCACAACTTATACCGAGTATCTCATATCCTAATACATCATACTAACATCTCATCAATTAGTAAACGAGTGTACATGCACAACTCGTGTAACAAATGTAAAAGCAACCCGAAGTACTCTACCCGCTCCCACTCTTAGGTTGAGTCCTCGTTTGGTACCTACCTGCAAATTTTAAATCACGGGCCCAAGGGGCTCAGCACATGGCTGGTACAGAAAACGTGTAGCCCCCAAGCTAGCAGGGTTACACACGACTACTTTGTCGTATACATGCAATTGTTTATTCATACAAATAATAATAAGAAGTACGATAACAAACAACACATTTATGTGAAACATTCACAGCTCAAACAAATCGAACGTTGTAATGGACGCCCATTAATGAGTAAGTTAGATTGCTAACTCCTGAGGCCTGAGAATTGTTTAGTTCTCGTGTTTGACCATACCTTATAAGTGTCAACCGTTCTCTTAATAGAACTGGTTGTTCTCTAACTGAAATGTTTATTTTTGTCGGGTCAAGGTAACCCTAGCCAATGAGTTATTAGCTCCATTGGGTTAATAAACATTAATTCTTAAGTTATGAGGGGTGTAGGCTCATGACCCTCCTGCGCCTCCTGAATTTGCCTCCCATCTCAAACTGTTCACTCGAGTTGGTCGGGTCAGTTTGTCGACCCTAGGCGGAAGACAGATCTGATATTGATGCCGACCTCCTAACCTGAACATGCATAACCAGAGTCAGTCCCGAATTCCTCTTCTCCCAAGTTCCAGTTAGCTGAAGTCTCGATGACAATTTGTTAGTTAACCTCTCTCGGTATTAACCAACTAATAACAGGGAGTATTTATAACCCTATACAATTGTTTACTAAACACAGTTAACGAACAAGCTCTGAATCAATTCGTGTTAGTGTGCAATGGACACACAATAACAATACAATAAATCGGTTTTATGCTTAATCCTTTAGGTCGTATCACAATAACACATAGCACACAAACCGAGGTAGAGCTCGTTAGCAAACAAGCTACAAGAATCCCATACCGTACACCGGAGACTGGCTAGCTCTTAATCCCTCGTTCGCCTAATCCGCCGAACGCCTCTGACTTATCTAGATCTGTAACCAAAACTAGTATTAGTATCCTGTGTCTTAGAACTAATTTGGTTCTCTTTTCAACTTAAACCTCTTCCTAGGTTAACCCGGGTATAATAGTATACCGTTAAACGGGTTCGTTCATTTAGGAGCGTTTTCAAGCTCAATTCTAATTCATTAACATACCAACGTTGTTAGCGGTTATTTAGTTGCACAGTTAGCAACTTTAGACTTATACAGACCTTGTATTAGGTTTTCGTATTTTTCACTATTCATCCGTATTTCACTATTCATTTATACGGTCTCGTATTCTACTATTTATTTATACGGCATCGTATTTCACTATTCATCATATTTCACTATTCACACATACGTATTTTACTATTCACATATACGTCTCGTATTTGACTATTCATATATACGTAGTTACTATTCACGTATACGAATTTACTATTTGTATATACGTATTTACTATTCATGTATACGTATTTCTATTCATGTATACTACTATTCATGTATACGTATACTCATGTATAGGGTATTTTCCATGTATACCAAAATTTACGTACATGCCCGTATGATACTCCGTATCATACGTATTTATTTCTTTTTCCAATATAACTTGTATTTTCATTAAAAATACTTTAAGTATTGATTTCTCCTTTACTTATTAAATTACGGGTATACCCCTCGTACCTTAATTTGTATACGGGTCTCGTTTAACCCCGTCTTAACTCTGTTTCTTTTACAACTTGTTTCTAAATTCTTTATTTAATTTACTTAACCTTCTAAACACATAAAAATGTGTTATTTACATCACTTACCCATAGTTTTCTCTTAATCTCTATTTAACTCATAACAAGTTCTAAACTTTTATTTTTATTTCTAATTTCTTCCAAAGTCTTACTTAATTAATTTTTTATACTTTTGGTCAATTACCAAAATATACCCAAGTTTGACCAGTCTTTTATGGTCAAACCCCCTAACTTTCCATAATTTACAATATTACCCCTAAAGTTAATTTAACTTAACTTTTTATTCCTTTATCCTTTTAATATCTAATCTTTTGCTACCAATTTTATTCTATCTCCTCTAAACATTTTATAAACTGTCATTGACCAAGTTTGACCACGTTTGACCGGGAAATTACCATTATACCCTTGTGGTCTTTTCTTTTGTCCTTACTCATTTATTAACCAATTTAACTCTAATTAATTTCTAATTTTCGTAACTAATTTACCTACAGATTTTTGAACATCAAAAATCATTTAAACATCTCTAAACCACCAGATTTAATTATCTAATGTTATAGTATATAAATACCATCTTTTTTATCCTTAAATATACCAAAAACCTTATAAATTCCTTATAACACTTATAAACTCTTTATAAATTGTAAACTTAATTCTACAATTATTTTCTCATCACTTAAACTCTCAAAAATACATATAACTAATATTTCGGCCATGATATTATGTAACCAAAACTTCTCAAATTTTACATATTACTCTTAATTATACTAATTCCTTTAATTTAACTAAGTTAGATAATTTTTCTAACTCATATATAACCTCCTAATTTTCGGCCACCATATAAATTATAGTATATGAATTTTTCTTGTATATTATGATAGCTTAAATTGAAGCTTATATCATAAGGAGTATAAATCTATTCTTAGATTTAATAAACATTAACTTTTAATAAGCTAAAACTGAATATTAATCACCACAATTTCGGCAATAAATAATAAGATGAACAATATGTTAGATCATATATAGATCAACAATTAGAACCTTGAAATAGGTAGTTGTAGGATTTACCTTGTATATTAACCATTAGCTTAATATTTAAGCTTGATTTCCTTAGAAATTTTGACAGCAATTTGCTAGAGAAATTGGCTCCAAAATTATACAATAAGATGAAGAATAAGATGGGTTAGTATCCCATGCCAATCGACCGTAACAAAAACCAAAGAACAAGAAGTTTTCAAGAAGGCAATGTTTTACCTCGAGAATCAAAGGCACTTCTTGTGGTTTTTCTGAGAATCTGGGGGCTTATGAGCTATGGTTGTAAAGCTCTTGAACAGAGGATTCCAACGAGCTATAAAACTTGTGATTTGGAGTTAGGAAGAGAAAGTTATGATTTCTACAAGGCAAGGTGTTCTTTAAGGCTCAAAACTAAGAACATTGTGTTGTTTTGTGTTGTTTCTTCAATGAGAGGATGAGCTACGACCTTGGGAGCTCTCATTTGACAGGTAAGAGTCTGATTAATGATTCACCAAGGGGACAAGATGATTTGGCACTTCAAAGAAGTCTTGGTTGTTGAAATAGTAAAATTAAAGCACTTTTGTCCTAATGACTCACCTCTTCAAGTCGGCAGCCCTATGGCTTGTTTGATCTGATTTTTTTTTGTTTTCTTCTATATTATGTAACATTTGATGAATTAATTTCGTTCATAATGACTTATACCATGTGTTTGGTATGTTACATAGCCAAAAATGCCTTAAAACACTTTTTGTGCTTCCGGGTTCACATTGATTATGCAATTTGTTTTGGCTAGTTTAAATGTGTTCTTAGTACATTTAAACCTTTAGAAACTTTGTTCATGAAATAGCATGTTGCTAATTCCAATTTAAACCAAGTCGTTTAGTGGTTTCTCCTTGACTTTCGTCAGTTTAGTACCGGTTTTTGTGTGGACTTGTATACTTAACTTGTGTGTATACGCTATGGCTCCTGTGACCATTTTATTGTTTTCCCCTTATTCCTTATTGGTATTTAGTCTCATTAGCCTTTTCTTTCCATGTATACATGCTTAAAGCACATTTTCCTTTAAAGCACATTTTTGTGCTCTAAGGTGCGTTTTCGGTTTAAACGCTAATTATGCTTAATGTGTATAACTAATCTTAGAGGTATTTCATATTTAATCTCTTGGGTATTTGTAGCTCCCTAATTTATTTGTGTTCTTTAAAACACGTTTTGCTCTAATTGTTCCTAAAGCATGTTTTGGTGTAAATTGTTGTTTAACTCTTCTTCTAATGTTTCTAAGGCATGTTCTAGCCTTAGTATATCCTAATTAGATAGTTCATTAATATATTAAGGTTTGGGGTATTTCAATATACCCCCCTTAAAAGAACTTTGTCCCCAAAGTTCCTATGTATCTATATCTCTTAGAACACACAGGTAACTTCACACTAAAAGATCATATAGATCACTCAATATCTGTATAGGCATTCTGACTCATAAGGTCTACCATATGTATATATATATACCACACTTGTCACACAACATGTCTTTTGCATGTTTTAGTAATCAAAATACTCTTTGTATATTCTTTGTTGTATACTCCTCAAGTAACCGGTCCGGAGACAATGGTTTTCATGTCCTCGAGTTCATGAGCGAGTAATTCAGAAAATACATGTCAATTCCAATTCCACTTTATGCTACTGCATCTACTCTTAACGCGGTTAATTGTGACCACTTGTAGGGAGTTTCAGGAATCATCCGACCCTGATGTGATCAGCATCAGTGTTGAACTATCCTTTCACCCCAATTTGTGTTCGGTTTTCCTTGATCTGGCCAAGACCAAGTTCTACCTCCCACGTCAACTTCAAACAATCAAATAATTATTCATGAAGCATTTTATATCTTTTAGTCCTTCTAGTCATTATCATAAATCAATACATCTCCAAATTATGGAACTCAGTCCATCAGTCATTCTTAATTCACCTCTCAGCAATTCTTTAGAGAATTAATTCCTACTAGGTTCTACATCGGTCTCAAACCGATTCATACCTCATAACATTACCATATTTGGTCTCATATCAATACATATCATAGGGATTTTAATTCTCCTTGAGTTTCTACTCCTTTTTTCCTGAATTCTCACACAGAAGTTAACGAGATAAGCCTCTAATACATCTGGTATTCACATCTAATTGTGCATAATAACCACAACCACATAAGAACGAATACATGGGTTTATATGACATACGTATCAAACATCACAACTAATTGTATTGTGCTACGCACACTGTAGGTTACGTACTCAATACGTGAAATATAGGCTAAGCGATTGTACGCTCTACCCCCCTTAAAATGGATTACGCCCACGTAATCAACATTATATCATCCTTGAACATAAGTTCAAGATGTTTAGGTGTCATGGAGCATGCTAGCTTTCATATAGTCTATCTCACATTATGATTGGGTCAGAGGGTCTTCACCATGGTAATGGCTTAGTCTCTGTATCAAGGATTCCTATTGGTGTTTATACCAATCTTACAACTGGTTCAAGTGTAGTCTCTAAGGCTCCAAAGTATTTGATAGATAAGTCGTATATTTTATTCGACTGGAAGATGTGTAATCCCTTTTGTTAGGCATATCAAACCTTTTAAGATACGGTCCACTAGCTTCTGCTGCGCGACTCTGATAATCTTGGGGCTCGGTTTGCCCTTCCTATCCTCTTCAATATGTTTTACAGCTCCTTTGTATCCTTGTAATTTAGGAATAAAGGTCTTTTAATGGACGTGTGGTATCTTTATTTATACACTGTCTCAATGAATTATAGCTTGTCTATCCAGTTCTCTGGAGATCTGATGTTCATGCTGTTATTACGCCTTTCAGCGTCTGAATTGTTTCCTACTAACTGATCCTCAGTCTGAGATTCCTGTGTAAACTGGACTTACTGTTCAGTGCTTATTGCTCTTCACAGTTTCCTTGAAAATCTTGAGACATATAAATTGTCGTACTTACTAATTAGTGCTTCTCGCACTTCATAATTCTTAATTGTTTCCTCCTGGAATGAGTTCTTTGACTCTTTTAATCTCATTGGTTTAACTGAGTTCTTCCTCCTCCATTGTTCACGGTAACTTGTTGTTCTGGTGTGAGTTTGCATCTCTGACTGTCGTACGGAGTCGACTACTTCTCGTGTTCCTTACACTACTCGTTTACATATATGGGATACCTTAATGATACATTACTACTTACCCGACTAACTTATAAATAAGTCCATCAGGCCCACAAGCTCCTTTGGAGTGCGGCCGTCCCACATCTCGTTTAAGTATACTCATAGTGTTCGTCACACGCTTAGTTACAACTAATTTGTGAAGTATTCTGTTGTCGATCTCCTCTTTCATCATTCCCTGACAACACACATGTCGTTCTTCTTCAACTTAATCAAGGAATATCCATCAACTGGGTTCATAACTACATTATACCTTCTGTATTTAGTACAGACTTGATCCCTTAGTAATTTGAGGTCTCATTCCTTAGAGCCTCTTATCTTATTTCTCAAGTCGATCCACTAGGAATGCACTTCCAGCTCCGTACGGAATGGACAGTGTGCTTCCTGTGCAACCTTTCATCACATGGCCCAGGCTACTGGCGTTACTGCTCAGTCTGTCTCCCATTTCATCACCTTACTTACATCAGGTTTTAATTCATAACTCTGATTGCTTTCGTGTCAATATCTGATGGATTATATATAGTGGTTGCTTAGCTGCGCACTATAACTTAATCTACCTGACAAGTATTATTCTCATGGCCTCTACTACCGAAGTAGCTTTAGTTGTCTTATATTGCCCATTGATGGCACAATTCTTCAATTGTTGACTTCAACGTCTTGTCTTATTTTCAATCCCTTTCATGGTGTAACCACACTGGGAGTTCTCTAATTTCGATGTTTGGCGGTTGTCGTATCGTGTTGTAAAATGGTTATCTCTTAATATGAAGGTGTTCTGCTTCAATCTCAGGTTCGTAAGTAGGCTAATTTTTCTCACATTCTTTCATCCTTTATGATGTTATTTACCATGTAATTTAACCGGTTACTGAAGAAGTCATCCGTTGAATCACAAGCTCTTTTGAGCGTTGGTCACTTGACGTGCCATACTGCGCACTCACAATGTTTATCTCTAACGATTGCTGATTCTTAAATCCTGGGTGTTGGATACGAGGTCTGTCTCTGCAGCCTTCCATATAATTTATGTGTAACTGGAATGTTCTTAAGGTAATTTCAAGGTCTACGGTTCCCATTCTCCAATAGAGAGTATTCAATCTCTAAGAAGTGAAAGCCCTATTTGAGGGGTTTATTCCCACTCATGGCCTCACAACTAGGAGATGTATCCCCACCCTAAAAGGAATGGTTCATTCTCCGCCCCTGTCAATAGCACTATCTCAACAATCTCATTGGTGCCCTTTTCTGGCAATTCTTCCTCAATTTAGTATAGGTTCTCATAACCACTCATATGTACGAGTTGTAGTTCATTCATGGCCTAGATCAGCCTTTTATGCTTTCCCGTGCCTCGAGCTCTGATGTATTTTAACATCCTTGGCTCGTGGGCCCTTAATGCTTGATTAGTCTCAAGTGATAGCCGATGTTCGGTTCACTGTTGCATTCTTAATCATCTGTAGGTTATCCATGTGATTCTCTTATTCTCTGAACTTTGCCAATGTTGGGTCACATCATTGGACGTAATATTGGGTTTCACAATAACTTGTTGTATCTCGCTTTCTGCTGTGGAAGTTCGCTTAGGTAATCCGATGTTTATCAGTGTCTGTGACAATACTTTTGCTCTCATAGACTTGCGTCTTTTAGCAATTAATGATTAGTTTACATTAGGCCTCTACCTTCAGGTGTCTAAGTCGGATATTTACCCTGGCTATCATGTGCTGCCATGTCAATACTTTGTTCAACTTTCGTTGACTATGCCACCCGTTAATGACTAATCATACTTGGGTGTTAATGAGTTAGGCAAGCAATATTAATCATCGTTTATGGGTCTTTTTCTGCTCAATTATACCAACTCTATGGTGTAGTCCTTTGAGGTTCTCTCTTTCGTGATTGCACATCTTTGATCCTAGGTAGGTCATTGCTTAAATTTGTTTTCTCTGATTCTGTTTCTGGAGTTATCAACATCTTCAATGAAGAGTGCTGTTAATGGTATTATTCTGGGAATTCATCCCGTTTTTATTGAAAGCTGTTATGTCATCCATCTTCATTGTATGTCGTAATACCTTCCTAGTATGTTATTACTTACAGCTGGTGTTGCTCACATTGTTGAGTAATCTCCTCGGTTCTTCCATTCAAGGTTAGGCTTGGTTTTGGGTTGATGTTCTTACCTGTAGTGTCGGTTGTCTATTGCTGATGCTCACGTCGTTTAGTTTCCTGACCAAGTTCAGCTCCCTACTGACTGGTGTATTGATTTAGTTGTCATGGTCAGGCCGTCAGGCCCTCCCGATATTTCGCTCTTTTGTATTAAGGATTTGTAATCCGGTGTTCATATGTATTATATCCATGGTTTTTACAATTTGGTATTCACGGCTTCCTGTAAAGCTTCATTGCGGCGGCACTTGCCAAGGAAAGTGCGCCTTGCAAGATGGGCTATCGGTACTGTGTACGTCGGCAATGGTACATTCTCCTAAACTCCATGTAGGTGGTAGTCCATGGGACTCCTCCTTTGCCCTTTTTGGCTTTGGTTAATTGATTATCTGGGCAGCTTCCTGACTGCTTTTGATTGTATAGTTACTTATCCGGGTATTCCTCTTTCTGAGGGAACCCTTTTTCTTTTGCTTTCGCCATGGTTCTCACTCTCATTTCCACACCTTCACCGAGGTTATCGAGTATTGACTCTGCTTAGGCACTACATCGTAGTCCTATCTTGGAGTATGACTTGCATATGCATTCGTAGTCGTCTGGGCTATTGCAGTTAGGTCTTTGCAACCCCTTTTTTTTGTAGGTTCGGAGTTACCCGCTTCATAATTGACTTTTAGGTAGTCCCTATGCTCTTGCGCGGTATTATCCCACTGTTATTGCTCCCTTGGACTGTTGTCCGGTGTTTCTGTCACTTCTCTTATCCTCTTATTGCACTCGTAGTGCTTTTCTTCTTACTGGTATGGCGGGGTTATATCGACTGCGTAGCATGTCGACCCAAGTTATCGGTTATTGTTATTCTCTCATTGGTGAGATTCCGTTGGTAGTGCCTATTTCAACGTTGAGCTCCAATTAAGACCTTCAAGTCTTGAAAGACTATTGCATAACGAGGTGTTTCTCGTATTGCATAATACTAAGTATCTGTCATATCAGGTTTTCCCGAGTAAGAGAAGGCTTGTCATCTCACTGGCGTTCATTTCTGGTATCATAGAACCAGGGGCGCGGAGGGCGGGCCAGGTATTATAGATATCCGATACACATCGGGAATCCTAACTAACGCACCTCTCGCACTAACACTCAACCCTTATCCCAAAGTCTAAAGTTCCTAACTCGGTAATTCCTAAGCTCGGTAATTTCCAATCATCAGAGTGTAACTACGCTCTGATACCACTATTTGTAACACCCCATCTTCAAATACAATGATCGTCGCCCCAAGTCCATCTCGTACATTAACAACGTAGTGGAAAAGTTCTACTAAATTGGTGTTACAGCCGTTAGTCACCCACGTGACTAACTAGGCCTATCTCTTTTCAAGTCACGGTCTGACTAACCGGATAATTACTCGAGCATCTAAAACATTACTGTTAGGATTTCGGGCCCATTTCCCCAGGATCGAGGTGAGATCAACATGGTTGCCGAAGAAGAAAAAACCACAAGATAATGTAATGATAAAATAATGACACAAGGATATACGTGGTTCGGTCCAAACATGACCTACGTCCACGGAGGAGATAGAACAACTTTCATTAAGAGGATGAGGATTACAAGTTTACATGAGGATTACCTAACCAACCCATCAACCCGTGTTTCCCGTGTTTCCCTTGGTGTTTTTACCCGAGTCTCTTTGAGTTCCCATAGAACCACCTTTGACTCCCTTGGATGTGATCCCCACAAGTTGGGGTGATCCAAAGCTGCGAGTTACTAGATCTATTTATAGTGCTAGATCTAAACCCTTCACTTATCCAACGTTAACCTTGTAACAACCGCTACATAATAGCTCACAAGTTACAACGGTTACAACTTAATTAACACCATCCATTAACACCTAGAAACAACTAACACCGGGTATCTAGAAAGCCAGAAGTCATAACTTCTTCTTTCAAAGATTTTAAGTTCCTCATAACTCTCCTCATAATGTTAGAAAACCAAATGCTTTAGACACCATTAATTTTTACCGCATAAATGCTCCCACTAATGAATCTTCAACTTCCGTGAAACTCTTCGTGAATACGACATTAATTGGAAGACGAAACCAATTAACTTCACAAGAGCAACTCAACGGATTTAGCATTAATTCTAACAATTCTTCCTCTTAATGCTCAATCCGGCCAATCACATACCACTATTGATGCCAAACTTCCTCTTGAAGAATAATTCCAAAAACATCCCACACAAGGACTAAACCGGATAACTTCATCTGGACTGTTTGCATTCCAACTTTGGTAAATTGACCACTCCTCCTCGAGCCCTCAAAGATCCATCTGGTCCAAATCTCCATGGACCCACCACAAACACGGAGTAAGTAGTAACTCAGGAAACAACTACGTTACCAAAGACAGTAGTGATCTCTTCCGTCTTTATCCGGTTCTCGCAAAGTCTCCAAACATGACCTAACAGCAGCTTCACAATTGATCACCTCGCAAAGCTCCGTTTGTGGTTATATGCGCGCTACCACAACCCTAGGTCCCCCCACTTGCTAGATCATCTCCAGTGCTCCATGGAAGTCCACGATCCGTCACGTGACCCGAGGAAAATATTTTTCTCGTTTTCTACATCACTCCACCAACATTGAAGCTTCACTTGATTTTACCATTCTTTATTATCCTTACTCCCCACAAAAGGGTTTGTAAAATAAAGAACTAGATCTAACTTCAAATTGTGAATGATGCACCGGATTTTTCAAGATCCAAGATTTCCAACTTGATCTCCTTCCAACAACACATCATCATCTCCAAGTACATCCCCACACCAAAACACATGTAGTTGATGATTTTTTTACGAGCTCTTCCTCTCTACCGAACTTGTTTTCAATCCAAACATCTTCTTAATAACACATCACCTCTCCAACTCCTTCCTTCACTCTTCACTTTTATCAAAACCCACATCATCTTGAATCACCATTCTCTCTTCCCAATGACATCTCCACCAACACGGACATCCTAAAAAACCATGAGCTCTGATACCACTTGTTTGGATTATGGGCCCATTTCCCCAAGATCATGGTGAGATCGACATGGTTGCCGAAGAAGAAAAAACCACAAGATAATGTAATGATAAAATAATGACACAAGGATATACGTGGTTCGGTCCAAACATGACCTACATCCACGGAGGAGATAGAACAACTTTCATTAAGAGGATGAGGATTACAAGTTTACATGAGGATTACCCAACCAACCCATCAACCCGTGTTTCCCGTGTTTCCCTTGGTGTTTTTACCAGAGTCTCTTTGAGTTCCCATAGAACCACCCTTGACTCCCTTGGATGTGATCCCCACAAGTTGGGATGATCCAAAGCTGCGAGTTACTAGATCTATTTATAGTGCTAGATCTAAACCCTTCACTTATCCCAACGTTAACCTTGTAACAACCGCTACATAATGGCTCACAAGTTACAACGGTTACAACTTAATTAACACCATCCATTAACACCTAGAAACAACTAACACCGGGTATCTAGAAAGCCAGAAGTCATAACTTCTTCTTTCAAAGATTTTAACTTCCTCATAACTCTCCTCATAATGTTAGAAAACCAAATGCTTTAGACGCCATTAATTTTTACCGCATAAATGCTCCCACTAATGCATCTTCAACTTCCGTGAAACTCTTCGTGAATACGACATTAATTAGAAGACGAAACCAATTTACTTCACAAGAGCAACTCAACGGATTTAGCATTAATTCTAACAATTACAAACCATAAATCACAACTTATACCGAGTATCTCATATCCTAATACATCATACTACCATCTTATCAATTACTAAACGAGTGTACATGCACAACTCGTGTAACAAACGTTAAAGCAACCCGAAGTACTATACCCGCTCCCACTCTTAGGTTGAGTCCTCGTCTAGTACCTACCTGCAAAGTTTAAATCACAGGCCCCAAGGGGCTCAACACATGGCTGGTACAGAAAACGTGCAGCCCACAAGCTAGCAGGGTTACACACGACTACTTTGTCGTATACATGCAATTGTTTATTCATACAAATAATAATAAGAAGTACGATAACAAACAACACATTTATGTGAAACATTCACAACTTAAATAAATCGAATGTCGTAATGGACGCCCATTAATGAGTAAGTTAGATTGCTAACTCCTGAGGCCTGAGAATTGTTTAGTTCTCGTGTTTGACCATACCTTATAAGTGTCAACCGTTCTCTTAATAGAACTAGTCGTTCTCTAACTGAAATGTTTATTTTTGTCGGGTCAAGGTAACCCTAGCCAATGAGTTATTAGCTCCATTGGGTTAATAAACATTAATTCTTAAGTTATGAGGGGTGTAGGCTTGACCCTCCTGCGCCTCCTGAATTTGCCTCCCATCTCAAACTGTTCACTCGAGTTGGTCGGGTCAGTTTGTCGACCCTAGGCGGAAGACAGATCTGATACAGATGCCGACCTCCTAACCTGAACATGCATGACCGGAGTCAGTCCCGGATTCCTCT
This sequence comes from Limonium bicolor, assembly GCA_023374045.1. Classification (NCBI taxonomy): domain Eukaryota; kingdom Viridiplantae; phylum Streptophyta; class Magnoliopsida; order Caryophyllales; family Plumbaginaceae; genus Limonium; species Limonium bicolor. The sequence continues at coordinate 315,212,889 of CM041777.1, read as the reverse complement.
TCTCCCAAGTTCCAGTTAGCTGAAGTCTCATTGACAATTTGTTAGTTAAACCTTCTCGGTATTAACCAACTAATAATGGGGAGTATTTATAACCCTATACAATTTTTTACTAAACACAGTTAACGAACAAGCTCTGAATCAATTCGTGTTAGTGTGCAATGGACACACAATAACAATACAATAAATCGGTTTTATGCTTAATCCTGTTGGTTGTATCACAATAACACATAGCACACAAACCGAGGTAGACCTCGTTAGCAAACAAGCTACAAGAATCTCATACCGTACACCGGAGACTGGCTAGCTCTTAATCCCTCGTTAGCCTAATGCGTCGAATGCCTCTGACTTATCTAGATCTGTAACCAGAACTAGTATTAGTATCCTGTTGTCTTAGAACTAATTTGGTTCTCTTTTCAACTTAAACCTCTTCCTAGGTTAACTCGGGTATAATAGTATATCGTTAAATGGGTTCGTTCATTTAGGAGCGTTTTCAAGCTCAATTCTAATTCATTAACATACCAACGTTGTTAGCGGTTATTTATTTGCATAGTTAGCAACTTTAGACTTATACGGACCTTGTATTAGGTTTTCGTATTTTTCACTATTCATCCGTATTTCACTATTCATTTATACGGTCTCGTATTCTACTATTTATTTATATGACCCCGTATTTTACTATTCACCATATTTCACTATTCACGTATACGTATTTTACTATTCACATATACGTCTCGTATTTGACTATTCACGTATACATCTGGTATTTGACTATTCATATAACGTAGTTACTATTCGTATAGTATTACATTCTATATATGTATTTACTATTCGTATATACGTATTTACTATTCGTGTATACGTATTTACTATTCATGTATACGTATTTACTATTCATGTATATGTATTTACTATTCATCTATACGGGTATTTTCCATGTATACCAAAATTTACGTACATGCCCGTATGATACTCCGTATCATACGTATTTATTTCTTTTTCAATATAACTTGTATTTTCATTAAAAATACTTTAAGTATCGATTTCTCCTTTACTTATTAAATTACGGGTATACCCCTCGTATACCTTAATTTGTATACGGGTCTCGTTTAACCCCGTCTTAACTCTGTTTCTTTTACAACCTTGTTCCTAAATTCTTTATTTAATTTACTTAACCTTCTAAACACATAAAAATGTGTTATTTACATCACTTACCCATAGTTTTCTCTTAATCTCTATTTAACTCATAACAAGTTCTAAACTTTTATTTTTATTTCTATTTCTTCCAAAGTCTTACTTAATTAATTTCTTTTATACTTTTGGTCAATTACCAAAATATACCCAAGTTTGACCAGTCTTTTATGGTCAAACCCCCTAACTTTCCATAATTTACAATATTACCCCTAAAGTTAATTTAACTTAACTTTTTATTCCTTTATCCTTTTAATATCTAATCTTTTGCTACCAATTTTATTCTATCTCCTCTAAACATTTTATAAACTGTCATTGACCAAGTTTGACCACGTTTGACCGGGGAAATTACCATTATACCCTTGTGGTCTTTTCTTTTGTCCTTACTCATTTATTAACCAATTTAACTCTAATTAATTTCTAATTTTCGTAACTAATTTACCTACAGATTTTTGAACATCAAAAATCATCTTAAACATCTCTAAACCACCAGATTTAATTATCTAATGTTATAGTATATAAATACCATCTTTTATTATCCTTAAATATACCAAAAACCTTATAAATTCCTTATAACACTTATAAACTCTTTATAAATTGTAAACTTAATTCTACAATTATTTTCTCATCACTTAAACTCTCAAAAATACATATCAACTAATATATTTTCGGCCTTGATATTATGTAACCAAAACTTCTCAAATTTTACATATTACTCTTAATTATACTAATTCCTTTAATTTAACTAAGTTAGATAATTTTTCTAACTCATATATAACCTCCTAATTTTCGGCCACCATATAAATTATAGTATATGAATTTTTCTTGTATATTATGATAGCTTAAATTGAAGCTTATATCATAAGGAGTATAAATCTATTCTTAGATTTAATAACATTAACTTTTAATAAGCTAAAAACTGAATATTAATCACCACAATTTCGGCAATAAATAATAAGATGAACAATATGTTAGATCATATATAGATCAACAATTAGAACCTTGAAATAGGTAGTTGTAGGATTTACCTTGTATATTAACCATTGCTTAATATTTAAGCTTGATTTCCTAGAAATTTTGACAGCAATTTGCTAGAGAAATTGGCTCCAAAATTATACAATAAGATGAAGAATAAGATGGGTTAGTATCCCATGCCAATCGACCGTAACAAAAACCAAAGAACAAGAAGTTTTCAAGAAGGCAATGTTTTACCTCGAGAATCAAAGGCACTTCTTTGTGGTTTTTCTGAGAATCTGGGGGCTTATGAGCTATGGTTGTAAAGCTCTTGAACAGAGGATTCCAACGAGCTATCAACTTGTGATTTGGAGTTAGGAAGAGAAAGTTATGATTTCTACAAGGCAAGGTGTTCTTTAAGGCTCAAAACTAAGAACATTGTGTTGTTTTGTGTTGTTTCTTCAATGAGAGGATGAGCTACGACCTTGGGAGCTCTCATTTGACAGGTAAGAGTCTGATTAATGATTCACCAAGGGGACAAGATGATTTGGCACTTCAAAGAAGTCTTGGTTGTTGAAATAAAAATTAAAGCACTTTTGTCCTAATGACTCACCTCTTCAAGTCGGCAGCCCTATGGCTTGTTTGATCTGATTTTTTTTTGTTTTTTCTTATATTATGTAACATTTGATGAATTAATTTCGTTCATAATGACTTATACCATGTGTTTGGTATGTTACATAGCCAAAAATGCCTTAAAACACATTTTTGTGCTTCCGGGTTCACATTGATTATGCAATTTGTTTTGGCTAGTTTAAATGTGTCTTAGTACATTTAAACCTTTAGAAACTTTGTTCATGAAATAGCATGTTGCTAATTCCAATTTAAACCAAGTCGTTTAGTGGTTTCTCCTTGACTTTCGTCAGTTTAGTACCGGTTTTTGTGTGGACTTGTATACTTAATTTGTGTGTATACGCTATGGCTCCTATGACCATTTTATTGTTTTCCCTTATTCCTTATTGGTATTTAGGCTCATTAGCCTTTTCTTTCCATGTATACATGCTTAAAGCACATTTTCCTTTAAAGCACATTTTTGTGCCCTAAGGTGCGTTTTCGGTTTAAACGCTAATTCTGCTTAATGTGTATTACTAATTATTTGAAATCTCTTGGGAACTTATTGGTAGTTCCCTAATTTATTTGTGTTCTTTAAAACACTTTTGCTCTAATTGTTCCTAAAGCATGTTTTGGTGTAAATTGTTGTTTAACACTTCTTCTAATGTTTCTAAGGCACGTTCTAGCCTTAGTATATCCTAATTAGATAGTTCATTAATATATTAAGGTTTGGGGTATTTCAATCTACCCCCCTTAAAAGAACTTTGTCCCCAAAGTTCCTATGTATCTATATCTCTTAGAACACACAGGTAACTTCACACTAAAAGATCATATAGATCACTCAATATCTGTATAGGCATTCTGACTCATAAGGTCTCCATATGTATATATATATATTACCACACTTGTCACACAACATGTCTTTTGCATGTTTTAGTAATCAAAATACTCTTTGTATATTCTTTGTTGTATACTCCTCAAGTAACCGGTCCGGAGACAAGGTTTTCATGTCCTCGAGTTCATGAGCGAGTAATCAGAAAATACATGTCAACTCCAATTCCACTTTATGCTACTGCATCTACTCTTAACGGTTAATTGTGACCACTTGTAGGGAGTTTCAGGAATCATCCGACCCTGATGTGATCAGCATCAGTGTTGAACTATCCTTTCACCCCAATTTGTGTTCAGTTTTCCTTGATCTGGCCAAGATCAAGTTCTACCTCCCACGTCAACTTCAAACAATCAAATAATTATTCATGTAGCATTTTATATCTTTTAGTCCTTCTAGTCATATCATAAATCAATACATCTCCAAATTATGGAACTCAGTCCATCAGTCATTCTTAATTCACCTCTCAGCAAATTATTAGAAATTAATTCCTACTAGGTTCTACATCGGTCTCATACCGATTCATACCTCATAACATTACCATATTTGGTCTCATATCAATACATATCATAGGGATTTTAATTCCCTGAGTTTCTACTTTTTTCCTGAATTCTCACCGAAGTTAACGAGTAAGCCTCTAATACATCTGGTATTCATCTAATTGTGCTAATAACCACAACCACATAAGAATGAATACATGGTTTATATACATACGTATCAAACATCACAACTAATTGTATTGTGCTATGCACACTGTAGGTTACGTACTCAATACGTGAAATATAGGCTAAGCGATTGTACGCTCTACCCCCCTTAAAATGGATTACGCCCACGTAATCAACATTATATCATCCTTGAACATAGTTCAAGATGTTTAGGTGTCATGGAGCATCTAGCTTCATATAGTCTATCTCACATTATGATTGGGTCAGAGGGTCTTCACCATGGTAATGGCTTAGTCTCTGTATCAAGGATTCTATTGGTGTTTATACCAATCTTACAACTGGTTCAAGTGTAGTCTCTAAGGCTCCAAAGTATTTGTAGATAAGTCGTATATTTTATTCGACTGGAAGATGTGTAATCCCTTTTGTTAGGCATATCAAACCTTTTAAGATACGGTCCACTAGCTTCTGCGCGACTCTGATAATCTTGGGGCGGTTTGCCCTTCCTATCCTCTTCAATATGTTTTACAGCTCCTTTGTATCCTTGTAATTTAGGAATAAAGGTCTTTAATGGACGTGTGGTATCTTTATTATACACTGTCTCAATGATTATAGCTTGTCTATCCAGTTCTCTGGAGATCTGATGTTCATGCTGTTATTACGCCTTTCAGCGTCTGAATTGTTTCCTACTAACTGATCCTCAGTCTGAGATTCCTGTGTAACTGGACTTACTGTTCAGTGCTTATTGCTCTTCACAGTTTCCTTGAAAATCTTGAGACATATAAATTGTTCGTACTTACTAATTAGTGCTTCTCGCACTTCATAATTCTTAATTGTTTCCTCCTGGAATGAGTTCTTTGACTCTTTTAATCTCATTGGTTTAACTGAGTTCTTCCTCCTCCATTGTTCACGGTAACTTGTTGTTCTGGTGTGAGTTTGCATCTCTGACTGTCGTACGGAGTCGACTACTTCTCGTGTTCCTTACACTACTCGTTTACATATATGGGTACCTTATGATACATTACTACTTACCCGACTAACTTATAAATAAGTCCATCAGGCCCACAAGCTCCTTTGGAGTGCGGCCGTCCCACATCTCGTTTAAGTATACATAGTGTTCGTCACACGCTTAGTTACAACTAATTTGTGAAGTATTCTGTTGTCGATCTCCTCTTTCATCATTCCTGACAACACATGTCGTTCTTCTTGAACTTAATCAAGGAATATCCATCAACTGGGTTCATAACTACATTATACCTTCTGTATTTAGTACAGACTGATCCCTTAGTAATTTGAGGTCTCTTTCCTTAGAGCCTCTTATCTTATTTCTCAGTCGATCCACTAGGAATGCACTTCCAGCTCCGTACGGAATGGACAGTGTGCTTCCTGTGCAACCTTTCATCACATGGCCCAGGCTACTGGCGTTACTGCTCAGTCTGTCTCCCATTTCATCACCTTACTTACATCGGTTTTAATTCATAATCTGATTGCTTTCGTGTCAATATTGATGGATTATATATAGTGGTTGCTTGCTGCGCACTATAACTTAATCTACCTGACAAGTATTATTCTCATGGCCTCACTACCGAAGTAGCTTTAGTTGTCTTATATTGCCCATTGATGGCACAATTCTTCAATTGTTGACTTCAACGTCTTGTCTTATTTTCAATCCCTTTCATGGTGTAACCACACTGGGAGTTCTCTAATTTCGATGTTTGGCGGTTGCCGTATCGTGTTGTAAAATGGTTATCTCTTAATATGAAGGTGTTCTGCTTCAATCTCAGGTTCGTAAGTAGGCTAATTTTCTCACATTCTTTCATCCTTTATGATGTTATTTACCATGTAATTTAACCGGTTACTGAAGAAGTCATCCGTTGAATCACAAGCTCTTTTGAGCGTTGGTCACTTGACGTGCCATACTGCGCACTCACAATGTTTATCTCTGACGATTGCTGATTCTTAAATCCTGGGTGTTGGATATGAGGTCTGTCTCTGCAGCCTTCCATATATTTATGTGTAACTGGAATGTTCTAAGGTAATTTCAAGGTCTACGGTTCCCATTCTCCAATAGAGAGTATTCAATCTCTAAGAAGTGAAAGCCCTTTTTGAGGGGTTTATTCCCACTCATGGCCTCACAACTAGGAGAGGTATCCCCACCCTAAAAGGAATGGTTCATTCTCCGCCCCTGTCAATAGCACTATCTCAACATCTCATTGGTGCCCTTTTCTGGCAATTCTTCCTCAATTTAGTATAGGTTCTCATAACCACTCGTATGTACGAGTTGTAGTTCATTCATGGCCTAGATCAGCCTTTTATGCTTTCCCGTGCCTCGAGCTCTGATGTATTTAACATCCTTGGCTCGTAGGCCCTTAATGCTTGATTAGTCTCAAGTGATAGCCGATGTTCGGTTCACTGTTGCATTCTTAATCATCTGTAGGTTATCCATGTGATTCTCTTTCTCTGAACTTGCCAATGTTGGGTCACATCATTGGATGTAATATTGGGTTTCACAATAACTTGTTGTATCTCGCTTCTGCTGTGGAAGTTCGCTTAGGTAATCCGATGTTTATCAGTGTCTGTGACAATACTTTGCTCTCATAGACTTGCGTCTTTTAGCAAATGAGTTTCATTAGGCCTCTACCTTCAGGTGTCTAAGTCGGATATTTACCCTGGCTATCATGTGCTGCCATGTCAATACTTTGTTCAACTTTCGTTGACTATGCCACCCGTTAATGACTAATCATACTTGGGTGTTAATGAGTTAGGCAAGCAATATTAATCATCGTTTATGGGTCTTTTTCTGCTCAACTATACCAACTCTATGGTGTAGTCCTTTGAGGTTCTCTCTTTCGTGATTGCATCTTTGATCCTAGGTAGGTCATTGCTTAAATTTGTTTTCTCTGATTCTGTTTCTGGGTTATCAACATCTTCAATGAAGAGTGCTGTTAATGGTATTATTCTGGGAATTCATCCCGTTTTTATTGAAAGCTGTTATGTCATCCATCTTCATTGTATGTCGTAATACCTTCCTAGTATGTTATTACTTACAGCTGGTGTTCTCACATTGTTGAGTAATCCTCGGTTCTTCCATTCAAGGTTAGGCTTGGTTTTGGGTTGATGTTCTTACCTGTAGTGTCGGTTGTCTATTGCTGATGCTCACGTCGTTTAGTTTCCTGACCAAGTCAGCTCCCTACTGACTGGTGTATTGATTTAGTTGTCATGGTCAGGCCGTCAGGCCCTCCCGATATTTCGCTCTTTGTATTAAGGATTTGTAATCCGGTGTTCATATGTATTATATCCATGGTTTTTACATTTGGTTCACGGCTTCCTGTAAAGCTTCATTGCGGCGGCACTTGCCAAGGCAAGTGCGCCATGCAAGATGGGCTATCGGTACTGTGTACGTCGGCAATGGTACATTCTCCTAAACTCCATGTAGGTGGTAGTCCATGGGACTCCTCTTTGCCCTTTTTGGCTTTGGTTAATTGATTATCTGGGCAGCTTCCTGACTGCTTTTGATTGTATAGTTACTTATCCGGGTATTCCTCTTTCTGAGGGAACCCTTTTTCTTTTGCTTTCGCCATGGTTCTCACTCTCATTTCCACACCTTCCGAGGTTATCGAGTATTGACTCTGCTTAGGCACTACATCGTAGTCCTATCTTGGAGTATGACTTGCATATGCATTCGTAGTCGTCTGGGCTATTGCAGTTAGGTCTTTGCAACCCCTTTTTTTTGTAGGTTCGGAGTTACCCGCTTCATAATTGACTTTTAGGTAGTCCCTATGCTCTTGCGCGGTATTATCCCACTGTTATTGCTCCCTTGGACTGTTGTCCGGTGTTTCTGTCACTTCTCTTGTCCTCTTATTGCACTCGTAGTGCTTTTCTTCTTACTGGTATGGCGGGGTTATATCGACTGCGTAGCATGTCGACCCAAGTTGCCGGTATTGTTATTCTCTCATTGGTGAGATTCCGTTGGTAGTGCCTATTTCAACGTTGAGCTCCAATTAGACCTTCAAGTCTTGAAAGACTATTGCATAACGAGGTGTTTCTCGTATTGCATAATACTAAGTATCTGTCATATCGGGTTTTCCCGAGTAAGAGAAGCTTGTCATCTCACTGGCGTTCATTTCTGGTATCATAGAACCAGGGGCGCGGAGGGCGGGCCAGGTATTATAGATATCCGATACACATCGGGAATCCTAACTAACGCACCTCTCGCACTAACACTCAACCCTTATCCCAAAGTCTAAAGTTCCTAACTCGGTAATTCCTAAGCTCGGTAATTTCCAATCATCAGAGTGTAACTACGCTCTGATACCACTTTTTGTAACACCCCATCTCAAATACAATGATCGTCGCCCAAGTCCATCTCGTACATTAACAACGTAGTGGAAAAGTTCTACTAAATTGGTGTTACAGCCGTTAGTCACCCACGTGACTAACTAGGCCTATCTTTTCAAGTCACGGTCTGACTAACCGGATAATTACTCGAGCATCTAAAACATTACTGTTAGGATTTCGGGCCCATTTCCCCAGGATCGAGGTGAGATCAACATGGTTGCCGAAGAAGAAAAAACCACAAGATAATGTAATGATAAAATAATGACACAAGGATATACGTGGTTCGGTCCAAACATGACCTACGTCCACGGAGGAGATAGAACAACTTTCATTAAGAGGATGAGGATTACAAGTTTACATGAGGATTACCTAACCAACCCATCAACCCGTGTTTCCCGTGTTTCCCTTGGTGTTTTTACCCGAGTCTCTTTGAGTTCCCATAGAACCACCTTTGACTCCCTTGGATGTGATCCCCACAAGTTGGGGTGATCCAAAGCTGCGAGTTACTAGATCTATTTATAGTGCTAGATCTAAACCCTTCACTTATCCAACGTTAACCTTGTAACAACCGCTACATAATAGCTCACAAGTTACAACGGTTACAACTTAATTAACACCATCCATTAACACCTAGAAACAACTAACACCGGGTATCTAGAAAGCCAGAAGTCATAACTTCTTCTTTCAAAGATTTTAAGTTCCTCATAACTCTCCTCATAATGTTAGAAAACCAAATGCTTTAGACACCATTAATTTTTACCGCATAAATGCTCCCACTAATGAATCTTCAACTTCCGTGAAACTCTTCGTGAATACGACATTAATTGGAAGACGAAACCAATTAACTTCACAAGAGCAACTCAACGGATTTAGCATTAATTCTAACAATTCTTCCTCTTAATGCTCAATCCGGCCAATCACATACCACTATTGATGCCAAACTTCCTCTTGAAGAATAATTCCAAAAACATCCCACACAAGGACTAAACCGGATAACTTCATCTGGACTGTTTGCATTCCAACTTTGGTAAATTGACCACTCCTCCTCGAGCCCTCAAAGATCCATCTGGTCCAAATCTCCATGGACCCACCACAAACACGGAGTAAGTAGTAACTCAGGAAACAACTACGTTACCAAAGACAGTAGTGATCTCTTCCGTCTTTATCCGGTTCTCGCAAAGTCTCCAAACATGACCTAACAGCAGCTTCACAATTGATCACCTCGCAAAGCTCCGTTTGTGGTTATATGCGCGCTACCACAACCCTAGGTCCCCCCACTTGCTAGATCATCTAGTGCTCCATGGAAGTCCACGATCCGTCACGTGACCCGAGGAAAATATTTTTCTCGTTTTCTACATCACTCCACCAACATTGAAGCTTCACTTGATTTTACCATTCTTTATTATCCTTACTCCCCACAAAAGGGTTTGTAAAATAAAGAACTAGATCTAACTTCAAATTGTGAATGATGCACCGGATTTTTCAAGATCCAAGATTTCCAACTTGATCTCCTTCCAACAACACATCATCATCTCCAAGTACATCCCCACACCAAAACACATGTAGTTGATGATTTTTTTACGAGCTCTTCCTCTCTACCGAACTTGTTTTCAATCCAAACATCTTCTTAATAACACATCACCTCTCCAACTCCTTCCTTCACTCTTCACTTTTATCAAAACCCACATCATCTTGAATCACCATTCTCTCTTCCCAATGACATCTCCACCAACACGGACATCCTAAAAAACCATGAGCTCTGATACCACTTGTTTGGATTATGGGCCCATTTCCCCAAGATCATGGTGAGATCGACATGGTTGCCGAAGAAGAAAAAACCACAAGATAATGTAATGATAAAATAATGACACAAGGATATACGTGGTTCGGTCCAAACATGACCTACATCCACGGAGGAGATAGAACAACTTTCATTAAGAGGATGAGGATTACAAGTTTACATGAGGATTACCCAACCAACCCATCAACCCGTGTTTCCCGTGTTTCCCTTGGTGTTTTTACCAGAGTCTCTTTGAGTTCCCATAGAACCACCCTTGACTCCCTTGGATGTGATCCCCACAAGTTGGGATGATCCAAAGCTGCGAGTTACTAGATCTATTTATAGTGCTAGATCTAAACCCTTCACTTATCCCAACGTTAACCTTGTAACAACCGCTACATAATGGCTCACAAGTTACAACGGTTACAACTTAATTAACACCATCCATTAACACCTAGAAACAACTAACACCGGGTATCTAGAAAGCCAGAAGTCATAACTTCTTCTTTCAAAGATTTTAACTTCCTCATAACTCTCCTCATAATGTTAGAAAACCAAATGCTTTAGACGCCATTAATTTTTACCGCATAAATGCTCCCACTAATGCATCTTCAACTTCCGTGAAACTCTTCGTGAATACGACATTAATTAGAAGACGAAACCAATTTACTTCACAAGAGCAACTCAACGGATTTAGCATTAATTCTAACAATTACAAACCATAAATCACAACTTATACCGAGTATCTCATATCCTAATACATCATACTACCATCTTATCAATTACTAAACGAGTGTACATGCACAACTCGTGTAACAAACGTTAAAGCAACCCGAAGTACTATACCCGCTCCCACTCTTAGGTTGAGTCCTCGTCTAGTACCTACCTGCAAAGTTTAAATCACAGGCCCCAAGGGGCTCAACACATGGCTGGTACAGAAAACGTGCAGCCCACAAGCTAGCAGGGTTACACACGACTACTTTGTCGTATACATGCAATTGTTTATTCATACAAATAATAATAAGAAGTACGATAACAAACAACACATTTATGTGAAACATTCACAACTTAAATAAATCGAATGTCGTAATGGACGCCCATTAATGAGTAAGTTAGATTGCTAACTCCTGAGGCCTGAGAATTGTTTAGTTCTCGTGTTTGACCATACCTTATAAGTGTCAACCGTTCTCTTAATAGAACTAGTCGTTCTCTAACTGAAATGTTTATTTTTGTCGGGTCAAGGTAACCCTAGCCAATGAGTTATTAGCTCCATTGGGTTAATAAACATTAATTCTTAAGTTATGAGGGGTGTAGGCTTGACCCTCCTGTGCCTCCTGAATTTGCCTCCCATCTCAAACTGTTCACTCGAGTTGGTCGGGTCAGTTTGTCGACCCTAGGCGGAAGACAGATCTGATACAGATGCCGACCTCCTAACCTGAACATGCATGACCGGAGTCAGTCCCGGATTCCTCTTCTCCCAAGTTCCAGTTAGCTAAAGTCTCATTGACAATTTGTTAGTTAAACCTTTCTCGGTATTAACCAACTAATAATGGGGAGTATTTATAACCCTATACAATTTTTTACTAAACACAGTTAACGAACAAGCTCTGAATCAATTCGTGTTAGTGTGCAATGGACACACAATAACAATACAATAAATCGGTTTTATGCTTAATCCTGTTGGTTGTATCACAATAACACATAGCACACAAACCGAGGTAGACCTCGTTAGCAAACAAGCTACAAGAATCATACCGTACACCGGAGACTGGCTAGCTCTTAATCCCTCGTTAGCCTAATCCGTCGAATGCCTCTGACTTATCTAGATCTGTAACCAGAACTAGTATTAGTATCCTGTCTTAGAACTAATTTGGTTCTCTTTTCAACTTAAACCTCTTCCTAGGTTAACTCGGGTATAATAGTATATCGTTAAATGGGTTCGTTCATTTAGGAGCGTTTTCAAGCTCAATTCTAATTCATTAACATACCAACGTTGTTAGCGGTTTATTTGCATAGTTAGCAACTTTAGACTTATACGGACCTTGTATTAGGTTTTCGTATTTTTCACTATTCATCCGTATTTCACTATTCATTTATACGGTCTCGTATTCTACTATTTATTTATATGACCCCGTATTTTACTATTCACCATATTTCACTATTCACGTATACGTATTTTACTATTCACATATACGTCTCGTATTTGACTATTCACGTATACATCTGGTATTTGACTATTCATATATACGTAGTTACTATTCACGTATATGTATTTACTATTCGTATATACGTATTTACTATTCGTGTATACGTATTTACTATTCATGTATACGTATTTACTATTCATGTATATGTATTTACTATTCATCATACGGGTATTTTCCATGTATACCAAAATTTACGTACATGCCCGTATGATACTCCGTATCATTACGTATTTATTTCTTTTTCTAATATAACTTGTATTTTCATTAAAAATACTTTAAGTATCGATTTCTCCTTTACTTATTAAATTACGGGTATACCCCTCGTATACCTTAATTTGTATACGGGTCTCGTTTAACCCCGTCTTAACTCTGTTTCTTTTACAACTTGTTCCTAAATTCTTTATTTAATTTACTTAACCTTCTAAGCACATAAAAATGTGTTATTTACATCACTTACCCATAGTTTTTCTTAATCTCTATTTAACTCATAACAAGTTCTAAACTTTTATTTTTATTTCTAGTTTCTTCCAAAGTCTTACTTAATTAATTTCTTTTATACTTTTGGTCAATTACCAAAATATACCCAAGTTTGACCAGTCTTTTCTGGTCAAACCCCCTAACTTTCCATAATTTACAATATTACCCCTAAAGTTAATTTAACTTAACTTTTTATTCCTTTATCCTTTTAATATCTAATCTTTTGCTACCAATTTTATTCTATCTCCTCTAAACATTTTATAAACTGTCATTGACCAAGTTTGACCACGTTTGACCGGGGAAATTACCATTATACCCTTGTGGTCTTTTCTTTTGTCCTTACTCATTTATTAACCAATTTAACTCTAATTAATTTCTAATTTTCGTAACTAATTTACCTACAGATTTTTGAACATCAAAAATCATCTTAAACATCTCTAAACCACCAGATTTAATTATCTAATGTTATAGTATATAAATACCATCTTTTATTATCCTTAAATATACCAAAAACCTTATAAATTCCTTATAACACTTATAAACTCTTTATAAATTGTAAACTTAATTCTACAATTATTTTCTCATCACTTAAACTCTCAAAAATACATATCAACTAATATATATTTTCGGCCATGATATTATGTAACCAAAACTTCTCAAATTTTACATATTACTCTTAATTATACTAATTCCTTTAATTTAACTAAGTTAGATAATTTTTCTAACTCATATAAACCTCCTAATTTTCGGCCACCATATAAATTATAGTATATGAATTTTTCTTGTATATATGATAGCTTAAATTGAAGCTTATATCATAAGGAGTATAAATCTATTCTTAGATTTAATAAGCATTAACTTTTAATAAGCTAAAACCTGAATATTAATCACCACAATTTCGGCGATAAATAATAAGATGAACAATATGTTAGATCATATATAGATCAACAATTAGAACCTTGAAATAGGTAGTTGTAGGATTTACCTTGTATATTAACCATTTGCTTAATATTTAAGCTTGATTTCCATAGAAATTTTGACAGCAATTTGCTAGAGAAATTGGCTCCAAAATTATACAATAAGATGAAGAATAAGATGGGTTAGTATCCCATGCCAATCGACCGTAACAAAAACCAAAGAACAAGAAGTTTTCAAGAAGGCAATGTTTTACCTCGAGAATCAAAGGCACTTCTTTGTGGTTTTTTCTGAGAATCTGGGGGCTTATGAGCTATGGTTGTAAAGCTCTTGAACATAGGATTCCAACGAGCTATCAAACTTGTGATTTGGAGTTAGGAAGAGAAAGTTATGATTTCTACAAGGCAAGGTGTTCTTTAAGGCTCAAAACTAAGAACATTGTTTGTTTTTGTGTTGTTTCTTCAATGAGAGGATGAGCTACGACCTTGGGAGCTCTCATTTGACAGGTAAGAGTCTGATTAATGATTCACCAAGGGGACAAGATGATTTGGCACTTCAAAGAAGTCTTGGTTGTTGAAATAGTAAAATTAAAGCACTTTTGTCCTAATGACTCACCTCTTCAAGTCGGCAGCCCTATGGCTTGTTTGATCTGATTTTTTTTTGTTTTCTTCTTATATTATGTAACATTTGATGAATTAATTTCGTTCATAATGACTTATACCATGTGTTTGGTATGTTACATAGCCAAAAATGCCTTAAAACACATTTTTGTGCTTCCGGGTTCACATTGATTATGCAATTTGTTTTGGCTAGTTTAAATGTGTTCTTAGTACATTTAAAACCTTTAGAAACTTTGTTCATGAAATAGCATGTTGCTAATTCCAATTTAAACCAAGTCGTTTAGTGGTTTCTCCTTGACTTTCGTCAGTTTAGTACCGGTTTTTGTGTGGACTTGTATACTTAACTTGTGTGTATACGCTATGGCTCCTGTGACCATTTTATTGTTTTCCCCTTATTCCTTATTGGTATTTAGTCTCATTAGCCTTTTCTTTCCATGTATACATGCTTAAAGCACATTTTCCTTTAAAGCACATTTTTGTGCTCTAAGGTGCGTTTTCGGTTTAAACGCTAATTATGCTTAATGTGTATAACTAATCTTAGAGGTATTTCATATTTTAAATCTCTTGGGAACTTATTTGTAGCTCCCTAATTTATTTGTGTTCTTTAAAACACGTTTTGCTCTAATTGTTCCTAAAGCATGTTTTGGTGTAAATTGTTGTTTAACTCTTCTTCTAATGTTTCTAAGGCATGTTCTAGCCTTAGTATATCCTAATTAGATAGTTCATTAATATATTAAGGTTTGGGGTATTTCAATATACCCCCCTTAAAAGAACTTTGTCCCCAAAGTTCCTATGTATCTATATCTCTTAGAACACACAGGTAACTTCACACTAAAAGATCATATAGATCACTCAATATCTGTATAGGCATTCTGACTCATAAGGTCTACCATATGTATATATATATATATACCACACTTGTCACACAACATGTCTTTTGCATGTTTTAGTAATCAAAATACTCTTTGTATATTCTTTGTATACTCCTCAAGTAACCGGTCCGGAGACAATGGTTTTCATGTCCTCGAGTTCATGAGCGAGTAATTCAGAAAATACATGTCAATTCCAATTCCACTTTATGCTACTGCATCTACTCTTAACCCGGTTAATTGTGACCACTTGTAGGGAGTTTCAGGAATCATCCGACCCTGATGTGATCAGCATCAGTGTTGAACTATCCTTTCACCCCAATTTGTGTTCGGTTTTCCTTGATCTGGCCAAGACCAAGTTCTACCTCCCACGTCAACTTCAAACAATCAAATAATTATTCATGAAGCATTTTATATCTTTTAGTCCTTCTAGTCATTATCATAAATCAATACATCTCCAAATTATGGAACTCAGTCCATCAGTCATTCTTAATTCACCTCTCAGCAATTCTTTAGAGAAATTAATTCCTACTAGGTTCTACATCGGTCTCAAACCGATTCATACCTCATAACATTACCATATTTGGTCTCATATCAATACATATCATAGGGATTTTAATTCTCCTTGAGTTTCTACTCCTTTTTCCTGAATTCTCACACAGAAGTTAACGAGATAAGCCTCTAATACATCTGGTATTCACATCTAATTGTGCATAATAACCACAACCACATAAGAACGAATACATGGGTTTATATGACATACGTATCAAACATCACAACTAATTGTATTGTGCTACGCACACTGTAGGTTACGTACTCAATACGTGAAATATAGGCTAAGCGATTGTACGCTCTACCCCCCTTAAAATGGATTACGCCCACGTAATCAACATTATATCATCCTTGAACATAAGTTCAAGATGTTTAGGTGTCATGGAGCATGCTAGCTTTCATATAGTCTATCTCACATTATGATTGGGTCAGAGGGTCTTCACCATGGTAATGGCTTAGTCTCTGTATCAAGGATTCCTATTGGTGTTTATACCAATCTTACAACTGGTTCAAGTGTAGTCTCTAAGGCTCCAAAGTATTTGATAGATAAGTCGTATATTTTATTCGACTGGAAGATGTGTAATCCCTTTTGTTAGGCATATCAAACCTTTTTAAGATACGGTCCACTAGCTTCTGCTGCGCGACTCTGATAATCTTGGGGCTTAGTTTGCCCTTCCTATCCTCTTCAATATGTTTTACAGCTCCTTTGTATCCTTGTAATTTAGGAATAAAGGTCTTTTAATGGACGTGTGGTATCTTTATTTATACACGGTCTCAATGAATTATAGCTTGTCTATCCAGTTCTCTGGAGATCTGATGTTCATGCTGTTATTACGCCTTTCAGCGTCTGAATTGTTTCCTACTAACTGATCCTCAGTCTGAGATTCCTGTGTAAACTGGACTTACTGTTCAGTGCTTATTGCTCTTCACAGTTTCCTTGAAAATCTTGAGACATATAAACTGTTCGTACTTACTAATTAGTGCTTCTCGCACTTCATAATTCTTAATTGTTTCCTCCTGGAATGAGTTCTTTGACTCTTTTAATCTCATTGGTTTAACTGAGTTCTTCCTCCTCCATTGTTCACGGTAACTTGTTGTTCTGGTGTGAGTTTGCATCTCTGACTGTCGTACGGAGTCGACTACTTCTCGTGTTCCTTACACTACTCGTTTACATATATGGGATACCTTAATGATACATTACTACTTACCCGACTAACTTATAAATAAGTCCATCAGGCCCACAAGCTCCTTTGGAGTGCGGCCGTCCCACATCTCGTTTAAGTATACTCATAGTGTTCGTCACACGCTTAGTTACAACTAATTTGTGAAGTATTCTGTTGTCGATCTCCTCTTTCATCATTCCCTGACAACACACATGTCGTTCTTCTTCAACTTAATCAAGGAATATCCATCAACTGGGTTCATAACTACATTATACCTTCTGTATTTAGTACAGACTTGATCCCTTAGTAATTTGAGGTCTCATTCCTTAGAGCCTCTTATCTTATTTCTCAAGTCGATCCACTAGGAATGCACTTCCAGCTCCGTACGGAATGGACAGTGTGCTTCCTGTGCAACCTTTCATCACATGGCCCAGGCTACTGGCGTTACTGCTCAGTCTGTCTCCCATTTCATCACCTTACTTACATCAGGTTTTAATTCATAACTCTGATTGCTTTCGTGTCAATATCTGATGGATTATATATAGTGGTTGCTTAGCTGCGCACTATAACTTAATCTACCTGACAAGTATTATTCTCATGGCCTCTACTACCGAAGTAGCTTTAGTTGTCTTATATTGCCCATTGATGGCACAATTCTTCAATTGTTGACTTCAACGTCTTGTCTTATTTTCAATCCCTTTCATGGTGTAACCACACTGGGAGTTCTCTAATTTCGATGTTTGGCGGTTGTCGTATCGTGTTGTAAAATGGTTATCTCTTAATATGAAGGTGTTCTGCTTCAATCTCAGGTTCGTAAGTAGGCTAATTTTCTCACATTCTTTCATCCTTTATGATGTTATTTACCATGTAATTTAACCGGTTACTGAAGAAGTCATCCGTTGAATCACAAGCTCTTTTGAGCGTTGGTCACTTGACGTGCCATACTGCGCACTCACAATGTTTATCTCTAACGATTGCTGATTCTTAAATCCTGGGTGTTGGATACGAGGTCTGTCTCTGCAGCCTTCCATATAATTTATGTGTAACTGGAATGTTCTTAAGGTAATTTCAAGGTCTACGGTTCCCATTCTCCAATAGAGAGTATTCAATCTCTAAGAAGTGAAAGCCCTATTTGAGGGGTTTATTCCCACTCATGGCCTCACAACTAGGAGATGTATCCCCACCCTAAAAGGAATGGTTCATTCTCCGCCCCTGTCAATAGCACTATCTCAACAATCTCATTGGTGCCCTTTTCTGGCAATTCTTCCTCAATTTAGTATAGGTTCTCATAACCACTCATATGTACGAGTTGTAGTTCATTCATGGCCTAGATCAGCCTTTTATGCTTTCCCGTGCCTCGAGCTCTGATGTATTTTAACATCCTTGGCTCGTGGGCCCTTATGAATGCTTGATTAGTCTCAAGTGATAGCCGATGTTCGGTTCACTGTTGCATTCTTAATCATCTGTAGGTTATCCATGTGATTCTCTTATTCTCTGAACTTTGCCAATGTTGGGTCACATCATTGGACGTAATATTGGGTTTCACAATAACTTGTTGTATCTCGCTTTCTGCTGTGGAAGTTCGCTTAGGTAATCCGATGTTTATCAGTGTCTGTGACAATACTTTTGCTCTCATAGACTTGCGTCTTTTAGCAATTAATGATTAGTTTACATTAGGCCTCTACCTTCAGGTGTCTAAGTCGGATATTTACCCTGGCTATCATGTGCTGCCATGTCAATACTTTGTTCAACTTTCGTTGACTATGCCACCCGTTAATGACTAATCATACTTGGGTGTTAATGAGTTAGGCAATATTAATCATCGTTTATGGGTCTTTTTCTGCTCAATTATACCAACTCTATGGTGTAGTCCTTTGAGGTTCTCTCTTTCGTGATTGCACATCTTTGATCCTAGGTAGGTCATTGCTTAAATTTGTTTTCTCTGATTCTGTTTCTGGAGTTATCAACATCTTCAATGAAGAG
This sequence comes from Limonium bicolor, assembly GCA_023374045.1. Lineage (NCBI taxonomy): Eukaryota > Viridiplantae > Streptophyta > Magnoliopsida > Caryophyllales > Plumbaginaceae > Limonium > Limonium bicolor. The sequence continues at coordinate 315,193,683 of CM041777.1, read as the reverse complement.
TGCTGTTAATGGTATTATTCTGGGAATTCATCCCGTTTTTATTGAAAGCTGTTATGTCATCCATCTTCATTGTATGTCGTAATACCTTCCTAGTATGTTATTACTTACAGCTGGTGTTGCTCACATTGTTGAGTAATCTCCTCGGTTCTTCCATTCAAGGTTAGGCTTGGTTTTGGGTTGATGTTCTTACCTGTAGTGTCGGTTGTCTATTGCTGATGCTCACGTCGTTTAGTTTCCTGACCAAGTTCAGCTCCCTACTGACTGGTGTATTGATTTAGTTGTCATGGTCAGGCCGTCAGGCCCTCCCGATATTTCGCTCTTTTGTATTAAGGATTTGTAATCCGGTGTTCATATGTATTATATCCATGGTTTTTACAATTTGGTATTCACGGCTTCCTGTAAAGCTTCATTGCGGCGGCACTTGCCAAGGAAAGTGCGCCTTGCAAGATGGGCTATCGGTACTGTGTACGTCGGCAATGGTACATTCTCCTAAACTCCATGTAGGTGGTAGTCCATGGGACTCCTCCTTTGCCCTTTTTGGCTTTGGTTAATTGATTATCTGGGCAGCTTCCTGACTGCTTTTGATTGTATAGTTACTTATCCGGGTATTCCTCTTTCTGAGGGAACCCTTTTTCTTTTGCTTTCGCCATGGTTCTCACTCTCATTTCCACACCTTCACCGAGGTTATCGAGTATTGACTCTGCTTAGGCACTACATCGTAGTCCTATCTTGGAGTATGACTTGCATATGCATTCGTAGTCGTCTGGGCTATTGCAGTTAGGTCTTTGCAACCCCTTTTTTTTTTTAGGTTCGGAGTTACCCGCTTCATAATTGACTTTTAGGTAGTCCCTATGCTCTTGCGCGGTATTATCCCACTGTTATTGCTCCCTTGGACTGTTGTCCGGTGTTTCTGTCACTTCTCTTGTCCTCTTATTGCACTCGTAGTGCTTTTCTTCTTACTGGTATGGCGGGGTTATATCGACTGCGTAGCATGTCGACCCAAGTATCGGTTATTGTTATTTCTCATTTGGTGAGATTCCGTTGGTAGTGCCTATTTCAACGTTGAGCTCCAATTAAGACCTTCAAGTCTTGAAAGACTATTGCAACGAGGTGTTTCTCGTATTGTCTACTAAGTATCTGTCATATCAGGTTTCCCGAGTAAGAGAAGGCTTGTCATCTCACTGGCGTTCATTTCTGGGTATCATAGAACCAGGGGCGCGGAGGCGGGCCAGGTATTATAGATATCCGATACACATCGGGAATCCTAACTAACGCACCTCTCGCATAACACTCAACCCTTATCCCAAAGTCTAAAGTTCCTAACTCGGTAATTCCTAAGCTCGGTAATTTCCAATCATCAGAGTGTAACTACGCTCTGATACCACTTTTGTAACACCCCATCTTCAAATACAATGATCGTCGCCCCAAGTCCATCTCGTACATTAACACACGTAGTGGAAAGTTTACTAAATTGGTGTTACAGCCGTTAGTCACCCACGTGACTAACTAGGCCTATTCTCTTTTCAAGTCACGGTCTGACTAACCGGATAATTACTCGAGCATCTAAAACATTACTGTTAGGATTCGGGCCCATTTCCCCAGGATCGAGGTGAGATCAACATGGTTGCCGAAGAAGAAAAAACCACAAGATAATGTAATGATAAAATAATGACACAAGGATATACGTGGTTCGGTCCAAACATGACCTACGTCCACGGAGGAGATAGAACAACTTTCATTAAGAGGATGAGGATTACAAGTTTACATGAGGATTACCTAACCAACCCATCAACCCGTGTTTCCCGTGTTTCCCTTGGTGTTTTACCCGAGTCTTTGAGTTCCCATAGAACCACCTTTGACTCCCTTGGATGTGATCCCCACAAGTTGGGGTGATCCAAAGCTGCGAGTTACTAGATCTATTTATAGTGCTAGATCTAAACCCTTCACTTATCCAACGTTAACCTTGTAACAACCGCTACATAATAGCTCACAAGTTACAACGGTTACAACTTAATTAACACCATCCATTAACACCTAGAAACAACTAACACCGGGTATCTAGAAAGCCAGAAGTCATAACTTCTTCTTTCAAAGATTTTAAGTTCCTCATAACTCTCCTCATAATGTTAGAAAACCAAATGCTTTAGACACCATTAATTTTTACCGCATAAATGCTCCCACTAATGAATCTTCAACTTCCGTGAAACTCTTCGTGAATACGACATTAATTGGAAGACGAAACCAATTAACTTCACAAGAGCAACTCAACGGATTTAGCATTAATTCTAACAATTCTTCCTCTTAATGCTCAATCCGGCCAATCACATACCACTATTGATGCCAAACTTCCTCTTGAAGAATAATTCCAAAAACATCCCACACAAGGACTAAACCGGATAACTTCATCTGGACTGTTTGCATTCCAACTTTGGTAAATTGACCACTCCTCCTCGAGCCCTCAAAGATCCATCTGGTCCAAATCTCCATGGACCCACCACAAACACGGAGTAAGTAGTAACTCAGGAAACAACTACGTTACCAAAGACAGTAGTGATCTCTTCCGTCTTTATCCGGTTCTCGCAAAGTCTCCAAACATGACCTAACAGCAGCTTCACAATTGATCACCTCGCAAAGCTCCGTTGTGGTTATATGCGCGCTACCACAACCCTAGGTCCCCCCACTTGCTAGATCATCTCTAGTGCTCCATGGAAGTCCACGATCCGTCACGTGACCCGAGGAAAATTTTTTCTCGTTTTCTACATCACTCCACCAACATTGAAGCTTCACTTGATTTTACCATTCTTTATTATCCTTACTCCCCACAAAAGGGTTTGTAAAATAAAGAACTAGATCTAACTTCAAATTGTGAATGATGCACCGGATTTTTCAAGATCCAAGATTTCCAACTTGATCTCCTTCCAACAACATCATCATCTCCAAGTACATCCCCACACCAAAACACATGTAGTTGATGATTTTTTTACGAGCTCTTCCTCTCTACCGAACTTGTTTCAATCCAAACATCTTCTTAATAACACATCACCTCTCCAACTCCTTCCTTCACTCTTCACTTTTATCAAAACCCACATCATCTTGAATCACCATTCTCTCTTCCCAATGACATCTCCACCAACACGGACATCCTAAAAAACCATGAGCTCTGATACCACTTGTTTGGATTATGGGCCCATTTCCCCAAGATCATGGTGAGATCGACATGGTTGCCGAAGAAGAAAAAACCACAAGATAATGTAATGATAAAATAATGACACAAGGATATACGTGGTTCGGTCCAAACATGACCTACATCCACGGAGGAGATAGAACAACTTTCATTAAGAGGATGAGGATTACAAGTTTACATGAGGATTACCCAACCAACCCATCAACCCGTGTTTCCCGTGTTTCCCTTGGTGTTTTTACCAGAGTCTCTTGAGTTCCCATAGAACCACCCTTGACTCCCTTGGATGTGATCCCCACAAGTTGGGATGATCCAAAGCTGCGAGTTACTAGATCTATTTATAGTGCTAGATCTAAACCCTTCACTTATCCCAACGTTAACCTTGTAACAACCGCTACATAATGGCTCACAAGTTACAACGGTTACAACTTAATTAACACCATCCATTAACACCTAGAAACAACTACACACCGGGTATCTAGAAAGCCAGAAGTCATAACTTCTTCTTTCAAAGATTTTAACTTCCTCATAACTCTCCTCATAATGTTAGAAAACCAAATGCTTTAGACGCCATTAATTTTTACCGCATAAATGCTCCCACTAATGCATCTTCAACTTCCGTGAAACTCTTCGTGAATACGACATTAATTAGAAGACGAACCAATTTACTTCACAAGAGCAACTCAACGGATTTAGCATTAATTCTAACAATTACAAACCATAAATCACAACTTATACCGAGTATCTCATATCCTAATACATCATACTACCATCTTATCAATTACTAAACGAGTGTACATGCACAACTCGTGTAACAAACGTTAAAGCAACCCGAAGTACTCTACCCGCTCCCACTCTTAGGTTGAGTCCTCGTCTAGTACCTACCTGCAAAGTTTAAATCACAGGCCCCAAGGGGCTCAACACATGGCTGGTACAGAAAACGTGCAGCCCACAAGCTAGCAGGGTTACACACGACTACTTTGTCGTATACATGCAATTGTTTATTCATACAAATAATAATAAGAAGTACGATAACAAACAACATTTATGTGAAACATTCACAACTTAAATAAATCGAATGTCGTAATGGACGCCCATTAATGAGTAAGTTAGATTGCTAACTCCTGAGGCCTGAGAATTGTTTAGTTCTCGTGTTTGACCATACCTTATAAGTGTCAACCGTTCTCTTAATAGAACTAGTCGTTCTCTAACTGAAATGTTTATTTTTGTCGGGTCAAGGTAACCCTAGCCAATGAGTTATTAGCTCCATTGGGTTAATAAACATTAATTCTTAAGTTATGAGGGGTGTAGGCTTGACCCTCCTGCGCCTCCTGAATTTGCCTCCCATCTCAAACTGTTCACTCGAGTTGGTCGGGTCAGTTTGTCGACCCTAGGCGGAAGACAGATCTGATACAGATGCCGACCTCCTAACCTGAACATGCATGACCGGAGTCAGTCCCGGATTCCTCTTCTCCCAAGTTCCAGTTAGGAGTCTCATTGACAATTTGTTAGTTAAACCTTTCTCGGTATTAACCAACTAATAATGGGGAGTATTTATAACCCTATACAATTTTTTACTAAACACAGTTAACGAACAAGCTCTGAATCAATTCGTGTTAGTGTGCAATGGACACACATAACAATACAATAAATCGGTTTTATGCTTAATCCTGTTGGTTGTATCACAATAACACATAGCACACAAACCGAGGTAGACCTCGTTAGCAAACAAGCTACAAGAACTCATACCGTACACCGGAGACTGGCTAGCTCTTAATCCCTCGTTAGCCTAATGCGTCGAATGCCTCTGACTTATCTAGATCTGTAACCAGAACTAGTATTAGTATCCTGTGTCTTAGAACTAATTTGGTTCTCTTTTCAACTTAAACCTCTTCCTAGGTTAACTCGGGTATAATAGTATATCGTTAAAGGGTTCGTTCATTTAGGAGCGTTTTCAAGCTCAATTCTAATTCATTAACATACCAACGTTGTTAGCGTTATTTATTTGCATAGTTAGCAACTTTAGACTTATACGGACCTTGTATTAGGTTTTCGTATTTTTCACTATTCATCCGTTTCACTATTCATTTATACGGTCTCGTATTCTACTATTATTTATATGACCCCGTATTTTACTATTCACCATATTTCACTATTCACGTATACGTATTTTACTATTCATATACGTCTCGTATTTGACTATTCACGTATACATCTGGTATTTGACTATTCATATATACGTAGTTACTATTCACGTAATGTATTTACTATTCGTATATACGTATTTACTATTCGTGTATACGTATTTACTATTCATGTATACGTATTTACTATTCATGTATATGTATTTACTATTCATCATACGGGTATTTTCCATGTATACCAAAATTTACGTACATGCCCGTATGATACTCCGTATCATTACGTATTTATTTCTTTTTAATATAACTTGTATTTTCATTAAAAATACTTTAAGTATCGATTTCTCCTTTACTTATTAAATTACGGGTATACCCCTCGTATACCTTAATTTGTATACGGGTCTCGTTTAACCCCGTCTTAACTCTGTTTCTTTTACAACTTGTTCCTAAATTCTTTATTTAATTTACTTAACCTTCTAAGCACATAAAAATGTGTTATTTACATCACTTACCCATAGTTTTCTCTTAATCTCTATTTAACTCATAACAAGTTCTAAACTTTTATTTTTATTTCTAGTTTCTTCCAAAGTCTTACTTAATTAATTTCTTTTATACTTTGGTCAATTACCAAAATATACCCAAGTTTGACCAGTCTTTTATGGTCAAACCCCCTAACTTTCCATAATTTACAATATTACCCCTAAAGTTAATTTAACTTAACTTTTTATTCCTTTATCCTTTTAATATCTAATCTTTTGCTACCAATTTTATTCTATCTCCTCTAAACATTTTATAAACTGTCATTGACCAAGTTTGACCACGTTTGACCGGGGAAATTACCATTATACCCTTGTGGTCTTTTCTTTTGTCCTTACTCATTTATTAACCAATTTAACTCTAATTAATTTCTAATTTTCGTAACTAATTTACCTACAGATTTTTGAACATCAAAAATCATCTTAAACATCTCTAAACCACCAGATTTAATTATCTAATGTTATAGTATATAAATACCATTTTATTATCCTTAAATATACCAAAAACCTTATAAATTCCTTATAACACTTATAAACTCTTTATAAATTGTAAACTTAATTCTACAATTATTTCTCATCACTTAAACTCTCAAAAATACATATCAACTAATATATATTTTCGGCCTTGATATTATGTAACCAAAACTTCTCAAATTTTACATATTACTCTTAATTATACTAATTCCTTTAATTTAACTAAGTTAGATATTTTTCTAACTCATATATAACCTCCTAATTTTCGGCCACCATATAAATTATAGTATATGAATTTTTCTTGTATATTATGATAGCTTAAATTGAAGCTTATATCATAAGGAGTATAAATCTATTCTTAGATTTAATAAGCATTAACTTTTAATAAGCTAAAAACTGAATATTAATCACCACAATTTCGGCAATAAATAATAAGATGAACAATATGTTAGATCATATATAGATCAACAATTAGAACCTTGAAATAGTGTAGTTGTAGGATTTACCTTGTATATTAACCATTGCTTAATATTTAAGCTTGATTTCCATAGAAATTTTGACAGCAATTTGCTAGAGAAATTGGCTCCAAAATTATACAATAAGATGAAGAATAAGATGGGTTAGTATCCCATGCCAATCGACCGTAACAAAAACCAAAGAACAAGAAGTTTTCAAGAAGGCAATGTTTTACCTCGAGAATCAAAGGCACTTCTTTGTGGTTTTTTCTGAGAATCTGGGGGCTTATGAGCTATGGTTGTAAAGCTCTTGAACAGAGGATTCCAACGAGCTATCAAACTTGTGATTTGGAGTTAGGAAGAGAAAGTTATGATTTCTAAGGCAAGGTGTTCTTTAAGGCTCAAAACTAAGAACATTGTGTTGTTTTGTGTTGTTTCTTCAATGAGAGGATGAGCTACGACCTTGGGAGCTCTCATTTGACAGGTAAGAGTCTGATTAATGATTCACCAAGGGGACAAGATGATTTGGCACTTCAAAGAAGTCTTGGTTGTTGAAATAGTAAAATTAAAGCACTTTTGTCCTAATGACTCACCTCTTCAAGTCGGCAGCCCTATGGCTTGTTTGATCTGATTTTTTTTTGTTTTCTTCTTATATTATGTAACATTTGATGAATTAATTTCGTTCATAATGACTTATACCATGTGTTTGGTATGTTACATAGCCAAAAATGCCTTAAAACACATTTTTTGTGCTTCCGGGTTCACATTGATTATGCAATTTGTTTTGGCTAGTTTAAATGTGTTATTAGTACATTTAAAACCTTTCGAAACTTTGTTCATGAAATAGCATGTTGCTAATTCCAATTTAAACCAAGTCGTTTAGTGGTTCTCCTTGACTTTCGTCAGTTTAGTACCGGTTTTTGTGTGGACTTGTATACTTAACTTGTGTGTATACGCTATGGCTCCTGTGACCATTTTATTGTTTTCCCCTTATTCCTTATTGGTATTTAGTCTCATTAGCCTTTTCTTTCCATGTATACATGCTTAAAGCACATTTTCCTTTAAAGCACATTTTTGTGCTCTAAGGTGCGTTTTCGGTTTAAACGCTAATTATGCTTAATGTGTATAACTAATCTTAGAGGTATTTCATTTTAAATCTCTTGGGAACTTATTTGTAGCTCCCTAATTTATTTGTGTTCTTTAAAACACGTTTTGCTCTAATTGTTCCTAAAGCATGTTTTGGTGTAAATTGTTGTTTAACTCTTCTTCTAATGTTTCTAAGGCATGTTCTAGCCTTAGTATATCCTAATTAGATAGTTCATTAATATATTAAGGTTTGGGGTATTTCAATATACCCCCCTTAAAAGAACTTTGTCCCCAAAGTTCCTATGTATCTATATCTCTTAGAACACACAGGTAACTTCACACTAAAAGATCATATAGATCACTCAATATCTGTATAGGCATTCTGACTCATAAGGTCTACCATATGTATATATATATATATATATACCACACTTGTCACACAACATGTCTTTTGCATGTTTTAGTAATCAAAATACTCTTTGTATATTCTTTGTTGTATACTCCTCAAGTAACCGGTCCGGAGACAATGGTTTTCATGTCCTCGAGTTCATGAGCGAGTAATTCAGAAAATACATGTCAATTCCAATTCCACTTTATGCTACTGCATCTACTCTTAACGCGGTTAATTGTGACCACTTGTAGGGAGTTTCAGGAATCATCCGACCCTGATGTGATCAGCATCAGTGTTGAACTATCCTTTCACCCCAATTTGTGTTCGGTTTTCCTTGATCTGGCCAAGACCAAGTTCTACCTCCCACGTCAACTTCAAACAATCAAATAATTATTCATGAAGCATTTTATATCTTTTAGTCCTTCTAGTCATTATCATAAATCAATACATCTCCAAATTATGGAACTCAGTCCATCAGTCATTCTTAATTCACCTCTCAGCAATTTTTTAGAAAAATTAATTCCTACTAGGTTCTACATCGGTCTCAAACCGATTCATACCTCATAACATTACCATATTTGGTCTCATATCAATACATATCATAGGGATTTTAATTCTCCTTGAGTTTCTACTCCTTTTTTCCTGAATTCTCACACAGAAGTTAACGAGATAAGCCTCTAATACATCTGGTATTCACATCTAATTGTGCATAATAACCACAACCACATAAGAACGAATACATGGGTTTATATGACATACGTATCAAACATCACAACTAATTGTATTGTGCTACGCACACTGTAGGTTACGTACTCAATACGTGAAATATAGGCTAAGCGATTGTACGCTCTACCCCCCTTAAAATGGATTACGCCCACGTAATCAACATTATATCATCCTTGAACATAAGTTCAAGATGTTTAGGTGTCATGGAGCATGCTAGCTTTCATATAGTCTATCTCACATTATGATTGGGTCAGAGGGTCTTCACCATGGTAATGGCTTAGTCTCTGTATCAAGGATTCCTATTGGTGTTATAACAATCGTCAAACTGGTTCAAGTGTAGTCTCTAAGGCTCCAAAGTATTTGATAGATAAGTCGTATATTTATTCGACTGGAAGAGTGTAATCCCTTTTGTTAGGCATATCAAACCTTTTTAAGATACGGTCCACTAGCTTCTGCTGCGCGACTTGATAATCTTGGGGCTCGGTTTGCCCTTCCTATCCCTTCAATATGTTTTACAGCTCCTTTGTATCCTTGTAATTAGGAATAAAGGTTTTTAATGGATGTGTGGTATCTTATTTATACACTGTCTCAATGAATTATAGACTTGTCTATCCAGTTCTCTGGAGATCTGATGTTCATGCTGTTATTACGCCTTTCAGCGTCTGAATTGTTTCCTACTAACTGATCCTCAGTCTGAGATTCCTGTGTAAACTGGACTTACTGTTCAGTGCTATTGCTCTTCACAGTTTCCTTGAAAATCTTGAGACATATAAATGTCGTACTTACTAATTAGTGCTTCTCGCACTTCATAATTCTTAATTGTTTCCTCCTGGAATGAGTTCTTTGACTCTTTTAATCTCATTGGTTTAACTGAGTTCTTCCTCCTCCATTGTTCACGGTAACTTGTTGTTCTGGTGTGAGTTTGCATCTCTGACTGTCGTACGGAGTCGACTACTTCTCGTGTTCCTTACACTACTCGTTTACATATATGGGATACCTTAATGATACATTACTACTTACCCGACTAACTTATAAATAAGTCCATCAGGCCCACAAGTCCTTTGGAGTGCGGCCGTCCCACATCTCGTTTAAGTATACATAGTGTTCGTCCACGCTTAGTTAAGAATTTGTGAAGTATTCTGTTGTCGATCTCCTCTTTCATCATTCCGATAACACACATGTCGTTCTTCTTCAACTTAATCAAGGAATATCCATCTACTGGGTTCATAACTACATTATACCTTCTGTATTTAGTACAGACTTGATCCTTAGTAATTTGAGGTCTCTTTCCTTAGAGCCTCTTATCTTATTTCTCAAGTCGATCCACTAGGAATGCACTTCCAGCTCCGTACGGAATGGACAGTGTGCTTCCTGTGAAACCTTTCATCACATGGTCCAGGCTACTGGCGTTACTGCTCAGTCTGTCTCCCATTTCATCACCTTACTTACATCAGGTTTTAATTCATAACTCTGATTGCTTTCGTGTCAATATTGATGGCTTATATATAGTGGTTGCTTGCTGCGCACTATAACTTAATCTACCTGACAAGTATTATTCTCATGGCCTCTACTACGAAGTAGCTTTAGTTGTCTTATATTGCCCATTGATGGCACAATTCTTCAATTGTTGACTTCAAACGTCTTGTCTTATTTTCAATCCCTTTCATGGTGTAAACCACACTGGGAGTTCTCTAATTTCGATGTTTGGCGGTTGTCGTATCGTGTTGTAAAATGGTTATCTCTTAATATGAAGGTGTTCTGCTTCAATCTCAGGTTCGTAAGTAGGCTAATTTTTCTCACATTCTTTCATCCTTTATGATGTTATTTACCATGTAATTTAACCGGTTACTGAAGAAGTCATCCGTTGAATCACAAGCTCTTTTGAGCGTTGGTCACTTGACGTGCCATACTGCGCACTCACAATGTTTATCTCTAACGATTGCTGATTCTTAAATCCTGGGTGTTGGATAGAGGTCTGTCTCTGCAGCCTTCCATATAATTTATGTGTAACGGAATGTTCTTAAGGTAATTTCAAGGTCTACGGTTCCCATTCTCCAATAGAGTGTATTCAATCTCTAAGAAGTGAAAGCCCTATTTGAGGGGTTTATTCCCACTCATGGCCTCACAACTAGGAGATGTATCCCCACCCTAAAAGGAATGGTTCATTCTCCGCCCTGTCATAGCACTATCTCAACAATCTCATTGGTGCCCTTTTCTGGCAATTCTTCCTCAATTTAGTATAGGTTCTCATAACCACTCTATGTACGAGTTGTAGTTCATTCATGGCCTAGATCAGCCTTTATGCTTTCCCGTGCCTCGAGCTCTGATGTATTTTAACATCCTTGGCTCGTGGGCCCTTAATGCTTGATTAGTCTCAAGTGATAGCCGTGTTCGGTTCACTGTTGCATTCTTAATCATCTGTAGGTTATCCAGTGATTCTCTTATTCTCTGAACTTTGCCAATGTTGGGTCACATCATTGGACGTAATATTGGGTTTCACAATAACTTGTTGTATCTCGCTTCTGCTGTGGAAGTTCGCTTAGGTAATCCGATTTATCAGTGTCTGTGACAATACTTTGCTCTCATAGACTTGCGTCTTTTAGCAATTAATGATTAGTTTACATTAGGCCTCTACCTTCAGGTGTCTAAGTCGGATATTTACCCTGGCTATCATGTGCTGCCATGTCAACACTTTGTTCAACTTTCGTTGACTATGCCACCCGTTAATGACTAATCATACTTGGGGTTAATGAGTTAGGCAAGCAATATTAATCATCGTTTATGGGTCTTTTTCTGCTCAATTATACCAACTCTATGGTGTAGTCCTTTGAGGTTCTCTCTTTCGTGATTGCACATCTTTGATCCTAGGTAGGTCATTGCTTAATTTGTTTTTCTGATTCTGTTTCTGGGAGTTATCAACTCTTCAATGAAGAGTGCTGTTAATGGTATTATTCTGGGAATTCATCCCGTTTTTATTGAAAGCTGTTATGTCATCCATCTTCATTGTATGTCGTAATACCTTCCTAGTATGTTATTACTTACAGCTGGTGTTGCTCACATTGTTGAGTAATCTCCTCGGTTCTTCCATTCAGGTTAGGCTTGGTTTTGGGTTGATGTTCTTACCTGTAGTGTCGGTTGTCTATTGCTGATGCTCACGTCGTTTAGTTTCCTGACCAAGTTCAGCTCCCTACTGACTGGTGTATTGATTTAGTTGTCATGGTCAGGCCGTCAGGCCCTCCCAATATTTCGCTCTTGTATTAAGGATTTGTAATCCGGTGTTAATATGTATTATATCCATGGTTTTTACAATTTGGTATCACGGCTTCCTGTAAAGCTTCATTGCGGCGGCACTTGCCAAGGAAAGTGCGCCTTGCAAGATGGGCTATCGGTACTGTTGTCGTCGGCAATGGTACATTTCCTAAAATCCATGTAGGTGGTAGTCCATGGGACTCCTCCTTTGCCCTTTTTGGCTTTGGGTAAGTGATTATCGGGCAGCTCCTGACTGCTTTTGATTGTATAGTTACTTATCCGGGTATTCCTCTTCTGAGGGACCCTTTTCTTTTGTTTCGCATGGTTCTCACTCTCATTTCACACCTTCACCGAGGTTATCGAGTATTGACTCGGCTTAGGCACTACATCGTAGTCCTATCTGGAGTATGCTTGCATATGCATCGTAGTCGTCTGGGCTATTGCAGTTAGGTCTTTGCAAACCCCTTTTTTTTGTAGGTTCGGAGTACCCGCTTCATAATTGACTTTTAGGTAGTCCCTAGCTCTGCGCGGTATATCCACGTAAATATTGCATCCCTTGGATGTTGTCCGGTGTTTCTGTCACTTCTTGATCTCTATTGCACTCGTAGTGCTTTTCTTCTTACTGGTATCATAGAACCAGGGGCGCGGAGGGCGGGCCAGGTATTATAGATATCCGATACACATCGGGAATCCTAACTAACGCACCTCTCGCACTAACACTCAACCCTTATCCCAAAGTCTAAAGTTCCTAACTCGGTAATTCCTAAGCTCGGTAATTTCCAATCATCAGAGTGTAACTACGCTCTGATACCACTTTTTGTAACACCCCATCTTCAAATACAATGATCGTCGCCCCAAGTCCATCTCGTACATTAACAACGTAGTGGAAAAGTTCTACTAAATTGGTGTTACAGCCGTTAGTCACCCACGTGACTAACTAGGCCTATTCTCTTTTCAAGTCACGGTCTGACTAACCGGATAATTACTCGAGCATCTAAAACATTACTGTTAGGATTTCGGGCCCATTTCCCCAGGATCGAGGTGAGATCAACATGGTTGCCGAAGAAGAAAAAACCACAAGATAATGTAATGATAAAATAATGACACAAGGATATACGTGGTTCGGTCCAAACATGACCTACGTCCACGGAGGAGATAGAACAACTTTCATTAAGAGGATGAGGATTACAAGTTTACATGAGGATTACCTAACCAACCCATCAACCCGTGTTTCCCGTGTTTCCCTTGGTGTTTTTACCCGAGTCTCTTTGAGTTCCCATAGAACCACCTTTGACTCCCTTGGATGTGATCCCCACAAGTTGGGTGATCCAAAGCTGCGAGTTACTAGATCTATTTATAGTGCTAGATCTAAACCCTTCACTTATCCAACGTTAACCTTGTAACAACCGCTACATAATAGCTCACAAGTTACAACGGTTACAACTTAATTAACACCATCCATTAACACCTAGAAACAACTAACACCGGGTATCTAGAAAGCCAGAAGTCATAACTTCTTCTTTCAAAGATTTTAAGTTCCTCATAACTCTCCTCATAATGTTAGAAAACCAAATGCTTTAGACACCATTAATTTTTACCGCATAAATGCTCCCACTAATGAATCTTCAACTTCCGTGAAACTCTTCGTGAATACGACATTAATTGGAAGACGAAACCAATTAACTTCACAAGAGCAACTCAACGGATTTAGCATTAATTCTAACAATTCTTCCTCTTAATGCTCAATCCGGCCAATCACATACCACTATTGATGCCAAACTTCCTCTTGAAGAATAATTCCAAAAACATCCCACACAAGGACTAAACCGGATAACTTCATCTGGACTGTTTGCATTCCAACTTTGGTAAATTGACCACTCCTCCTCGAGCCCTCAAAGATCCATCTGGTCCAAATCTCCATGGACCCACCACAAACACGGAGTAAGTAGTAACTCAGGAAACAACTACGTTACCAAAGACAGTAGTGATCTCTTCCGTCTTTATCCGGTTCTCGCAAAGTCTCCAAACATGACCTAACAGCAGCTTCACAATTGATCACCTCGCAAAGCTCCGTTTGTGGTTATATGCGCGCTACCACAACCCTAGGTCCCCCACTTGCTAGATCATCTCTAGTGCTCCATGGAAGTCCACGATCCGTCACGTGACCCGAGGAAAATATTTTTCTCGTTTTCTACATCACTCCACCAACATTGAAGCTTCACTTGATTTTACCATTCTTTATTATCCTTACTCCCCACAAAAGGGTTTGTAAAATAAAGAACTAGATCTAACTTCAAATTGTGAATGATGCACCGGATTTTTCAAGATCCAAGATTTCCAACTTGATCTCCTTCCAACAATACATCATCATCTCCAAGTACATCCCCACACCAAAACACATGTAGTTGATTATTTTTTTACGAGCTCTTCCTCTCTACCGAACTTGTTTTCAATCCAAACATCTTCTTAATAACACATCACCTCTCCAACTCCTTCCTTCACTCTTCACTTTTATCAAAACCCACATCATCTTGAATCACCATTCTCTCTTCCCAATGACATCTCCACCAACACGGACATCCTAAAAAACCATGAGCTCTGATACCACTTGTTTGGATTATGGGCCCATTTCCCCAAGATCATGGTGAGATCGACATGGTTGCCGAAGAAGAAAAAACCACAAGATAATGTAATGATAAAATAATGACACAAGGATATACGTGGTTCGGTCCAAACATGACCTACATCCACGGAGGAGATAGAACAACTTTCATTAAGAGGATGAGGATTACAAGTTTACATGAGGATTACCCAACCAACCCATCAACCCGTGTTTCCCGTGTTTCCCTTGGTGTTTTTACCAGAGTCTCTTTGAGTTCCCATAGAACCACCCTTGACTCCCTTGGATGTGATCCCCACAAGTTGGGATGATCCAAAGCTGCGAGTTACTAGATCTATTTATAGTGCTAGATCTAAACCCTTCACTTATCCCAACGTTAACCTTGTAACAACCGCTACATAATGGCTCACAAGTTACAACGGTTACAACTTAATTAACACCATCCATTAACACCTAGAAACAACTAACACCGGGTATCTAGAAAGCCAGAAGTCATAACTTCTTCTTTCAAAGATTTTAACTTCCTCATAACTCTCCTCATAATGTTAGAAAACCAAATGCTTTAGACGCCATTAATTTTTACCGCATAAATGCTCCCACTAATGCATCTTCAACTTCCGTGAAACTCTTCGTGAATACGACATTAATTAGAAGACGAAACCAATTTACTTCACAAGAGCAACTCAACGGATTTAGCATTAATTCTAACAATTACAAACCATAAATCACAACTTATACCGAGTATCTCATATCCTAATACATCATACTACCATCTTATCAATTACTAAACGAGTGTACATGCACAACTCGTGTAACAAACGTTAAAGCAACCCGAAGTACTATACCCGCTCCCACTCTTAGGTTGAGTCCTCGTCTAGTACCTACCTGCAAAGTTTAAATCACAGGCCCCAAGGGGCTCAACACATGGCTGGTACAGAAAACGTGCAGCCCACAAGCTAGCAGGGTTACACACGACTACTTTGTCGTATACATGCAATTGTTTATTCATACAAATAATAATAAGAAGTACGATAACAAACAACACATTTATGTGAAACATTCACAACTTAAATAAATCGAATGTCGTAATGGACGCCCATTAATGAGTAAGTTAGATTGCTAACTCCTGAGGCCTGAGAATTGTTTAGTTCTCGTGTTTGACCATACCTTATAAGTGTCAACCGTTCTCTTAATAGAACTAGTCGTTCTCTAACTGAAATGTTTATTTTTGTCGGGTCAAGGTAACCCTAGCCAATGAGTTATTAGCTCCATTGGGTTAATAAACATTAATTCTTAAGTTATGAGGGGTGTAGGCTTGACCCTCCTGCGCCTCCTGAATTTGCCTCCCATCTCAAACTGTTCACTCGAGTTGGTCGGGTCAGTTTGTCGACCCTAGGCGGAAGACAGATCTGATACAGATGCCGACCTCCTAACCTGAACATGCATGACCGGAGTCAGTCCCGGATTCCTCTTCTCCCAAGTTCCAGTTAGCTGAAGTCTCATTGACAATTTGTTAGTTAAACCTTCTCGGTATTAACCAACTAATAAGGGGAGTATTTATAACCCTATACAATTTTTACTAAACACAGTTAACGAACAAGCTCTGAATCAATTCGTGTTAGTGTGCAATGGACACACAATAACAATACAATAAATCGGTTTTATGCTTAATCCTGTTGGTTGTATCACAATAACACATAGCACACAAACCGAGGTAGACCTCGTTAGCAAACAAGCTACAAGAATCTATACCGTACACCGGAGACTGGCTAGCTCTTAATCCCTCGTTAGCCTAATCCGTCGAATGCCTCTGACTTATCTAGATCTGTAACCAGAACTAGTATTAGTATCCTGTGTCTTAGAACTAATTTGGTTCTCTTTTCAACTTAAACCTCTTCCTAGGTTAACTGGGTATAATAGTATATCGTTAAATGGGTTCGTTCATTTAGGAGCGTTTTCAAGCTCAATTCTAATTCATTAACATACCAACGTTGTTAGCGGTTATTTATTTGCATAGTTAGCAACTTTAGACTTATACGGACCTTGTATTAGGTTTTCGTATTTTCACTATTCATCCGTATTTCACTATTCATTTATACGGTCTCGTATTCTACTATTTATTTATATGACCCCGTATTTTACTATTCACCATATTTCACTATTCACGTATACGTATTTTACTATTCACATATACGTCTCGTATTTGACTATTCACGTATACATCTGTATTTGACTATTCATATATACGTAGTTACTATTACGTATACGTATTTACTATTCGTATATATTTACTATTCGTATACGTATTTACTATTCATGTATACGTATTTACTATTCATGTATACGTATTTACTATTCATGTATATGTATTTACTATTCACTATACGGTATTTCCATGTACCAAAATTTCGTACGCCCGTATGATACTCCGTATCATACGTATTTATTTCTTTTTCCAATATAACTTGTATTTTCATTAAAATACTTTAAGTATTGATTTCTCCTTACTTATTAAATTACGGGTATACCCCTCGTATACCTTAATTTGTATACGGGTCTCGTTTAACCCCGTCTTAACTCTGTTTCTTTTACAACTTGTTTCTAAATTCATTATTTAATTTCCTTAACCTTCTAAACACATAAAAATGTGTTATTTACATACTTACCCATAGTTTTCTCTTAATCTCTATTTACTCATAACAAGTTCTAAACTTTTATTTTTATTTCTAATTTCTTCCAAAGTCTTACTTAATTAATTTCTTTTATACTTTTGGTCAATTACCAAAATATACCCAAGTTTGACCAGTCTTTTATGGTCAAACCCCCTAACTTTCCATAATTTACAATATTACCCCTAAAGTTTATTTAACTTAACTTTTTATTCCTTTATCCTTTTAATATCTAATCTTTTGCCAATTTTATTCTATCTCCTCTAAACATTTTATAAACTGTCATTGACCAAGTTTGACCACGTTTGACCAGGGAAATTACCATTTACCCTTGTGGTCTTTTCTTTTATCCTACTCATTTATTAACCAATTTAACTCTAATTAATTTCTAATTTTCGTAACTAATTTCCTACAGATTTTTGAACATCAAAAATCATTTAAACATCTCTAAACCACCAGATTTAATTATCTAATGTTATAGTATAAATACCATCTTTTATTATCCTTAAATATACCAAAAACCTTATAAATTCCTTATAACACTTATAAACTCTTTATAAATTGTAAACTTAATTCTACAATTATTTTCTCATCACTTAAACTCTCAAAAATACATACAACTAATATATATTTTCGGCCTTGATATTATGTAACCAAAACTTCTCAAATTTTACATATTACTCTTAATTATACTAATTCCTTTAATTTAACTAAGTTAGATAAT
Organism: Limonium bicolor; assembly: GCA_023374045.1. Lineage (NCBI taxonomy): Eukaryota > Viridiplantae > Streptophyta > Magnoliopsida > Caryophyllales > Plumbaginaceae > Limonium > Limonium bicolor. The sequence continues at coordinate 315,175,431 of CM041777.1, read as the reverse complement.
TTTTCTAACTCATATAAACCTCCTAATTTTCGGCCACCATATAAATTATAGTATATGAATTTTTCTTGTATATTATGATAGCTTAATTGAAGCTTATATCATAAGGAGTATAAATCTATTCTTAGATTTAATAAACATTAACTTTTAATAAGCTAAAAACTGAATATTAATCACCACAATTTCGGCAATAAATAATAAGATGAACAATATGTTAGATCATATATAGATCAACAATTAGAACCTTGAAATAGGTAGTTGTAGGATTTACCTTGTATATTAACCATTAGCTTAATATTTAAGCTTGATTTCCTTAGAAATTTTGACAGCAATTTGCTAGAGAAATTGGCTCCAAAATTATACAATAAGATGAAGAATAAGATGGGTTAGTATCCCATGCCAATCGCCGTAACAAAAACCAAAGAACAAGAAGTTTTCAAGAAGGCAATGTTTTACCTCGAGAATCAAAGGCACTTCTTTGTGGTTTTTTCTGAGAATCTGGGGGCTTATGAGCTATGGTTGTAAAGCTCTTGAACAGAGGATTCCAACGAGCTATAAAACTTGTGATTTGGAGTTAGGAAGAGAAAGTTATGATTTCTACAAGGCAAGGTGTTCTTTAAGGCTCAAAACTAAGAACATTGTGTTGTTTTGTGTTGTTTCTTCAATGAGAGGATGAGCTACGACCTTGGGAGCTCTCATTTGACAGGTAAGAGTCTGATTAATGATTCACCAAGGGGACAAGATGATTTGGCACTTCAAAGAAGTCTTGGTTGTTGAAATAGTAAAATTAAAGCACTTTTGTCCTAATGACTCACCTCTTCAAGTCGGCAGCCCTATGGCTTGTTTGATCTGATTTTTTTTTGTTTTCTTCTTATATTATGTAACATTTGATGAATTAATTTCGTTCATAATGACTTATACCATGTGTTTGGTATGTTACATAGCCAAAAATGCCTTAAAACACATTTTTGTGCTTCCGGGTTCACATTGATTATGCAATTTGTTTTGGCTAGTTTAAATGTGTTCTTAGTACATTTAAAACCTTTAGAAACTTTGTTCATGAAATAGCATGTTGCTAATTCCAATTTAAACCAAGTCGTTTAGTGGTTTCTCCTTGACTTTCGTCAGTTTAGTACCGGTTTTTGTGTGGACTTGTATACTTAACTTGTGTGTATACGCTATGGCTCCTGTGACCATTTTATTGTTTTCCCCTTATTCCTTATTGGTATTTAGTCTCATTAGCCTTTTCTTTCCATGTATACATGCTTAAAGCACATTTTCCTTTAAAGCACATTTTTGTGCTCTAAGGTGCGTTTTCGGTTTAAACGCTAATTATGCTTAATGTGTATAACTAATCTTAGAGGTATTTCATATTTAAATCTCTTGGGAACTTATTTGTAGCTCCCTAATTTATTTGTGTTCTTTAAAACCGTTTTGCTCTAATTGTTCCTAAAGCATGTTTTGGTGTAAATTGTTGTTTAACTCTTCTTCTAATGTTTCTAAGGCATGTTCTAGCCTTAGTATATCCTAATTAGATAGTTCATTAATATATTAAGGTTTGGGGTATTTCAATATACCCCCCTTAAAAGAACTTTGTCCCCAAAGTTCCTATGTATCTATATCTCTTAGAACACACAGGTAACTTCACACTAAAAGATCATATAGATCACTCAATATCTGTATAGGCATTCTGACTCATAAGGTCTACCATATGTATATATATATATATACCACACTTGTCACACAACATGTCTTTTGCATGTTTTAGTAATCAAAATACTCTTTGTATATTCTTTGTTGTATACTCCTCAAGTAACCGGTCCGGAGACAAGGTTTTCATGTCCTCGAGTTCATGAGCGAGTAATTCAGAAAATACATGTCAATTCCAATTCCACTTTATGCTACTGCATCTACTCTTAACGCGGTTAATTGTGACCACTTGTAGGGAGTTTCAGGAATCATCCGACCCTGATGTGATCAGCATCAGTGTTGAACTATCCTTTCACCCCAATTTGTGTTCGGTTTTCCTTGATCTGGCCAAGACCAAGTTCTACCTCCCACGTCAACTTCAAACAATCAAATAATTATTCATGAAGCATTTTATATCTTTTAGTCCTTCTAGTCATATCATAAATCAATACATCTCCAAATTATGGAACTCAGTCCATCAGTCATTCTTAATTCACCTCTCAGCAATTCTTTAGAGAAATTAATTCCTACTAGGTTCTACATCGGTCTCAACCGATTCATACCTCATAACATTACCATATTTGGTCTCATATCAATACATATCATAGGGATTTTAATTCTCCTTGAGTTTCTACTCCTTTTTCCTGAATTCTCACACAGAAGTTAACGAGATAAGCCTCTAATACATCTGGTATTCACATCTAATTGTGCATAATAACCACAACCACATAAGAACGAATACATGGGTTTATATGACATACGTATCAAACATCACAACTAATTGTATTGTGCTACGCACACTGTAGGTTACGTACTCAATACGTGAAATATAGGCTAAGCGATTGTACGCTCTACCCCCCTTAAAATGGATTACGCCCACGTAATCAACATTATATCATCCTTGAACATAAGTTCAAGATGTTTAGGTGTCATGGAGCATGCTAGCTTTCATAGTCTATCTCACATTATGATTGGGTCAGAGGGTCTTCACCATGGTAATGGCTTAGTCTCTGTATCAAGGATTCCTATTGGTGTTTATACCAATCTTACAACTGGTTCAAGTGTAGTCTCTAAGGCTCCAAAGTATTTGATAGATAAGTCGTATATTTTATTCGACTGGAAGATGTGTAATCCCTTTTGTTAGGCATATCAAACCTTTTAAGATACGGTCCACTAGCTTCTGCTGCGCGACTCTGATAATCTTGGGGGGTTTGCCCTTCCTATCCTCTTCAATATGTTTTACAGCTCCTTTGTATCCTTGTAATTTAGGAATAAAGGTCTTTTAATGGACGTGTGGTATCTTTATTTATACACTGTCTCAATGAATTATAGCTTGTCTATCCAGTTCTCTGGAGATCTGATGTTCATGCTGTTATTACGCCTTTCAGCGTCTGAATTGTTTCCTACTAACTGATCCTCAGTCTGAGATTCCTGTGTAAACTGGACTTACTGTTCAGTGCTTATTGCTCTTCACAGTTTCCTTGAAAATCTTGAGACATATAAATTGTCGTACTTACTAATTAGTGCTTCTCGCACTTCATAATTCTTAATTGTTTCCTCCTGGAATGAGTTCTTTGACTCTTTTAATCTCATTGGTTTAACTGAGTTCTTCCTCCTCCATTGTTCACGGTAACTTGTTGTTCTGGTGTGAGTTTGCATCTCTGACTGTCGTACGGAGTCGACTACTTCTCGTGTTCCTTACACTACTCGTTTACATATATGGGATACCTTAATGATACATTACTACTTACCCGACTAACTTATAAATAAGTCCATCAGGCCCACAAGCTCCTTTGGAGTGCGGCCGTCCCACATCTCGTTTAAGTATACTCATAGTGTTCGTCACACGCTTAGTTACAACTAATTTGTGAAGTATTCTGTTGTCGATCTCCTCTTTCATCATTCCCTGACAACACACATGTCGTTCTTCTTCAACTTAATCAAGGAATATCCATCAACTGGGTTCATAACTACATTATACCTTCTGTATTTAGTACAGACTTGATCCCTTAGTAATTTGAGGTCTCATTCCTTAGAGCCTCTATCTTATTTCTCAAGTCGATCCACTAGGAATGCACTTCCAGCTCCGTACGGAATGGACAGTGTGCTTCCTGTGCAACCTTTCATCACATGGCCCAGGCTACTGGCGTTACTGCTCAGTCTGTCTCCCATTTCATCACCTTACTTACATCAGGTTTTAATTCATAACTCTGATTGCTTTCGTGTCAATATCTGATGGATTATATATAGTGGTTGCTTAGCTGCGCACTATAACTTAATCTACCTGACAAGTATTATTCTCATGGCCTCTACTACCGAAGTAGCTTTAGTTGTCTTATATTGCCCATTGATGGCACAATTCTTCAATTGTTGACTTCAACGTCTTGTCTTATTTTCAATCCCTTTCATGGTGTAACCACACTGGGAGTTCTCTAATTTCGATGTTTGGCGGTTGTCGTATCGTGTTGTAAAATGGTTATCTCTTAATATGAAGGTGTTCTGCTTCAATCTCAGGTTCGTAAGTAGGCTAATTTTCTCACATTCTTTCATCCTTTATGATGTTATTTACCATGTAATTTAACCGGTTACTGAAGAAGTCATCCGTTGAATCACAAGCTCTTTTGAGCGTTGGTCACTTGACGTGCCATACTGCGCACTCACAATGTTTATCTCTAACGATTGCTGATTCTTAAATCCTGGGTGTTGGATACGAGGTCTGTCTCTGCAGCCTTCCATATAATTTATGTGTAACTGGAATGTTCTTAAGGTAATTTCAAGGTCTACGGTTCCCATTCTCCAATAGAGAGTATTCAATCTCTAAGAAGTGAAAGCCCTTTTGAGGGGTTTATTCCCACTCATGGCCTCACAACTAGGAGATGTATCCCCACCCTAAAAGGAATGGTTCATTCTCCGCCCCTGTCAATAGCACTATCTCAACATCTCATTGGTGCCCTTTTCTGGCAATTCTTCCTCAATTTAGTATAGGTTTCATAACCACTCATATGTACGAGTTGTAGTTCATTCATGGCCTAGATCAGCCTTTTATGCTTTCCCGTGCCTCGAGCTCTGATGTATTTTAACATCCTTGGCTCGGGCCCTTAATGCTTGATTAGTCTCAAGTGATAGCCGATGTTCGGTTCACTGTTGCATTCTTAATCATCTGTAGGTTATCCATGTGATTCTCTTATTCTCTGAACTTTGCCAATGTTGGGTCATCATTGGACGTAATATTGGGTTTCACAATAACTTGTTGTATCTCGCTTCTGCTGTGGAAGTTCGCTTAGGTAATCCGATGTTTATCAGTGTCTGTGACAATACTTTTGCTCTCATAGACTTGCGTCTTTTAGCAATTAATGATTAGTTTACATTAGGCCTCTACCTTCAGGTGTCTAAGTCGGATATTTACCCTGGCTATCATGTGCTGCCATGTCAATACTTTGTTCAACTTTCGTTGACTACGCCACCCGTTAATGACTAATCATACTTGGGTGTTAATGAGTTAGGCAAGCAATATTAATCATCGTTTATGGGTCTTTTTCTGCTCAATTATACCAACTCTATGGTGTAGTCCTTTGAGGTTCTCTCTTTCGTGATTGCATCTTTGATCCTAGGTAGGTCATTGCTTAAATTTGTTTTCTCTGATTCTGTTTCTGGAGTTATCAACATCTTCAATGAAGAGTGCTGTTAATGGTATTATTCTGGGAATTCATCCCGTTTTTATTGAAAGCTGTTATGTCATCCATCTTCATTGTATGTCGTAATACCTTCCTAGTATGTTATTACTTACAGCTGGTGTTGCTCACATTGTTGAGTAATCTCCTCGGTTCTTCCATTCAAGGTTAGGCTTGGTTTTGGGTTGATGTTCTTACCTGTAGTGTCGGTTGTCTATTGCTGATGCTCACGTCGTTTAGTTTCCTGACCAAGTTCAGCTCCCTACTGACTGGTGTATTGATTTAGTTGTCATGGTCAGGCCGTCAGGCCCTCCCGATATTTCGCTCTTTTGTATTAAGGATTTGTAATCCGGTGTTCATATGTATTATATCCATGGTTTTTACAATTTGGTATTCACGGCTTCCTGTAAAGCTTCATTGCGGCGGCACTTGCCAAGGAAAGTGCGCCTTGCAAGATGGGCTATCGGTACTGTGTACGTCGGCAATGGTACATTCTCCTAAACTCCATGTAGGTGGTAGTCCATGGGACTCCTCCTTTGCCCTTTTTGGCTTTGGTTAATTGATTATCTGGGCAGCTTCCTGACTGCTTTTGATTGTATAGTTACTTATCCGGGTATTCCTCTTTCTGAGGGAACCCTTTTTCTTTTGCTTTCGCCATGGTTCTCACTCTCATTTCCACACCTTCACGAGGTTATCGAGTATTGACTCTGCTTAGGCACTACATCGTAGTCCTATCTTGGAGTATGACTTGCATATGCATTCGTAGTCGTCTGGGCTATTGCAGTTAGGTCTTTGCAACCCCTTTTTTTTGTAGGTTCGGAGTTACCCGCTTCATAATTGACTTTTAGGTAGTCCCTATGCTCTTGCGCGGTATTATCCCACTGTTATTGCTCCCTTGGACTGTTGTCCGGTGTTTCTGTCACTTCTCTTGTCCTCTTATTGCACTCGTAGTGCTTTTCTTCTTACTGGTATGGCGGGGTTATATCGACTGCGTAGCATGTCGACCCAAGTTACCGGTTATTGTTATTCTCTCATTGGTGAGATTCCGTTGGTAGTGCCTATTCAACGTTGAGCTCCAATTAAGACCTTCAAGTCTTGAAAGACTATTGCATAACGAGGTGTTTCTCGTATTGCATAATACTAAGTATCTGTCATATCAGGTTTTCCCAGTAAGAAGGCTTGCATCTCACTGGCGTTCATTCTGGTATCATAGAACCAGGGGCGCGGAGGGCGGGCCAGGTATTATTATCGATACACATCGGGAATCCTAACTAACGCACCTCTCGCACTAACACTCAACCCTATCCCAAGTCTAAAGTTCCTAACTCGGTAATTCCTAAGCTCGGTAATTTCCAATCATCAGAGTGTAACTACCTCTGATACCACTTTTTGTAAACACCCCATCTTCAAATACAATGATCGTCCCCTAAGTCCATCTCGTACATTAACAACATAGTGGAAAGTTCTACTAAATTGGTGTTACAGCCGTTAGTCACCCACTGACAACTAGCCTATTCTCTTTTCAAGTCAATGTCTGACTAACCGGATAATTACTCGAGCATCTAAAACATTACTGTTGGATTTCGGGCCCATTTCCCCAGGATCGAGGTGAGATCAACATGGTTGCCGAAGATGAAAAAACCCAAGATAATGTAATGATAAATAATGACACAAGGATCTACGTGGTTCGGTCCCAAACATGACCTACGTCCACGGAGGAATAGAACAACTTTCATTAAGAGATGAGGATCACGTTTACATGAGGATTAACCTAACCAACCCTCACCCGTGTTTTCCGTGTTTCCCTTGGTGTTTTTAACCCGAGTCCTCTTGAGTTTCCCATAGAACCACCCTTGACTCCCTGTGGATTGATCCCACAAGTTGGGGATCCAAAGCTGCGAGTTACATATCTATTTATAGTGCTAGATCTAAACCCTTCACTTATCCAACGTTAACCTTGTAACAACCGCTACATAATGGCTCACAAGTTACAACGGTTACAACTTAATTAACACCATCCATTAACACCTAGAAACAACTAACACCGGGTACTAGAAAGCCGAGTCATAACTTCTTCTTTCAAAGATTTTAAGTTCCTCATAACTTCTCCTCATAATGTTAGAAAACCAAATGCTTTAGACACCATTATTTTTTACCGTAATGCTAATGCTCCCTAAGCATCTTCAACTTCCGGAAACTCTTCGTGAATACGACATTGAATTGGAAGACGAAACCAATTAACTTCACAAGAGCAACTCACGGATTTAGCATTAATTTCTAACAATTCTTCCTCTTAATGCTCAATCCGGCCAATCACATACCACTATTGATGCCAAACTTCCTCTTGAAGAATAATTCCAAAACATCCCACACAAGGCATAACCGGATAACTTCATCTGGACTGTTTGCATTCCAACTTTGGTAAATTGACCACTCCTCCTCGGCCTCAAAGATCCTCTGGTCCAAATCTCCATGGACCCACCACAAACACGGAGTAAGTAGTAACTCAGGAAACAACTACGTTACCAAAGACAGTAGTGATCTCTTCCGTCTTATCCGGTTCTCGCAAAGTCTCCAAACATGACCTAACAGCAGATTCACAATTGATCACCTCGCAAAGCTCCGTTTGTGGTTATAATGCCGCGCTACCCACAACCCTAGGTCCCCCCACTTGCTAGATCATCTCCAATGCTCCATGGAAGTCACGATCCGTCACGTGACCCGAGGAAAATATTTTTCTCGTTTTCTACATCACTCCACCAACATTGAAGCTTCACTTGATTTACCATTCTTTATATCCTACTCCCCACAAAAGGGTTTGTAAAATAAAGAACTATATCTAACTTCAAATGTGAATGATGCACCGGATTTTTTCAAGATCCAGATTTCCAACTTGATCTCCTTCCAACAACACTCATCAGCTCCAAGTACATCCCCACACCAAAACACATGTAGTTGATGATTTTTATCGAGCTCTTCCTCTCTACCGAACTTGTTTTCAATCCAAACATCTTCTTAATACACATCACCTCTCCAACTCCTTCCTTCACTCTTCACTTTTGTAACGCCCCTATTAACCATAAATACAGCGGAAATAAAATTCTAAGGGCGATTACAACACATCGGGAAGATATTTAAAATACCCCCACAGTTAAGACTTTTACATGGTTTTTTTATAGAACTTAAACAACTTTAACCACCAGATCTATCTTGGCCGTCCATTTCCTTAAGTTCCAGATCGGACGGATGCTGAAGCCCAGTTCTTCATCGAATTCAAATCGAAGTCGAGTACTAAATCGACGATATCTCCCAATCTACAGAACCAAATTGAGTATTCTTGTTTCTATGGTTTCGAATTCAATTACGGTTCTAATGATACCAATTTCCCCAATTATATGCACTATACGATGGAATTCGAGTTCAGTTCGAATGTTTAGGGTTCTAAAACGGTTTCCGAATTCAATTCTAACAATTTCTCTCACTCTCATGCATAATAGATGAAATTGATAGAGGGGTATGAACGGGAATACAAAAACGAATGACACTTGTCGAGGAATTGATCAAAAACTCACCGGAATTGCGCCAGCGAGGAGAAACGAATTCGTTTTGCCTGGAAAATTGGTATTTTAATGCAGTTCGAGTTGCCTACTTCACGACCCAACTCGCACTAATTGAGAAGGGTTCAATCCACAAAACCTACCACTGTTAAGTATACATGAAACTCTAAACATTGGGAAAAGAACAAAATCAAAAACGAAGAACTAGGGAGAAAGTTATGGATCCCGAAATATCTGAGTTTACCATATCGTTTCTGGAAAAATCTGGGCAAAACGCGACCAGACCAAGGTCGGAACTTTAGACGCCTATATCTTCCATATGATTGAGAATTAGCCTTGGTCGTAAACATGAAAGTTGTAGAGGGATTAGAGCTCTTCAAAACGAGCTAAAGAACACGAAATTTGGCCGAGAAACGAAGAAGTTATGGCAAGACGAAGTTTACCTGATTTCAGAGAAAACCAGAATTCTGGGTTACGAATTCGCAAGGTGGCAACTTTGGATCAATATTCCCGTCGATGTAGGATGATTTAGAAGATGTATGAGTTATGTTTGGAAAGAGGAGATTAAGGATAAGAGAATGCAAACGGCACTCAAAAATTCCAAACGAGGGGAAAGTTATGGAGGTCGCAAGATAGGGCAACAAACTGATTTCTGTTGGCGAAAAACAAGGAGAAATTCGACAAGTGTTGGGCGGCCTGTGATTGACTGACACGTGGCATCTCTTAAAATTTTGGCTCTAAACTTCAATCTATCATAACTTTGGCTAGGATGATCCGTTTTGACGTTCTTTTTATCGATCTTCATGGTTTTCCATAACCTATTTATTGGTATAGGTTTCATGACCTGGTTTGACCATTCTCAAAAAGTCAACTCTAGCAAGGCTTAATAAGCTTTAAGGTTTCTAGAATTTTATATTGACTTTCATATTTCAGAACAATGTTCCAACACTTCCCAAATCTTTATAATATATGGAGTGTTTAATAATTTTCCCAAGATTTATTGACTTATAAATCTTATTATTAAATTCATAATACCATATAATAATGTATAATAATTAGGGTTAAATAGAAGAAAACCCCTAAATAAATTTCACAACCCCATATAATAATTACTATTCATAATTCCATATAATAATTTAATATTCATAATTCCATATAATAATTTAATATTCATAATTCCATATAATTTTATTCATAATTCCATATAATAATTTAATACTTAATAGTATTTTAAAGGTTAATAAAGAAATCCCCTAAATTAATTTAAATTAATTTAAATTAATTTAGGGGTATTTCAGCATATCCCCCTTAAAAGAAACTTCGCCTCGAAGTTTAAAAATCACTAATAAGCACTCACACCGCTTCGGGTGTGCTGAGACAATAAAGTTCCAATGAAGTTCCATACCAAACCAATCCTTTATTTCCATCCACTTCCATAACAACATTCCACTCAAGATTACTCAAAATCAAACTGAATTAGGGTATACCAAGATATAACATGATGAAAATCAAAAGTCACATACTGAGTCATAATGCAAAAACCAAGCACACACAACACCTCTCATTCTGCTAATACTGTTCTCCCTTTGCTAATAATGAAACACGGCATAATCCGGATGAGATAACGAAGGAGGAGTATGCCAGCATATCCCCCTTAAAAGAGCTAAGGTACGCCCTCGTACCGCTACTAATGGCACATTCAAAGAATTCAACACCTTATTAACCAGCTTTGTTGAATTTTACTGCACCGTTGATTATATCTATGATCGTTACGTATATATGTACTCTTGATTGTTATGTATTTGTGTTTCCTTGGTGGTTATAAAATTTTACCTTATGATTATTATCCATTCATTTAATGACGGATACGAATTATATGTCCATATGTGATCATTTATCATATCATTATTATCAAGCTATAAACCAGGTGTAACGTATTTGAGTAGTTTATAATAATATTTCAGATCATTTAATAATCCTTAATAATCTTCCAAAATCATCTTCAAGGGTTTATTAGTCAACCATATGTTAAAACTTTATAAGATAAATATTTTCTTTGACTTTTCAAGTTTCAATTGTTTTTATAATTAATTATCGTATTTTAGATGATTCATTCAGTGTTTACTTTATAAAATTTACTTATTATATATTTACATAATCTCACCCAAGGGAGAATCTAAGGAAGTTCTTATCAGTTATAATGTAGCTCCAAAATCTGATTTCTTTATCTTAAAATTTATTTTTCAAGATAGGGACTCTATTAAAATTTTAAGTCAAATGAACTAGTCTAATGAAAACTCACTCACTCTTGGTGACTATTTTTCTTCGGGTTTGTTCTATGTAAGTGTTTCTTCTGATTATTAAATCTTAGTACTCTCTTAGACAATGGTGGCTTTTAGTAAATATCACTCTTAGTGTGTCTTTTAAAAATTTATACCTGTATAATGTTAAACTTCCAAGTAAACATGAAAATTTCCAAATCTTTAAGTAACTCCCAATTACTCACTAGATGCTCGATATTCCGAGTATTTAAGGATCAATGATATTTAGTTTAGTGTTACTCTTCTCTTCACTTAATCTTTAAGTAACTTCCTTTAATGGTTTTTCTATTCAACAAGGGAGTAGACGTTCTACCTTGAAGTACCCAAATTTTAAATTCCCTTCCTCTATATAGGTATTTTTCACCAAAAATTTAACTCAATAATCCTTTCCTTTTGTTTGAATTTAATACTGGATATTAAGATATAATATAAGATTGTTCATTGTGGCTAGTAATGAAATATGCCCAACTTAAGACTTCATGATGGTAACGTCTTACCACCAATCCTCCTCAAGTTCAACACAATCCATCACCTGCGTAGAAGATTATTTACAGTTAGATGACAAGGCTTGTCTAGCCCCTAAACTTCCAGAAGTGGGTGTGCACCCCCACTACTTTTAGCCTAGGAGTTCGTCGCACCAGGCACTTCCCGTAGGGTGTTAGGTTTAGGTGTTTTCTTCTTCCTAAAGTTAACATAGAGTTTTAATGTGTTTTACAAGTTCAGATGTTGATCTTTCTAATACACTACTAGTTCTTGTTAGCTTAATAATTTTCTAGACTTAAGATTTATCTTAAACATTATCTTTAGGTAATAAATTGATACCAAGTAGTTCATGAGATTATTTTCAAACTTTAAAGGAGTTGAAGTATTTTCACATAATATCAATACTAATTTAATTATGTAAAGTTCTATTTGTATACTGTTCTCAACCAAAAGTATTCTTTAAAATTCTAGGAATTTGTGTACTAGCTTTTAAAGGATTGCATTTTTAGCAATGTATTCTCCATGAGTATGCTTTTGAAAAATAGCTTAATATTTGCATATCTCCACCAAAATCTTATTGTACTTATATTGGATGTTCCAAACTTATATATATTTTGTAGTTTATTGTTGGAACGGTATAACAACACATCACACTCAACAGACATTCACAAAAGAAAGTATGTAAAGGAATCATTCACAATTCCAAAAAGGGTTAGGAGTCGTGCCTCACTGGAGTCCTCACTTCCCAATTCTATTCTACCCAGTTCCCCAGTTTTAAGTGCACCTATAATCTAAGTATTTCACTCGGCTTTGTTTTCTCGGGTTCAGAGCGTAACTACGCTCTGATACCACTTTCTGTAACGCCCCTATTAACCATAAATACAGCGGAAATAAAATTCTAAGGCGATTACAGACCATCGGGAAGATATTTAAATTAACCCAACAAGTTAAGACTATTTACTGGTTTTTTATAGAACTTAAACAACTTATAACCACCAGATCTAATCTTGGCCGTCCATTTCCTTAAGTCCAGATCGGACGGATGCTGAAGCCCCAGTTCTTCATCGAATTCAAAATCGAAGTCGAGTACTAAATCGACGATATCTCCCAATCTACAGAACCAAATTGAGTGATTCTTGTTTCTATGGTTTCGAAATTCAATTACGGTTCTAATGATACCAATTTCCCCAATTAAATGCACTATACGATGGAATTCGAGTTCAGTTCGAATGTTAGGGTTCTAAACGGTTTCCGAATTCAATTCTAACAATTTCTCTCAATCTAATGCATAATAGTGAAATTGATAGAGGGGTATGAACGGGAATACAAAAACGATGACATTGTCGGAGGAATTGATCAAAAACTCACCGGAATTGCGCCAGCGAGGAGAAACGAATTCGTTTTGCTGGAAAATTGGTATTTTATATGCAGTTCGAGTTGCCTACTTCACGGACCAACTCGCACTAATTGAGAAGGGTTCAATCCACAAAACCTACCACATGTTAAAGTATACATGTAACTCTAAACATTGGTGAAAGAATCATTGAAAACGAAGAACTAGGGAGAAAGTTATGGATCCCGAAATATCTGAGTTTACCATATCGTTTCTGGAAAAATCTGGGCAAAACGCGACCAGACCAAGGTCGGAACTTTAGACGCCTATATCTTCCATATGATTGAGAATTAGCCTTGGTCGTAAACATGAAAGTTGTAGAGGGATTAGAGCTCTTCAAACGAGCTAAAGAACACGAAATTTGGCCGAGAAACGAAGAAGTTATGGCAAGACGAGTTTACCTGATTTTAGAGAAAACCAGAATTCTGGGTTACGAATTCGCAAGGTGGCAACTTTGGATCAATATTCCGTCGATGTAGGATGATTTAGAAGATGTATGAGTTATGTTTGGAAAGAGGAGATTAAGGATAAGAGAATGCAAAGACGGCACTCAAAAATTCCAAACGAGGGGAAAGTTATGGAGGTCGCAAGATAGGGCAACAAACTGATTTCTGTTGGCGAAAAACAAGGAGAAATTCGACTAAGTGTGGGCGGCCTGTGATTGACTGACACGTGGCATCTCTTAAAATTTTGGCTCTAAACTTCAATCTATCATAACTTTGGCTAGGATGATCCGTTTTTGACGTTCTTTTTATCGATCTTCATGGTTTTCCATAACCTATTTATTGGTATAGGTTTCATGACCTGGTTGACCATTCTCAAAAAGTCAACTCTAGCAAGGCTTAATAAGCTTTAAGGTTCTAGAATTTTATATTGACTTTCATATTTCAGAACAATGTTCCAACACTTCCCAAAATCTTTATAATATATATGGAGTGTTTAATAATTTTCCCAAGATTTATTGACTTATAAATCTTATTATTAAATTCATAATACCATATAATAATGTATAATAATTAGGGTTAAATAGAAGAAAACCCCTAAATAAATTTCACAACCCCATATAATAATTTACTATTCAATTCCATATAATAATTTAATATTCATAATTCCATAATAATTTAATATTCATAATTCCATATAATAATTTAATATTCATAATTCCATATAATAATTTAATACTTAATAGTATTATTAAAGGTTTAATAAAAGAAATCCCCTAAATTAATTTAAATTAATTTAAATTTAGGGGTATTTCAACTTTTATCAAAACCCACATCATCTTGAATCACCATTCTCTCTTCCCAATGACATCTCCACCAACACGGACATCCTAAAAAACCATGAGCTCTGATACCACTTGTTTGGATTATGGGCCCATTTCCCCAAGATCATGGTGAGATCGACATGATTGCCGAAGAAGAAAAAACCACAAGATAATGTAATGATAAAATAATGACACAAGGATATACGTGGTTCGGTCCAAACATGACCTACATCCACGGAGGAGATAGAACAACTTTCATTAAGAGGATGAGGATTACAAGTTTACATGAGGATTACCCAACCAACCCATCAACCCGTGTTTCCCGTGTTTCCCTTGGTGTTTTTACCAGAGTCTCTTTGAGTTCCCATAGAACCACCCTTGACTCCCTTGGATGTGATCCCCACAGTTGATGATCCCCACAAGTTGGGATGATCCAAAGCTGCGAGTTACTAGATCTATTTATAGTGCTAGATCTAAACCCTTCACTTATCCCAACGTTAACCTTGTAACAACCGCTACATAATGGCTCACAAGTTACAACGGTTACAACTTAATTAACACCATCCATTAACACCTAGAAACAACTAACACCGGGTATCTAGAAAGCCAGAAGTCATAACTTCTTCTTTCAAAGATTTTAACTTCCTCATAACTCTCCTCATAATGTTAGAAAACCAAATGCTTTAGACGCCATTAATTTTTACCGCATAAATGCTCCCACTAATGCATCTTCAACTTCCGTGAAACTCTTCGTGAATACGACATTAATTAGAAGACGAAACCAATTTACTTCACAAGAGCAACTCAACGGATTTAGCATTACTTCTAACAATTACAAACCATAAATCACAACTTATACCGAGTATCTCATATCCTAATACATCATACTACCATCTTATCAATTACTAAACGAGTGTACATGCACAACTCGTGTAACAAACGTTAAAGCAACCCGAAGTACTCTACCCGCTCCCACTCTTAGGTTGAGTCCTCGTCTAGTACCTACCTGCAAAGTTTAAATCACAGGCCCCAAGGGGCTCAACACATGGCTGATACAGAAAACGTGCAGCCCACAAGCTAGCAGGGTTACACACGACTACTTTGTCATATACATGCAATTGTTTATTCATACAAATAATAATAAGAAGTACGATAACAAACAACACATTTATGTGAAACATTCACAACTTAAATAAATCGAATGTCGTAATGGATGCCCATTAATGAGTAAGTTAGATTGCTAACTCCTGAGGCCTAAGAATTGTTTAGTTCTCGTGTTTGACCATACCTTATAAGTGTCAACCGTTCTCTTAATAGAACTAGTCGTTCTCTAACTGAAATGTTTATTTTTGTCGGGTCAAGGTAACCCTAGCCAATGAGTTATTAGCTCCATTGGGATAATAAACATTAATTCTTAAGTTATGAGGGGTGTAGGCTTGACCCTCCTGCGCCTCCTGAATTTGCCTCCCATCTCAAACTGTTCACTCGAGGTGGTCGGGTCAGTTTGTCGACCCTAGGCGGAAGACAGATCTGATACAGATGCCGACCTCCTAACCTGAACATGCATGACCGGAGTCAGTCCCGGATTCCTCTTCTCCCAAGTTCCAGTTAGCTGAAGTCTCATTGACAATTTGTTAGTTAAACCTCTCTCGGTATTAACCAACTAATAACGGGGAGTATTTATAACCCTATACAATTTTTTACTAAACACAGTTAACAAACAAGCTCTGAATCAATTCGTGTTAGTGTGCAATGGACACACAATAACAATACAATAAATCGGTTTTATGCTTAATCCTGTTGGTTGTATCACAATAACACATAGCACACAAACCGAGGTAGACCTCGTTAGCAAACAAGCTACAAGAATCCCATACCGTACACCGGAGACTGGCTAGCTCTTAATCCCTCGTTAGCCTAATCCGTCGAATGCCTCTGACTTATCTAGATCTGTAACCAGAACTAGTATTAGTATCCTGTGTCTTAGAACTAATTTGGTTCTCTTTTCAACTTAAACCTCTTCCTAGGTTAACTCGGGTATAATAGTATATCGTTAAACGGGTTCGTTCATTTAGGAGCGTTTTCAAGCTCAATTCTAATTCATTAACATACCAATGTTGTTAGCGGTTATTTATTTGCACAGTTAGCAACTTTAGACTTATACGGACCTTGTATTAGGTTTTCGTATTTTTCACTATTCATCCGTATTTCACTATTCATTTATACGGTCTCGTATTCTACTATTTATTTATATGACCCCGTATTTTACTATTCACCATATTTCACTATTCACGTATACGTATTTTACTATTCACATATACGTCTCGTATTTGACTATTCACGTATACATCTGGTATTTGACTATTCATATATATGTAGTTACTATTCACGTATACGTATTTACTATTCGTATATACGTATACTATTCGTATATACGTATTTACTATTCGTGTATACGTATTTACTATTCATGTATACGTATTTACTATTCATGTATATGTATTTACTATTCATGTATACGGGTATTTTCCATGTATACCAAAATTTACGTACATGCCCGTATGATACTCCGTATCAATACGTATTTATTTCTATTTCCAATATAACTTGTATTTTCATTAAAAATACTTTAAGTATCGATTTCTCCTTTACTTATTAAATTACGGGTATACCCCTCGTATACCTTAATTTGTATACGGGTCTTGTTTAACCCCGTCTTAACTCTGTTTCTTTTACAACTTGTTCCTAAATTCTTTATTTAATTTACTTAACCTTCTAAACACATAAAAATGTGTTATTTACATCACTTACCCATAGTTTTCTCTTAATCTCTATTTAACTCATAACAAGTTCTAAACTTTTATTTTTATTTCTAATTTCTTCCAAAGTCTTACTTAATTAATTTCTTTTATACTTTTGGTCAATTACCAAAATATACCCAAGTTTGACCAGTCTTTTATGGTCAAACCCCCTAACTTTCCATAATTTACAATATTACCCCTAAAGTTAATTTAACTTAACTTTTTATTCCTTTATCCTTTTAATATCTAATCTTTTGCTACCAATTTTATTCTATCTCCTCTAAACATTTTATAAACTGTCATTGACCAAGTTTGACCACGTTTGACCGGGGAAATTACCATTATACCCTTGTGGTCTTTTCTTTTGTCCTTACTCATTTATTAACCAATTTAACTCTAATTAATTTCTAATTTTCGTAACTAATTTACCTACAGATTTTTGAACATCAAAAATCATCTTAAACATCTCTAAACCACCAGATTTAATTATCTAATGTTATAGTATATAAATACCATCTTTTATTATCCTTAAATATACCAAAAACCTTATAAATTCCTTATAACACTTATAAACTCTTTATAAATTGTAAACTTAATTCTACAATTATTTTCTCATCACTTAAACTCTCAAAAATACATATTAACTAATATATATTTTCGGCCTTGATATTATGTAACCAAAACTTCTCAAATTTTACATATTACTCTTAATTATACTAATTCCTTTAATTTAACTAAGTTAGATAATTTTTCTAACTCATATATAACCTCCTAATTTTCGGCCACCATATAAATTATAGTATATGAATTTTTCTTGTATATTATGATAGCTTAAATTGAAGCTTATATCATAAGGAGTATAAATCTATTCTTAGATTTAATAAACATTAACTTTTAATAAGCTAAAAACTGAATATTAATCACCACAATTTCGGCAATAAATAATAAGATGAACAATATGTTAGATCATATATAGATCAACAATTAGAACCTTGAAATAGGTAGTTGTAGGATTTACCTTGTATATTAACCATTAGCTTAATATTTAAGCTTGATTTCCATAGAAATTTTGACAGCAATTTGCTAGAGAAATTGGCTCCAAAATTATACAATAAGATGAAGAATAAGATGGGTTAGTATCCCATGCCAATTGGCTATAACAAAAACCAAAGAACAAGAAGTTTTCAAGAAGGCAATGTTTTACCTCGAGAATCAAAGGCACTTCTTTGTGGTTTTTCCTGAGAATCTGGGGGCTCATGAGCTATGGTTGTAAATCTC
The DNA here is from genome assembly GCA_023374045.1 of Limonium bicolor. Classification (NCBI taxonomy): domain Eukaryota; kingdom Viridiplantae; phylum Streptophyta; class Magnoliopsida; order Caryophyllales; family Plumbaginaceae; genus Limonium; species Limonium bicolor. Next base: position 315,156,974 of record CM041777.1, on the reverse strand, counting down.
TTGAAAATAGGATTCCAACGAGCTATCAAGCTTGTGATTTGGAGTTAGGACGAGAAAGTTATGATTTCTACAAGGCAATGTGTTCTTTAAGGCTCAAAACTAAGAACATTGTGTTTTTTTGTGTTGTTTCTTCAAAGAGAGGATGAGCTACGACCTTGGGAGCTCTCATTTGATAGTTAAGAGTCTGATTAATGATTCACCAAGGGGACAAGATGATTTGACACTTCAAAGAAGTCTTGGTTGTTGAAATAGTAAAATTAAAGCACTTTTGTCCTAATGACTCACCTCTTCAAGTCGGCAGCCCTATGGCTTGTTTGATCTGATTTTTTTGTTTTCTTCTTATATTATGTAACATTTGATGAATTAATTTCGTTCATAATGACTTATACCATGTGTTTGGTATGTTACATAGCCAAAAATGCCTTAAAACACATTTTTTGTGCTTCCGGGTTCACATTGATTATGCAATTTGTTTTGGCTAGTTTAAATGTGTTCTTAGTACATTTACAACCTTTAGAAACTTTTTTCATGAAATAGCATGTTGCTAATTCCAATTTAAACCAAGTCGTTTAGTGGTTTCTCCTTGACTTTCGTCAGTTTAGTACCGGTTTTTGTGTGGACTTGTATACTTAATTTGTGTGTATACGTTATGGCTCCTGTGACCATTTTATTGTTGTCCCCTTATTCCTTATTGGTATTTAGGCTCATTAGCCTTTTCTTTCCATGTATACATGCTTAAAGCACATTTTCCTTTAAAGCACATTTTTGTGCTCTAAGGTGCATTTTCAGTTTAAACGCTAATTCTGCTTAATGTGTATAACTAATCTTAGAGGTACTTCATATTTGAAATCTCTTGGGAACTTATTTGTATCTCCCTAATTTATTTGTGTTCTTTAAAACATGTTTTGCTCTAATTGTTCCTAAAGCATGTTTTGGTGTAAATTGTTGTTTAACTCTTCTTCTAATGTTTCTAAGGCATGTTCTAGCCTTAGTATATCCTAATTAGATAGTTCATTAATATATTAAGGTTTGGGGTATTTCATACTAAGAAAGAACGAATCGGAAAAGCCAAAGCAGATGAACTCAAACGCTTGCAAGGTGTGGTTTTTATTTGTGTGGGCTTCACTTCTGTTTAATCTTTCTCAACTTTGGTTGTAAATTGCAATAGTGAGATGTGCTTTTATTTTCTTTGTTTTCATCTTGGTGCTATAAATGAAGTATTAATTTCTCTACGGGCCCGTTCGGTAGTTGGCTCTAAAAATTGAGCCAGATTAAGCTTACATTAATGTCAACAGATTAAACTCAACCTAATGTGATGTGGGGTGTTGGGCCGATCGATATATGACTGGAAATTTTGACATGTAGAAGTTAGCAAATACCACAAATACCCCCTTAATGACGAAGCTTCTGTAGAACGCGCATAACTTCCATGGCTGCTATCTTCTGCTACTCCCCGGCTCTCTATCTTCCAACTCGTAGTTTATCCCCTCCCTTCCACCAGTTAGATCAATCTAAGTCGTAAGAGAGTAGAGCGATTACGAAGAAGCCTGAAATCAATTGAAGATCTTCCTGGACAATCAACTGAGTCATCGACATCTCCTCTGGATGGCCGCATTGTGACTAATTCTAGGATTAGTGAATGGATGTACGCATGGGAGAAATTGGGAGGTTCTATGCTTCATCTACATCTCCTTGGATGAACAGAAGTCAGCAATTTGTCTTCTAGTGTGAAAATAGGAGTATATTGCCGAAGATATGAGCTGGTACGGAAACGAAGAAGGATGGGGTAAGCTGGTAATATTCCATGGATGCAGAAACACATGGACGAGTTTAATTTCTAAATACAGTTATTGTGACATCTATCATTAAGCTATCTCCTCTACGAATAGCCCAAAATAAAACTAGCAAATCGTTCTTCTGTCAAATCCAACATTGACGATAAAGGAGCTTAATATGCAATTTTCCACATCAATCGGACTATCGAACGGGACCTACATCTTGGATGAATAAAACACGCACTCACAAAAAAAAAAAAAATAACTGCTCTACTTAAAAAGTTCTATCTCAATGGATTAGACGCATGATGCAATTAATGGACTGGACTGGAGTAGTTAGTGGTAGGTGCAAAGATAATGGTGGATCGTCTCTCCAGTCTCCACTATGCTTCCTCGCTAAATATGTAGGCCACGCTGCGAAACTCTCTATCTTTATGTAGGTAGGTGTAAATATAAAACGAAATTCGCTCTGTGGGAGAATTCTAGTATGTACCGTTATTGGTTGAGGTAGAATCTTGATGTGTTTTTGTGAAACTTGATACCCAAAAAGTAGTGCAAGGTTAGCTTTATGGTCTTTTACCAGATCAAAACACTTGACTGCTATTTTGGTTTAAGAAATTATAAACAATAAAGTGTGCATATTTTACATCTTTCAAATGTTCACTCCCCAAAAATTGAATGCCCAAACCTTTTATCTTTGTCAGCTATACTAAAAAACAAATAAATTCCGATCCTTCTCTTATTCAGCAACCAATCATTCATTCCTTTCCGCTTTAGCTACATAATTGAATTTAAGACAAGAATAGACTGCAAACTAGGCAACCAAAAAGCATGAACAAATCAACGAGAATTCCATCTTTTAGCTAATTCGAACCCATTCTTAGAGTACTGATAATCCTCAAACGTTTGTTGAATCTCAGCTTGAGTGTTCATCACAAAAGGACCGTACTGGACCACAGGCTCATTAATTGGCTTGCCTCCAATAAGCACAAACCTCAACGGTTGAGACGAGTTGTTCGAAACAATGAGGCCATCCCCATGGCTTAAAATCAGGCAGTGGTGAGCAGGTGTAACAGGGTCATGAAGTCCGCCAAAAGTTCCTTCGCCCTCGATTACGTAAACAAAAGCATTATAAGATTCAGGGATAGGCTGAGAGATCTGTGCCCCGGGTTGCAATGTGAAATCGAGGTACATTGTAGGAGTTCGAGTGTAGACTGGTGACTTTATCCCCATGGATTCCCCTGCTATCACTTTGACAATGACACCATCTTTTTCGGCTGTGGGGATGTCCTCTGCCAGAAGTTCCTGATAATTTGGCTCAATCCTGCAAGGGTTTTAACCATGTTCAAAGTAAAAAAAGAGTAGCCCTGGTGCCATAAAAAGCTAGGTTCACAATCAGTGAATGAGTTATGCATGCTTTTCAAATAACAAACATTTTAGGCTAAATTGATGGGATGAATAAAATTTTATCCAATGTGGGAAACGAATGGTTTGAAAAGAGAATCGGAAACTTGTCATACTGCGATCAGATGGGAGTACCACTAGTCACCAGAAAACTGAGGTATTCGATTCCAGGTGCATGGAAGAGGATAATCCTTGCTATAAAAAACTACTTCAATTAAAGATCAATCCGACCAGTGAACGATTGGGCAATGTTTGTGCTAGATGTGGCTAACTCATAAGCTTTGATTTTTTAAAGGCCGCAACAGTTATAGGTAGCTTAGTTTTCTTTCTTTTATTTTAGGTAAGAAAAGGTAGCATGGTTTTTAAACACATCAAGCCACTATGTTCTGTGACGAACTTTCAGAAAACGGTGAATTAAGCTGGTCAAGAAAAAGATGAAGAAGCATACATCTTGTCTTTGGAAGATAAATTGATCCACAGCTGCAGACCCTTATTTATCCCATCTTCAGCGGGCATTTCTGAGTGAACAATTCCTCTTCCTGCTGTCATCCACTGCATACCACCCCATAAATAACTCAGCTTAACAGGGGCATGAAAAAAGTTGAGAAGATGGATGCTAAAAATCACACGGTTTGCACGTTTATATCCGGATAAGGATCGTATCTAATAGCAGCAAGTAGAGTAAATTAGATCGATAGGCATCAATATCCTTCTTTATCACAGACAGACTGGCATACTTAATCTTCTATTAAACCAAATCTAGTTAATTCATAATCTTCACCTGCAAATCTCCAGCCCGAATTGTACCCTTATGCCCAGCAAAGTCCTGATGAGTGAAAGACCCCTGCTCAGAAACACATAAGATATATCAGATCAGCCAGCAACACTATTTATATATGCAATTGGAAGGGAGAAAAGGATGGATCAAGAACAGGTTCATTAGCTTATGTATGGGACACACTCTTTTCCTTTTTCCTTCAATTTTAATCAGAGGAATCCACCCACCAACAGGAGTCAAACTTCAAAAGTAAAATCAAGTAGAGTGAAATGATCAATATATACCTCCAACATGTATGTCACTGTTTCAAATCCTGAAATAAAATGAATAAAAGAAGACCAGTTTCAGCTTTTAATAAAATGGGAGGCTGATTAAGAAAACATTGAATGTCAGCGTTTGACTTAAATTTGCAGTACAGATAGTTCACCTCTGTGTGGATGATCAGGAAACCCAGCCGGACGAGAAACTGAAAATGAGAAAATCAACAACTTAGACCTTATACATATAACTCTTTTCCCAATGAAACTCAGCGAATGCTCAACAATAAATCGGAGAAACAGTATCTAGTGTAACTATCATTTCGTTTGGAACAGAACAGTCCCTACCTGAAAACTCGTCCAACAATAGGAATGGATCTAGAGACTTCATTTCACGCCTGCGTAATCGAATTACCCATTTAAACAACCAATCGACGTAAGGCAATGAAAATATGAACACATAGCGAAGAACAAAAGAAGGAATCACATAATTTCTGTGAAAGAACTACAAGATACGTCATAGGCGCCAAAACCAATACAAGCACGGTCAAATCAAAGCTAACTCATGGTGAAAGAGTAAAAAACACTTCGAAATAGTTCGTCAGTGATATCAAGCGCAGCCTAAATTTGAAGATTTAAAACCTCAGATAAAACCATTTTAATGGCAAGTCAAAGGAGGGAAGCGGAAATAAAACAAAAGCATACCTTCCAATGCTTCGTCTGACAACAGCACCGTCTCCTTCGGCCTGAGAAGTTGCCAATACCTTCTTCACCACCGATCTCGGGTTTGTGATTAAATTGGAGCCATCAGACCCTGACATAGTTGCTCGGAAGTCGCAGTAGGTGGTGGAGTTGACCTTTGTGGATGTCTTTTTCGTTCTCTGCAAATGGTGAAATAGTATCTCTTTGCTCTTCGATTGTGTTGAGATGAAACTGATTTGTTTGATCATATCACCAGATTTGAACGCGGGGAGATATATATAGATAGTGGAGAGTGGGAAATTTGGTAAGCAATGGGGATGAGTTTAACCTTCATATATTTAAGTATTTTTAGTTTATTTAACAATCATTAAAATAAAGATCTCGAAGTTGCTGGGGAGAAGAGGCGTGTCGTCGGTGAGACGAAAAATACCCGAACTGAAGGAAAAGGTCAGCCCCCGCGCGATCTGCTTGTCGTCAGCAACAGTCAGCAATTGGGTCAGCGAACGAGCGGGAGATGATGATGTCAAGGATGCGTCAAGCTGATGACACTATTTTGTTGGTGAATCGTGAAGCCCCTCGCGATAAACAACTCTGTTTTGTAGTAGTAAAAAGAATGCTCAAAATCAAGGATAGCAAAAATAGAAACCAAAATGATGAGACAAACAAATATAAATTGATAAGTTCATCGAAATTTTAAATCATTTGATAATACTATAGTTTAACATTATTCAAGATGGGAAACTGAAAGAGGGAAACCGAGATTTAAAGATAAAATTAGACTAATTATTAGAATATTTTGTATCACAAAGAGAAAATGGGAAGATTATTATAGTGTTATTGGAATATTAAACAAGGAGGATAATAATTCGGACACCTAAATAACATTAATAATAACGTACACATATATACATTCTAGTGTTTCTCCTTCCTAACTATTCGCAGTGACCATCATTGTACTTCATTCTTTTAAATTATATAAATAAATAATTAAAAACAGATTGTCGAAATAACAGTCCAATAAGTGCATAGACCATTAACATTCCACTACTAAAAGCGCCTCGAAACATTCAAACAACCGAGAATGTCTTGGTATTTATAATAGATCTGGCAAAAGTAACCCGAACCCGAAAAACCGAACCGAACCAATCCAATCCGAATCCGAATCTCAACCGAAAACTATAACTTGAAAAATGACCCAAAATCCGAAATAAACCGACCCAGGCCAAACCGAACCGTATTATTGTAAAACCGAAAGTAAACCACAATCCACAATCATCCGAACCGAAGTCATCCGAACCAAAATCAACCGAACCGAAGTCACCCATAACCCGACGATGACCCGAAAACCGAAGTGACCCGAACCGAAACCAACCGAAAACCAACCGAACCGAACCCGAACTGAAACCAGTGTGACCCAAACTAATATATCCGATGTGACCCGAAAGAATATATTGCATTAATTATAGGAGACAATGAGAATAAAACAGAATGTTTATACCCAATATCTAGTTTAAATACAAATCAGTATTTAGCATTTGTATCACAACACTGAACAATGCCCCATAATACTTTTACAATTAATCATTACTTAGTAAGTGGCGTACCTATAAAAAAGTATTAATAAACTTATATACACGAGAAATTATTTTAAATATACCACAAATATTTTGCACTATAAAATTTTAAAGTAATTAATTATCATGCATTTTCATTAATCGCACAACTAATAATGAATTAATGATAATGCATTACTCATCAATGATAGATTGGTAAGAACCAAAAATATTTGTATATTTAGACTCAAATTTTATCACTAATTCATATCATTATTGTATTAATTATTCATATATTGAAGGTGTTTTTATTAATTAGAATTTTTCAAGCCTTTATCTGAATAATTCTCCCTCATTAGCAATTTAGCATAAATGTTTAATATACTTGAAGGTTTTTACCTATGTAGCAAAATTCTCATGCTTCTGAATAGTTCTTCATCATTAACAGTTTTTAACTACCGTAAAAAAAGTCATCAAAACTTATTAACTAATTCTATTCGCTAACTATTAATAGATTGAAAATACTAGTTACTACACTTTGATACAATTTTAATAATTATCCATAAACATACCTATTTATACTCTTCTCAAAATAATGAAACTATTAAATAATCTAAAGTTACATCAATAATTATGATAAGTTCAGAGTTAGTTGCTAAAGTATAACATGATGTAAATTATAATTATTTGTTTAAATTAATCTTTTATATACATTTATACTTGTTGAGATTGATTGAAGTCAAATTTGCATATCATGATGATTGAGTTGCGGGATTCTGTAATGGAGACCGAATTTAACCGAATAATTGACCCGAATTTAACCCATAACCCGAAAAAACCGAATGAACCAGAGGCTAACCCGAACCGTAAGTTACCCGACCCGAAGTCACCCTAACCGAAAGTCATCCAAACCGAAAATCATCCAAACTGATCCAAACCGACCCGAAATTTCAACAAACCGAACTCAACCCGAACAAACCGAATTCAACCGACCCGATCCAATCCGAACCAAATATTGAACGATTTGAAATCAACCCGAACCGAACCGAACCAAACCCGAACCGATTGACCCGAACTGCCACCTCTATTTTATAACTGCATATAAGAACATCCTTCTCATAAATTTCATTTGTTTCTCAACTCCATAAACACATCGACATGAAATAAGTTATATAAGAAGAAAAATGGCTCCTTCATTTGAAGTTTGAAGGTTTTGCAACCAATTAGGATAGTATCAAATGTTCTGTGAAATTAGTCACTCAACAAAAGGATATAATTAGTATAATCACAAAAGGACTTAACTGGGACATAATTGGGATAGTATGAAAAAAATGAATTTGCACTGCAACACAGAACACTACCAAACGAAATTGGGATAATTCACAACAGGAATCATCCCAGAATATATTGCCGCAGTAAAGGTTAAACCCTATCTTCTGATAGAATCTCAACTTATCCTCTGACAGAAACCCTGTTACATTTTGTGCTTCCAAGAACACCTACTAAAAAAATCCCTGGAGAGCTAAATTATAATGTGAAGCGCTGACTTAACACAAAACTGCAAGCCGTAACAAAAGAAGGTCCATATACAATCAGACAAAATACATTTCTATTACCCCCTGATCTAGTTCCATTACTGGGAAGTATAACATGCCCTCCAATTTCACAACTACTCTCAGGCTTTCTTGTTGCCAGATACCACAGGAACAGGGCCATGCAAACAGATACGTAATTTACCCTCAGTTAGCCGTTGATGAAAGAAGCTCTTATATAAGTCCCAAAATTCATCCCTGTCAAGGAAAGGATATGCGTAGGAATTAGATATGATACCCCATACGTGACAGAAACTCAACAGCTAATACAGAAAGGACATCCTTTATCCAATAAATTTTGATATCAAACCTGACTTGAGGAAGTGTAAATAAGGAGTAGCCTTTAACATCAGTACGCATATCAAGCACTAATACTTCAAGTCGTGAGAGACTCAAAGCTTCCATGTCACATAATTTTTTTATCCTGGAAAAAATCCAGAAATTGGTCAAAAAAACGTCAGGGTTTAATCAATATGGACATAAAAATAAAATAAGCACTAAAAGTACATCATACAACCGGCTAGTGGCCTTCGATCATCAAACACACTATACACCAATTCAAGTTCTAGGGCAGTAAATGTCATAACATTTTGAAGAGATTTCTTATTCATAAAAGTTGAATTTACATCCTTCCTGTTCAATGTTCATGTATACCTACCTGAGGCACAAAGCTGTTATGCAAATTTGACTTTCAAGAACTTCACAGTTTTTTTCAAATCTTATTTCAGAGTCAATTCCAGCAATTGGAAGATTACTGCTCCCGATAGTATTATTGATACAAGAGAACACTAATTAATGGAAAAAGCAAGGAGAAACCAACAAGCTGTTCATGAGATTCTTCATCATCATTCCAACCTTCTTTTGGTCAGAACTTTTAGAATTACCAATCAAAATAACTGGTTTGCTCCCCTATTGATTCATATTGACATGGATGAAACAACAATATATAATTAATTCAAGAGAATACCACTTTTTGTGCTATGACCGCACCAAAAACACTGACCTACTTGGTGTGCCACAAGCTATGTTTACACGTTTCTTCAACAAGGACACCTGCACATTGCAAGAATAGAGAATAGATCATAACCAATAAACATGCAATGGAAAGGGACAAACAAAGATATTAATAGTAACAGAACCATAGAACAGAAAAACTTGCAACATATCATATAGGGCGCGTTCGGGTCTGCACTATATGTGCATTTTTTGTGAGCATGTTTGTGACAACATATGCTACTTTTGATTGTTTTATTTCTTCTGCTGTTCGGCAGAGCCCTAGGGCATGTTTGAGCAGCATATGCTGCTCTCCTTCTTCGCGCCGCGCCCAACTCCTCCTCCTTCCTCGTCACAGTAATTGCGACTTCACCCACTATTTTTCCCTCCCTTCCTTCTTCCTCGTCGCAGTAATTACGACTTCACCAACCTTTGTCTTGTTGGCTTGGCTTTGCTGAGTACGATTCGCATTTGTTGTGATGCGACCCGTATCTGTCGTGGTTAATTTGCTTCGCCTGTGTGTATAATCTGGCGTCCAGGTAAGTGGGTAAGTTACTCTCTTCATTCCCTTTCTCTTTACGCCCGCAAGCCTGGCTATGGCTTGGTGAGTACCGCCGCATTTTGTCTGGGCTCTTCGTTGTTGCTAACTGGTTGCATGCGCAAGCTTCATTCTCCTCCCCTATTTTTTCTTTCGGAATTTGTTCGACCTCTGCTGGGTCTGGTAAGTTGTCGCAAATGACTTTCCTGAGGTTATCTTCGCCAGATTTGAGGGATTATAATCCCCGATTTTTGTCGGTTGAGCCTAATTTGTGTTCTCGATTCAGTTCGTCGCTTACCCTTCGTTGATGCGCCGTCCTTCACTTTCCTTTTCTCGATTCTCACGGATCTGGAACCTTACTAAGGTAAATGCTACCCCTTTCTGTTATGGTGCTTAATTGTTTGCTGGATTTGGCGATCTGCTCCCGTCTCTGTTGAACCGTATTATGTGACTGGTTTCTGTTGAGTTTGAGGACGTGAGTGCATGTCATTCTTCTTGGCTTTGTGTTGCTCCGTTTGTTGATGGTTCGTTGTAACCGTCGCTGTGTTTACTCTTTCCTGGCCAAATCTATTGCCTTTGTTGGTGGCTTCTGGTTTCTGTAAACGATGGCGATCTGCTCCCGTCTCCGTTAAACGATGGGTATAAATTATGCCTCTGTTCTGTTAATAGCCCGATGGAATTTGGCACGCCTGGTTTGGTGGGTTTGGCATGTTGAATTACCGTATTCTGTAAGCTGATGATGTTTAGATTTGGGCATATGAAAATCAGAATTGCTTCTGCTCTGTTCTGTGGCTTTCGCTCTGGGTAGAATGTATTGCCGAGAAATTTGCAAATAGCTTCTGATTGTTTGATTATTTTCCTTGGATGTCTTCTTGACATGCTGATTGAACGGAGAACTGACCTGGCATTGTGGATTCGATTGGTTTGTCTATGTTCTTCAGGAACTGAATGTCCCGTGTTGAGTTTAATAAAAAATTGCCCAATTAATTGTGGATTAGTGTATGTTTCCCTTCCGTTTATGTTAGTTAGTAATACTCAAACATGTAACAGCCGCCTCCTGTACAATCTACCATGATCTTGGCCCGATTATGAATTCAACGATAAGAATAGAACATACACAATAGGGTAGATTGTACCGGAAGTTGCGGTAGTTACAGTTTAAGTATTACTGTACTTCATTAGCGGTGGTTGTGAGGCTAGATTGATCCACTCAGCGATGATGAGGGCAATCTTACTCTGAGCTGAATCATATTGGAAAACACTAATCAGCGGTGATGAGGTGAAAATACTCTGAGCTGAATACATCAGAAAAATTACATAAGTTTGGTCTACATGCGTTGTGATGATCGAGGAAAGGACGAACGACCATGAGCGGCCTGGAGGCGATCGGACCGGAGCGAACAACACTGGCAGAGCTATGCTGATCAATAGATAACAAGTGTCTACTGCTATGCTGATCAAAAGATAACAAGTGTTGTGTAGACAGTTATAGGATTAATGTAAAGTAATGTGTTGTCAAAAAATTTTGAACAAAATATGATGTAATTGTAAATAATTCAAACATACTTTGAGTTATTGTATAATATATGCTTTATTAAATTTGAACACTTACCTATCACACCTTACTTGTATTAATGAAATACATGTATACATATCACGTTGAACATGGAAAACCTGCAACAATCTTACACAATCTCACCTTTGAATTTATATTAGATGGCATCGGTTCAACGAAAAGCAAGAAGAAAGGGAAAGGAAGAAGTTGATGGTGGCAATATATGTTGGGATAATGAGAAGACCACTCTACTAATTAGGCTAATGGCAAATCACCGTCAAATATCCCTCGGGAAAAATGGTGAGATAGTGAGCCGAACAGTAAAGTGGGATAAAGTGGCTACAGATTTTAATAAGATTAGTGGTATGGCATGGTCTCACAACAACTTCAAGTCAAAGAGGGATACGCTGAGAGGGCAGTGGAAAGACTGGAAGAGATTGAAGAAGGATACTACTGGTTTAGGTTTCGACAATGATCTATGGACCATTAACGCCCCTGACGAGTGGTGGGCAATGAAGATAGCGGTAATGAAACAAGAGTATTGTCATTGTTATTACGTCTTTATTTTTTTTTGGATTATTAATAGTTTGAATTTTTTGTAGGAGGACAGCTCTTTCCAGCGGTTTAGGACTAGAGGTTTTAGTCCAGAGGAAGAAGATCACCTACAGTTGATCTACGGGGATGGGGAGGCGAAAGGGACAAGAAAGTTTTGTCCGGCCAGTTCCCATCCCACATCAGATGCCGGTGATGCTGATGGTTCGCTAGATGGTTATCGACCAGCCATCCACACAGATAGCCAAGACGGTAGTCAGTCCTTCGTCAACCAGATTGGGGCAATCAATATCGAGGATGACTTCATCCCTATGGATGAATACCAGGCCACTGATTCTCCAACCCCTATTTCCACTTCTGCTGGCAGTACACGCTCATCCAGATTAGGAAAGAGATCCTCAGAGTCAGACGACTCTTCTGATTGTAAGAGAATGAAGAAGCTGACGAAGAAGGAGCGAGAGGCGAGACAGCTTGATGCCATAGCTGAGGGATTACCGGCTACTCGTGCGGGGATTGACCGATCAAATATCCTACTTGCATCAATCGCCGAACAATCATTGGCTAGGAGCAAGGGCAATTGGAATGAGAATGATGCCGTGGCAGCTCTGTTGGATATGCCCGCGATGGTAGATGACCCGTCCCTTCTTTCGGACGCCATAGCTTGCATGCGAGACGAGAGCAATAGGAGACTGTTCAAGAGCACGTTACAGCTAGCTGGACCTGAAGTAGCTATGGGATTTATCAACTCTATTGTCCGAAAGTTTCGTTCTTCCACGAGCTAGTTGTGTAGTTGTACTATCTTTTGGGCTATCGACTTTGTAGTAGTTAGAAGTAAAACTGTAGTCGTTGTTCTGCGACTGTGCCGGTTAGGTACCCCTTTTGGTGGGCTCATTAGATGACCCTTTTGTGTGCCGGTTAGGTACCTCTTTTGTGGGCTTGTTAGATGACCCTTTTTGTGTGCCGGTTAGGTGGTCATATTTGTGATGTTGATTAGATGCCCATATGTGTGTTCCTGTTAGATGCCCCATTTTGTATGTCTTTTTGTTGATAACTACATGTGTGTGTAGTTTGGGCGCTAACATATTATTGAATGTCTTTTATATCAGTTATGTACAATGACGTGTTATAGTAATTGTTTGAGTTTTTTGTTATTGTAGTGAATATGGCTGACAAGGACTTCATTAATCGGTTGTTGAACGATCGTGAAACTTTCATACAATTTGCAACAGCAATTCAAGGACAGATGGCGAGTGCCTATACCATGGTGGATGCAGCTACATTGCTACTGGCATCACGAAGACATAACATCCCTCCACCCATCCCCATGCACAACAATGAATTCAATGGGGAGATGTGGGTGAACGCGTTGCTGATTAGCAATCCGAAAAGAATATTCAATGCGCTAAGAATGGACAAGAGTGCGTTCCTAGGCTTGTGCGAGCAGTTGGAGGTTAGGTACGGGTTACAACGAACTGCAAACGTGAGCATCCAGGTTGATGTAGCGTTGTTCTTGTACATACTGGGACAACGTGCGTCAAACAGATCGGCGTGTGAAAGATTTAGCCTAAGTCCGAGACCGTTAGTCACCACTTTAAGAAGGTCTTGAAATTGATGTGGGCATTCGGCCGTGACTATATCAAGCCAAACCGAGCACAGTGGACAGACATTCACCCACGGCTACGTGGTGACCGTCGTTACGACCCGTACTTCAAGGTATTACACACAATTTATAATGTTTTTAATGAACGCGTTCGTTTATATAATATATTTCTTGATTATATAGGACGCCATTGGAGCATTAGATGGCACACACATTGACGTCGTCATTCCGGGACCACTACAGTTGGAGTACCGTGGCAGGAGTGGTTTCCCTACAATGAACGTATTAGGGGTTTGTGACTTCAACATGTTATTCACCTACGTCGTTACTGGGTGTGAAGGATCGATGCACGACGCACGCGTTCTTCATGACGCACGAGCGGACCCCGAACTGAACTTTCCTGAGCCACCACCAGGTATAAAAGCTTGCACGTAATTTGGTATATGTGTTTTGTTTATGTCAATATCTTTATATAAGAAGACTAACAAAGGCTACAAATCATAGGCAAGTATTACTTAGGTGATAAGGGATATGCAAACCGTAATGGTGTGATGATACAAGGTATACATAAATAATAAAATTTGAAATTTAATTGGTTATATTTAAAATTTTATTTTTTATACTTTGTCATATATTGTTTGCGAATTTTTCTACTTATTTTTTTTAACAAACTAAAGTTACGTATTATAATATAATAAATTGTAATTGTAATATGAAAACGGTAAACACACTACATATAACTAACTTAACTAACTTATGTTGCATTTATGCTGCACTGCCAAACAGCAGTTTTCAAAACAGCTGCATTTATGCCAGCACATTCCTGCCAGCAAATATGCTGTATTTATGCCAGCGCATTCCTGCTGTCAAATATGCTGCATTTATGCTGCCAAAACAGCCATGCCGAACAGAGCCATAAGGCGCCATGAATGAAGAAAGGCACCACTTTTTAATGGTGACTTGTTGCAACCACTAATACTACTAATTTTACATTAAAATGAAACGTGCAAGAAGCATATGCTCTAACCCGCAACAACTTGTAAGGGTGGAGGTTACCTGGTCCTCAACCTTCATGTGTTTTGAGAAAAGCTTGACAGCTGGACACTCTTTAGTCAAAGATCGCAATGCCCTACCAAGATAGAACATAAACATCAAGTAAAACTGGAAAGTGATGGTATTGCAACACTTCGTGGCATCGACAAATTTTGTCAAATAGTAGAATCGTCCAACTAGCAGTGCCTTAACAAATTGGAAAACAAAGAGTAAGCAAAGAAAAATGATAGTGGACCATGGAATCATACTTTAATAGCTCCAGTGATCTTATGGCTGAAGCACTCAAAGTTATCACTGCTGGACTTCCAGGCTCCATTGTTCCTTCAACAATCTTACCTTCACATAGAACTTCTTTTGACAATGACCCGAAGGCAGATAGCATATGTTTCTCTAGGTTCAAAGGATCTTCCCTTAGCTCTTCTGGAAGCCCAAGCATGCAGGTTTCTGTAACATATGAATTCAGACTAAAAATGTGAGCATCTGCGATTATATAATTGCCTTGACAGATACTAGAAGAAAAACAAACATTTAACTTTGTGTGCATTTATTTTTAATATAGGCCTGTACCCTCATTGAATATAATCAATCTGAAACCCATCTATTCCACTAAATAACAGAGCCACTTTAGTTTAGATATTTATTTAACCAAACAAATCACCTATAATTTTGGAATCATGAATCAGAAACTCAACTCCAATGAAGCCAGTCAATAGGAAATTCCTGATTACATCAGTATACATTAAGGATTATACGAAGAATAACAAAAAAAATCTCTTGCAGGAGCTTCAGGAACTTAATTGTTAATTCGCATAAAGGCAGGACTTAAACCCCGTGTTATCAAAAAATTGGGATACTTTGTCGGTAATCTTATCTTGGGTTAGTGATGATAGTGATGAGAGATCGTGAACATCAGCGTTGACTGACCGAGTGGACTAAACTTAATTCTTAATTTAGGGTCTCTTTTGTTCATAACCCCCTAGCAGCAAATAAATGGAGATTGGACTAATACATTAGGAAATTTTCATAGTAAACAACGTTGGTCTTCTTTTCTGAAGATTCTCATCGATTAGTATTAGACCATTCAATCTGACAGCTACTCAATACTACGAGAGCTACCTACACGATTTAACACTACAGGAGTGTACCATATGAAATAGTCGCGGTAAGTTATACTATAAAAATATTAGATAGCAACCTCCCCATCAACACAGCTGCGGAATTCTGTAAGCACCATTCTTTCAGACCACCAAATCCAGTGCTATTAGACATAAGCCACCAGAGAAGACAATGCTAACCATTGCTATCCCGAGTTACAATTGCATAAACGCCAAATTCGCTTGAGCTCGCTTATGCAAGAAGAAAATTATAAGGACTGAAAACTCCTTAGTAAATAATGCAAACTTTTGAGTTTTGACGTCGAAACGAGAGAACTAAGTTGCGATGAAAACGGATAAAGGGGGGAAGCAAAGGAACATACGAACCTTGAATAGAATCAAGCTCTAGGGAAGAAAGTTTGATGCCGTTAGCAGACTGAAACTGGCCCAGAAAGAACTCGAGTTGCTCAGTCGGTGATAAAGACGTCTTCAGGACTATCGTTTGACCTTTCTTCCCATCTGTATCGCCCTTAACGGTTTTGGTGAGGTTCTTCTTCTTTGTTTTCTCCTTCTTAGTTTTAGCCCTGTCTGACCCCAGAGGCACTCGCTTCCTCTTTCTATTTTGGTCGGTTTTGTTTCTGTTTCCGAATGTCGTACGCTTCTTCTTCGTTGCCCCTCTATCTACCGCCGCCATCGCCGATGCCGCGTCGTCTCTGCAAGCAAACGAAATCAGTGCCAAATGCCAATCTGGGAGCGTAAAGAAGGGCGGGCACCCGTCGATAAAGGTTTTCCGATACTAAACCTGAACCGCAACAAGCGAGGCCCTAGCGAGCGTGAACTGTTGTTCTTGTTATGCCTGATAGCATGTCGGAGAAACTGAATGTGCTCTGAAACGCAGCGTACCGTCTCATCGTGTTGTATGTAAGCTGAGCTAGGGATGTCAACGGATCGGGTTCGGATCGGGTGAAGCATCACCCGCATCCGTCCCCGAATATATCACCCATCATCCGTCCATCCGTCATCCGGTTATTTTTCATCCGTCATCCATCCGTCCATCATCCGCGGGTAAACGGATGGATCGGGTGATAATCGGATGTAATTTTCTAGATAAAATTTTCCAATATTTTTAGTAATTCTTTGAAACATAACATATATAAAAAGTCCCCGTATAAAAAGTTCCTTATACTTTTGGTAATTCTTGGCACATAATGTTAATATAAGTTTATAACCTGCCAATACAACAAGAAAATAATGCATTGTCTTTGCTCAGCTAAGCTAAAAAGATCTCTACCCAAAGAAAATTACAGCAAACCAAAAATATTTCAGAACATAACACCACCAGACGTGCGGTCAGCCGGTCACACTCTTGGAGACAGCCAGACACAACCAATTAAGTTTACTAATGTGGTCACACTTGCAGACCCAAACCAAATTACATCCATGTTAACTAATGTGGTACCTTAATAGTTAGTAGGTGAACCTTTAAACGGATAATCGGATCGGGGACGGATTGAAATTTTTTCACCCGAATCCGACCCGGATCCGTCACCCGATTATCCGTCACCCGGTTCATCCATTTACTTCGGATTTTTATCGTTTATTAATCGGTGGATCGGATTATCGGATATCCTTTAAAATTGCCATCCCTAAGCTGAGCTGATCATGGGCTAGATTTGACCGCGCTCGGGTCGGACCTCGGACCTACTAAATGAAATTGCGCACCAGCTTGTCATTTTACCTAGGGCAGAGAAAATATTACTCCCTCTGTTAATTAATATCTGTCGTTTTAGGATGTGATTTTTGTTTAAAAATATTTGTCATTCTAGTTTTTTTGACTTACTTTTTTCCACTTTTAACCCTACTATTCAACACAAAAGTAATTATTATCTAGATGGAAAAGTAAACAATAGGGATACATGTGTCATTGTTTTACTTTCCTTAATAAGTGTGCAAGTTTCTAAAATGACAGATATTATTGAAAGGAGGGAGTAGTACATTTCTTCCGATATCTGGAAATCGTCATAATATAACGAGTTCAGATAAATACCGGTTAACCCATTTAGTCGAATTTGATAACCGTAACTGGTTTATTCAGAAACGGTTAATCGAGGTCGGTTAATTGTTGGTTTCAGTACGATTTAACGGTTAACTGATATGATGTAAAAGTATGTGTGTTTTTTCTTATTATTATTAAACAATGTACAATTTTACTGGTTTTGGTGCGGTATTAAACGGTTAACTGTCGGTTTTGATATGATTTTATTAGTTTTAGTATAATTTCAACAATTAACTATATAATTGTACACTTATTTTTGGTAAATCTAATAATTAATCATATAGTTTTATACTTATACTTAAGAGATACTAGTTGCTCCTTCACCTCTCACGAAACCAAAAAAGTGAGGCATTACCCGTGGACTAAAGGCAAATAGAGCCCCCCCGACCAAGCCTTTAGAGTTCAATCAATGCAATCAGCCCATAGGTATATGGAAGAACGATTTCACAGCTCTCGCTAGGTATCTGCTTAGTTCATACTACAACATAAACCACCATTGGAAGCAAGTGTCTGCGGCGTTGAAGGAGCAAATGTTTGAGCGTCTTCAGGTATCAATTGATATTTATAGTTTGTTCTAAGATTAATGTAGTTACTATTTACCACTAATCCATTTTTGCATGTAGGCCCGATTCAGCATAGATTCTTCTATGAAGGACGATGTGATGAAGGGACTTGCCCGACAGTTTAGAGACTTTAGATCTCTGCTCACAAGGCAATACAGTTACTGTGAAGAGCCAACAAACATAGAAGAAGCAGTAGATGGAGATGTGGATGATCGGAGACCACCGTGGGAGAAATATGACGGCATAACTGAAGAGCAGTGAACAGGGTTCGTTGAGAAGCGTTTGACCCCTAAGTTCAAGGTGAGTTTCATACTAGTAGAAGTTGTCCTTTCATATGTTAAATGTTTAAAGTGTCTTTAGAGTTCATTACTTGTATAATTTGTTTTTTCCATATATTATTTGTATAATTTGTCTTTTTTATACATATATGTAGGCTTTACGTGAGAATAAACAACAGAGCGCGAAGAAAAATCTTTACCCCCATCATTTGGGCTGTAAAAGTATTGCTCAGCGTGTACCAGAGTGGGAGAAAGAGGGGTTGCTGCCAGCTGAATCGAATGTTAGTGGTAGAAGGATGAAGGTTTGGGACTTAAGCCGGCGGAAGGAGAAACTTCAGATCGGCGGGCGGGGCACCTGTCAGTATGAGGACGACACGAGAGATCATAAACAAAATGGTAAGTGTTTTTTAGTTTTAAAAAAGTAGAATGTTTATTATATAATATCAGAGTTACAATAGCAGTTATGTATCTCACTTGACTTATTAAAGTCCATAACAGGAACAGTTAAGCTCCCAAATCACCCAAGGTACTTGGCAGCCCGTTAGGCAAGATAATCCACTTTCTCGCGCTCTCGGGAAGAAGGATCATCCAGGTCGTGCGGTAGGTTTTGGTGGTCATGTTGGTATACAACAAGCCTTCGGCAATTCCGGGTCCAGACAGAGTGCGGGAGGGAACATGACTTATGAGGAGCACTTACGACTAAATGCTAAGCTCGAGCAACGACTAAGAAATGAATTCCAGCAGCAGATCGCTCAAGCTATGGCCATAATGCGATCTGAAAGAATGAGTCAAGAGGTTTCTAGACAACCAGATCACTCACAGGCATCAGACGCTGCACTAGTGCCTCCTACTAGTGTTCACTCCGTCAATCCGTTTCCATATTCATCTCTTCAGGTTAGAACAATATGCTAGTTACAAATATAAAAAAATCAAATTCTATACTTGTTCATGTGCATCTAAAATCTTTAATTTTAAAAATTCAGAAATCGGTTGACTGCACATTGTCACAAATAATTGGTGATGATGAATTTGTGGTAGGGTGGGGTAAGCTGTTCAAATCTGCTTATGGTGACACCGTGCGGAATGAAGCACTCCAAGAGTACCATGTCCGGGTGCTCGTTGATGGTTTTGTGCCTGAGTATGCCAATGTTCAGATACCGGTGCCAGTTGCAGACTTAGCCACCATTCGACAAGCACAATATATGACAATACAATGGCCAACTAGATTGGTAAAGATTGGGGAGCAGCATGTAAGCACACGAAAAACTTACTCTTAAACACATCCTAGGGTAGAAACGTATACTTATTAAATTAATATCTCTGGAACACATCCAACCAGTTTCTGATAAAGGGAAAGGAAAGAAAATTGTTAATGTTGCACCAGCTCATCCTTCAGTGGCATCCGCCACTAAATTGGCGCTTAAAGAGAATTTGGTAGAGCCGGCGGTATTGAATTTCTTGCCCCCTAAAATACCCCGAACTTAAATATGGTGATTAGAATATTTTAATATGTTATTTAAGGGCCTAATAGTGCCTAAGTAATTTTTGGTAAGGGAAATAAATCCAAAAGAAATGAGAAAAACGCTTAGAAAGTGGAAAACGCTAAAATAAGCATTAAATAACCATAGGAGGTACGAGACCTCGGTTATAGTATCGTAAGGATTCCTAAGGCTTATTCATGCCTAATTAGTATACGGGAATGATTCCCGAAGAAAATGGATCCAAATAAGGTATTAAAACGCTAATAGAGCTTTAGCGCACGTTTTTCGAGAAAACCCGAAAACGTGATTTTAAGGGGTCAAACGAACCCATAAAGATTATAAATCATTAATTAACTATTATTAAGCACTAACGGAAGCTTAATAACCAATAAAAATAAAGAAACGGGAAAATTCCGGAAAACGGGCCCGGTTAGTGAATAGTATCAAAACCGGGTAAAATAACGAGCGTTTTCTGTAAAAGACGAAAAACGCTCCAGATAGTATAACAGTGGGGGCCGGTTTTTACTGGTGTAAACAGCCCTCTCTCTCACACACACACAAGTAACAAATAAGTAAATCAAAAAACAAAAGGTAAAAGTACAAAAAGTAAAATAACACTCTCTCACCTCCCATTCTCACTTTTCCCTCTTCTCTCTCTCTCATTTTCTTTTCTCTCACCGTCTCCCTCCTCCCTTCTCTGGTTTGGGCGATTTTGGGAGCTCTCCCATGGCTTCCATGGCTTCTCTTCCTTCTTCCTCATGCTCTAGCTCCATTTGAGCTCGAAATGAAAAATAAAATACATATTTGAACTCCCCTCTTCAAGCTCTACATTTCTATCTTTTCAAAATCCGAAAATGAGCAACTTCATCTCCATGGGTTTTCCCCATTTGGAGAGAAAAGCACATCATTGTGAAGCTTGGAGCCTCCTATTTCAAACAAGGTAAAAATCTCCATGAAAGACCTCACTTTTCTCCATCTCCTTGGTATGGCCGATTTTGCCTCTCTCTCTTACCTTGTTTTTCTCTTGCTTTGGAGCATTATCTCAACCCTCCAATGGTGGAGTAATTCCCTTCTTGATTCAAGGGTGAGAATCCCTCTCAAAGATCTCCAAAGGTAAAACCCTAACTTGTACTCTAAGCCCTTTTATTTGAATTAGAATTCTTTAAGGGTTTAGGAGGATAATTAAAATGTATCTTTGTGTTCTTGGGTGTTGGGATGGAGTTTGACAACTCCATTCCCATTTGACCGATTGGTACAAGCAAGAGAGGAAGAGAAGAATTGGAAAGGAGAAATGGAAAAGAAATGAAGGAATCAAAAGCTCAAGGTAAGAGCTCCTTCTTAATGCTTAATTTAATGCATTAGTGTAATGGGAATGGGAAAACAAATAAAAGAACCTAAACTATTGTACTAGTATTGTAGTTGTGGATGTTTGAGTATTTGTGAGCAAAAATGTGGATTTGTAGGCCTTAGAGCCAAATGAATGGTGTATGTGTATTAGTATGCTATTGGAGGAAGTAATGATGTATTAGTATTGTGATTGAAAAAGTATTGGTGTATTAAGATTTTGTATGTGTGCTGGTAGAACCCTTGTGGTTTGGCTAGAATAGGGATGAATTTGATGAGAAAGGATATGTGTGGATAAGTAAGGAAAATAGGTGAACTATGGCGAAATTTTAGTAGGAATTGTGTATTAAGAGTGACTTGGTGAATGGGAGAACCAAGGTATGTATTGGGGTTAGTAGAGATGTTTAATGACCATGGATTGGTAGTTGGAGAATGAGGATGAAACATGTAAAAATCTGTAGCAAGAGGTATTGGATTTCGTTGGAGGAATTAGGAAGAATGAGAGTACAAGACTTAGTAAAATGAATGTTGGACTTGGGTATAGATGTTGTAATTTCTTGGAAATATATTTGGGATGCTAGTAATGGTATTGGTAGTAGGAGTATTGGATGGGAGAATTGAGTTTTAAAATCTGTAGCATAAGGGTAACAAAAACTGTTACAAGTGTTGGGAAAGAAGTGAGGGAATTGTGTAAGTGGATTGATGGATTTAGTAATGGATTTGGTGGATGAATTGGGGTGTTTTAGGAAGCATATGTGGCACCAAATCATGTGGGATTACATGTAGGAAGATTGGGGAAGAAATGGGTAAAGAAAGAAGTGAAAAACAAAATCTGTAGGCATGTTCTGGACCGGACCGACCCAGAGGTTGGGTCGGTCGGTGGGTCGGTCGGATCATAGACGATGGAACGTAAAGCTTCTGGGATGGACCGACCCAGAGGTGCATGGGTCGGTCGGAACAGTTCTGGGTCGGTCAGGACAATTTCAGAGGACGGAAAACTTACTGGAGTGGACCGACCCAGAGGTTGGGTCGGACGGTGGGTCGGTCGGCCCTAACTTATAAAAAAAAATAGTAACATAGTAATCATATGTATGTATATATATATATATATGTATATGTACATGTATAAAGGACTTTAGTAATATACCATTAATGTGACACTAATGGTAAGAAAGTAAGTATGTGAGTAGGAAAACAAGTATGAAAAGTAATTAAATAGATTGAGAGTATGAGAACATTAAGTATACCGGGATAACGGGATAAGTACGGGAGTAGTAATTATTTGTGTATCGTAAGGGTATAGTATTAATAATAATGTTTGAAACATTATCAGTGGAACAAGTGTGAACCAAGGAACAAGGGAACACACGGTAGAGCTAACTCCGGTGAAAAGTATGATTTTCTCATGCCCCGTATGCTAACCGAGTTACGTTGATTTGTGTGCTGTATGCCGACTAATCAAGACTAAAGCATGAAAACGGTTTATTGCCTTTCATTGTATGTCTTGTTGTATGTTGTATGAGCTAACCCTTCTTGATTGATTGTGTGGCTTCACTTAGTGCGTAGACCGACTCATAGATGAGTCTTGTGTTTAGTGACTCGTAGTAAGAGTCATGTTGTGAACTAACGGGAATGTAGAAACGCACTAAGCTAGCGAATCAATAAACGATAACGCAAACCAATGAACTCACCAGAATGTGAGAGAGCGTACAGGAGTAGCAACCTCTCGATAACGGTCGGAAAACCGAAATGAATAATCCACAAACAATAAGTAGTGGAAGTACATAAGTAACCTCTATGAGAGGAATTAATCTTGGTGCAAGACATGACCCATGAGAGTAGTAAAGAATGACGAGGGATCTCCAAACCCTTAGCAATTAGTCGACCCATTATGAGAGGACCCGACTGATGTAAGTAATGTTCCGAACATGAGAGTACTCGATACGTTGGGGAAACCCTTAAATCTGAGGATACTAGACGGTGGTAATTCCCTAAGCTAGTGGAGGTTATCGAGAGAGATACTTCTAGGCTAATCCATAAGATTGTAATATACTCTGAGAGAAGAGTGTTGGGAATTTGAGTAGTCCGGTAAAAACGGGCATTTGAGTACTTGAGGAGCTAAGTGTATAGCCCTCGTAGTGTAGGTCCGGTGGCGAGTCTTGTGTATGACTCCGCCCGGTGGCCAAAGTAATGAGTATTGAGTATTGCGTATGTATGAGTAAAGTAATGAGTATTGAGTAAGAAGTGAGTATGAGTATGTAATGAGTACCGAGTATTGAGCATGTATGAGTAAGTATTGAGTATTGAGTACGTATGAGTAAGTATGGAGTATTGAGTAGTGAGTATGCACAAGTATAGTAACGAGTACGGAGTAAGGAACGTGTGCAAGTAAGGTATTGAACATGGAGTAATGAGTATGCAAGAGTAAGGAGTGAGTATGAGTAGAGTAGCGAATATCGAACACAGTACGAACAGAGTAGTGAGTAACACAACGAAAGAGTAATGAATAAGTAACAATACAAGCGGTTGACTATCGAATTGAATTCCCTAGTAAGTACTGAACCCTGTATATGTATGTAGGTACTTTTGATTGTATTGTTGTAGCATGAGTATGTATGTATGCATGTGAAATGAACTCCATGTATATCCGACCAAAAGTAGTCGGCGTACCGCGGTTAGCACGCGGTATATGCGAAATTCATATTCAGCTTAAGCTGACCCCCTAGGGGGAACGTTTTTAGTGTGCAGGTACTTGAAGCTGACCACCGTTCGAGAGAGTAGGACGGGGACTGCTATGTAAGCATGGGTAGTCGTATAATAGGGATTGTATTGTAATGTAGTGTGAAATTGGAAGTTCCAAACTATATCGGTAATTTAAGGATTGTAGTAGACTCGGTATAGTATTGTATTGGAGTTGTATTTGAATTATGGTTGAGTATGCAAGAGAAAGTAATGTATTGTATAGAGTACTCGGTATGTTCATATTCATCAGACCGATAGTATGTAGGATTGTAACTCGCCTTGTTAGTCACGTGGGTGACTAACGGCATTGTACACCCGCCGTTGAGTAAGTAATATCCACTGCGAAGGTAAGTATTGTACGGTAATGACGGTATTAGCGGTAGGGGTGTTACAAAAAGTGGTATCAGAGCGAAGTATCGCTCTGATGGATGAAATACCGAGTTTAGGAAAATACCGAGTTAGGAATTAGAAACTTAGGGCTAAGGGTTAAGTGTTAGCGTGCGAGGTACGCTAGATAGGAACTTCCGCGTGAACCGGAAACCTACAACAACCATACACCGCCCTCCGCAACCCACGGTATTAAGTTGGGAGAAGAACGCCAGAGAGATGGAAAGACATCTCACACTCGGGTAAAACCCAATCTGGCTGTTGCAAAACGAACCTTAATAGAAAAGAACCTGTCATACGGTAGAGTCCAAGCACTGGAAGTCCCGAAGACGGTTCCCGGTAAATGCCAATTACCGCATATAATACCGGAAGATTGAAGATCCTAAATAAAGGATAATGGAATATTTGGCACCATGGGGCGACGTGCTTCGCAGTCGCGAGAACCATGAGTAGCCAGTAAGAAGAGGAGCACAACCGCGCAATGAAGCGAGAAAGATAGAGTAACAAGCCGAGACAAGAGAGTCTACGGACTGTAATCTTTGATAATACCAACAACGGTGTACAAACCGACTAAGGAATTAGTCGAGGTTGGATTAATACCAGACCTACACGCCAAGAGGCTGTAATAACCGAACAACATAGTTCAGATAACTATGGAAGTATTCATAGAACATACACCTATAGGACTACAACGTGATTCCTAAGGATAAGTCAAGCCTCGATAACCACAGTGAAGGTGTGGGACACCTGAAATGACGACAATCATGTCAAGTACACTGAGAAGCGACTTAGGAGATTGATCACCAAGATCAAAAGATCTAGGAAGATCTAATAAAACCACCAAATATGGATGGAAACGATACCGTAACCGGTATACGTTAACCGAAAAACAACCTACCCGCGCACTTGCCCAGGGCAAGTGCAGCAACTACAAGACGATTGGAAGACTTTTAACGACCAACAAATACCTACTAAGGTACCACCATGAGGATTGAGGTAAAATATAGGATAACAAATCCTAAGAGATGGAAGCAATGAAACCTTGGAAAGGCCTAACGGCCCGACCATTGTATTAAGGACATACCAGTCAACGAGAAGCTGGACTTGGTCAAGACTTCGGACGTGGCGACGCCATGAAGAGCTTCTTTCAACACCGAACTGTTATTTCAGAACTCAAACTTTCTTTTCAGACCAAAAGCCCTTCTTTTAAACCATTGGATTTTTAAAACCAAACTAACGGATTTACGGTGAATATCATAGAATGATACAAGAGGAGTTGACAATAGAATACTTCACCTAGGCGTGTGACGAACACTACGAGTGTACCCAATTACGGGATGTGGGACGACCGCACTCCGAAGGAGCTTGCGGGCCTGACAATAGTAGGTAAGTGGTAACGTGCCAACAAGGCACCCCACATATGTATACATGTAGTGTACGAAACACGGGAAGTAGTCAACTCCGTTCTACGGACCATAAGTAGATTCAAACCCAAACAATTGGAAACTTCAAACGAGCAAAGGGAGCTCAGATAAGCTTACAAGCTAAGGAGTCAGAAACTCACTCCAGGAGAACCATTAAGAGTTAAAAGTGCAAGAAGCACTAACAACTGAATAAAGGCATGGTATATGTCTTGATGATATTGAAGTAAAGTATGATAACTGTAAGGAATATACAGTTTAAACACTGTAAGGCAAACGCCTAACATTAACACATAAGTGTTCAACGAACGGGATGGAGATCCCAGGACAACTACCACAACCACACAGGGTGATCGTATAAGGTGCCGAGGAATACCATTCATCACCAAAGGGAATATCAAACCCATTATAACATAAGGAAAGACACCAACGGTCTACCCTAAGAACGGGAGACGTTATAACCCCCAACGGATAACTCAGAACCAGAACCGCAAGGTAGGATAACAAACTGGACATACTCATAAATGTCAGCCAGATGTAATAGCATAATCAATAACACCCAGGAGCAATCCATAAAGGGTATCAAGTCAACATAGTTGAACGGGATGTCGTGGTAAGAACACCACAATCGGGACGAACATCTGGTTAGAACACCGCGGGGATACCACTTAATAGGGGATATCCCAAAGTAATAAATGGTAGATCGATACCAAGATACAAAAGGGTCTCCAACAAACGGAAGCATGATGCGACGATCTTATCATGGAGCCCAGTATTACCTCCAAACCCAGCAATGTCTTATGGAGAAGTAATCACTTGGGAATGACCTATGATGAGCAGAGCTCTAGGCAATATGGCTAGTAGGCCATGAAACTATTACCACACACAACCCAACGGTTGCAAAACCCATTGTGAACCATATGGAAAATGGTCAAGGACGACATCGATAAAAGAGTAACAACCAAAGAATGAGGATGCCCCTCATAAATGTGAGACCGCAAGAGTGGTGAACACATGGATCCCAAGAAGGGGATACCATCAGCAATTGTCTGGAAATATATCCCTTTCAGAACTACTAACGTAGTGAAGCTTGAGCATACAAATACTGTCAAGCAATGTAAAATAAGCATCAACAGCAATTGTTGACAACCAAGGGGTAATTGATTCAGAAGGAACATAATCATGGTATAAATGGTGGAAATGCTTGAGCTGAAGCTAGCAACAGCGGATGCCATGTAAACCAATACTGTAGAATCAGTAAGAACATGGTGCGCAGCAGGCGACCAATATATGTCAATAATCACCCAATGCTATGGAGTTGTTAACACGAGATGGTGGACAGACCGGGTAACAAGCCAGGAGTCCACACCAAATGATGAAACACCTCACAAAGGAAGTAATGTTCATTCCTATTGCGATCACATGAGAGATTTACTGCCAAGAGTTTACGCCTCTGCACTCTGTAGGACTGAGTGTTTTGGTATTGCACTTGTGCAGTTAATGATCGAGTGGGATAGCTAGGAATATGAGAAAATGTAAATCGTGGTAAATCTTTCCTTTCACCAGTAAACATGGCATAAGCCAGTTAAGCAAAAGCTTAGAAACAAACCGTGCAGCCTAAGGCCAAAGAAGCACGAAGAGTGTGAAACACACCAACAATCACGAGATGTGAATTCCATTGGAATAAAGGTGAAAGGGGACTTAAGAAAGTCACAAGGACCGACGCATTGAAAACGCAAGGTCATACAAGTAAAGAACACTAGTACTGAACCAGAGACACTGGTATAAGTTAGAAGCTACTAACAATAGAGGAAGCACTACAACTAAGAAGTGACTTAACCTCAACCGACAGTAAGTCGGAGGAACCAAGTGAATGATCACTACAAATCACAACAGCATGTATATAAATTGCCAAAGATCTGGTTATAAACCTAAAACTCATTGATTTCACGCACAGTAAAAGAATACCATGCGAAATGGAGCAAACTTTATTCCCACAATAAAAGGAAAAAAAAGGTGATGTATAGCACATTTAAAATAACAAGAAGGGCGAATAACCCAAGTTATCAGGGTCGCGCAGCAGAAGCTAGTGGGCCCAAAATTCTAAGTGCAAGACACCTAGTGAATAAAAGGGTAATCATCAATGCCTGAAAATGATTTAGGCTAGAACCGAACCCGGTTAAGAGTTGAATAACTCCGATGAAAATTCTTGATGCAGGGACTAACCGGTAACACGGTTAAGACCCATTGATCAAGGAACATTGTATAATACACATGGTAGATTACGTGGGCGTAATCCCTTTTAAGGGGGGTAGAGCGAAAACCGCGAAATGTACGTTTTACGTGATAGGTGCGTAAACTACAATGCGCATAGCGCAAAAGGATTTGTGTTGATGATTGACACTTATGTTACATAAACATTTGTATTCACTCAGTGTGTAATTGTGGTAATTTGGGAAGTAAGTATAGGAAAAGGAGTAGAGAAACTCTAGGGGAATGAGAACCCCGATTGGTAATAGTATGAGGAATGAGTATGTATGGGAGACTTGAGGAGTATAAATCGGTACGGAACCGATGTATGTAGTGAGTATAAATCGGTATACCACCGATGTATTTTATGAGTATAAATTGGAGTATAGTAAATTAATGGGATATTATACTCAAGAATTTCTTAAGTATAGTAGTTGGAGAAGATGTAGTAATAACTGATGAGATGATTAGTAAGTAAGTAAGTGAATTATATGTATTGGAAAATGTATGTGTGTGATTATGAGTAGCAAGATTAAAAATATAGAAAATGAAATAATGTTTGATGAGCTGTCTGTTTGAATGGAGGTGGGAGGTGGAACTTGATTTGCTAGCGATCAAGGGAAGCCGAACACAAATTGGGGTGGAAGGATAATTCAACACCAATGCTGATCACATTGGGGTTGAAGGACTCTGGAAGGTCCCCTTAAGTGGTCACAGTAATAACACTAGTATTAGGTATAATCATCGTAAATGGAATTTGGGAGATGTATGCAAGTTTTCAAAATGAATTTCCAAAACTAATTTGGTACAATGTTTTCTTCAAACTGGAGAATGAGGATCGGTTTTGAAACCGCTTCCACGGGCGCTAGTGGACCTTCCATGCCTAGGCACGGGTATCCGATCGAAACCATAGGAGGAGAAGCTAGTTTTGAGTCGGTGGGAGTGTTGATTAGTTTTGAAACCACTACACCAGTTGTGCGGTGACAGTGTATGTTTTGTATTTTTCCAAGGGCACTGGGGCAGCGTAGTCCCGAAGTAAGTATGCGTAAGTATGAGTAAAGTATGAGTAAGTAAGTATGAGTAAGTGCCTGAGGATCTCTATATGTGCAAATGAATTTGATCTGAACCAAAGGACCGTAGAGCCAGAAAGTGTAAGTGATCAAGTCATGACGGCCGTGAACCAGAAAGCATAAGTGTTCAAACGTGACCGGTACCTGAGGGATCACTCGACTTGGGGGAGGATGGTACCTAATTGTCTGCGGATGGACCCCTTTGGAGAGAAGTAAAACGGATATTTTTGATTGCTATGCATGTAGTGACATGCTGTTTGGATGCGTAGTATGCATCATGTCAGACATTTGGAGTTTGACAAGTTATATGTTGAGGTCATAACCTTAGCATAGAATATTTATACAAGTAACAATATTAGATTCACCAACTTTGAGGGCAAAGTTCTTTAAGGGGGGTAGATTGAAATACCCCGAACTTAAATATGGTGATTAGAATATTTTAATATGGTATTTAAGGGCCTAATAGTGCCTAAGTAATTTTTGGTAAGGGAAATAAATCCAAAAGAAATGAGAAAAACGCTTAGAAAGCGGAAAACGCTAAAATAAGCGTTAAATAACCATAGGAGGTACGAGATCTCGGTTATAGTATCGTAAGGATTCCTAAGGCTTATTCATGCCTAATTAGTATACGGGAATGATTCCCGAAGAAAATGGATCCAAATAAGGTATTAAAACGCTAATATAGCTTTAGCGCACGTTTTTCGAGAAAACCCAAAAACGTGATTTTAAGGGGTCAAACGAACCCATAAAGATTATAAATCATTAAGTAACTATTATTAAGCACTAACGGAAGCTTAATAACCAATAAAAATAAAGAAACGGGAAAATTCCGGAAAACGGGCCCGGTTAGTGAATAGTATCAAAACCGGGTAAAATAACGAGCGTTTTCTGTAAAAGACGAAAAACGCTCCAGATAGTATAACAGTGGGGGCCGGTTTTTACTGGTGTAAACAGCCCTCTCTCTCACACACATACAAGTAACAAATAAGTAAATCAAAAAGCAAAAGGTAAAAGTACAAAAAGTAAAATAACACTCTCTCACCTCCCATTCTCACTTTTCCCTCTTCTCTCTCTCCCATTTTCTTTTCTCTCACCATTTCCCTCCTCCCTTCTCTGGTTGGGGTGATTTTGGGAGCTCTCCCATGGCTTCCATGGCTTCTCTTCCTTCTTCCTCATGCTCTAGCTCCATTTGAGCTCGAAATGTAAAATAAAATACATATTTGAACTCCCCTCTTCAAGCTCTACATTTCTATCTTTTCAAAATCCGAAAATGAGCAACTTCATCTCCATGGGTTTTCCCCATTTGGAGAGAGAAAAGCACACCATTGTGAAGCTTGGAGCCTCCCTTTCAAACAAGGTAAAAATCTCCATGAAAGACCTCACTTTTCTCCATCTCCTTGGTATGGCCGATTTTGCCTCTCTCTCTTACCTTGTTTTTCTCTTGATTTGGAGCATTGTCTCAACCCTCCAATGGTGGAGTAATTCCCTTCTTGATTCAAGGGTGAGAATCCCTCTCAAAGATCTCCAAAGGTAAAACCCTAACTTGTACTCTAAGCCCTTTTATTTGAATTAGAATTCTTTAAGGGTTTAGGAGGATAATTAAAATGTATCTTTGTGTTCTTGGGTGTTGGGATGGAGTTTGACAACTCCATTCCCATTTGACCGATTGGTACAAGCAAGAGAGGAAGAGAAAAATTGGAAAGGAGAAATGGAAAAGAAATGAAGGAATCAAAAGCTCAAGGTAAGAGCTCCTTCTTAATGCTTAATTTAATGCATTAGTGTAATGGGAATGGGTAAACAAATAAAAGAACCTAAACTATTGTACTAGTATTGTAGTTGTGGATGTTTGAGTATTTGTGAGCAAAAATGTGGATTTGTAGGCCTTAGAGCCAAATGAATGGTGTATGTGTATTAGTATGCTATTGGAGGAAGTAATGATGTATTAGTATTGTGATTGAAGAAGTATTGGTGTATTAAGATTTTGTATGTGTGCTGGTTGAACCCTTGTGGTTTGGCTAGAATAGGGATGAATTTGATGAGAAAGGATATGTGTGGATAAGTAAGGAAAATAGGTGAACTATGGCGAAATTTTAGTAGGAATTGTGTATTAAGAGTGACTTGGTGAATGGGAGAACCAAGGTATGTATTGGGGTTAGTAGAGATGTTTAATGACCATGGATTGGTAGTTGGAGAATGAGGATGAAACATGTAAAAATCTGTAGCAAGAGGTATTGGATTTCGTTGGAGGAATTAGGAAGAATGAGAGTACAAGACTTAGTAAAATGAATGTTGGACTTGGGTATAGATGTTGCAATTGCTTGGAAATATATTTGGGATGCTAGTAATGGTATTGGTAGTAGGAGTATTGGATGGGAGAATTGAGTTTTAAAATCTGTAGCATAAGGGTAACAAAAACGGTTACAAGTGTTGGGAAAGAAGTGAGGGAATTGTGTAAGTGGATTGATGGATTTAGTAATGGATTTGGTGGATGAATTGAGGTGTTCTAGGAAGCCTATGTGGCACCAAATCATGTGGGATTACATGTAGGATGATTGGGGAAGAAATGGGTAAAGAAAGAAGTGAAAAACAAAATCTGTAGGCATGTTCTGGACCGGACCGACCCAGAGGTTGGGTCGGTCGGTGGGTCGGTCGGAGCATAGACGATGGAACGTAAAGCTTCTGGGATGGATCGACCCAGAGGTGCATGGGTCGGTCGGAACAGTTCTGGGTCGGTCGGGACAATTTCAGAGGACGAAAAACTTACTGGAGTGGACCGACCTAGAGGTTGGGTCGGACGGTGGGTCGGTCGGCCCTAACTTATAAAAAAAAAATAGTAACATAGTAATCATATGTATGTATATATATGTGTATATGTACATGTATAAAGGACTTTAGTAATATACCATTAATGTGACACTAATGGTAAGAAAGTAAGTATGTGAGTAGGAAAACAAGTATGAAAAGTAATTAAATAGATTGAGAGTATGAGAACATTAAGTATACCGGGATAACGGGGTAAGTACGAGGGAGTAGTAATTATTTGTGTATCGTAAGGGTATAGTATTAATAATAATTTGAAACATTATCAGTGGAACAAGTGTGAACCAAGGAACAAGGGAACACACGGTAGAGCTAACTCCGGTGAAAGGTATGATTTTCTCATGCCCCGTATGCTAACCGAGTTACGTTGATTTGTGTGCTGTATGCCGGCTAATCAAGACTAAAGCATGAAAACGGTTTATTGCCTTTCATTGTATGTCTTGTTGTATGTTATATGAGCTAACCCTTCTTGATTTATTGTGTGGCTTCACTTAGTGCGTAGACCGACTCATAGATGAGTCTTGTGTTTAGTGACTCGTAGTAAGAGTCATGTTGTGAACTAACGGGAACGTAGAAACACACTAAGCTAACGAATCAATAAATGATAACGCAAACCAATGAACTCACCAGAATGTGAGAGGGCGTACAAGAGTAGCAACCTCTCGATAACGGTCGGAAAACCGAAATGAATAATCCACAAACAATAAGTAGTGGAAGTACATAAGTAACCTCTATGAGAGGAATTAATCTTGGTGCAAGACATGGCCCATGAGAGTAGTAAAGAATGACGAGGGATCTCCAAACCCTTAACAATTAGTCGACCCATTATGAGAGGACCCGACTGATGTAAGTAACATCCCGAACATGAGAGTACTCGATACGTTGGGGAAACCCTTAAATCTGAGGATACTAGACGGTGGTAATTCCCTAAGCTAGTGGAGGTTATCGAGAGAGATACTTCTAGGCTAATCCATGAGATTGTAATATACTCTGAGAGAAGAGTGTTGGGAATTTGAGTAGTCCGGTAAAAACGGGCATTTGAGTACTTGAGGAGCTAAGTGTATTGCCCTCGTAGTGTAGGTCCGGTGGCGAGTCTTGTGTATGATTCCGCCCGGTGGCCAAAGTAATGAGTATTGAGTATTGCGTATGTATAAGTAAAGTAATGAGTATTGAGTAAGAAGCGAGTATGAGTATGTAATGAGTACCGAGTATTGAGCATGTATGAGTAAGTATTGAGTATTGAGTACGTATGAGTAAGTATGGAGTATTGAGTAGTGAGTATGCACAAGTATAGTAACGAGTACGGAGTAAGGAACGTGTGCGAGTAAGGTATTGAACATGGAGTAATGAGTATGCAAGAGTAAGGAGTGAGTATGAGTAGAGTAGCGAATATCGAACACAGTACGAACAGAGTAGTGAGTAACGCAACGAAAGAGTAATGAATAAGTAACTAATACGAGCGGTTGACTATCGAATTGAATTCCCTAGTAAGTACTGAACACTGTATATGTATGTAGGTACTTTTGATTGTATTGTTGTAGCATGAGTATGTATGTATGCATGTGAAATGAACTCCATGTATATCCGACCAAAAGTAGTCGGCGTACCGCGGTTAGCACGTGGTATATGCGAAATTCATATTCAGTGTAAGCTGACCCCCTAGGGGGAACGTTTTTAGTGTGCAGGTACATGAAGCTGACCACCGTTCGAGAGAGTAGGACGAGGACTGCTATGTACGCATGGGTAGTCGTATAATAGGGATTGTATTGTAATGTAGTGTGAAATTGGAAGTTCCAAACTGTATCGGTAATTTAAGGATTGTAGTAGACTCGGTATAGTATTGTATTGGAGTTGTATTTGAATTATGGTTGAGTATGCAAGAGAAAGTAATGTATTGTATAGAGTACTCGGTATGTTCATATTCATCAGACCGATAGTATGTAGGATTGTAACTCGCCTTGTTAGTCACGTGGGTGACTAACGGCATTGTACACCCGCCGTTGAGTAAGTAATATCCGCTGTGAAGGTAAGTATTGTACGGTAATGACGGTATTAGCGGTAGGGGTGTTACACCCCCCAACTTGAAAATCCTGCACTCCACTCTGTTGATGACGCCGCCAGAAAGAGATTCAGT
This sequence comes from Limonium bicolor, assembly GCA_023374045.1. NCBI lineage: Eukaryota > Viridiplantae > Streptophyta > Magnoliopsida > Caryophyllales > Plumbaginaceae > Limonium > Limonium bicolor. Next base: position 315,122,982 of record CM041777.1, on the reverse strand, counting down.
TAATGTGAAGGCAATAACATATCTTTTTTACTATGAAGGAGCTCATAGATTCAATATCTTCATCACTGATTTTATGGAGTTGTTCATGAAAGATTGGTTAAGTGCTTTGATTCTCAAGTCGGCTTGCATGTGAGTGACTAGAACACCTTGTACACATTTTATTATGCACGCTTGAAAATTAAAATTATAATATCGGTTTCTTTATATTGTGCAGGCATGTGGATGAAAAGGCGGTCCATGTGCATGACAATACAAGTTTCGGTTTCTTATGCCCTGACCGAAACTACTATGGCAAGTGATCCCCAAGCTTTGGTCCAGCACTTGTCGAATACAATACATGCATGTGCTGATAAATCATATATACTGCTACCACTTCATCAGGGGTAAGTATTTTGTCAAGTGTTAAGTTAATCTAAAAATTGTGATACTTGTAGTATGCATTCAATTGAATTAAGTCATGGTTGTGTTGAAATCTATGAACAACCAACACTGGTCCTTGCTGGTTCTATGTTTGAAGATCCCAAGAGTTCTACAGCTTGACTCAACATCTCGGGGTCCCAAGAAGCCAATTATATCTAATATGGTGATGAGGTGAATTACTTAACTTTATTAATTATCAATTTCAGTTATTTCTTAATCCTTTGCTTGATAACTTTTACTTTAACCGTGTGTACGAATTCTAGTACCTTTCAAGTTGTATTGACATAAATCCGGCAAACTAGGATTAAGAACGTGAAATACCCCTAACATTTAAATAATTAAATAATGGTAAATAAATATTATTTGGGGGATAATGAAACCCTAAGAAAGCATATAAACACTTAGGCGTTAAAAACGCACCTAAAGTCCTTAAGGTCAAAAACGAGCGTTAAGCTGGACCTCAAGCTAACCAAAGTTATATAGGCTATAAACCTCATATGAAGTTAACCAAGGATCATTATATGACCCTTATAACACAGGACCTCATCTAAAACTGAGTAAAAATGCAAAATGCCTGGGAGTTCCCTTAAGGGCCCGAAAGTCTGGGAAATACTTTATAGGATGAAGTAAAGCATTACACTTCATTCCAAATCCACCATAACACTTTATTAAACATTTAAGATGAAGTCCTCACGGTAAATTCTCAGTTAAACGCAAAGCGCTCGGAAGTTCCCGATGGGGGTCCCATAAACCCCCGGGAATGCCCCGGAGAAGTGCCGAGGTGGCACGAACTCCTATATAATTCATTCTTAGAGTTCCTAACATCATTATTCATCATTCAAAAGAGAACCCTCGAGCTACTTTTTCAAAATTCAACAAAATCCTCGGGGAATTTCTTAACGCTCCTATTTTGCCCCGGGAGTGTCCCGATAGCCCGAAAATTGTGTCATGAGTTGGTATAACCCCATATAACTCAATGTAACACCTTAATATATCTTTATTGACTATAAACAATGTTTATAAACACTTGGAACTCGTAGCGACTACTTATTTTCCAGAATATCCTTAAAGCACAAAAACGCACCTTCGGGTGTCATAAAAACGCGTTCTATGCTATTGCCTTGAAGTTTTTGAGGAGCCACGAGTTGATAATATTAAATGGGGAGGAATTGAATATATAAATCAATTAATGCCAGTGCTAAACTCATAGCAAAAGTAGGGCCGATTTTATAATCAAAAAGTACTATAAAATCAGTATTTTTCCTTAGAAACTTTCATCTTTTACCTTGGTATAAATGTACCAATTAAATGTTGTAACTTATAACATGTTACAATATGATCTTAGTACAATATAGTGTGACAAGAATCAAATTAAAAATCAAACCCATGTGACTACCAAAGGGGCCGTTTTTTCTAGTGTTTTTGACTATGAATTTACTTAAGAAATTGCCTTATGGAATGGTGACTCATCTTCTATGTGCCATGTGATATAATGTCAAATAAGCTCAGTCAAGGTACCCTACCATTACCGAATTCCTGCAAGAAAACAACAAGGAGAATAAGTTAGGAAATTAAAATACATAAAGAGAAGTACATAGATCTAGCTTTATCCATGTGCAAATAAACAAGTGAAATCAACTTGTTCTCTAGCACATGTGGCTGCCGAAAATTATGTGAGGAAAGCAAGTTTGATTGCTAAATGTTAGTCAAATAAAACAGCTACCTAACAATGCACATTCCTATGTTTAATGTAAACAAAAATCAAATGGACTCCAACAACACCTATTACTGAAATCAAGCAAGCAAATGAGGTTTGATTGCCTTATAAAAATTCAACTAAAACATCTACCAACCTAGGCATGTTCTTATGTCTTCCATTAACAAAAATCAGTATCCTATCTACAGCAATAATACCGTGAGCATACAAGAGGAAAACAAGGACAAATCAACATTTAAAATGCTAAAGAATTACCTTGCCTACCTTGCCTTTGTCATCTTGTTCAAATTGTCAAACAAGGCCATCCTCTCCTCCTTGTCTATAGCCGAAAGTGTGCATCAATTATGGGCATTTTATGGAGACATGGGTCAAATTAATAAACAAAGAAAAACTAAACAAATTTGACATTATTGTGTCAAATGAGAATCTTGCCTTTGCTTTCTCTAAAACCATACGTGAGACTATCCACTCATTTACCCTTCATCCAACCGATTTGGTAAGCTCACCTCCTTCTCTCTTTCCTTTCTTCCTTTGCTAGTTTATTCCTTAGAGCTTCAAAGGTTCATTAATGGTGTATTAAGTTCTAACACCATTTTTATGTAATTTTCCTAGCTAAATCTACTAAGTCTTGAAGCAAGAATCATCCTAGCAATCCTATAAGTTTTCGCCAAGCTTAAGAACTCCAAGAAGTCTCCTTGATTCAACAACAACTCAAGGAACAAGCAAGATCAAGTTAAGGTATATTTTCATGTTGAAAATCCTAGTAAATTCCTTAACTCATTTCCGAAAATTATAAGCCTCTAAACCAATGTTCTCTTCATTATTTCATGAAGGAAATTTGGATCTCCAACCATTCCAAGGTGTACCGAAAATACCTTGTTAAATACCTAAGGTAAACTCTTGTAAAATTACTCCAAATCTTACTTATAAATCCTTGTTAGAAGTCTAACACTTGGATCTCCTAAACATATACATGGAGGCCGAAAGTTCTTCAACAAAATACCATTGGAGGAGCTTGGAATTCAAGGAGAAATCAAGTACAAGAATTATCTTGATTTAAGGAGTAAGTTTCTATAATTAAGGTTTATTAAGTTTAAGTTTGATTTAAGCTTCAAACTTTGGTATAAAAATTATGTATAACCCTTAGATAAATTAAGGCCAAAAACTATAGGTTATAATACCAAGAAAATAATTTATAACATACAAGGTAAGATTATTACCTTAAGGTATAAATTTGTGTCACAAAAATTAATTATGATGCATATATGTTAAGGCCAAATTATCTAGGGATTAAATGTTCTATTTTGAGCTTATAATCATTCTAAGTCATTAGCATAATTTTTAGAAGTGTTATATGGCTTATATACATTTATATATATTTATTATAAGGTATAAATCAAGTTTTAAAACCATAGGATAAAAATTTGTTACAGCCGAGAATAAAATGTTCTAATTGATGATTTTGAAGTATATAGGTATATTAGCTTATATTATAAATTTTGGGAGTGTTAAAAATAGCTACAAGTATTTAAATGGCTAGTTTATTAAGTTATGTGGCTAAAATGTAAATTTTGAAAAGTTTGGAGTGCTAAATATATTTGCCAAGAGTTTAAGGGTTTATTTGGCATAATTATGATATAATATAAGGTAGGAATTAATATTATGAATTTTGGTGAATTTAAATAAGTGTTTAAGTGTTAAATAACATTTTATAAAGTTTTGGGGCTATTTTGTAGTTTATGGAAAGTTTGGGATAAAACTGAAACATATATGATTTTCTGGGTATATTAAAGTATTAATTATGAAATTAAGTCTTGGTCAAAGTGTTGACCAAAAACTTTGGGTTAAAATGATTTATGACATAAAATATTAAGTTTATATAAGTTTTGGGGTGAACATGTAATTTATGAAAGTTTAATTATAAAACCGAATTGTTTAAGGGGCGCAAATGTAATTTGTGAAATTATATGGGTCATTTCGGTTATTAAGAAAAAATATTAAAACTATAGTTTATAAGTTAATATGTAACTTATATAAAGTTTTGGGGTTAAATTGTAAATAAAGGAAAGATATTAAAACCGTGAATTACGTGGTTATTTGGTGAATTATAAAAATTAGTATTTCATTTGGTAATTACCAAAAGTTAAGTGGTTAATTAGCAATTTACAAAAGTTAATGTGTCCAAAATATAAATACCGAAATTATAAGGTTAGTTTTGTAATTTAATAAAGAAAGGAATTAAAACTAAGTAATATGATATATTATGGAGTATAATGTAAAGTTTATAAAATAAAGGTGGTTATAATAAAAATAACCAAATTGTATAAAATAAAGAATGAGTGGAAACAATTATGAGTATATAATTAAAGAAATAGAAATATACTATAGGGTAGAAATTCATTATCACATGTGGTTACTACATAAAATAACGAACTGTTAAACTACCTCGAACTACTGTAAAATAACAGGGGAAAATAAAGAACATACGGGGTTAGTATACTACGAGTATTAGTTTTGTAGTAACAGTAATGTAGTACTTAGTGAACAATTGTATTAACGTTACCCGGTATTGCATGTAAATATAACAGCGTACGGGAAGAAACTACTGAAGCGTGAATTGTCAAGCTAGCAAGTTACACGGTGAACGGTATGTTAATTGTGTGGTCTGAATGTCCTAAGAATTTTCCTGAGGTCCAGACGTTGTGTGTTTAAATGTTAAGAGCGATATCTGTGATTTATGTATATTATCTTGTATACTGTATTGCTCGACACCATAGCATTTTATTTTACGCGAACGTCTTATGACTGGAAGTTTATACATTTAAACTGGAACAAGACTAGTGACCTTTAGGTATTACAAGAACCTAACTGATGGTCAATTGTTATAGTCTTAACTCAAGGATTGGTTAATGTATCACTGACTAAAGGGCTAACTTATAAAGAGAGGAATCCAGACTGTTTCGACTTTCTGGTTGCGCATCGTGATCACTACGAGGGACTATATCAAGAGTCACTCAAGGGAATCCATTATCCACATTCGATGATGACAGAGGGCACTGCTGTTGGTGCACAGGTTCGACCGGATCGGTCAAATAATTATCCAGGGCCATAGGTCAGCTGGCAACGGTTCCTTTGGAACCCAGGGGACTACTGTCCATTAATAAGTTATTAAGGGTTGTCTTAACATGACGCTGAGGTGAAATTTAATTGGAAAGTTTAAGTGGTTGGTTTAAAAGGATAAGGGTCATGTGACCTACTAACAAGTACAGTTAACTAATACACATATCTTGTTTGGTTATTGTTATGGATTATTGGTGTGTGACTATCTGGTTGTTGTTTATTATGATGATGATATTGACAGGTGAACTATTTTGTGTTTATTTAACATTACAATTGTTACTATTGTTGTAAAATGGATTGTCATGTAATGAATCTAATATCAAGATGGCTAAACGACTTAAGGAATCTAGATGACTTAGGACTACATTTAGCATACCAGCATATCGTTTGCTGAGCCCTTCAATGGGCAAAATCAGGTTACTGATTGAAGACACAAGCCGGAGTGCGGGATACAGGGTAGCTGACGTGTTATCAATAAACACTTTTAAGTTTATTTATGTACTATATTTTGGAGGTTGTTGTATTTGGTTTAGTTGCTCAGTTTGGATATGGATTGTAATATTAAGAGTGCTCAGTATCTTGTTCATCACAGCGGTGAGGAGTTGAAGCTGATGGTTGGAGTAAGGTTGTCTTGTTGCTCACATGGGTGAGTAACGGCGTGTAACACCAACGTTAGATAGTTTTATTTTCCGCTGCGAATTATATTTTGTTATGCTACGACTTGCGATATTATTACAGGTTTAGGATTAGGGGTGTCACAAAAAGTGGTATCAGAGCGGAGTTCCGCTCTGATGAGAAGATACTGAGTCAAGAACAGTGAGCATAGGAATTTTGGGGTACGGGAAACGTCTGTGAGGATTCGTGACCTAGAAAGAAAATCCTAGGGATATCTTTATTGCTAGTAGTTAGCTTTCTTACATGTTTATGATTGTGTATGTAAAACGGTGTAACACCGAGTAGTAATAATAGTATACTATACTATAGATGTCAAGAGCTGGAAGACCACGTGGAGGCAGCAGTGGACGCGGTGGCGAGACACCGGCAGATGTCCCAGAGATACGAGGCCTAGTAGAGGCCATGGCAGCCTTCGTCCAACAGCTAGGAGCTCAGTTTGTGGGAGCCATACCCCACCCGCCGCAGCCCAGAGAAACCAACTGGTTAAAGAGCATTGCAGACGCTAGAGTACCGACGTATTCAGGGGAACCAGGCCCCACCGCACTAGAGAAATTCATTGTAGAGCACCGGAAGGCATTCAAGGCTGTTAGAGTTCCGGAAGACCAGAAGGTCGACATAGCAGCGTATAACCTGAAGGACGCAGTAGACATTTGGTGGCGGTCTGTCGAGGGCCACCATAGAGCTACACCAAACTTTGGATGGACAGCGTTTGTGGAAGTGTTGCGGGAGAAGTACTACCCCGAACACCTGAAGCAGAGGAAGAGGCAAGAATTCGAGACCCTAATCCAGGGGAGTCAGATGGTTGATCAGTACTACGCACGATTTATCAGTCTACTAGATTACATACCAGGGGTGGACTACTCCGACACCGTGAAGATTCAAAAGTTTTGGGGAGGTTTGCAATATCGCATCCAGGGCACCATGGGAGCAATACGTTTCACTACTATACAAGAATGCTATGACGCCGCATCAGCAACCGAGTTAATGCTTCAATCCAGGGAAGAGGTCCAGGGAAAGAAAAGAAAGAATACTGAGGGAGAAGATGGGGGAGCAACCTCCGGCGGTTACTACAAGAAGGGGAAGTAAGAAACCTTTGATTGAGAAGGAGTACTCATATATTACCTACACTTAGTTTGGTCACTAACCTAAACCTTCAATAGAAAATTCTTTGATAAGAAGAAGGGGCGGAAGGACTTCCATGGTCAGAAGACGAAGGAGCAGGTCCCTCGTCTGACCGGCCCAGCTATTAATGCTCAGCCACTTAGATCGGCACCACCTAAGGGTAAGGATACCCATCTCTCACTTAACCAAAAACATTTATTAGCAATACCTTTACTAAACATGTTGTATAACAACAGGCAATAAGCCACCCCAGCGCCACTACTACTGTAAGCGCTATGGAAATGACCACCCCGGCGTAGATTGTTCAGGCAAGAAGATGGAGTGCCGCTATTGCAAAAAGGAAGGCCACCGGGAGTATGAATGATTTTCCAACCCAGCAAGCAGAGTGTATAAGGGATTTAGAGATTCACAGAGGACCCCAGCTACTGAGGCGGGCGGACCAATAGGAGGTCAAGCGCCGCAGAATAATACCTACACTAGAGGAGCGGGAGGACAGCCATCCTCATCTGCGAGTCAGAAGGGAAAGAAGATAGTTCCAGGAAGAAACACCCTGTACTCAGTGGGAGCTTCAGGCGCTGAGGCTAGCGCTCAGCGCGATACCGGTAAGCCTAGAACCTAAACCAAAAGCATGATGCATGAATGCGTGTTTACAGTTATCAGTCGATGAGACTTGTATGTGTTTAGTGTGAATCAAAATTTAGAGAGACCTAACTTAGGAAACCTCTCACCTAATAGGATGCTTCAACATTTGTTACCCCTTACCTATGAGACCGAGATCACCTGAGCCTATGAGCGAAGGTAGGGAATATCCAGAGGCAGAATGCTAAGTACTTCGACCCGGCATAATCCTACTCAAGCAATATTTAACTCTAGATGAACAAATAGCCATTGTAAATGAATGTAGAACTTTGGGAATAAGTCTTGGAGGATTTTATATTCCAGGATATGGGAGTGGATCAAAACTTAAATTGTATATGATGTGTATGGGTAAGGATTAGGATCCACAAACTAGGTTGTATCGAGAAGTAAGAAAGGTAGATGGAGCACTAGTTCCTAGGATACCCGATATTTTTCAAACTTTGATGACAAAAGCGGTCAAGATTGCACAACAATTAGAAACCAACCCCATTCCAAACATGAAAGCCGGCGTATGTATTGCGAACTTCTATGAGAAAGGGGGAAAACTTGGATTACACCAGGACCGAGATGAGACATCCGAGTCAATTACCAAAGGGATACCAGTTGTATCATTCTCCATTGGAGATGATGTTGAGTTTCTATACGGTGATCTGAAGAGGATGGACAAGGCGAGCAAGATTATTTTGAAGTCAGGAGATGTATTGATATTTGGTGGAGAATCCAGATTAGTGTACCATGGGATTAAGAGCATTAAGTTGAATACAACCCCATCAACCTTAGTAAATATTACCCATTTGAAACCCGGACGGTTAAATTTAACATTCAGGCAATATTGATGTAATTATAGAGCTCGTATGTAAGAATCATTAGATTAATGAATGGCATTTTAATTCCTTTGAGACATACACCCCAACCTCACTATCTTACGAATTGTTAACCCCAGGCCACGAGTCTAATGGAGGAGCAGTGCTGAATGTGTTGGACAAGACCGAGACCAAGGATAAGGGGAATGTCATCATGGGAACCTTCACAGTAAATGGCGTGAGTGCATCGATACTATTCAATTCAGGAGTGTCTCATTCCTTTATATCCTCTACATTAGCAAGGAAGTTAGAGACAACCCCTGAGCCTCTCTCAGATTTCCTAGTCACATTACCGACGAAGGAGAGAGTGAGGTGCACAAAACTCTACAAGGGAGTTCAGATTAACATCATGGGTGAAGATTTTCACGCGAATTTGATTGAGCTGGATAATTTGGGCTTTGACATCATCAGGAGCATGGATTGGCTACAGAAGTACAAGGGACGACTACATTGCGCAGAGCATAGATTGCTACTGAAGAGCCCGTAGGGCAAGACAGTTTCATATCGCAGTACTCCTAGAGAGCCGACTTTCAAGCTAGTATCTGCTATATCTTTGATGTAGAAGGTGAAGAAGGGACAACCAGTCTATTTGTGCTATGTCCAGGACATGAGGCAGGAAGAGCAGACACAGTCAGATATACCAGTCGTTTCAGACTTCTCTGATCTATTTCTTGAAGAATTACAGGGATGCCACCCAAGAGGGACGTGGAGTTCTCCATCGACTTAATGCCAGGCACGGGGCCTATTGCTAAAGCACCCTACAGAATGGCACCAGCAGAGATGAAAGAACTGAAGATTCAGTTAGAAGATCTACTTGATAAAGGTTTCATCAGACCGAGTGCGTCACCATGGGGAGCACCAGTTTTGTTTGTAAAGAAAAAGGATGGTAGCATGCGACTATGCATCAACTACATGGAGCTTAATGCAGTCACGGTGAAGAACAAATACCCGTTACCACAGATTGACGACCTGTTTGACCAATTAAGAGGTGCTACGGTCTTCTCAAAGATTGACCTGAGATCAGGATATCACCAGATACGGATAGCTGATGGAGACATAGAGAAGACAGCTTTTCGAACGCGCTATGGGCACTATAAGTTCACAGTTATGCCATTTGGCTTATCGAACGCCCCATCTATATTCATGGATCTTATGAACCGGTTATTCAGATTGCAGTTAGACTCATCAGTGGTTGTATTCATCGATGACATTCTAGTTTATTCTAAGACTAAGGACGAGCACGAGTTGCATCTGAGGCAAGTTTTGCAGACAATGAGAGAGAACCAATTGTATGCCAAGCTTTCAAAATGTGATTTTTGGTTAGACAGTGTAGCCTTTCTAGGGCATGTGATATCTGCCAGCGGTATATCTGTAGATCCTGCGAAGATTGAGGCAGTTAAGACTTGGCCAAGACCGAAGACAGTGACAGATATCCGTAGTTTCTTGGGATTAGCTGGTTATTACCGCATATTTGAACAAGATTTCTCCAAACTAGCGAAACCAATGACTAGTCTGATGAAGAAATAATCTCCATTTGTATGGACTGAGGATTGCGAGCGTTCATTTCAGACACTGAAGGATCTACTGACGTCGGCACCCATACTCATCATTCCAGAGGGGACCGACGGATTTGAAGTATATTGCGATGCCTCAAGCACAGGGATAGGGTGTGTACTTATGCAGAATGGCAAGGTTGTTGATTATACATCACGTCAGCTGAAGAAACACGAAGAGAACTACCCGGCTCATGATTTGGAATTGGGAGCAGTTGTGTTTGCACTGAAGATCTGGCGCCACTACTTATATGGAGTCATAGTGATAGTCTACTCAGATCATAAGAGTCTTCAACATCTATTCACTCAGAAGGAGCTTAATATGAGACAGAGGCGATGGGTCGAGTTTCTGAAGGACTACGATATCGACCTCAGGTACAAGGAGGGCAAGGCAAATGTTGTTGCTGACGCCCTGAGCCGTAGAGCTCATTCCTTATTTGCCATGACAGGAGACAACGGCCTCATCAAGGAGGTACGTTGTGCTCAGGATAACGACCAGTACATGAAGACTATCAGACAGCAGTTGACTGACGGTATCTTTGAAAGACAGAAGTATGACTTTGTACTCAGTGAAGACAGGTTAATCAGGTTAAATGGTTGTTTGTGCATTCCAGAGTCCAGCCCCGACTTGAAGGAAAAGATATTACAGGAAGCTCATTGCTCTTCCTTATCAGTACACCCAGGATCATCGAAGATGTACAAGGATCTGAAATTACATTTCTGGTGGAGTGGTATGAAGAAAGATGTTGCAGAGTTTGTAGCCAGATGTATGACATGTCAGAAAGTAAAATTTGAGCACCGGAGACCGGGCGGCTTAGTACAGCCGATGCCCATTCCATATTGGAAGTTCGAGGATATATCCATGGATTTCGTGGTCGGTCTTCCACCGACTAGAGGAGGTGCTAACATGATATGGGTCATCGTCGACAGACTGACGAAGGTAGCAAAGTTCATTCCTATCAAGGACACTTGGAAAGTCCCCAAGCTGGCGGACCTCTTCCAGAGAGAGATCATTAGACACCACGGTGTACCCAAGTCGATTGTGTCAGATAGAGATTCCAGATTTGTTTCCAGATTTTGGCAGCAGGTTCATGAGGCATTGGGTACGAAGCTGAAGCTAAGTACCGCCTTTCACCCACAGACAGATGGTCAGAGTGAACGAACAATTCAAACATTAGAGGACATGCTTAGAGCTTGTGCCTTAGACTTCCAGGAGAGCTGGATAGATTGACTACATTTGATCGAGTTTGCGTACAACAACAACTATCATGCATCCATTCAGATGCCACCATTCCAGGCAATGTACGGCAGGCCATGCAGGACACCACTTTGTTGGGACGAGGCCAGTGAGAATACTCCCTCCGTTAATTAATATCAGTCGTTTTAGGTTGGGATTCTTGTTCAACAATATCTGTCATTCTAGCTTTTTAATATATATTTTCCATTTCTAACCCTACTATTCAACACAAAAATAAATATTATTTAGATAAAAAAGTAAAAAAGTAGGGGTACATGTGTCTTTTTTCTACTTTTCTTAATAAGTGTGCAAGTTTCTAAAATGACAGATATTGTTGAACGGAGGGAGTATCATCTTAGGGCCAGAATACCTAGACCAGATGAAAGAAGATATTGTGCAAATACACAAGAACGTGAAGATAGCCCAGGACAGACAAAAGTCATATGCTGATGTCCGGAGGAGAGAACTCGAGTTCGCAGTAGGTGATCGAGTCTTCCTCAGAGTTTCACCAATGAAGGGAGTTTTCAGATTTGGGCAGAAGGGCAAGCTTAGCCCAAAGTATGTAGGACCGTACCTTATTACGGAGCGAGTGGGCCCATTAGCTTACAGATTAGATTTACCTGTTGAGCTTGGGAGAGTGCACAATGTGTTTCACATATCTCAGCTAAAGCAGTATGTGCCTCACCCATTACATATCTTAGAGCCCGAGACACTCGAGCTAGATCCTACACTTAAATATGAGGAAACCCCAGTTCACATTTTAGACTCCAAGACTAGGGAGACCAGGAACAAGACCATTAGAATGGTCAAGGTTCTGTGGTCAAACCACGACATTGAGGAGGCGACATGGGAGTTAGAGGACTCCATGCGAGACAAGTATCCAGCACTTTTCTCTTAGTTTGTGTATACTTGTGGGGGTACGTGGGTGTAACCCTTTTTAAGGGGGGTAGAGCACCACATGCGACTTGCATATTTGCAGTCTGGTTTTGGCTTTGTGTTTGGTTGTTTGTGTTTGATTGTTGCGCATGTGTGCACTTGAGTGAATGGTTATTGATGTGTTCGATGTAACACTTGGTATGGATGTGTTCTATGTAACACTTGTGGTTAATAAAAGCACACTTATTTGCTTTACAGTATCTATCAAGTTACTTATGCTATGATTACATTGATTGTCATGAACAAAGGTTATGTGTATGCACGAATTGCATACACTCAGATTACTGATGGAATGTAGAGGTGACAGTATAGTAATGACACCCAGGAATGATAAGTATACAGGGAATAGATATGAGGAACTTGGTTCCATAAGATAAGTAAGTAGAAGTTATGACTTCGGGACGAAGTCCTTTTAAGGGGGTAGACTGAAATACCCTAACATTAAATAATTAAATAATGGTAAATAAAAATTATTTGGGGATTATGAAACCCTAAGAAAGCATATAAACACTTAGACGTTAAAAACGCACCTAAACTCCTTAAGGTCAAAAACGAGCGTTAAGCCGGACATCAGCTAACCAAAGTTATATATGCTATAAACCTCATATGAAGTTAACCAAGGATCATTATATGACCCTTAGAACACAGGACCTCATCTAAAACTGAGTAAAAATGCAAAATGCCCGGGAGTTCCCTTAAGGGCCCGAAAGTCCCGAAAGTCTCTGAAATACTTTATAGGATGAAGTAAAGCATTAAACTTCATTCCAAATACACCATAACACTTTATTAAACATTTAAGATGAAGTCCTCATGGTAAATTCTCAGTTAAACGCAAAGCACTCGGAATTTTTCGATGGGGGTCCCATAAACTAGGGTTGTCAATTTCGGGTTTTGGGTCGGGTTGGCCTCAACCCGAACCCGACCTGGTCAACTGTATGGTCAACCCGAACCCGACCCAAACCCGAAATGGGTTAGAATGTTTCAACCCGAACCCGACCCAACCCGAAACTGATTTTCCAAACCTGAAACCGACCTGTTGACACGACCCAAAATTGACCTGTGACCCAAAACCCGAATTCAACCCGAATTCCGAAATAACATACTGAAAATATAAATTTTGCATTGTATTGTTGTTTGTACATATCCAGCTTTCAATCTAGATTTTCAACAAACCCATAAACAGAAAAACAGAAAAAATCTTAAGAGGAAACGTTTAAGCCAAATACACATCAATCTGTTGTTGTCATTGAAAAAACAGCAATGAAACATAAAAATTCATCTTCATCCCAAACAGCAACAAGAACATCGCATACACCCCAAACAGCAGCGAAGAGTGGCTCAAGTAAACTTCAAGTCCGCATACAACCCAACTTCAAGTCTTCATGTCTTCAACTAAACTTCTTATTATGGGTTGAGCTGTTACAAATATACCAGCGAAGAGTTATTCACCATTTGAACAGATTAAACCACAATAGCATAGCTTTCATGACCAGATTAGAAAAAGGTTCCATGCATAGAATAATGCCAACATCTGAACATCATAAGATTGACAGCCCTATACTACACTACTACTACTACTGAGAAACAAACCGCACTGCACCATATAGAGTATCAAAAAATAAGAGTACTACAGTTGGATACAACTGCAAGCAAAGCAAGTACCAGAAGGGGAAGTCTGTACTGCCAACAAACAGACTCAAAGAAGTTCGAAAGAATTGGACATTAAAGGTTTAGGGCTATTGGATTATACTAGTACAAAGGCTAGATATAGACCCATATGGTATTTTGAATTCTTTAGTCATTTTACGCATTGATAATGAGTACAAACCATCCAACTTTGTGTTACTGTTACATTTATAAGGGGGGAATATTACTCAACCGTAGGGTTGTCAATTTCTTCCAACATACAGAATCTAGCTTGTCGTACAGTGATAGTATTTCACATATCCACGGATCAATTAAGCAAAGAAAATAAAACACAAAGGCAACCGAACTATGCCAATTTCATATCTGTCGTTTTGTTTGTCATATTCCTAATCCAGTTTTACTTTTTAAGTATTCAACGCTAAATTCATAGTACAAATCCAAAGAAAATCAAAGCTGTGATGAAGAAGGGAAGACCAGAAGTCCCCATCAAAGCTATATCCAAACTAGTAGCAATGGTTTATATATATCTCCTAAAAAATGAACAAACAAACTAGCAAAAGAATTATGGTAATGCTACTACTCTCTTTTCATTCATCTCATCTCTCTCCCACTCCCATACTGCCATCAGCAAAAGAATTATGCTGTGCTAATGCATTCAATTCAATACACAGGCAGGTTACTGATACAAAACAAACAACCTTGCATTGCACCAGAATGCAGTGATATCTCAATCAGTCCTCTATACAACAACAGATAAAGACAGATACATCACATAAGTTTTTTAATATTTTCTTGAAATTACAAAAATAAGCTCCTGTTAAGCACTATTTTTATGTGTACTACGTCCTAACAGAAAAGCACACGTTTGTGATAACAGAAACAACAACAAATGTGAAACATATTTCTCATTAAATATAAGAGCCCCAGCAGAAATTTTAATCTCAGTTGTATAGCAAAATGAGGTTCTACTACGTTTGTGATAGCAGTCAAAAATCGGCAAATTGATCAACTTGTTTCGTTTAACAAAACTCAGAATGGCATCTACATTCTGGTTCAAGCTCCAAATTATGGCAATAAGACAGCACCTTCGTCAGATTCAAACATCAACCAATCCTAACCCTTCAACTAATTTAACAATACCTAATTAAACTGCTCTTGTGCGAGCAGGAAGTAGCCGACGCAGAGGAAACGAGGAAGAAGAGATGTCGGCAAAAGAAGGATGGGGACAGACTGCGCATACAATTTATTCTAAGCACAAAAAGTAACCGGGAAAGAGAAGAAAACTCACTAAGATAGTATTGTCGACGACGAACGATGCTCTCTTTTTTCTGCCTCTGGTCGATGCTTTGAATTTGTGCAATGCGCGAATGGGAGTGCCGCTGTGCCGGAGTGGTACTGGGGAGGACGGGGCTGGCGAATAGGGCTGTGAACTAGAGAGTGTGGAGTGGTGAAGGAGATGATTCAGACAGGAACACTGATGGAGGGAGGTCGGGGATGGAGTCTGGCGTGTGTGGAGGAAGGAACGCGGCGTGAGACTGAGAGGTGATTGTGAAATTAGAAAACCTAGGTTAGACAATAGAGACGTTGAGACGGGTATGTACTACTACGAAGTTGGATTTTTTTTAAAGTTTTTTATAATTATTTTTCGGGTTACGGGTTAAAATCGGGTTGATAGGTTGAACCCGAAACCGACCTGGGATTTTAGTGACCCAACCCGAACCCGACCCGAAAATATTTGGGTTGAAAACTGTAACCCAAACCCGCGTTTTAGTGTGTCGGTTTTGGGTCGGATTTCGGGTTCGTGTCAAGATTGACAGCCCTACCATAAACCTCGGGAATGCCCCGGAGAAGTGCCGAGGTGGCACGAACTCCTATATAATCATTCTTAGAGTTCCTAACATCATTATTCATCATTCTAAAGAGAACCCTCGATCTACTTTTTCAAAATTTAACAAAATCCTCGGGGAATTTCTTAACGCTCCTGTTTTGCCCCGGGAGTGTCCCGATAGCCCGGAATTGTGTCATGAGTTGGTATAACCCCATATAACTCAATGTAACACCTTAAATATCATATTGACTATATAAAATGTTTATAAACACTTGTAACTCATAGCGACTACTTATTTTCCATAATATCCTTAAAGCACAAAAACGCACCTTCGGGTGTCATAAAAACACGTTCTACGCTATTGCCTTGAAGTTTTTGAGGAGCCACGAGTTGATAATCTTAAATGGGGAGGAATTGACTATCTAAATCATTAATGCCAGTGCTAAACTCATAGCACAAGTAGGGCCGATTTTATGATAAAAAAGTACTATAAAATCAGCATTTTTCCTTAGAAACTTTCATCTTTTACCTTGGTATAAATGTACCAATTAATGTTGTAACTTATAACATGTTACAATATGATCTTAGTACAATATAGTGTGACAAGAATCAAATTAAAAATCAAACCCATGTGACTACCAAAGGGGCCGTTTTTCTAGTGTTTTTGACTAGGAATTTACTTAAGAAATTACCTTATGGAATGGTGACTCATCTTCTATGTGCCATGTGATATAATGTCAAATAAGCTCAGTCAAGGTACCCTACCATTACCGAATTCCTGCAATAAAACAACAAGGAGAATAAGTTAGGAAATTAAATACATAACGAGAAGTACATAGATCTAGCTTTATCCATGTGCAAATAAACAAGTGAAATCAACTTGTTCTCTAGCACATGTGGCTGCCGAAAATTATGTGAGGAAAGCAAGTTTGATTGCTAAATGTTAGTCAAATAAAACAGCTACCTAACAATGCACATTCCTATGTTTAATGTAAACAAAAATCAAATGGACTCCAACAACACCTATTACCGAAATCAAGCAAGCAAATGAGGTTTGATTGCCTTATAAAAATTCAACTAAAACATCTACCAACCTAGGCATGTTCTCATGTCTTCCATTAACAGAATCAGTATCCTATCTACAACAATAATACCGGAGCATACAAGAGGAAAACAGGACAAATCAACATTTAAAATACTAAAGAATTACCTTGCCTACCTTGCCTTTGTCATCTTATTCAAATTGTCAAACAAGGCCATCCTCTCCTCCTTGTCTATAGCTGAAAGTGTGCATCAATTATGGGCATTTTATGGAGCCATGGGTCAAATTAATAAACAAAGAAAAACTAAACAAATTTGACATTATTGTGTCAAATGAGAATCTTGCCTTTGCTTTCTCTAAAACCATACGTGAGACTATCCACTCATTTGCCCTTCATCCAACCGATTTGGTAAGCTCACCTCCTTCTCTCTTTCCTTTCTTCCTTTGCTAGTTATTCCTTAGAGCTTCAAAGGTTCATTAATGGTGTATTAAGTTCTAACACCATTTTTATGTAATTTTCCTAGCTAATCTACTAAGTCTTGAAGCAAGAATCATCCTAGCAATCCTACAAGTTTTCGCCAAGCTTAAGAACTCCAAGAAGTCTCCTTGATTCAACAACAACTCAAGGAACAAGCAAGATCAAGTTAAGGTGATATTTTCATGTTGAAAATCCTAGTAAATTCCTTAACTCATTTCCGAAAATTATAAGCCTCTAAACCAATGTTCTCTTCATTATTTCATGAAGGAAATTTGGATCTCCAACCATTCCAAGGTGTACCGAAAATACCTTGTTAAACCTAAGGTAAACTCTTGTAAAATTACTCCAAATCTTACTTATAAATCCTTGTTAGAAGTCTAACACTTGGATCTCCTAAACATATACATGGAGGCCGAAAGTTCTTCAACAAAATACCATTGAGGAGCTTGGAATTCAAGGAGAAATCAAGTACAAGAATTATCTTGATTTAAGGAGTAAGTTTCTATAATTAAGGTTTATTAAGTTTAAGTTTGATTTAAGCTTCAAACTTTGGTATAAAAATTATGTATAACCCTTAGATAAATTAAGGCCGAAAACTATAGGTTATAATACCAAGAAAATAATTTATAACATACAAGGTAAGATTATTACCTTAAGGTATAAATTTGTGTCACAAAAATTATATTATGATGCATATATGTTAAGGCCAAATTATCTAGGGATTAAATGTTCTATTTTGAGCTTATAATCATTCTAAGTCATTAGCATAATTTTTAGAAGTGTTATATGGCTTATATACATTTATATTTATTATAAGGTATAAATCAAGTTTTAAAACCATAGGATAAAAATTTGTTACAGCCGAGAATAAAATGTTCTAATTGATGATTTTTGAAGTATATAGGTATATTAGCTTATATTATAAATTTTGGGAGTGTTAAAAATAGCTACAAGTATTTAAATGGCTAGTTTATTAAGTTATGTGGCTAAAATGTAAATTTTAAAAAGTTTGGAGTGCTAAATATAATTACCGAGAGTTTAAGGTTTATTTGGCATAATTATGATATAATATAAGGTAGGAATTGATATATGAATTTTGGTGAATTTAAATAAGTGTTTAAGTGTAAAATAACATTTTATAAAGTTTTGGGGCTATTTTGTAGTTTATGGAAAGTTTGGGATAAAACCGAAACATATATGATTTTCTGGGTATATTAAAGTATTAATTATGAAATTAAGTCTTGGTCAAAGTGTTGACCAAAAACTTTGGGTTAAAATGATTTATGACATAAAATATTAAGTTTATAAAAGTTTGGGGTGAACATGTAATTTATGAAAGTTTAGTTATAAAACCGAATTGTTTAAGGGGCGCAATTGTAATTTGTGAAATTATATGGGTCATTTCGGTTATTAAGAAAATTTAATATTAAAACTATAGTTTATAAGTTAATATGTAACTTATATAAAGTTTGGGGTAAATTGTAAATAAAGGAAAGATATATATTAAAACCGAGAATTATGTGGTTATTTGGTGAATTATAAAAATTAGTATTTCGTTTGGTAATTACCGAAAGTTAAGTGGTTAATTAGCAATTTACAAAAGTTAATGTGTCTAAAATAAATACCGAAATTATAAAGTTAGTTTTGTAATTTAATAAAGAAAGGAATTAAAATTAAGTAATATGATATATTATGGAGTATAATGTAAAGTTTATAAAATAAAGGTGGTTATAATAAAAATAACCAAATTGTATAATATAAAGAATGAGTGGAAACAATTATGAGTATATAATTAAAGAAATAGAAATATACTATAAGGTAGAAATTCATTATCACATGTGGTTACTACATAAAATAACGAACTGTTAAACTACCTCGAACTACTGTAAAATAACAGGGGAAAATAAGGAACATACGGGGTTAGTATACTACGAGTATTAGTTCTGTAGTAACAGTATTGTAGTACTTAGTGTACAATTGTATTAACGTTACCCGGTATTGCATGTAAATATAACAGCGTACGGGAGGAAACTACTAAAGCGTGAATTGTCAAGCTAGCAAGTTACACGGTGAACGGTATGTTAATTGTGTGGTCTGAATGTCCTAAGAATTTTCCTGAGGTCCAGACGTTGTGTGTTTAAATGTTAAGAGCGATATCTGTGATTTATGTATATTATCTTGTATACTGTATTGCTCGACACCATTGCGTTTTATTTTACGTGAACGTCTTATGACCGAAAGTTTATACATTTAAGCTGGAACAAGACTAGTGACCTTTAGGTATTACAAGAACCTAACCGATGGTCAACTGTTATAGTCTTAACTCAAGGATTGGTTAATGTATCACTGACTAAAGGGCTAACTTATAAGGAGAGGAATCCAGACTGTTTCGACTTTCTGGTTGCGCATCGTGATCACTACGAGGGACTATATCAAGAGTCACTCAAGGGAATCCATTATCCACATTCGATGATGGCAGAGGGCACTGCTGTTGGTGCACAGGTTCAACCGGATCGGTCAAATATTATCCAGGGCCATAAGGTCAGCTGGCAACGGTTCCTTTGGAATCCAGGGGACTACTGTCCATTAATAAGTTATTAAGGGTTGTCTTAACATGACGCCTGAGGTGGAATTTAATTGGAAAAGTTTAAGTGGTTGGTTTAAAAGGATAAGGGTCATGTGACCTACTAACAAGTACAGTTAACTAATACGCGTATCTTGTTTGGTTATTGTTATGGATTATTGATGTGTGACTATCTGGTTGTTGTTTATTATGATGATGATATTGACATGTGAACTATTGTGTGTTTATTTAACATTACAATTGTTACTATTGTTGTAAAATGGATTGTCATGTAATGAATCTAATATCAAGATGGCTAAACGACTTAAGGAATCTAGATGACTTAGGACTACATTTAGCATACCAGCATATCGTTTGCTGAGCCCTTCAATGGGCAAAACATTTCAGGTTACTGATTGAAGACACAAGCCGGAGTGCGGGATACAGGGTAGCTGACGTGTTATCAATAAACACTTTTTAGTTTATTTATGTACTGTATTTTGGAGGTTGTTGTATTTGGTTTAGTTGCTCAGTTTGGATATGGACTGTAATATTAAGAGTGCTCAGTATCTTGTTCATCACAGCGGTGAGGAGTTGAAGCTGGTGGATGGAGTAAGGTTGCCTTGTTGCTCACATGGGTGGGTAACGACGTGTAACACCAACGTTAGATAGTTTTATTTTCCGCTGCGAATTATATTCTGTTATGCTACGACTTGCGATATTATTACAGGTTTAGGATTAGGGGTGTTACAGAACGTTCTGTGGAATGTAGTCAAGGTATTTTTGTAAACCTTATTCTAATGTTGTACTATGATTATTAGTTATCAAATGGTAACGATAATATGTGTAAAATTAATTTTAAACATGTACGTATGTGAATGTGCAGTGTCCACAGCAGCGGAAGGTTCAGAATGTGGGTACTATGTCATGTGGTTTATGAATGACTTGGTAGCGGTGTCGATGCTTTGCCAGAAAAGTCATGAGACAAGGTACGTAATATTCTCTGAATATTTTGATTTTGTATATAGTTTTTAGCATTGTTTGTTACACTTATAGTTTTTAGCAACTAATCATAATTTTTTTTTAAGACTTTGGAAGATTTGGTATCTTGTCAGTACGGTGAATGACATATAATTAAGATGCTTGAGGAATGGGCGGAATTCATCACCGTTAACATAGGTTGATGTTAGTATTGGCTAGGATTGATTATGTTGTTTTAGTAAGTGTTATAGTACAAACGTTTGTGTAAGTGGTGCTATGAATGTGTGATTGCTCCTCTTAATTTGTAAGTGAAAGTGTTATTGCCCCATTTTTTGGTGGGTGCCTTGCCTTGGTGGCCATTTAAATGGCTTAATGGATGTGTGATGTATTGCCCCACTGTGGTGGCATTGTTGATTCTGATAAACATATTTGATTGATCATTTGGGTGTGTTTGGTACAATTATAGGGTGGAAATGTAAAAAAAAACACCTATTGCAGTGGTTCTAAACAAACAACCGTTGAATTAGGCTCTTTCTAATTTAATTTCTGGTGACCACCTAATTCAACAGTTGTTAAAGAACCGCCACAGTAGATGATCATCTAACGCAGCGGTTGTTGAAAGAACTGTCGCAAAGAGGACATACCTCAGTGGTTGTACAACCGCTGAATTAGGTCTCTCACCTATTGGAACCTCGCTCTTTTCACTGTTTGAAACCGCTGCAATAGGGACTAAAGAACCATCGCCATAGAGTCTTTTCTACTCGTGAGTATTGATGAAAATTCTCTTTTAGATATTGTATTTGTAACCGGATGATAATTCACCTCTAACTAAAAGGACCAGAGTCAAAGTGGTGTCTGAATCCATTCAATCCGACACGTACGGGGGACTGACATGACAACGCTCATCATGTGGACCGTTACTTGATGGAGTGTATAAAACAAGTTGAATCGATCGTTTCTTTTCATGTGGTTAGAAAATATGTATGTAGTAGAGTAGAATATACAAACGACCCCGGCCCAGATGCATGCATGGCAGATATACGCTGACAGATCATCGCGAGAGCGTGCCTGGCCTGGCCTAGCCGCGATGGTGGGGTAGAAGGAATCGTTTGGTTATGATTTTGTTTGTGAAGACAAACAGTAATTATGAAGATGCTCAGGTACGTACTACTACCTCTTCAGTTTCACACCGAGAAAGGATTAGTAGTGTGTTCTTCTAACTGTAGAGAGAGCACGGATAGACTGCGATATTATATGGAATGTAAACGTAATCGAAAGAGAAGAAGAAGAAATTAGAGCGCAAGGCAGAGAAGGGAGGAAAGGGATGATTTTATTTCATTGTGTTCTAAGCTTTCTTTCTTTTACAGAGGAGATGAGATGTTTAGAAGAGGAGATGTGTGTATTGAAGCCTAACCCACGTAGTGTATATATATAAGTAAACTACCAAAATTGTGTTAATCTAATTCAAACTAATTCAAACTAATTCAAACTTCCTATTTCAGAATTGGCAATACAAATCGTTTCATTAACTAATGGACTAATGGTTATTTCCATATGGGTGACTTATTACTCCAACACCCCCCCGCAAGCCGATGGTGATCCTGATCAACGAGGCTTGAAATGTTGGTGTTGGATATACCCATGCGGTCAAGTTGTGCTTTGTAAGATATTCCGGGTAGAGCTTTTGTCATCATGTCAGCCAACTGTGTTGATGTGGGGGTGTACACAACATCAACGAGTCCTTCTTGAATTTTATCACGGACGAAATGACAATCAATTTCTATATGCTTGGTTCGCTCATGAAAGACTGGGTTACGAGCTATGTAAATGGCAGACTGGTTGTCACACTTGACAGGTATGGGATGTACATTGGAAACATCAAATTCATGTAGTAGTCTGCTTAGCCATGTGAGCTCTGCTGTCACACGTCGCAAAGAACGATACTCAGCCTCTGCACTAGAAAGAGAGACTGTTCCTTGCTTTTTAGTCTTCCAAGAGATTGGACTGGTACCAAGGAAGATATAATAGCCAGAGACAGACTTTCGAGTGTTTGGACATGCTGCCCAGTCTGAATCACAGTAGGCTACAAGATCCAATTGAGGTGTCGTAGATTTGTTGAGAACAATACCGTATGTCATTGTTCCCTTAACATAGCACAAGGCATGGATGGCGGCGTCCATGTGCACATCACAAGGGTTCTGCATAAACTGGCTTAAAGTTTGGACAGTGTAACTAAGATCTGGTCGTGTGTTGGAGAGATAGTTTAATTTTCCCACTAATCTCCTATAAGGAGTGGGATCATCTAGCGGTGTGCCTTCTGAGCGTAGGAGTTGTGAGCCCACCGCCATAGGCCCAACTGTTGCCCTTTTATTATCACACCCGTATTCCTTGACCAGATCCATGCAGAACTTTCGTTGAGACAGGACTACGCCTCGGGGCGTGGGAATAAATTCTATCCCAAGGAAATAGTGCAAGGTCCCCAAGTCCTTGATTTTGAAATTGTCATCAAGAGCTTGTTTGATGTTGTCAAGATCCTCTTGATGATTTCCAATTAATAACATGTCATCAACATAGACTGCCACATATACACGACGGATGCCGTTCTTCCTAAGAAACAAAGAATAATCGTTCTTGGATTGTTGAAATCCAAGGGTTTTGAGGAAGTAGGCTAATTTGGAGAACCATTGCCTGGAAGCTTGCTTCAATCCGTATAGAGATTTCTTTAGAAGACAAGCTTTGTTACGTCCTGTGACATCTAGCCCGTGTGGGATTTTCATGTAAACTTCCTCGTCAAGATCCCCGTGCAAGAAGGCATTATTAACGTCTAGTTGATTGATGATCCACCCCTTGTGGAGAGCGACCGTGATAAGGGCACGTATGGTTGTCATTTTTACAACCGGAGAAAAAGTTTCATGATAATCAAAGCCATGTCGCTGGGTGAACCCTTTTGCAACTAAACGTGCCTTGTATCGTTCCAACGTGCCATCGGACTTCAGTTTTACTTTGTACACCCATTTACAACTAACCATTTTCTTACCCTTGGGTAAGTCAACGATTGTCCAAGTGTGGTTTTCCTCTAAAGCTCGTAGCTCACTTTGCATGGCTTGCTGCCAGTGCACGTGCTTGACGGCCTCATGATAAGATTGGGGTTCTTCCAATTGTTCAATATTGGTGGACACAGCAAGAGCAAGGGATGAACTAGGTCGTGTGTCCGTGAGGCTCTCACATTGTATTAAAGAATTCATCCCTTTATTCTGCCTATAAACTCGTTCGTCGAGCACATCTTGAAAGGCTGTGTTACATATATAGTCGTTAAGATAATCAGGCCTACGAGTCTCTCTTTGTGATCGACGAAGCCCGTCATCATTGGTTTGATCATGTTCTGGAATATAGGTGTGTTCCAGGACTGTTTCGTGTGCAAGAGGGGGAGAAGAGGGGGTATTGTCATTTGTCACGGAGTGGACCACACCATGGGGTTCATCGACATTCGTTGTAAAGTGAACCACTCCACGAGGGTCATCGTCAGAGACCCAAGATGGTGGTATGCTAGGTTGTTCCCCTGAACAAGTTACATATTCTCCCACTCCATTAGCAAAAGGAAAAACATCTATATGGAATTTAACATCTCGACACACGTCAATTTTCTTTGTTACCAAACTCAAGACTTTGTGCCCTTTCTTGCGGGGTTCCTCTCCCAGATATACACAAGCTTCGGCCCGGGGATTGAATTTCCCTCCCTTTTCTCCAACTATGGTCTTGTAACACAGACATCCAAAAGGTTTAATGTCATCATATGTCGGTTGTGTTTCATAAAACCGTTCATATGGTGTTTTTCCCAACAGGGCCTTAGTAGGTAATCTGTTAATTAGATAAACCGCATGAAGAATACATTCACCCCAATATTCTGTGGGAACCTGAGACTGAAAAAATACCGCTCTAGCCGTTTCAAGTAGGTACTTGTGCTTACGTTCTACAACGGCGTTTTGTTGCGGTGTATGTGCGCAAGTGGTTTGGTGGAGTATTCCATTTTGTGCGAGAAACCTTTTGCCTGAATTAGAGCTTCCTAATTCTTTGGCATTATCACTCCTGAAAATTTTGATTTTCGCATCAAATTGTCTCTCCACCATTCGAACAAAATCCACTATTGCATCCCAAGCATCCCCTTTATGTTTTAGCAATTGGACCCATGTAATCCTTGTATAGTCATCAACTAGACAAAGGAAGTACCTATATCCATTGTATGTGGTTACGTTAAATGGCCCCCATACATCTAAGTGTACCATGTCGAAAGCCTTATTAGTTTTAATCTCGGATTTTCCAAAGGGTAAACGTTGACCTCGTGATTTATAACATATATCGCATGCAATTTTTGGAGAAAAATCAACTTGTTTTATCAACTTCATCTGAACGAGTTTAGGATAAGGCACATGTCCCAACCTTACATGTAGATCTTTCGCATTTCTAGTAACAGAATTAGCAAATCCTAAAGTACTACTCATGTCTAGACTTCCTTGACGTCTTTGCTGATGGGAAAACCACTGGTTGATCCGTCCTTGATCCAGAATATAGAGACCATTCTTTTCGAGCCCAACTACTTCACTCTCCCTTGTAGTAGGGTCCTGGATCAGACAAGTTTCCATGCCAAAAGTTAGAAGTTGTTGTTCCTGTTCAACCATTTTCTTCACAGAGATCAAATTGAACATAAAATCTGGAATAAACAATACTTCTTTCAGCCAGAAATGTTTTCCCAATCTTACGTCTCCCACCATAGAGACTTGTTGAGGCCTTCCATCCGGCAGAATTACAGATCTTTTATAAGCCAAATTTTTCCAGTTTTCAAATAACTCCCGGGCACCAGACATATGGTCCGTAGCACCGGTATCGAGTATCCAACTTCCAGTTAAACCTCCAGCATCATACAGAGTTTTACTCATCAGACACAATTTGCTTGCTGTAAAATTAAAACGGTTACCTGAAAAATGACAGTAGCCAGAATCTCCTCCTTTTGACTCTTGATCGCTGGCACGGATGATGCTAGCAATCTGTTGTATTTCTTCACGAGTGAATCCCTTCACCGATTTACTACCCTCACTTGGACCTTCTCCACAAGCTAAAGTCACCACACCCTTTTTCCTGCGTGCCAGCACTTTCTCCCTTCCATGGAGATGAAAGCAGTCATCCGCAATGTGCCCGGTCTTTTGGCAGTAGGTACACTTCTGTCTGGCATAGCATTCCTCAAAAACATGCCCGTTCTTTTTGCAAAAAGTGCAGTTCTTTTTCTTCCTTTCTCCAGTATTTCTTTCGGGTCCCCCTTTTCTGGTTGAATTCGGGCCACCAGTAGCAGTGAAGAAGGAGGCGTCGGACTCCGATTTCTTTTGGGCCTCTGCAAGGAACGACATGGAACTACCTTTCTCCTCTTCCGTGTTCGCGCCTTGCTGTTGTTCTTCATGAATTACCAGAGCAAAGGCACGCTCAAGTGAAGGCGTTTCTTTCATCGCCAGTATTTGACCACGCACATGAACATATCTTCTGTCGAGACCCATTAGGAAATGAATTAGGCGGTCTTCTGCAATCTGTTTGCACAGGAGGTCTCTTGCTTCTCCGGAACAGGTAGGAAAGGGACGGGCCAAGTCCAATTGTGCCCAGATGCTCTTCAATTTTCCGAAATATACCGTCACCGTATCATTGCCCTGCTTCAGTTCTCCTAGGGTTTGCTTGAGGTTGTGAATCGTGGCAAGGTTTGTCTGGTCGTATCTTTGGCAGAGGCAATCCCAAATTTCCTTGGGTTCTTCTGTGAACATGACGGTTTGGGCTATATTTGGTTCCAGGGCTGTAGTAATCCAGGAACGAACAAGAGAACTCGCACGAGTCCAGGCCGCTTCTCGAAGGGGATCTCCAGTGCCTGGGCGTTTAACCGAGCCATCGATGAAGCCTTGTTTGTTTTTAGCCTTCAAGGCTGTGACCATCGACCATCTCCAGGTTGTGAATCCCGTCCCGTCAAATTTTGGGGCAAGTTGCGCGCCGGGTTGCTCGGAGACATGGACGTATAGCGGGTCACCGGCATCGATGGCGTTTGCCGGCGCAGTGACCTTCTCTCCCTCTTTTTCAATTGGTATTTCGTTCTCCATCGTTGATTAAATGAAAACCTGCTCTGATGCCATATTGGAATGTAAACGTAATCGAAAGAGAAGAAGAAAGATTAGAGCGCAAGGCAGAGAAGGGAGGAAAGGGATGATTTTATTTCATTGTGTTCTAAGCTTTCTTTCTTTTACAGAGGAGATGAGATGTTTAGAAGAGATGTGTGTATTGAAGCCTAACCCACGTAGTGTATATATATACAAGTAAACTACCAAAATTGTGTTAATCTAATTCAAACTAATTCAAACTAATTCAAACTTCCTATTTCAGAATTGGCAATACAAATCGTTTCATTAACTAATGGACTAATGGTTATTTCCATATGGGTGACTTATTACTCCAACATATTCAAACAGAGAGATCTGAGCAGAGCAGACAGGGCGGAAAGATAGAGGGAGGAATCAGTCAATAAACGACATACTACTATTATTGTTTTCTACGACCGAGCCTTAAGTAGGGGACCTCGCCCGCGCTCTGTTCTGTCAATATTCATGGCTGCAGGCTTATTATCATTATCAAATGGTCCTCTCTTTGCCACACCTTTGTGTCTCTGTCTCTCATCTACTACTCATGTGAATTCTCGCGACACAGCTGCAGCAGCACTCATTTCATCTTCCCACACCTTATTTATTACTACTCCAAACTAGAGCTATATATATATATGCGCGCCACTTCATTCTTTTTCTCATCTATCTAGTCCAACTTTTGCCGTAATTCATGGAGGAGAGTAAATTACCATAGTGTACCTGCTGATTGAGTGTTGGAAGTAAACATAATTCTGGCGAATTGATGGCAATCAAACCGCACTGTATCTGCCACCTCATCCGAGTTTTCATCCTCTTCTTCTTGCTGGTATCTTTGTTAACATTAACTACAACAGCAGCAACCCTAGGTATGTGTATCAAACTCTCGCTTTCGATTTCACATTTTATTTCTTTTTCGCAATGTGCACGGAGGAGGAGGAGTTTAATTTACCCAGCAACATAAAATTCCCAATGATAAACCCTAATTAACCTTTCAATTAATCTACGCAGAAAATGCGACGACGGACCTGAACAATCCACAACAGTACCATATTCCCCAGCATCGAAGAATGTTATTCGTGAGGCGGTCATTAGCTTCACACAGCCCTTCCAATCTGGAGGTACATATATATACAGCCCACGCTTAATTTGAGAGCAGCACCCAACCCAAATACACTCAATATTGCTTGATTTAGCCCACCCCACTTATTTCCTCTACATAATTGCAGAGGAAAAACAGGACAAAGTGGAGGAGCTCCAGTGATGAATTAACAATCCCAACGAAAAGAAGACTAATTGGGTCAATGGCACCGACATGCACCTACAACGAGTGCAGAGGGTGCAAGTATAGGTGCAGGGCGGAGCAAATTCCCGTCGATGGCAACGACCCTATCAACAGTCCATACCATTACAAGTGCGTATGTCACCGACCGTGATATTCAAACAGACCTTGTTTAGTTATTGAGCCTAGAAGCTAGTGGGCCGTGCCGGGTTTTTGTAATCCTTTTATTTTGGTGTTTACCTTCATTTATGGTTTTTTGAAATTTTGAAGAATGTTTTTTCGTTGGTTTCAGATGAGTACATTTTTTACTAGTTCTAGTTAGGAAATAATTATTGGGTCGTGCTTTCAATGACTGTATGCATGATTCATTTTGAAATTCGAAGGTGGAGACTAGCCTCGGTAAATGTAAACCAAACTAAAAAAAAAAAAAGGACTGAACCAACTTAATCTAATACTAATATAACCTTAAATTCAAAATAGTCTTTACTAGAATCATATTCGGTGTTTGTTCGAGCGCGAAATAGAACGGATTCAGGAAAAGGAATATAGAGAATTCAGTTCTTGGTTTAAATTGGGGGAAATAAAACAAATAATCGGTTAATGACCGCCGGTTAATAACCATTAATTATCGATTAACATTCACCCGTAACCAGTCAATGACTCATCAGTGTAGTCAATAAAATACGTGATTTGTTATTTCGATCGAAAGTCATATGAACATAAGTTAATCAAACCAATTCGAACCGACCTGAGATATCATAAACCTGAAAATCAAGTTCACCCTGTTAATGTGTAATACTACCTCCGTCCCGTCATAAGTGTCTCATTTGCTTTTTGGCACGCTTTTCCACTTCAATATTAAATATATAAGATAAAATAATTTTTAAATTTTTTTTTACATATATAGTTTTTCACATAAGGATTCCATTATAAAAAAAATATATATTATCTTACATGTTAAATATTGAAGTCAAACGACAAGCTCAAATAGTAAAGTGGACAAAGAGAGTGGGACGGAGGGAGTAGTTCTAACCTGCCAAAAATGAGAGTCGTGCTCTCTCTCTGCGCTCCTTCATTTCCCTGAATCCGATCTGCACTCCCCGACGGCCACTTCTTGCGGCGGTCGAAGTTTTTCTTTTCTTCCCTTTTCTTTCAACACTCTCCCCGTGCCTTTTCGACGTTTTCCCTGTTTCTCACGGTAATTGGCAAGATGGTAGATTCGGAGTCTCCCCGTAGACCAGCGAAGATCCCGCGCAATTCGGAATGCGCTAGTATGTCGGTTGACAAGCAGCAAGGCGATAATCAGGAACCTCCTGTAATTCCTCAGGCGCAAGCGCTTTCTTTCAAGACGGTAGTCACGGAGGTTAGTAACCAGAATCTACAGTGGGAGGATAACACCGATTCAGAAGACCTAGTTTCAGATGACGATAAGGAGGATATGGAGGTTGAAGATCCTCGCTGTCCTACCATCCGTATCTCCAAAGAACAAAAACTTTGCTTTCGTCGTCCATGGCGCAACGCTATTATTGTCAAACTTCTTGGTAAGACTCTGCCGATGCATATCTTGTTTAATAGGCTTAAGAAGCGATGGAATCTGCACGGGGAGTTTACAATGGATGACTTGAGTAATGGTTTCTTCAAAGTGAATTTCACTAATCAGGAAGATCTTCAATTCGTGCTAACGGAAGGGTCGTGGCCGATGTTAGATCACTATCTCACAGTAAGGAAGTGGAGACCTAATTTTAACCCTGCTTCAGAGGCGTTAGCAAATCTCGAGGTTCTTGTTAGATTTCCGCAGTTGCCTAATGAGTATTATAACGAATAGTTTCTTCGAATCTTGGGTGCCAAAGTTGGGAGGGTCAAAAGAGTTGATTTATCGATGGCAAATTTTGGAAAATCAAGGTTTGCAAGAGTTGCTGTAGAGGTGGACCTAACTAAGCCTCTACTTGCAAAGTATAGATTCCGTCGGCGCACGATGAAGATCGAGTATGAGGGGCTCCACCTTGTTTGCTTCTCTTGCGGGTGTTACGGACATAAGGACTCAAACTGCCCTAACCGGGAAACTGATATTGAAGTGTTGCAGAGAGAAGGTGTTCCTCTAGTTCAGGAACCGGTGGCTGATGATTTTCCACATATTACTAAAGACTATGGTGATTGGATGGTGCCGAGACGTCGCAGCACCTTTAAATCAAAATAGCGCAAGGGGGCAGAGACTCCAAAATCTGACCACAATTTGGTGAAGAATGGATCCCGCTTCCAGATTTTGGATACGAATGATAATCGGGAGATGGAGAAGACACAGCCGGTGAACTTAGTTCGCGAATCCAACATGGTAACCTCTACTGGGGGGACTACCACCAACCAAGAATTAGCGCTGCCAATCCTGGGAATTGACCCAGGCCCTGTAAGTATCTCGACTGTTTCTTTGGATCCTGGGATTATGCATATTGATACTGGTCGAAACTCTGTGGAAAATTCAATTCGTATGTGCTCCTCAACTGGAGGGGCATAATTGTTCTTGGTTACTTGTCTGAATGCTTATTTATTTGTTTCATGACAAACATAAACTTTTGGAATATTAGGGGTGCCAGGAGGGTCGGTTTTCATAGATCTTTTTGGGAGATTATTCGTACTAATCACCCTAATATTGTTGTTTTGGTTGAACCTAGGGTCAGTGGTCTTACCGCTGAATCGATATGCAATAGACTTGGCTTCGATAATGTGTCCAGAGAGGAAGTTGTTGGTTTTAGTGGGGGTATTTGGTTGTTACGGAATAGTCCAATTAGTATCCAAATTGTTAACTTCAATAGGCAGTTTGTGCATTGTCAAGTTAGTGGATTAGGGCAGGACTTTTTTGTTTACGGCTGTTTATGCTAGCCCAAATGCGGTGAATAGACAAGGCTTTTGGAATGATCTGAACCTAGTTCAAGATAGTAATAATATTCCTTGGGTTCTTGGTGGGGATTTTAATGCCACTCTTAGCCATGCTGATAGGAATCGGTCCTCTAGGAGTAATATGGGTATTGACCGTCTGTTTGCTGAGTGGTTTCATAGCAGAGCGTTGGTTGATCTTCCTGCCGCTGGTAATATATTTACTTGGTCTAATGGTTCTAGCAGTGCTAAGCTTGACAGAGTGATAGCTTCTACTGAATGGTGTAACCTTTTCCCTAATTACTAGGTCTTAAATCTCCCTAGGACATCGTCCGATCATTGTCCTGTGCTGCTTTCTTTGTCGGATAACTCTTCTATTTGTTTGGGTAAGAAACCATTTAAGTTTTTAGCTGCCTGGCTAACACACCCTGATTTTAGATCTACTGTCCTTCATAATTTGAAGTTGGAATCAAATATTCGAGAATCTTTAGATGATCTTAGTATCCATCTCCAAAATTGGAATAGGTTTTCCTTCGGGCATATTATTAAGAATAAAAACAGAATTACTGCGCGTATTAAGGGAATTCAGAAAGCTATTGATTCTGGGGTGGGTGATCATCTTTGGGGCCTCGAAAGGAAGTTGGTTCAGGAGTTGGATTTATGGCTTTAAAGGGAGGAATTACTCTGGTTTCAGAAATCTAGAGAGGACCAAATTAGATTCGGAGATAGAAATACTGCTTATTTCCATGCTAAGACTAGTATTAGAAGGAAGCGTAATAAAATTAGAACCCTTTTAGGTAATGATGGTGTTTGGATCAATGATGATGCTGACCTACGGAATTTAGTCCTAAACCTTTTTGCCAAGTTATTTTCAGATGATGATTCGGAATTGGTTGTCCTTGAAGAACATGGTTTCCCTAGTTTATCTAGCTCTGATCTTGCTTTACTTAATAAGGATGTCTCTCTGGGGGAAGTTACCGTGGCGTTGAAATCTATGAAGCCTTTTAAGGCCCCCGGTATTGATGGGTTTCCCCCTGGTTTCTTTCAACACTTTTGGGGCCAGATTGGTCCTGCCATGTGTAATTTTGTCTGAGAGGCTTTTAGTTGTGGCAATTTTGACAGCAAGTTAAATCATACTATTATTGCTCTTATCCCAAAAGTAGAACAACCTATCAACGTGTCTTAGTTCAGGCCTATTTCTTTGTGTCAAGTGCAATATAAAATCTTATCTAAGATAATTATGAATAGACTTAAACCGTTCATGTCTAGATGGATCTCCCAAAATCAGTCCAGTTTCGTACCGGGTAGAGTGATTTTTGAAAATATCGTCCTTGTCCAGGAGGCTCTTCACTTCTTACATAATACTAAAGCTAGAGATGGATTTATGGCTCTAAAAATAGACCTTGCCAAAGCATATGACAGGCTGTCTTGGAAATTCATTAATGAGACTCTTGTTTGCTTAGGGCTGCCCACTAAGTTAGTTCAATTAATTATGTGTTGTATCACGACTGTATCCTTCCAGGTCAGCTGGAATGGGGGCCTCACTGATACATTTAAAGCTGGGAGGGGGTGAGACAAGGGGATCCAATCTCCCCTTTTATTTTTGTTCTCTGTCTCGAAAGGCTTTCTCATCTTAGAGGCCGTTCGGAGGCAGCGAGTGAACGCAGCATATGCTGCGTTTGCTTTAATCTTTGTGTGGTTAACTAATACCACTCTGCCAAGTATACATGTGGGTTAGTTTACTCCAATGACAAGCTAACACTTGTCACCTTTATTTTCTGAAAAAATGAATCGTGGTCGTCGAACGGCGCCTTATCAACAAATCCGTGGAAAGAAAAGAGTGGATACCACTTAGTATGGGGCTTAGGGGCATAGAGATTTCTCACAGTTTTTTTGCAGACGACTTAGTTCTCTTCGGGGTAGCTACTCCTAGACAAATCTGTGTTTTGAGAGGAATTTTATCCGACTTTTGTAAAGCATCGGGTCAGGTTATTAGCTTTGAGAAATCGATGCTTCTTTTGTCTAGAAATGCTAGCGTGGAGAGGGCTCAAGTTTTAAGTAGTGAAGCTGGGATTCCAAACTCTAGGGATTTCGGGCGGTATTTGGGGGTTTTCCCTTAACAAGGTCGTTTTGATAAACGGAATCAGGAGTCCCTTATCTCTAAAATTAGAAATCGCCTTTCAGGATGGAAAATGAAGACGTTATCCTTTGCGGGCAGAATCTGTCTTGCAAAGAGTTCTTTATTGTCCATTCCGGTTCATACTATGCAATGCCAAGTTCTCCCGATTTCCGTGTGTAATTCGATTGACAAGATCTATCGTAATTTTGTATGGGGTCACGATTCTAGCTCGCGAAAGTTCCATTCAGTTTCATGGGATCAGATTTGTAAGCCTAAGAAGCTGGGTGGATTGGGATTCAGACATTCAATAATCATGAATTTGGCTTGTTTCGGTAAGTTAGTCTGGAATCTTGTTTCGAATGGCAACGGGATCTGCAATCGCTTGCTTAAATGCAGATATCCGAACCCGGATGTGAGCCGTTGTTCCCCAACTTGGAATAATATTAAGAAGTATAGTCCTTTGCTCTACATCCTATGTAGGTAGATTATCGGTAATGGTAAAATTGTCAGATTCTGGACTGATAAATGGTTATTTGATTCTGATTTATCTTCTGTTGCTGTAAGACAGGTGCCTGTGGCATTACTTGGTGATTATGTTGCTGATTATTGGAATGAGTCAACAGGTTGGAAGTGGGATAGTTTTATGCGCTTTATTCCTGATAATCTGAAACATTTATTTGATAGTCAGATGGTATTCCCTCATGGAAATGATGATTTTATTTTGTGGAAATTAGACGCTTCAGGGAATTATTCAGTTGCGACTGCTTATTCATTACTGGAGTCCATATATTTGCATAATCATGGCAGTATTGCTGATTCTACTTTATTTACTATACTAAGATATGGAGGCTCTCTGTGCAGGAAAGAATTAGGGTGTTTCTTTGGCAGGTTTGTTTGGGCAAGGTTATGACTAATGTGAAGCGCTTTTCCATGGGGTTAACTAATGACAAATCATGCCATTATTGCGGCCATGATGAATCTTTGCTTCATCTGTTTCGTGACTGTACTATTGCCAAGCGGGTGTGGAATCGCTTTGTTCCAGGTGACCAGCAGAGAGAGTTTTACTCTCTTCCTTTCCTCGATTGGGTTAAATATAACCTTATTAATCCTAAGTCCCAGTTGATTAATGATAGCTGGAGCGATGTATTTGCAATATGTTTCCACACCCTATGGCAATGGCGAAATAATAAAGTCTTTGGCTCTGAATTAAGAATGTTTCTACCTTTTCATCTTCTGATTAGTGCTTGTAGGAACAACCGGAGAGCATGGGTTATAAACAGACGCATAGTCTATGACTGCTCCAACACGTCTATGGCAGAAACTAGCAGTTTGGAGAATTGGACTCCTCCAGAATGCGGGTATCTTAAGTTTAATGTTGATGGTGCGATGAATCCTTCTTCTAATTGTGCTGCTATTGGGGGTGTTTGCAGGGACCATCAGGGTACATGGATCATTGGATTAGGTAAGATGGTGGGCAAGATGAGTGTGCTGCGCACAGAGGCAATTGCTTTACTACACGGAATTAAACTGGCTTGGAGTAAGCAGATGAGAAAGATCATGTTCTGCTCTGATTCCCTTGAGTTGATACAGCTGATCGAGAGCTGCCTAACACAGCATCATTGCCGCCCCCTCATTCTGGAGTGTAGATCGTTTTTAGACAAGATTGAAGAAGCTTCAGTAAGCTATAGTCCTCGCCAATGTAATGTAATAGCTGATGCTATAGCTAAGTATAGTCTTGAACATATCTCAACCACGATGTGTTGTTACTGTCTCTCCTTTCGGAGGGATTGAACCTAGTTATTAATAATACATGAGGCTATGCCTCTGTTTTGCGACAAAAAAAAAGTTCACCCTGTTCGATCTAATTCAAACAAACCAAATATTAAAAATTCAAAATGAACACGAGAGTGACTTGAATTTCCATCTTTGCATATTTAATGGTATTTATTTGATAGTATACAAACACTTAAAAATACAGCCAAAATAAAACCAACTATAAATATTTAAAAAAAAACAGCAAAACAAAGTTACCATCACAATGATCACCCTCGGATCAACTAGTGGCAAAACGGTTATGTGATAGTCTATATTTCTCTATATGATTGATAGTGCATCCATAGATTATATGGTATTTATAACAAAACTATATTAATGGATCTATTTAAATGTTTAACGTATTACTTACTAAAAGTTTACAAATTGCCACCACATTTACCTCATAGTCTATAAGGATAAGAATAGTAAAAACCTTGAGAGAAAAATGTGATTAATTATTAGCTATCATAGTTATGTGTATAATATGTAAAAATAAATAAATAAATTAGTAATAGTTAAAAATTGTTAAATAAATTTAACTCATGTATTTGTATAATTGTACATAAAATTAGTATTAAAATATTTCTATAAACTAGAAGATTATTTATTTCTTCACTAGTATAGTACTGGTAAAATAAAATTTGAATATTACTTCTCAATTAGAATTAAAATATTTCTATAATTTACTTTCAAACTTTTGTGTTATTTGTTTTAAATATTATTTATATATGTTTCATAAATTAAATTTTTGAAAACTATTTTTCATATTAATAGTATATAATTTAAATATTATTTTATAATATTTGGATGAATTAATACACCTAAATATTATTTATATATGTTTCACAAATTAAATTTCTTTATTTGATTAATATTTTTCATATTAATAGTATATAATTTAAATATTATTTTATAATATTTGGATAAATTAATACACCATAATATTACTTAAAATTAATAATGATTATATGTATTTATACTCTTTGACAGGGGATTGATGATGATTAACAGTTGATGTAACACCCCTACTAATCACTTAACAATAACTGAAATCGCAGCGGAAAAATAACTAAACAGTAACTAAACGATTCGATGCTACAACGCCGTCAACCACCCACGTGGTTGACAAGGCAGAATAAATACAAGTGTACCGGTCTGATGATCAGACTCCCGAGCATTAGGTAACAACATTCATATATACATAACCAACATACCGAGTATTTAATACAAACCGTCACTGAAAACTGTACACATAAACTCCACTGTCAACTGTAACGATCATCACTGTAACACGAACAGTACCAAAATATACGCCACGGGAGCACAGGCGCATCCGGGCTCAACATCCAAAATAACCAAAAGTAATTCTGCAGCCTAGAATCTATAGTCATTCCGCTTCCTCGATCCTCATCCTGCAGTAAAAATATGGAGCCCCTGAGGGGGTCAGCAACCCTTGGCTGGTATGGTTAACGCGCAGCCCATCGGCTACCGGGATACGCGCAACTAATTGTCATGATGACATGGCATTCCTTTTAACACATAACATATACATATGGCATAGCAACAATATTGCATAGCACAACATCACATACATAGTGGGTACACTTCCCACAGCAACAAACCAAGAAGGTTAATCAACATAAGAAGCCTAGAGAATGATTCACTCTCATGTTAAGCTTGTTGCACACACTCATTACCGTTCTGTTAGTCGAACGATTAACTTAAGTCACAGATGGTTCGGATATTGTGACCCGAACACACCACACAAACACATGTTCCCACTAAACCGATCATAAGTCAGAATAGGTAAGCTTTGGAGGAAGCTAGCGGGAGATCGAACGCCAAATAAAGGAGAACAATCTTAACAACATAAGAGTCGAATCTGATACAGATATCTACTCTTAAACTTACATGCATGACCGGACAACCGGATTCCTCGCTCCCCAGTTAGCACTTGTTAGAAGTTCAACAGTGGAACTTAACAACAATTCACAAGCAAGTGGTAAGTCATGTTAGACACACACAAGGGAAATGAGTCACGTCATAACATCACAGTAGTATAAACGACTGTAAACTCATTACATGGTTAAGTCTTATAACGTCATAAACACTCAGAAAAATAAACAACACACAAGCCGGTGTAAACCGGTAGGCAACAGACTGCAAGAAAACCATACCTTGGTCCTTGCTTCGATTGATTTTCACCGTAGGCCACTCCTATACATAATTAAGAATGTCGGTTAATTAACTTACTTAACTTCAAATTTATTAAGTATTTACATGGTTTTATGACATGTTTTAATGCCCAACTTATCCTTGATTACCTACATTATACCCCCTAGGGTTAACTACTTAAGCCACTCTTGTTTGTTTTTTTTAACAAGTTTTGGTCCGACCGAACTTACCGACCGACCTTACACAAGGTCGGTCCATTCCAGAGCACACATCACCGTCAAAAATTATACTCCGACAGACCTTGCAAGTTCGGTCACAAGTTCGGTCTATTCCCGAGAGTTTCTTTCCTTTGAAAATTCAGGTCCGACCGATCTTGGCAAGTCCGGTCGCAAGATCGGTCGATTCCCGAGAGTTACTTGCGTACAAAAATTTAGGCATGACCGACCTTGTAAGTCCGGTCCTAAGGTCGGTCTATCCCAGAGACTCAATCCGTACTAAAAATCCATGCCCGACCGACCTTGCAAGTCCGGTCCCCAAGGTCGGTCCATTCCAGAGACCATTTCTCGCAGGGTAAACTAGGCTCGACCGACCTTGCAAGTCCGGTCCCCAAGGTCGGTCTGCTCCAGACCCTTGTTTTTAATTGCCCATTTAACTCCAAACTTCACCTCATATATCCTAGTATGTTCTAACCTTATTTGGGCACTTCAAACACACCTTAGACCTCCATTAAACTCCTTAAATCATTCACTAAAATCCTCCTCAAGCATTACACAAACTCTTATAAAAAGGTTTACACTTGTAATGTTTTTCACTAAGTTCCTATGTGGTGTTTCATACCTATAACTTCCACTATTCCCAAATGTTTTCTCACCACTACAACATCATCTCCCAAGCATCTTTTCTTCTTAACCAAACTCCTTGAATATCTCTACAAGTTTATAGCTCCTTCATACAACAAATCACTTCTACCTTATTCACCAACATTGCACACGTCCTAAACACAATCTCACCATGATCTTGAAGTATCCCAAAACACTCATTTGCACTCTAAATTCTCTAAAATAATGCTTAAGTCCCTTTTACACCTTAAAACACCTTAATGCATGTTTCTTTCACTAGTAGAACACTTAACCATTCTAAACACTTCCTAACTTACCAAAACTCATTTTAAACACCTAAAGCTTCTTATACATTATCTAAATTTCGACATGGGTTCTCCTAGAACATCACCAAGCCAAAACACATGTTTTCACCATTAAACATCCAAGAACACTAAAATCCATCAAGAACATCCTTGTACACAAAACTTCACTCATTTAACACTACATCACAATATAGTGCATAATTTAAATTGCATGGCACTTAGGCCCTTAAATAGCATGGCTCTTAGGCCCTTAAATTGCACAAACCATAAACACTGAATTTCCACAATATGTTTGCCTTTGACCTGCAAATACACTCAACAACACATATGCCTTTTTACTAGTCTCCTTGAGGACATTTTATTAAGTCATTCACCATTGGCTCTTTAAGTAGTTTTAACAAGCAATATAGGCTCATTTCTCCTAAGACTTTAAACCACATTAGGTTAGCACATTTACCTCTTTTCCTCACAACTTCTTTCTTGTTTCCTTGACTAAATCGGCAAGGCTTTTAGTTGCTTGTCAACTTCTAAACATTATACAAATGATAAAATGAGTATACAAGCTTTATGCTTCATCTCATTGTAAACCCTAGATTATACATTGTTTCAAAACATTAAGATAGTTGTTTTACCTTGGATACAAAAGAGAGTTTGGATATGTAGCAAGAGAGGACTCCACCTAGCCTTTGGAAGATTCAAATGAAGCTAAAACAAGCAAGGTAAGGGCACCATTAATGGTGATTTTCGGACAACATAAAAACATGAAGGAAATGGAGTTTTTATTTGAGTTTCTTTACCTAGAAGCAAAGGAGAACAATAATATGTGAAAAGGTGAGCTCAAGCCCCTCCCATGGAGATTCCTCTTGGCACCGAAATGGAGCTCTTGAGATTTTGAAAGGATGAAGTTGAAGAGCTTGGCAAGACAAAGAGAATGGTGGCCTTAGTTTTTGATTTGGCAAAGTGAGCTAGGAATTACAAGTGATTGGAGATGAAGAATGATGGTGGTGGTGCTGTTGCAAAAATCGGAAATGAGAGAAAGAAGGAAGGTAGGAGACGGTGGGAACAAGAGAAATGAGAGAATGAAGAAGACTTAACTAGTTTTGATACTTAAGTAGTAAAGTAAATAGTGTTTACTTTATCACTTTCCTTTCTTATCAAATTAACAAGGGAATGACTCATCCATTATAAGAAAACCGCCCCCATTATATAACTAGGGGTATTTTAGTCTTTGTTGACCAATTAAATTACTTACATTGACATATGTTACAATCTTGCTTATTTTAGTTACTATTCACTAAAAACAAGGCACATAGATGTGAAATTTTTGATTTCCCATTGATATAGACTTCCAAATGTGATACTAAGTAGTACACATATTAATTAAAGAGTAATGATGGACATTTAGCCATTCAAAACTCATTTACAAGACAATTTTTCAAAAATGTGCTTTAAGACTCCTTAAAGCACATTTTGTGTTTTAACTTGTTTTCAAGCTTGGTTTTCTTTGGTATTTGGTTTATTATATTCATTAACACCTAAATGAAGTCTTGATAAGCTTATTAGGTCTTAATCAAGCTTATCCCAAGCTTAGGGCACATTTTAGCCCTAATTGACTTTAAAGTATTTATTTGTGTTTTCTATGGTTTAAATTGTTTACTAATGTTTATAAGACTCTTTTTAGTCTTAATATACCATATTTTAATGTTTAAACAACATACTAGGGTTTGGGGTATTTCAGATGATCATTAGCCAGGGGCTGTTGACTGCTGACGGGAGGGTGGTGTTGACCAGTGATTCATTTCCTTTTCTCTTTCATAATTAAACAGACATTTGTTCCAGATTATCCCAACCATATAAGACTTTTTTACTATTTAGACATGTTGTTGACTTCAATATTTAACATGTAATATTAAATAATTTTTTAAATCTAAATTACGCAATTGATTCCTTACTCGATAAACTATATCATGATAATTTTAGTTTTATAAAATTATTTTATCTTTTTTGTTAAATATTGAAATAGAAAAAAATAACCAAAAATAAACAAGACAACCGAGGTGGTAATGAGGGAATTGCTCCAGACATAAAAGCTCAGATTGATGATGAAGTTGTACGTTAAAGGGGTTTTAATTAGTTTTTTTAAGCAGCAATATATTGAGAAACATAGGCGAATTACATGAGATACAACTGTTAGAGTATAATCTTCTATATGCTTAGACTATCTTTACTAGGTGTTGGTAATCTACAGGGTAGAGTGTAACCTGCAAATTAAGGATTAAGGTTACTTTCTTTTATGGTTACGATGGTGTTTTGAGTGCAGTAACGAGTAAGAAACGGCAAGAAGATTACATGATTCGGTCATAAATGACCTATTCCACAGGGGATTTTCAACAAAGGTTATTAGTAGAATCGAGAAAATACAAATGAAGTGAGAAAGAGAGCTCTCGTTCTTTCCCCTACGATGAGAGTATAATGTGTTATTTATACAGGAACAATCTTGGTATTCCAGCTTGCTTGTCCGGATTGTTGTTCGGCCAAGGATTTGAAGGATGACATAACATGTGTGTGGGATGATGACGTTATCATCCCTTATGAGAATTCTCTAAGAAGCTTCCCTTGTCATTTTCAGGATCAGGAGGTCACATCTGTCTTGGGATAATTCAAGGTGTGTCAGAATGGGTGAAAGGCTCGAGGTGGTGCTGATGGGATAGGATGTCGAGGTTGTGAATGTCAGGTCATGAGTGCTTTTATGTTGGTGAGAGGGTCTAACCACGCACCTGATTTGGTGTGATTTGGTTTATTTATCTGAATGCTAGTTGGAGTCTTCGTGCTCTGATTGTGGCTTGTCACCAGGGTACATTCGACCATAAGAGGAAGATGTGATTAGCATTCTTAACCGTGTAGTTAAGTAACCTCACCAACAATAGCCAACTACATCAAGAATAACACTAAATCTAGAGCACCAAGGCAACTACTGCTTGCCAACCAAATCCTGAAGGGATGTTACAAAAGTAGCATAAATGCTTGAAAACCAAAGAGCCTAAAGGATTGCAAGATCCTAGACTGAGGCACATCTAACTATAACTTAAACGATTCCTAAGATGGGTAGCGAATGAGACAAACCAGAAACAACCGGTGAGAGACCACACTTCCTCTTGAAAGCTAATGACTTGGCAAGTGGGCGAGGCTCTGAGCGTGAGTCTTCATTCTTGGTAGGCTTTAGATGGACAGTGAGCTTCTCCCCTTTGGTCTTGATCCCCATCTTTGACAACATCTCAGAGCAGATGCGGTCCCTAGTGCTCCTCGAGCATGCTATGAAGCGGTCGGTCTCCACTCCGAAGGCGATCAAGGCTTTTGTGACCACTCCTCCATGCACTAGCCCCTGGTTGATATATCTGCTCTCGTCGAGGGTGAGAAGGATCTTTGCTGTGAGATCCAAATTTTCCTTTATTTTTAGTGCATACATGATCCTTACATCTCGCGCATTTCCAACGTGGGTGTGTTGATGTCTGGGGGTGATGTTATGAGTGAGGATGCTATGAAGAACTCGATCAGGGATTGACATTCGGATTGTTGGAAAGTTCTTCATGGTTGCCCCTTTGTTGAAGAGGTTGACCATCTTTCCCCCTTGGTGTCCTAGGTCGTTCCAGGTCGTGTCCTTGTGAACGATCAATCCTTCAGGCTTTAGGTTGAATGTCTTGGCTATCTAGAACTTGGAGATATTGATGAGAGTACCTTGGACTTTTGAGATGATGTAGTCTTCATCATCTTCGCTCTGGAGTGGGCCAAGATGCCTCTTGAGCTCTTTGAGTAGATCTGTGTAGTAGACGGCAGGCTCCTAGAAGTAGTCGACCCATCCTTCAAACTCCAGGAGCTCCAAGATCTCTCATAGACCCATTTGTTCCATCCACTTGATGTCCAACATCTTGGGTAAGAAGGGACACGACTTGTCACCAATGTTTGCTGCTTTGATGATGGTGGGCTACAGTTGACTTAGTCTTTTCAGACGCTTGAGTGATTGTTGGGGCTGCGACTTGGCGACATCACGTTTGATATGAAAAAGCTCCATTAGCTCCTATGTGTGTGGTGAAGGAACCATGGCTTGCTTTCCCTTGGCCTTCCTTATTTGTTCCCTCCTCGAGAGTCATGATGATTGGGGAGAGATGTTTTGGTTGCTATGCCCCTCTTGACTAGATCGGTGAGGTGTCAGGGATCGCTCGCGATAGGGACGAAGAGCACGGAGATCAGAATGGAGATCGCGAGAGACGGAAAAGTTGAGAAGCTTGAGCCGGAGGATTTTCCTTGTCGTCGGAGTCTGGTTCCTCCATACCCTCTTCTGGAACAGGTTCTTCTTCCCTTTGTGACTTCATCACTTTGAACCTCATCTTCTTCTACCTCGTGAGCAATTAGCTCGATAAGGTTGATGGGGGGTTTCTTTACTTTCACTGGTGAAGTGGAGTTTGACAGAGATGAGTTTAGGTGTGGAGTGTGTCTATTTAGGCTCTTTGTGTTTTTCTTGGAGGCGCTTTGATGCACGGGTGGTATGGCTGGTGGAGGCTTGTTTAAAGCTCTTACTTTTGGGGATGTTGGGCCTTTTTCTTTGGATTTTTTGGTGGCAATTTTCGTGGTTTTTGGGGATTGAGTAGAGGAAGTCATGGCTTATGGTTTGTTTGGACTTGAGATAGGAAGGATGGTGGGTTTAAGATGCCCGTCCTGAATAAGGTTGTATAGTTAGGGAAAGTGAAAGCTTAAATAGGTTACTCTTCAGCTTTGAGTACCCCTTCTTGTGAGACCCTACATTTTAGGTTTGTCTCTTATTCGACTGACATTCGATTCACCAAAGAAAAGTTTGGATTAGTTGCAGGGGTTGTCGCTGGCTGTCGGTGATTTTCTCTGGACTAATGCTCTGATGATATCCTCATTGTTCTTGGAATGACGAGCA
The DNA here is from genome assembly GCA_023374045.1 of Limonium bicolor. Classification (NCBI taxonomy): domain Eukaryota; kingdom Viridiplantae; phylum Streptophyta; class Magnoliopsida; order Caryophyllales; family Plumbaginaceae; genus Limonium; species Limonium bicolor. The sequence goes on along the minus strand of CM041777.1, from coordinate 315,079,652 downwards.
GACTTGGGTGCCATTTCTAGGTGCGAGTTCGTAATGAGTTTAATACTCTTCAATCAAGATTTCTTTAGCGAAGCTTTTTGGTGGAGGCTTATTAGGTTATAGCACTAAACTCACAACAGTGTTTGTACGAGAAAAGGGAAGCTGGTTTTATGCTCGAAGAGATTAGTGAGATTGAAGGTAATGTTTGACATGAGTAAAACTCTTGTCACCCTTTTATAGAGTATCGGGTAACGATTGGGTACCGTTTCCTGTCCACTGGCTGATAGGTCGTAACGTTACTATTTACAACGGATAACAGTCGTGACCGTTCGGTCAATAGTCTGTTGTGGTTTCTAGGATTCTATCTGTTACACCTCCTATTCTAGCCGTACTCTTGTGAAGTAGCTGGTGTATCTGTATCAATTAGTCGTTTGATATAACGTTCATGCATTAAAAATGTAGAAAGACCATTGAACGACATACTTGAGGTGTTGCTAACCTGTTAGTGTAACACCTCAACCGTTAAACACGTCATTACCTCTTGATCTGTCACAAATTACCCTTACTCACGCAGCGGGTCTCTATTACAACGAAGGGTGGTACAACGCCGTTAGCCACCCATATGGCTAACCAGGCCTATCTCGCATACCGTAACGGTCTGATGGACTGGAACAACCGATTACACAATACAACACAATGCTCAATTCATTTCTTTACTATACCGAGTCTACAATGTACGGATGCCGACAACATATTCGGTCTTACACCTTATTCAATTACATAAGTAATTACAATCTAACTACCCATGCAAACCACCGACCCCGTCCTACTCTCGAACGGTAACATCTTCGGTGTACCTGAAAAATAAAAATGTTGCCCCTAGGGGCTCAGCTTAACGCTGCATATGAAATTCGCATACCGCGAGCGCTAACCGGGGTACGCCGACTACTTTTGTCGGATATACATGGAGTTCATTTTAGTCAAACAACATGCATCATAGCAATACAATATATATGTGTATTACTCAAGGAATCTACATCCAATCACGGAATACAATTCCTAACTAACATAACAAGGTTGTTAGTTGTATCAGTTTACACTTAGGCCTTGAGGGTTATACCTCACTATGCCTTGTTTACTCATTCAATATCTCACCCGCTCTCTCGGGTTACTTATTCATATACACACCCATTCTCTTGGGCTACTTTTATACTCACCATTCTCTCGGGTTACTTATACTCATTATCACACCCGCACTCTTGGGTTATTTATACTCAAGCTATTGTAGATTCTCGAGACACTACAGGTCTCCTACGTCACGCTTGTTACTCTTAATACATTCTCAGGCCAAAACCCATGGCTCTCGAGCATAGTCTTACTTCCCCGGTTTCGACCCTACTCTGGGTCTAGCATGGTGGGAAGGTTCAACTAGCTCACGGAACTCTCTCTTAGTTCCTAACTCTTTTACATAGGTCCGACTACTCCGGACTACTCTCATTCCCATACACTCCTCTCTCGGAGTTATAATAATATTATGTGTTTTAGTCTAGAAGCATCACTCTCGATGTTTCTAATGACTTTGGGAACAATACACAAGTTCGGTTAATCTTAGGTTTTAAGAGTTACCCATACGTTTCATTTACTTAGACTTTCGGTTATTTTCTTATACCGGGTAAAGTCCTCATATAGGAGATCGATCATGTCTCAAGGGAGCTACTAATCCCTTAGGTCTCTTTTACCTTCTTTACTAGTTCACATCTTCGAACTATCTTTAATCCTCTTGAAGGAGGTTCACTTATCTTTTCACTCTCATTTGTTTCGTGAATGGTGACATTATGGTTTCCTAACCGTTATCGGGTAATTACTCAACCCGTACATCTCCTCACATTCTAGGGAGTTCATATGTTTGCGTTTTCGTTATACTTTAACGGATAGTTTGTGTGTTTGCACATTTTCGTTATCATAAGCACCGACCCGATCTATGGGTCTCTAGCCAAACGATACTCACTATGAGTCGGTCTTTACTCTATGTTAGACCACACCGGCATACAAGTATGTTAGCTCATTCAACATACAATAAGGCATACATAATCAAACAATGGATTATTTTCATGCTTTAGTCTTGATTAAGCCGGCACACAAACACACAAATCAACGTAACTCGGTTAGCACGCGGAGTATGAGAAAATCATACCTTTCACCGGGGTTTTTACTTTTACCGTGTCATCTCACCATGCTCGGGTCACGCACGATTCTCTGATAATGTTTCAAACATTATTATTAATACTAGGCTCATACGGTACATAATAAAATGCTACTCCCGTACTTACCCCGTTATCCTGTTGCTTTGGTTTAACTTAACGTTCTTATACTTTCAACCTCCTTAATTAATCCTCATACTTGTTTCCCATTTATATACTTACTTCTTTACCATTGCTACTTCATTAATGGTGTATTACTACATACATATGCATATATGTGTTTTGGCCTACATATATATACCTACATATGATTACTATAACCATATGATAAAACACATTTTTTTTATAAGTTTTGGGTCGACCGACCCACCGACCGACCCAACCCCTGGGTGGTCCGTTCCAGTAAGCTTCGTCCTCTAAAATTTCTCCTGACCGACCCAGAACTATTCCGACCGACCCATACACTTCTGGGTCGGTCCATCCCAGCACGTTTCAGTCCCGTTGTCCAAGCTCAGACCGACCCACCGACCGACCCAACCTCTGGGTCGGTCGAAGTCAGAAACTTCGACAACCGGGAATTCAAGCCCGACCGACCCACGACCGACTCACGGCTCCTGGGTCGGTCCGTTCCAGCATGTTTACTTCTCATTACTTAAGCCCACCGACCCACCGACCGATCCAGCCTCTGGGTCGGTCGGTAGTAGACTTTGCCTACAGACCTTGTTTTCAATTCCTTTTCTTTCCCATTTCTTCCCCAATCTTCCTACATGTCATCCCAACATGATTTAGTGCCACTTAGGCTTCCTAAAATACTTTACTTCATCCACCAAATCCATTACTAAATTCACTAATGTTTTCATAACTAGTTTTCTAGTTCTTTAACTCCTTGTAACAGATTTTGGTATTGTCTCTTACCATACAATACTCCACACAATGATGCCATTCCTAGCACTCCAATGACATTATTTCCATTACTAACACACTCTTCTTCTTAGTTTGGTTTTCAAACCATTAAACAACCACTTAAATCCCTTAACTCACCTAGTTTCTTCCTTAACATAAAACACTCAAGACTATCCATCCCTAGGTGAATTTTGACAGCACTTACTTGCTTCCCTAAGCATTTTCACCACACTAAATATACTCACAAACACAATCTTCACCCCTGTTTTGTTTAGGCATCAAAACACATCAAATTCCCATTGTTCACACAAATAAACTAGCTTAGACTCAAGCTTATTTCCCACACTTAAGCAACCTTAAAACAGCTTCATTCATCATCAAATTGTAGTATCTCAGCTACACTAATAAAGACCATCCCCATCACTTACAAAAATCTGTTTTGCAAGAAGATAAACCAACTCAAGGTGAGTTCATTACCTTGTAAATTTTCGGTTTTCTCCTCCCTTCTTCCTCTTCTCTTGTTCACTCTTTCTCTTCTCGTTTTCACACCACACAAAGGAATCTAGATTGCTATCTACAATCATATTCCCATGCCATACACAAATAACTAGTTAGGTCACACATCCCACACTAAACTAGAATTTCAAGAGCTAGTTTTAGGGTTTTAACTTAAAGATTACCTCAAGGTGTCCAAATGGAGAGTTAGGCAATCAAAGGATGGAATTTCCAACACTCCACAAAGCATGGAAGAACCGGCAGAAATGGGGGGAAAAATCAACGTGGGCAAAAATTTGATTTTTGCAAGGAAAGGCTACAAAGGATGAAACTCTTGCTTTTATTTTTTTACCTTAGAGCATTAAGGAGGTGATGGAGAGTTAGAAGCACCCATTCAAGCTTCAAAAGGCCAAACTGCCATGGAGGTGAAGATGGAGGTTCCAAGCTTTTGATGGGTGGAAAACGAAGCCCTTGCCGAGAGGAATCTACCGGTACAATTTTTGTGTGATTTGGTGGAGAAATGAGCAAGATAAGGGGAATTGAAGATGGGGCTGCTTGCTCTTCTTCAAATCGGCAATTGAGGCTCAGAGGAAGAAGAGAATACAGAGAGGGGGCTGGGAAGTCGTAAATGAGAAGGAGAAAAGGAGGTGAGAGTACTAATATCTCATTTTACTATTCCCCTCTATACTTTATTTCTTTGTCATCTAGTGACTTAATAAGCTAACAAGCTAATTACATGTGTGTGTATACTAATTAAAATCGGCCCCACACAAAATACAAGCTGGGAGCGTTTTTCGTTTTTTTTTACAGATCACGCTCGTTATTTTACCCGGTTTGGCACTATTCACTAACCGGGCCCGTTTTTTCGGATTTTTTTCGTTTCTTTATTTTAATGGTTATTAAGCTTCCATTAATACTTAATTATAGTTATATAGTCAACCATAATTTTTTTACGGGTCCGTTTGACCACTTAAAGCCACGTTCTCAGGTTTCCTTGAAAAACGTGCTTTAAAACTCCGTTAGCATTTTAATCCATTATTTGGATCCGGTTTCTTCGGGAATCACTCCCGTATACTAATTAGGCCTAACTAAGCCTTAGGAATCCATCTCGGACCCTAACGAGATCATATATCTCCTATACTTATTTAATGCGCGTTTTAGCGTTTTTCGCGTTTTACGCATTTTCTCTTTTCTTTTGGTTTTATTTCCCTTACCAATACTCTTTAGGCACCATTAAGCATTTAATTATCATATTAGAGTAATTTAATCACGATTTTTAGATCCGGGGTATTAAAGTTAGTGACTGGTCATAAGAGTTGAAGGATAGCCTAATCGTGATTAATGAATATTATTCCAAGATCATGAATAATCTTGTTGAATCTCTCTCTACTTAATGGCTTGGTAAAGATGTCTACTAATTGTTTTTTAGTTGAAATATATTTTAAACCAACTAGTTCCTTTTCATAACAATCTCTAAGGAAATGATGTCTTATATCAATGTGTTTAGTACAAGAATGATGTACTGGATTTTTGGAGATAGATATAACACTAGTATTATCACACATGATAGGTAGCGTACCTGTTTTGAAACCATAATCACTAATTTATTGTTTAAGCCACAAAAGTTTAGCACTGCATCTTGCCGCAGCTATGTATTCTGATTCAACAGTTGAGATCGCCACATTGTTGTTTCTTCGATCCTCAAGTGATGAAACATGATCCAACAAAGAATGTTGTCTCTGGCGTGCTCTTTCGATCGGTTATAGATCCACTATAGTCTGCATCTGAATATCCTACAATATCACAGTTAGTAAATTTTAGATAAAAAAGTCCAAGAATCATGGATCCTTTAAGATAACATAGGATTCTTTTCACAGCTTTGAGGTGATTTTCTCTTTGATCTACTTGAAACCTGGCACATAGACAAACACTATACATAATGTCAGGTCTGATAGCAGTTAAATATAGCAGGGATCCAATCATTTCTCTGTATGATCGTTGACCAGTCGTGACACCCATCTTTATGCCAACTGCCACTAGTGTCTCAAAAGGCTTGCATGTCTTCATTCCAAACCTTTTTAGTAAATCCTTAATGTACTTTTGTTGAGATATGATTGTCCCTTCATCATCCTACTTAACTTGAAGCCCTAGAAAGAACTTTAATGCACCTAAATCACTCAATTCAAATTATCTTTTCATCAATGCTTCGAACTTCTTGCAATATTTTTCATCCGAAGCTCCAAAGATTATGTCGTCAACATATACTTGCACTATCAGGAAGTCCCTTTTGTTGTTGTATGCAAACAGGGTCTTGTCAACTTTACCTCTTTTGAAACTATTTTCCAATAGATAGGAGGACAGACGGTCATACCATGATCTTGGAGCTTGTTTGAGCCCATAGAGAGCTTTGTCAAGCTTAAGTACCATGTCTTTACCTTTCTGTGTTTCAAAGCCTGGAGGTTGTTCTACTATACTTCTTTGACATATCCATGAGAAAGACACTTTTAATGTCAAGTTGAAAGAGCTTGATTCTTTTATATGCAACAAATGCTATAACGAATAGATTTCATCATTGCCACGGGGGCAAATGTTTCTTGGAAATCTATCCCCTTTTGTTGACGATATCCTTGTGCCACCATCTGAGCTTTGTTTCTAATGACTTCTCCCATCTCATTAAGTTTGTTCCTAAACACCCATTTTGTGCCAAGTACTCCTTGATGTGTAGGACGAGGTACAAGATGCCAGACCTTGCATCTTTTACAGGATTCGAGATTGATGGATAGTTGATGGTGATAGAGGATCTTCAGCACCATTATTTCCTTCGACGTCATGTTGTTGACCAGTCGCTGACCTGTCGGGCATGTGTTCTTTAGTTGGGGACTCATCTCTGTTGCTTTCTGTGTGATCTTACCTGGCTAAATCAAACCCAAAGGCTTCATCCTCTTGAGATTCTTTGATCTCGTGAGTTTTAGCTTCATAAAATACTACATGCACACCTTCCTACACTCTTAGAGTTTTTTGTTGTAAATCTTGTATGCCCTGCTCATTTATGAGTATGCAAGGAATATTGTCAAATCACTCCTGGCATCGAACTTTCATAGAGAGTTATTTCCATTGTTATGGACATATCACTTACAACCGAATATTCTGAGGTGGGTTATGCTTGATTTTTTTCCTTTGAGCAGCTCATAAGGTGTTTTGTTGAGGATAGATTGAATTAGCGTTCTATTTGTGATGTAACAGGCGGTTGCCACAGCTTCTGTCCAGAAAACTTAAGGAAGACTGCTCCCTAATAGCATAGCTCTAGCTACTTTCTGTAACGTTCTATTTTTGCGCTCAACCACCCCAATTTGTTGAGGTGTTCTAGGTGCTGAAATGAGTGATTGATTCCATGTTTATCACACATTTCCATGAATTGTTGATTTTCAAACTCTGTTCTATGATCAGGCCGTAGGGCATTGATTTTGAGATTGAGATGTACCTAGACATGTCCTACAAATACTTGGAATTTCTCAAAGACTTTGTCCTTGGAAGCAATAAAGATTGTCCACACAAATCGTGAGTAATCCTCAACAATAAAAAACACAAACCAGTCTCCTCCAAAACTTCTAATTCTCATTGGTTCACCTAAGTCCATATGAAGTAGCTTAAGTGGCAGTGATGTGCTCACCATGTTCTTTGATTTGAAAGAAGTTTTTGTTTGTTTACTTCTCACACAGGCATCACATAGATTTGTCTCAGATTTCTTAATCTTAGGGAGACCTTTAACCAACTGATTTTGACTAGTTTTCTTAGCAATGATATGCTGACATGCTTTAGTCTTTTGTGTCATAATGTGGAGTCGTCTATTGAAGCGATGAAGCATGGAAGATTTAGACTGTTAATATCCTCCAGACTTGTTACATACACATTTTTCCATTTTACCTCTTAACAACTCCTTTCTATCACTCAGACTTACTATGCGACAATGTGTAGAATAGAAGTGAGCTGAGTTTCCTTTGTCACAAATTTGAGATACACTAAGCAAATTATATTTTAATCCATTAACTAGATTGACATTATAAATAACATAACTTGAAGTAAAACCAACCTTACTTACACCGATGATTCTCTTTTTGTTGTCGCCAAAGGAAGCGGTTCCTTGGCTTCCTGATTCGAGTGAAAGGAACTTCCATTTGTCTCCTGTCATATGTTTAGAGCACCCACTGTCGATTTACCAGCAGGGATCCCTTTCCACTAAATTTTGCACTTAACAAGTTAGTTGTGTGGGATTAGGGTCCCAAAAACATTTGGACCCTTTCCGCCAAAAGATTTTGTTCTATGATTATTTTTTATTACCCATATTAGTCCAATTCTTTCTAATTTCCAACATCGCATAAAGTATGTTCTGTGGCATTTGGCCTCGTGGTGACCGGGTTGTCTGCATAGGTGACAGACTCCTTTTCGATTGGTTCTCGATGGGTATCCGACCGGTCGTTTGTTATTCCACCTGGGAGTTGTAGCATCATTTTCTAGTCTTGCACTTTTTTCTTTAACAAATGCTATTTCTTTTTCTTTCTTATTGAGAGCAAAAATCAACTCATCGATCTCAGGTTGTTTACCTAGCTTCATTTTCTCATGAACAACAAGAATTTCACAATAATATTTTGTAGTTTATTTAGTGCATTGGTAAGTTTTACTACCTTATCTTTGTCTGAACTTTTCTCTAGTTTTCATTTTCCTCCAAGAGCTCCTTATTTACAATTTCAAGTGCCTCTAGTTGATCAACCAATATGAGGGAGAATTTTCTGAGTCCTAGAAGTTCAGCTTTCTGAACTTTTCTTCTAAGTTGAGGATAATTTACCTTAGTTTGCTCTTTTTCCTCATCTGATTCTGACCTCTCCTTGTCTTGAGCCATCAAGCACACTTCCTTAAGGCAGAATGAGCCTTTTCATCTCTCGAGTGATCACTGTCTATGGTTTGATTGTCACCACTGAGCTCTGAGTCTCCCCATGCAGCAACAAAGGCTTTTTCTTTGGTTTCTCGTTGAACGTCTTTCGGATAGGTCTCCTGACCCTGTCATTATCTTCTCAGGGTGGTTGCAAGGAATCTTTGATGTGGTGTCCACGTTTTTAGCACCCAAAACACTTGTCATTGCTCTTCCTTTGGTGATTGTCAGATTCCTTTGAGTCTTTTCCTCTTCTCATACTATTTCTGAGAAATTTTCCAAAGTACCTCTTGGCATAAAGGACCATCTCATCATCATCCTTTTCTGACTCAAACCCTTCATCTTTGGCTACTTGAAGGGCTATACCTTTTCCTTTTTCCCCCTTTGAGCTTTCTGAGTTTCTTTGTTGCAATTTTAGCTCAAATGCCATCAGGGACCCAGCATGTTTGTCAGAGACATCTTTAAGAGATCATGGACTTCCTACATAGCATTAACTTTGCTATCAAAGGAAGCAGGAAGTGATCTGAGGAATTTTCAAATTTGATCCTCATTTGAGATATTTCTTCCACGCACAAGCATTTCGTTGATCAGCTTGGTGAACCTAGTGTGTATTTCAAAAATGCTCTCCTTCTCTTCCTTCTTGAATAGCTCCCAATGAGTAAGTAGTAGTTCAGTGCGAGTCTTCTTGATCTCATCATTTCATTCATAGGTAACTTCCAATGTTTCCATAATTTCTTTGGCTATCTTGGAAGAGGCTACCTTGGAATATTATTCAGGTAGTAATGTAGAGTGTAGGATTTTTACCGCTTGTACATTGAATATCGATTTCTTGATCTGATTGTCTATCATGTTGTCGATAGATATGTTATTTCATTGACTATCTTGGAAGGTGTATTCACCTCATGATACTACCCTTCACATTCTTGGATCATCATACTTGATGTGAAACTCCATCTTGTTCTTCCAATGAGTGTAGTTGTCTCAATTGAAGAGTGGTGGTCGATTTAGTGCAAAACCTTCTTCTAATGCTAGTAGGTTTGAGTGAGACATTTTGATCGTCTTCCAAAGCAGTTAGCTTTCTAGAAGAGACCTGCTCTGATACCAATTGAAACTAGTAACCTCTCCAGATATGTCATTGACCAATCGTGGACGTTCGTTTGTGCTTAGTGAACGACTTGATAGTTTAGGGATGTGACAGCCCAGTCTAATCAGCCCACATATGTGATATTGTCCGTTTTGGCACGCAGGCCGCACGAATTTGTTCATGGGGTTTCCTAGCCCCAATACGCGTCACACAAGGAAGAGGTATCCATACACCTATAAGCACACTTTGTTCTCCTCTCCAACCGATGTGGGAGAAACACCACGCTGGGTGTTACACTCTACCCCCCTTAGGGAGCCCAGTGCCCTCTCGGGCTCACCAGCACACTGACCTGGGTCTGGCTCTGATACCATCTGTGAGCCCAGTCTAATCAGCCCACATGTGTGATATTGTCCGCTTTGGCACGCAGGCCGCACGGATTTGTCCCGGGGGTTTCCTACCCCCAAAATGCGTCACACAAGGAAGAGGTATCCATACACTTATAAGGCACACTTCGTTCTCCTCTCCAACCGATGTGGGAGGAACATCACGCCGGGTATTACAAGGGAATAACGTGATAAACTTAAACTAGAACTTCCTTTTTGATTGAGAATTTACACCCTAGAAATTCACTCAATCTTCCTCCACCCAACCTATGGACTCTGGGACAGTTTAGGAATTTATCACCAAAGTCCTCTTCCCTCTCCTGACTGCAAGCCTACGGTTCCATAACCGTTCCCCGACTAGCCAGTCTACCAAATTCTCACAGTATTAACTCAACAACCCAGTCCTACTTAGCTCACCAACTTCCTAGTCCGTACACACACTCAGATACACTCAGTCTAACTTACAATTGCTCTTGGTTATCTCTCTTCGTATGTGTGACCTCGCTTATCTTGCGTGTGACATTATACATCATATTTATACACATAAATTAATTATACTTACAACAACCGATCTATATCTTTGCTAGACTCTAGGAGCCATTTGTCCCTTTGTCCTCAACAGAGTAGCTAAGCTCGTACCTAGGCTGATTCTCAACTTGCTTTAGTTGGTGCAGTCAAGCCACGTATCGTCCTGTGGTTGGACACGTTGACGGCAATGGAAGGTGGCGGTTACCACTTGTGTTCTCCACTTGTCCGATCTTGACAGCTTCATTAATGCTACCCAAAGCTTCATTAATGTTGCGTAATAAGTGCCTCATAATAGCCCTGACCTTGTCTTGTTATATTGTTCTTTAATGAGCAAGACTTTGTCGTGAGCTAGTCGGTTCTGTTGGAGCTTGTCGGTTAGCTAGTGTTGATGCATGAGCTTGTCGGTTCACTTGACGTATTTTATCCTGATATTGCATCTGATGCATGAGAGTCATTATTGTGTAGTGCTTGAGTTCCTATGTGCACTAGAAGTTCTGCTGGAGCTATCGCAGATAGGTTTCCGACTGGATGGGCACATGTCATGAGCTGAGTGTGCTTACAACCTTGCATGCTAAGCCACTCTTCCACCTGTTTATCTGAATTCTAACTCAACAAAATATGTTAGATAAATAACACCTGCTTGCTATCATCAAAACTAAAGAATCTTGACTTAACAATAATTATACGGGAATATCAGATGGTTTAGTGGATAATAGTAATTAATACTTAGCGTCACACTCCTCTGAGCTAAGAGAATAGAGGACGGGCATGGGATTCTGAGCTAGCACCTCATATGTTAGTGTACGGTATGTTGTTGTGTGATTCGATTATTCCCTAGGATTTCCTTGGGTTCGGATATGTGTGTATTACCTGAAAAGACGATATGTGTGAATAAATAATTATTATGTTCATGTGATTTAACTGCCCAACTACTTGTGTTATTAATTGTGCGCGTATACTATTCGAACCGAGACAATACCGAGTATAACTCGAATTAACCTATGAAATGTAATAAGATATTATCACCTATGGTAGGATAATGCCTTACAATATATTATCCTAAGTTAACCTAAGAAGAATACCTTAGGTGGAGTAACGGGGATAGTGTTCTCAAGTGAAAGTGCATCCAAATATGGAACTACACTAGATAACTTCTGCGTATACATTAACGACCTAAAAGGTAGATATACATTCGAGAAGTTAATCACTGTATAACTTAAGATTAAATCTTAGGCATTTAGATTAAGAGAACTTAATCGTGCAATCAGAGGTTGAGTTTGACGAATAATGTCTAATACGGTGAGAAATCCAGGGTGACTGGTTGCACATTGCGGTCAAGAGGGGATGACTGTTACAGGTCCGCTCAAGGTATTAAATTCCAAGAACTGATAGGTTCCTCGGTAGAAGGGCACTACCATTGGTGCATGGCTATGGCTGCAAAAGAACGCCTTTAAAAGGGCAAAGAGGTCATCTAGAGATCTTCGGATCGTTGGTCGGAGGGCACTACTGTTGGTGCACATGGCTTCGGCCACGGGCTATTGCCCAAGATATACAAGAGTATAAAGTATAAGAACGATTTGTCTTAACACAACCCCCATCAAGATTTAAAGAGTTAAAAGATAAACATGTAGAGTAGAAAGCTATCAGCTAAATTTAATACGAGAAAACAATTACTTTCGTAACAGCTTGGAGAACAAACAATAGGCCTTAAAGCCCAAGCAACGAGAAACATTTAAATTAACTCTCATACGATTTATATCGAGCTGTTTATTGGATTGATTATGTGAATGAGATGTATGTGAATGGAGTGATTTATATGTTGAGTTGATTATTGGAATATCAAGTATGTTATTGTTATATATATATATATATATATATATATATATATATGAAAATGGAATAGCATGATAATGTAACCGCATGTTAACTCGACCAAATAACTCAAGGGGTCTGAGGGCGCATGACGGTCGCATGATGACATACTCAGCGGTTGTGCTGAGCCTTTATGGCCAACATATTACAGGTACATTATTTGAGGTGACGTAGGAGTGCGGGATAGGGTAGTGAGCATGTACTACCTTATGAATTGTATTTTTGATTATGTTATAGATTGTATTTAGGGGAACATGTTAGTATGACTTAGATTGCTCATGAGAATTGTATGTGTTGTAAATTATGGATATCTCTCTCTTGGTGATCACAACATTTAGATTATATATGTAATGGAATCCATGTAACTCACATGGGTGAGTAACGGTGGTAGCACCCGTGTTACTGGACGGTTTACATTTGTTTTTTGATGCATTGTTCTGATTAAATTGAGATTGATTATGCTAAGTACATGGTTAAAATCGGATTGCAAAGTAGGGGTGTTACAACATTCTCATCAGACCGAACTTTATGAACATGAACAATACCCTTTTGGTGATATATGTTTGGTCCTATCACCTTTAATGTATTCCCTTAGGTGACGTTGGCAACAATATCTTCATATCTCATTGTCGGCTCTTTTGAATCTAGTTGAAGACCACATGAACTTAATTAGTATATGTAGAATAACTTATTTGAGCCACACACATTCTCTTCTCGTTTCATATACGATAATCAATTTGATTGCCATGGTTTGATGGCATTGCTACTATAGTTTGTTTCGTAGAATGCCAAGAAATGATAATTCCATCATAAAGTAATTTAAATCAGGAGTGTGATACGTTTTTCTGTGGATTAGATACATGGACAACATCTGGAAAATCAACTAGCTTTGCATACTCGGAATTTTCATACTTTTGACAAAATATACTCATATCATGTGTACCTCGCAATTAGCATAGGACATGTTTTATTCCATTCCAATACTGTTGACGCATAACTTTGTCTTACTATAAATTAACAGATAATGCAATATGTGGTTGGGTGTTACTAAGTAGATACATCATTGCCCCAATGACACTAAGATATGACACCTCTAGACACAATATTGATTTGTTCATTGGTTCATGAGGGAGAAATTAATCTTTATCCACATTAAGTTAGTGCACTACCATGGGTGAACTAAATGAATGTGCTTTGCTTATTTTCAAAAAAAAAAATGAATGTGCTTTGCCCATGTGAAAAATGCTTCTAGAAGTTTCTACATGATTCAACTGATAAACACACTGTCTTTAGTATGCTTAAATTGTAGTTTGAGTCAATACTTTGTGACACCCAGTTCTTTCATTTCAAACTCATTGTTAAAGTAATAGTTTGTTTCCTGATCCAAGCAAATTGGAATACACTATTTTTGTACTCATTTTGTAAATTGGAAACCAAACTGTGCATCTAGGCTTGATAATGCAGTTAACTTGGTGTTAAAGTTTGATCGTCATCGACAAATTTTCAAGTAAAAATGACCAAGCAAGGCTATGGATTTATTCACGATATACTTCAAATCATTAACTAGATAAAATTTCATTACATCGTACCATTAATAGAATCCGTTGTAAGAAACGCTCTTCAATTATGATTGATAATTCTGAGAAAGACAACAACAGTTCCATAGGCGGTTCCCAGCAACGTAGAAGAGTCGTAAGTCCTAGTGGTGCGAGCCACTACAGTAGGTTGAGTACATAATTGATAGGCAGAGGATAAGTGCCTCCTCACTCGCTTCTAGAAGAGCTCCAAGGAGTTCTAGAGTGGGGTAAGTGACAGAAATCTTAGCCATGGTTCTCTGTTGTTCATTGATAACCTTAGAAAGGATGTTCGAGAGTTAGACATAAAAAATTTATTGTCTATGGGAGAAAGTCTGGTGGAGATTTACATCTTCAAGAAAATATGAAAAAACAACGAGTTCAATTTTGCTCTAGTAAGGTTCGTGAAGCAGAAGCAAATGGTTAAGGTTGTCGAGGTTGTTCGTGGAAGATGTCTCAGGGGAATAAAGCTTTTTGCTAAGCCCGCCACATATGGTGCAAACCTTGATAGAAAGCCGTGTCGCAAGTTAGGAGATAGGGAAGACTATCATCACGCCCCAAGCAAACAAAATTGTTTCGGTCAAGTTAAAGCAGTGGATCTATTGGGAGTGTTTGGGGTTGAAGATTTTTTTAAAGAAATCATAAGAAAAGCAGTTGGGAGCTAGGATGATTGAGTTTTGAGTCAAGGGGTGGAAGATCCTTACCTAATGTGGAAAGGGAAGTTGGTGGGCATCTCTATTGGCAATGTGACCATCTTAGTTGAGGCTGGAGTCAAGTAAGCTATTGAAGTTAAAGAAGAGCAGTTGAATGCTTCTCGAGTTGTTTCCTTTTCCTTCGCGGTGCCATGATGAGAGCCTCCGATGGTTGCATTAAAGATGGTGGTCCGACAAAGATTAATGAAGGAAAGACTCTTAGGAGTCCTAGTGAGGAAAAGAACATCCATGATACAAGGGGTAGTAATATCCCATTGGCTGTCTAGAGTGCCGATATTTGACACCAACAAACTAATCAATTCTCTGCTTCCCAGGGCATCGCTTAGGATTCTAGGCTGCCATCGTCTTGGTCTCCCAACTGCTCCTTTGTCTCTCCGCTGTCTGGGTATTAAACTTCTGAGAGAGGACTGGCCCTAGGGTGAAGTAGGAGTCATGGTTGGGGTGGTCGTATTTTCCAGCATCGGATTGGTCGTACTACCCAGCTCCAGTTGGTGCTGTTGTCAATAACATGTCTTCGCAATCCTTTTTTCAGCCTTCTCAGCATGCCAAAGAGTCTCAGCAATTGCCGCAAGATCTCGGTCCCAAAGGAGGTACGATATAGTATACGTAAGCCGTAAGCAGTATAAAACCAAGGCAAGACCCTATAGTGGAAGAGATCTTAAGACAAGACAAAGAGCAAGTCTTTTGACTTGATCCATTGTTCGGGATTGACAACATCAATGATAATGAGATGATGATGGATGAGAATATCAGCCTCAGTAAGTTAGATGGATCATGCACTTTTCTTAGACATAGCAGTTATTATTCTGTTGTGGTCCAAACGCTAGTGGGTAACCTTGAAGCTGACTTTGTTAGTGATGAGGATGACACGATAACTATGAGGAGGTTATCTAATTATCCCAACTTTCCTCAGGTTTCGAGTCGGACAACTTAAAGGCTCATTTGGAGAAGAGCGAAAGGAAGCATTTGTGAAAGAAGAGGCAAGGCAAACCCTATTGCTTACCAAAAAAATTGGATGTTCCGTTTAAGATGAGGGGCGTGCACTAAGAACCTTAAATATACCATTCAAAAGTCCAAGAAGAGCTTGCCACAAGGTTCTTGTGTCGAAGAGGATGGATATAAAGATAATGCTTTAAGGCAAAAGACCATAGCTAAGGCTACTCCTAGGAAAGACCATGGTTATAGGCTAACCTCAATGAGTTTAACAACTACTCACTTGTAAGGAAAATAGCAAGTAGGGGAAAGAGAAGAGACAAATGTAAGGAGACTTGATTCCCAAATCTGATAGGATGAAAAGGGTAGGAGTAAGTAAAGGAGAACATTTGAGCTAGTTGTTTTGTTTGTTAAAACTTTTGCTATCTTTTCCACTTTAGTGAACTGTTTGGATAGAGTGTCTTAATTATATAAAAAACAATTAATACATGAGCAAAAGTATCAATTATATAGGATGTTTGAAATGAAGCCTCGGTCTATGAAGAAACCAAACCATCTTGATTCTATAGTTTTTGTTCATCTTTGACATATTTGATAATATATTGTGATATAAATGAGTGGGTCCCGTGTAGGTCCCACGTGGGTCCTACGTAGACTAATAATATACTGTCACATATAAAACAACTATAAAATAATCAGACCAAAACAGCTACAAAACAATCATGCTAAACAGAGCTACCAAGTCAAACTAGCTAGAATTTGTAAAAAAGGTAGTAGCATAGTGGGGCACCTCGGTAATATTTTGAATGTGTGAGGGCATGTAGTAAACTTGCAAAGAATGAAATACGAGAATCTCATGGGTCAACATTAAAAATACTCGGCTGGGTTTTGCAGTCAGTATTCGAGCTTTTGCAGTCATTTTAATAAAATTGCAGTTATTTTTTTAAAATTTGCAGTCATCAAATACAGTTAATATTCTAGAATACGCAGTCGTCAAAAAAAAAAACTATATATATCCCAACTCTCAACCTCTCTCCTCTCATTTCCTTTTCACGCATAAAAAATCACATTCCAAAAGCTCTCTATCCTCCCGTTCGCCCAACTTCCGTTTGAAGCACTTAAGGTAACTGTTTACCCTCCTATTTCATTGTATTATGCTATTGTATGATTAGGTATAGTTTAGAAGATGATTTAGATCAAATTTGGCTCAATTCAAGCTTAAAAACATGAAAAAAAAAATGTTTCGCAGTCCGTAAAACGGACCTGTTTTTTACGGTCTGTTTTTAACGGACTGTTTAAAACGGACCGTAAAAAACACGTCCGTTTTACGGACAGAGTAATATGGTCCGTTTTACGGACTGAAGAAGTCGGTCCGTTTTACGGACATTTTAGAAGCGGTCCGAAAAACGGACTGTATGCCTCGTCCGTTTTACGGACTAGTCTTTTCGGTCCGTTACGGACCGTTGAACTTATGGTCCGTTACGGACGGCTCTATTGGGTCCGTTACGGACCTTTTTTTTTGTTTTTTTCTTGATTCTAGCTTGATTTGAGTTACTGACTCTATTTGTTTTACAGATGAACCGCAAGGACAAACAAAAGGCGACAGCAGAGTGTTCCTCTAGCGTTCCTAAGAGGAAGAAGGTCACACGATCTGCTCGGGAGCAAATGGAGATGGAGAGGCGGTCCAAGCGCGTTTCAGACCGACCATCATCACAGTCTCTTGCTGCCTCATCCCCATCCTCCTGCTGTTGGCACTTCTGGTCTATTCCCTGCTGTTCAGCAGCCATCGCCACCGAGGAGGAGATTCGCATCTGATCATGACGATAGCGATGATTCTGACGATGACGATGATGATGATGATGCGGACCAGCAGACGGCCGGACACCAGTTAGCCCTTGCTGCCGGTGGGGGTGCGACATCAGCTGGGGGTCAGTTCCCCACCGATTGGTTCATCACTCCGGAGTCCGTTCCGATTCCTGGTGGTCCTTCTGATGCTAGTCTGCTACGCAGCTTTGGTGGACATGTGGCGTTGGATGTGTGGCGAGGAGTGGTATGTATCTCTAACGTTTGTTTTAAATATTTTTTTTATGTTAACTGTAGTTTGTGGACTTATAAAATCGATATGTCTCTAGGAGCGTGGTTGTTTGTCATTTATCACTAGAGGCCCTTTACTGGAGAAGTGGCATATTGACCTGTTTAACCATGAGAGGGCTAAGGAGGTAGTTAGAGATAGTGGGCTAGCACATCTTCACGACTGCTCCCATGGATTTTTTGATATGGCGCTGATATCTGCTTTCGTGGAGAGGTGGCAGCCGGACACCAACACCTTCCACCTACCCTTTGGTGAGATGACGATCACTTTACATGACGTCTATCACATCATGGGCCTTTCGATTCAGGGGAGAGCAGTTGCTTTTGAGGCCCCCGAGGAGTTTCGTGGAGGTGCAGCGCCACCAGAGCTGACATTGGATTGTGCGCTAGCTGCACTTGCTGAGGTTGTAGGCCTTCCTTCCGTCGGTATGGTGAAGGAGCAGAGGTGGTATTACAAGGGTGGGGTCCCCTACAGTAAGATTAGGGATTGGTGTGGCCACGTAGATGCCACTTACGCTAGTGAGGCTGGTGGGTATCTGTTCTACTTGCTCGGTTGCACATTGTTCCCCGACAAGGGGAATGATAGGATACGCCCATACACCTGCTGGCCCCTACAGGACATTGACTCCATCTCAGACTATGCGTGGGGTGCTGCTACACTGGCCTACCTCTACAGACACCTTGGTGTATCTTCTCGTGCTGATGCGAGGACCATCGCTGGGTGTCTTACCCTATTGCAGGTATATATTGTACTATAAATTATTCTGATAATTTTCTTCCCGCATTACAATTGTCAAAAATAGTATTATGATATTTTTAAATGTCACAGTGCTGGATCTATGAGTACTTCCCCAGTATTTGCCGTCGTCTGATGGTGAATACCGCCGCACCTGTCCCATCTGCTGCGAGGTTCGTGAAGATTGAGGGTCGACATAATTCAGACAACAGCAGACTGGTGGAGTACCGGCGACGTTTGGATGCTCTTACATCTGACCAGGTAGGGTACTCAGTACCATTACTTAAGAATTTAAATTAGTTTATTATTAACTTGTTAGAATTAGTTGACAAATAGAGATAAAATCTAAATGATAAGGTTATGTGGACACCATTCGGAGTGGATGCATGGCGTGTTCAGCAGGGTCGGTCCCGATGGTTTGGGCATCTACACATGATGGATATTGTAGAGCCTTACCATCCGAACCGGTGTCTGAGGCAGTTCGGCTTGGTCCAGGTTATTCCCATCACTCCCCCTCTATGGCCACATCAGGCTGTACGGAAGAGGACCGGCAGAGACTACAGTGTTGACCATGTTGCATCACCAGCGCTATGGAGCAGTCAGTCTCACATGTATGCCACTGAGTTTCTTAACTCACGACCCGCTGCTGCTGGTGATGATGTGGAGGCAGGTTACCTCGAGTGGTACCTTGCTCGGACCCACCCGAGGCTCATCCCTCCTGGTGGTGCTGCAGCCCCGCCTGCTGATCCTACTGTAAGTTGTTATATTAATTTATTCGTACTTTATAATAATCAATTATTAGAAACTAATCTATATACTTTTCATACTATTACATCCACAGGTGACGCTCACTACTATTGCGCAGCTGATGGATCCATACTACCCGGCCCCACACCCAGACGGATGGCTCGCTCAGATGTCGCCTGATGAGTTGTCCCAGTTTCAGCATTCTTTCGATCAGATGTTGGGACAGGTTCAGCACTTCCGGATCACACCGCAGACTGAGAGGCCTGGTACATCCAGGGGTCGCAGAGTAGGGGGGCTGGTAGAGGGAGAGGTTCTAGAGGGGGTGGCAGACCGGGGGGGTGACTATGCCACAGATGCAGAGGGGTCATAGGGGTAGGTAGGCTGGTTGCTTTGGATGGGTTGTTTGATATGTTAGATATTCTTTTGTTGTTGTTGATTTCTTGGCTATTACTTGGGTGATTCGTAGCTCTTTTGGATATTTTAGTTATGCTTTAGTATGCTTTATTGTTGTTGATTTCATGACTATGACTATTACTTCGGAGATTCGCCGCACTATTGAATACCCGGATGGGTTTTGCAGTCATTACGCATACACCTACATAACTTTCTACTGTCCCCACATTAGCTTGAATATGAGCTTCAAGATTCGTAGCTCTGTTGAAAGATTTACAAAATGCTAAGGGGAAGGGGGACCTACAAAAGCTTCCCACTTGCATCTCTCAACAAGACTGTTAAACCATTTACACAGTAGTGTGCTCAGAGTGAGCTTTTACCTATTAAACGATCAAACTATGTACGTAATCCAAGGTAGATATAGGAACTCTTGGACCCAAAAGTGTGCTGAAAGTGAGCTTTTTCCTCCTATCTTCGACGTGACGGATACTTCTCCCTCCAGAGTGTGATCCGCTGATGATATGCCTCATCCCAACCTTGAACTGAGGGATCTCTAACTCTCCCCCATGTCAAATAAAGGGGAGGTATGGGTGCATTATCTGCCATATCAACACGTATGAAATGATTACCGACATGACACATATAAAGCACCTCCGAGCTCGCACGACCCCAGCCATTGTTATCTCTGAATGGTAGGCATGTGAAACCAGTACCGGTCTCAGCATCAACGTATACTAGAACAAGGTTGTATCTGGTACATATGACTGGAATAATCGTGGTGACAAACCATTTGTTCGCTGGTGCGAGACCATCCCCTGTCCATAAACCGTGTGTGCCTCTTTCTGCACTTCTGACAGACCACCCATTCTATCAGCCCACCAAATTTGTCTCTCTGGAAGAGTTAGCTCCTCGTATATAGAGGCGCGTACTTCTCTCCATTCATCTTCTGATTGATGCCTCCAATCTGCAATCACTCTGAAACCACAATTGCCGTCACCTTGCACGTTTTTGTACCGTGTAAATTGCTCATGAACGTTGGTTACAAAAAGATGGTAAAATGGGAATCCGTCTGTCATATCACGCCATTGTGCCAAGGCTGACTTCTTAGGTGGAGCAGAATTGTGATCGGCACCGGATTTTCCCTTCTTGACATTTTTCTTCACGCGCTCGTGGGTAGCTTTGAACCTAGAACGATGATGGAAAATATTTTTAAAGACAACCATTATAAATAATTATAAACTGTGCAAACAAGTTTATACGAACGTTAACCTTCGTGTGGATGTACTGTGTCCCCTTGGTCTTCCACGTGGAACTTGAACAGGTGGCTCATCAAGATCGAAAGATGAACCAGGTCTAATCACTGACTGCACAAGCCTAACACAACGCTGAAGAATCAAAGGGTCGTCCAGACGGAGAACTTCATCGTTCAATGCTCTCCACATGATTTTGTTCTCTTCATGTTGTGTTAGTGTTTCTTGCTTCATTGTTTTCCCCACATCCAACTCCAACGTCTTCCACAAGTCGTGAATAACGTCTAGTGTAAGTTTTCTTTTCTTTCAATCAGTTCATAAAGGTAGTGTGCACAAGGAAGCCCATGAGTATAAAGTAATGCACATCCACACTGTTGCTCATCCGTCTTGAATTCTTTGCCACGCTGAAGCTCCTCTTGAAGGATCACCAAACATTTGTGGCTGACTCGCCCACGTATTGTTCGAAATAGACGGTAGTAGTCTTCGTGAGCCATCTTGTCTTTAGACATTTCCATATCTGTCAGGAACCCGTTGAATTGACGTTTGAGAAGCCCATCAATCCTGAAGAATATGGTGTGCAACTTCATTTGGGAAGACTGAAGCCAAATCTTGAGTGCTGCGTGTGAGCTCTCAGCTCTGTAACATTAACTATTAATGAGCATCTTTCATTGTCATTGGAAATGAACAACACATTAAATTGAAAATCAAGAATAAGTATGTCACACATACCTATTGTAGTGCAGTTTCCAAAATGTGATACTTCATTTGTCCAACATTCAACGAACTTTTCTTTGTACACGAGCCAAGTGTCATCCAGATATTTTATCCAGTCAAGCTTCCCTTTCTTTTCATAGACGTTCCTCATGTGCGCATACTCCTCCCTGAAATGCACCTCCGTCGTACTCTTGACTACCTTAAACCAATGTTTAGTAGCCTCAGCCACTTCACCTGTCTTGTGGAAGAACCTCTTTGCATTCAAATCAACATTGGTGTTAATGTGCCAACGACATAGTAGATGAGGCACATGGGGGAAAACAGAAGGTAGAGCTTTCATAAGACCAAGCTCCCTGTCAGTCACAAACACAGACGGCTCACGTCCTTGAATCAATAACTCCCTCAAGTTTTTCAAAACCCAAGCGTACCCTGCTTCGTCCTCATTACATACAAATGCATATGCAATGTTGAAATTCTTCCCAGCAGAAGTCATTCCTACTATCTCTACAAGCGGCATCTTATATACATTTGTCTTGTATGTAGCGTCAATGATGATGACATAAGGGAACGCATTGAAAAGCTTCACAGATGTTGGGCTGGCAAACATAACATACCCGGTAACATCCTTATCGTCTGTACAAAATGAAAAAAAATAATTTAATAATAGGAATAGTGTAAACGTAACAGAACTTAAATGATATGATGGCAGAAACAAACCTCGACGGCCGTCACAAAATACGTGATACTTGTGTTGCTCAAGGTCATCAACAAGCACTTGCATAACTGGTCGTCCCCCCTTATGCTCCTTTGTCAACTTCTTGTTCAAATTGTATATGAGTTGATACCAATGAATAGATTCGGATTTTGTTCCTTCAGTCGCAACCACTGCTCACGTGGGGGAGTACCTACCATATGAAAATGACGAACCGCTTTCAACTCTTCATCTGTCAATGGATGTCTACTAAAATGTCCCTCTGGCAGCTTAGGCAAGTAGTGGTTGTGTCGTCCTCCTTCACAACCAATTTCCATCCTTTATGAGTGCACTTGCCGCGTATACGGAATGGACATGAGCACTTCTTCGAGGAGGTACGTCCTCGCTGCACATAATCATCATCAGCTTTAACTCTTCGTGGATGCCAGTACCGCTCACACGTAAGTACTACTAGGTCATCTGTACTTGTCTGGACTATGGTCACCACCATCCACTCACGACCCTTTTGCCGCCCTACAGTGTCCACCCATTCAACAGCGGCTTGCTTAGTAGGAAAAAATTGATGGTTTGAAATACATGAGTAGTATCGATCCATTCGTCTTCAGGAAGTTCAAAGGGTGAATCATGATGAGCAGGGGAGTCATGAGGTGGGACCGAAGCCTGACAAAAAGTAGGAGTAAACATGTGTCAGAAAAGAAGTGACAAATCTGTTTGATACCGTCCGTTACGGACGTCTTTCAAACGGTCCGTTACGGACGCAGGTGAATCGTCCGAATTACGGACGTAACAATTTGGTCCGTTACGGACGGATGTACTAGTAGTCCGTTACGGACGGTATGTACAGTAGTCCGTTACGGACGAAAAAAACGGACGGTTAAAAACAGACGAGAAAAAACAGACGTTAAAAAACGGACGATATAAAAAGGACGTTAAAAACGGACCAAAACGTAAAAAATTCCGAAATTTTGATTAAAATTTACCGTTGGATCGTCCGAGAACGCAGTTTCTTCATTATATGGTTCGTTCAGATCGAATTCTTTTTCATTGTTCGATTTCCCCTGCCGTTTCCTCTTCTGATTGAGCCTAAATCGTATTTTATCTCCAACCTTTTGTTTCCCTCTCTCTAAATTTTCTTTCTCCTCCATTTAGAAGTTTAAGTGCAATAGTGTTTCATTAATCCCTTTGATGCTTATATATAAGTGTTTTTTTTATGACTGCAAATTACAAAAAACTGACTGCATATTTTTTTAAATGACTGCGAAATCTAAAAAATTGACTGCGAAAATGACTGTAAATTCTAAAAAACCGACTGCAAAAACGAACTCTCTTTAAAAAAAATACTCCCTCCGTCCCTGATTGACCTTCATCTTTACTATTTGAGTATGTCGTTTGACTTCAATATTTAACAATTAAGATAACATAATTTTATATAAATCTAAGTATTGCAATAAAATCTTTATATGAAAAACTATATATTGTGGAAATTTTTTTATAAAATTATTTTATTTTATATGTTTAATTTTGAAGTGGAAAAACGTGCCAAAAAAGTAAACAGGAAGGTCAATAGGGACGGAGGGAGTAGTATCAAACCAAGATGTTCAGGAAAAGGTAAAGGCCAACAGCAAGTTGCAAGGAAACAGGAAGCCGAGTCACCGAACTAAGCAGCTTGCTAGCAGTTGCAACTTGCAAGAAAAAAAGAGAGAGAAAAAAGAAGAGAACGCAACACCGTGATGAACTCGAAGATATCATACTTAAAAAAAAAAACTCGAAGAATACCCTCTCCTATATAAAACCCTTAGCTAGCCGATTACAGGATACATTAATTTAATCTGACTTTCCTCAACAATAATAACAACAGAAATTATAGACGTAATGATATTTATGCACTTAAGTTTAGCTTATACGTCCGTTACAGCTGCGGCCGGCCGAATGATCAAACAACACTTTCAGTCAATTTGTTCAACCCAAAGTCATATTTATTTCCGTAAATAGACACCTTATATGAAAAAATTATACTACTTCCGTCTCGTCATAAGTGTCTCATTTGCTTTTTAGCACGCTTTTTCATTTCATATTAAGATAAATAATTTTTTAAATTTTTTTTATAATATATAGTTTTTCACACAAGAATTCCATTATAGAAAAAAAATTATAAAATATATTATCTTACATGTTAAATATTGAAGTCAAACGACAAAACTCAAATAGTAAAATGGACAAAATGGATAGGACGGGAGTATATTTTAAAACTTTGTTTAAAAAATTATTTTATATATAAATTTAATATTAAAATAAAAAATTATATTAATAAATCAATAAAAAAATTAAAATAGGACCGAGATTGTATAAAAAAGAACAAACATTTTCTCTGACTACTTATTGAATACAGTACGTAATTTTTTGGAATTTAATAAACTTTTAGTATATCTGAGATCTGACCCCTAAAACAATACAGTACTTATGTTTGTTTACTTTTACTATAAAAATCCCTTCTCGTGAGCCCCACAATGACAGCAGTTCTTCCCACTTTCCCCAAATTTCTCTCTGTCAAGTTGGGTTGGGCCACAAGTGGTTTTGCAAAACCAACTGGCGGCACTGACAAAACCCATCTACCTAAAAGTGGAAAAACAAAACTATATATTAATAACAAGTCTATTAATTCAACTTCGACTCGTCATCCCAATCTCAATACCCAACACATGCCCGTGCTCATCGCCACTATCACCACCGCAATTCCCCGTCACAGCAAGCAAATAGCCGCGCGCTGTTTCACTCGTACAGTGCGGCTCAGGTGATACCGCTCCAAACTAGTCTGAGAAAACGACGACTCATTCGCCAACATCATCCCTGGATTTAGAGCGTCGTCGAACCGGCAGCGGTACAAATTGAGCGACAAACAGCTAGGGTGACAAGAGAAGCAACGAACGCGAGTGGTTTACAGAGGGATCTGATTACTTATGCGAAACTAATCATCAGAGTATAATTGTTTAGTCATATCGTACTGATACGGCGGCCTCACGTATGGCTAATTTCAATACGAACTGCAGCGGCGGTGGTGGTAAAATTGGAGGTGGCGCTGGCAACGGAAATCATAAAACGATAATGAAATGTCGATGAATATCGGCGGCAATCATCATCATCGTAGAGGAAATTTCCTTCGGCGACGACGTCAACGAATCCCGCTGCTGCCGGCTTGCAGCAGCACGGCTCTAATTTGACTCGTCAAGCAGTTCGCCGGCTGGTTTTCTTGGCCATTTGGCATCCGGTACTCCTGCAGGTACGCTTTTCTCACCGGTGATCCTAATCTGTTGTAAAATTTTACTGTTATTTAAACGATTAATGCTCGCTACTTCATTTTTCAATCATGCTCAGTGCCGCGTTGGAATTGAGCCCCGCGCGCGATATCTGGAGTTTGTTTTAGTTTGATAGTGATAAGCTGCTTTCGACCAGTCTCTAGTAGTAATCAAATTCTATCTCTAACAGGGCAAATAGACATATATCCTTTTCTAGATATAGCTTAGGACACTACGTATTCACTCGATACTACACAAGAGTTGGGAGTGTTGTTGGAAGACAATTCAGGGTACATGTAGGAAGTGTTGTTGGTTTAGTTATTGCAGAATAGGGAATAAAACATTAACCACCTTATATTTACTAGGTGGTCATAGTTATAATTTGCGAAAATATAGTTGCTAACTAGTAGTATTTGAGAAATATTCCAAAGAATATTTCAATGGGAGGAGGTATAAAGTAAACATTGTTCTGTTTGAGAAATAGATTCCCGTGCAACTTTTCAGATGATTTCTCCAATAATTTCTACTTTTATTTAGGTAACGTCAACTAAAAACTGTTGAATCAGTTTCAACTCCATGCCTACCTCTAAAATTCGAATTACAAAATTATATTATATATCACACTTGTAACAAAAAGAAGTTTTTTTTAAAAACATTTCTAATTTCAACTGACAACTGATATCAGCTATATGTTTCGATCTAGTACAGTGACTTCAGTCTCATCACTTTGGTCAATTAAAACATGATACTCCCATTGTCCTGAATTGACTATCATAATTGTTTTATAATACGTTTTTCCACTCAATATTAAGCACATAAGATAAATAATTTTATAAAACTAAATTTTGTAATAGGTAAAGAATCATATGTAAAATTTAAATTTTCAAAATTATTTTATCTTATATGTTTAATATTGAAGTCAAACGACATGTCCAAATAGTAAACAGGAAGATCAATTCAGGACGGAGGGAGTATATAGATAACCCGGGGTTGACACAGATGGGAGTGATTGCGCCATGGGCGTGGTCTTGCTTGCTTCGGAATAGGCCGGATATGCAGAAGAGAAATGTTATCCCCACTCGGGTCAAGACATAACTTTTACTTGTTCAAATAACAATTAAGGTGAAGCAGGGTCTGACACAATGAATCTCTTTATGAACTCAAAAGAATCGAAACAACACTCCCTATTGGTTGCAATTAAAAAAAAGAGTAAATTACTCAGAACCCCCTTGAGGATTTGAGATATTACAGTTAACCCCCTCGTGTTTATCATAATTATTGGTAACCACCTCAAGGTTAAGGTATCTTTGATTACGAGCCCCCGAACTATAACTCTGTGATAAAAAAAATTAACTATGTGTTGACCTATCAGCTTAATCGCATTAATAATGTCAGACTGAAAACAAAACTGCTTAATCAACATCATATAACTCTCTCTCATCCACTTTAGATGCATTTTCAAGGAAGGGTTGACATTTTTAGGCTGATAGGTTAACACGTAGTTAACTCCCTGATAACAGAGTTATAGTTCGGGGGCTCATAGTCAAAGATACCTTAACCTCAAGGTGGTTACCAGTAATTATGATAAACACAAGGGGGTTAACTGTAATATCCTAAATCCTCAAGGGGTGCTGAGTAATTTACTCTAAAAAAAATTATCTCTCTATTGTTACAAACATACAATTCATGGAGAGATAACAACATAGATCGAATGTGTATCACCTTTCAAAGGAACAGTACAAAAAGGGCATCTATTTACACATATTTACATTACATTTTGAATTAGAATAAAAAAAATATATAAAATAAAATGGGGCTGCCGAAGAAAGCTCAAAGCCAAGCCCTTGGGTTTTTCATTAAAGGGGGGAAAGAAAGAGAGGTGGGCATTATGTTATTAGAAAACATTTTTTTGGTGTGTAAGTAATTTTCACCCATTTGTCCATCTGTAACAAAAAGAAGTTAATAACACAAAAGTTAACAATAACTCAAAGTTAACATTAAGACACATACACTATGTATAAAAACATCGCATTTCATCGAATTTATTGAAAAACTTTTTTTAGGTTACAAATATTTTTTTTATTGAAAGAAAAGTTCAATAGTATGGCAATAAAAAAAATCAGTCGTCCGTTAAGATATGGTTTTTGTATGATTATGCTCAAATAAGTTTTATTTTTTCTTTTATTTTTATGATCCACCGTTGATACTTGAAACAAAGTCCTCTTTATGATCAATTTATAGTCAATAATGATCATACTTCTTAAATATAGGTTCTACTAGTACTATTAAACTTTACGTTCTACTATATAAAATGTAACTTTGCAGTACAACAATCTTTTTTTATCTTGGAAGTGTAAATTTATACCACCACTATTACAGCTACAAAAATATCTACTATAGCTTCTGGATTGCATGCTAAAAGAATCTATTAGGATCATTTCTACTGAATTTTTGGGTTCACCTTTCTTTATACTTACGTAACAATATTACTAGTACTGGTACATGTTTAGATTTGGATATTACATTTAGATTGGGGCTTGGATTTTTTTTTTTATTATTATTCTTGTCGTTGTTCTTCTGTCTCTCTTCCTCGTCGTCTGCTTACTCTTCATCTAGAATTCCCCCCTTATGCATCCAAAATTTGACAGCCGCATAATTCCTCATTTGGTCAGCCCCAACTAACCTGATTATAGCAATAACTAACTTAAACCACGCGCACTAGCGATGCCATAGGGCTCCTTCAATATAAGTAAAAAAAGGCAAAAGTGATAACACACGGGGAGAGAACTGAGGAAGTGAAGGAATCCGTTTTGAGGTTATGGATAATGAATTCTCGAAAAAAAATAGGGTCATTAACTTTATTTTCAATTAAAAGTTTATACTTCCTATATTTAAAATATCTGTTATTTTGGAGATGAATCTTGACTTAAATCTATCTAGATTCATCTATAAAATAACAGTTTTTTTTTTATCAGAAGAATGACAGTTATTTTGAATAGGAGGCAATATATATTATTGAAATCTGAAATAAATAAAAACTCAAAAATAAATTAATTTCTAAATTTATAAAATTCTATTTCTATTTCCGTGTTACCTATATTTTGTACTTTTTAACTTGCTAGGTCTAATGTAAAGTGACCTAAAATGATAGTTATAGTTGATTTTAACATCTCTTACAAGTTGTCAAAGTTTGACCCAACCCGAAACCCGCTCTTTCGATCCGTATCCGAAACCTGACTGAAATCCGAATATATATATATAATATACTTGAAATCCGATTGGGTTAAACCCAAAATGACCCGAACCTGAAATAACCCGAAAATTTATAACTTGAAAAATTTATAACCCGAAACTGATCCGAACCTGAAATGACCTGAAATAATAGTAATTAAAAATTAGTCAAACTCGAATATATGAAATAACAGTGACCCTAAATTTTTAGGAACATGAATAACCTGAATAGATATGACAACAAAGCTTGATTTAAACTTATTATATTCGAATAAAATTCATTATGTACAATTAATGTATTGACTTTTTTGTATTCTATGTGTAGTATAATTTTATAGAAATTAGGTATACTTTTATTTAATAATATTTTCAAAAAGTATTAACTATGACCCGAAATAACCGAAACTTGATTCCACCTAACACTGTTATAACCCAAACCCGATTGGACCCAAACCTGAATGACCTGAACGAATATTGACTCAAATAAATATGACCCAAAACCCAAATAGATAACCCATTTGATAGGTCTACTTACAACACAAAATTCTAAGAAAATACTACTAACACAGGTTATTCGATAAGAGATTATGTAATAATTTGGCATGTCTTTGTCACTATTATGTGTGGTTAAGTAGGAATTTGCTTATGGGCGATATCGTCACGGTATACCATATAATGATATTGAGATAGTATTTGATTATTTATTATTAATTATGGGTTGTGTAATTATACTTATGTAAATGTATTATTGATATAATTGATAACATGAATAGTACGTAAAAAAAACATGTGGAAAATGATAAAAACTAGAATAAATGGGTTTCAGAAGTGAGTGAAAAGTGTATATATGGAACTTTTTAAATTATATATGTCAAACAGAGAAGGGATGAGAGAGTGCTATGAACATCGTTTTGGGATTCACAAAAAAAGGGAGCAAGTATACTATGGGCTAGTTTCAAATGACTTTAAACATTACAATAGCGTAGCATATGGAACTAATTATATGTCATGAACACAGTCGAAATTCTTATATATCGGGGATAAAGGATTTTTTTTTTTTTTTTGAGGAAAGGGGATAAAGGATTCTAATTTGAGTTTTTTCTGAGAGTTGTGTGGTGCGTCTTGACCGGTTGCATTAATATGAGGTCACTTGACTTTTTGTTATACCATTCTAATATAGTACAACTTATAGTGGTTGGAGATGTCAAACTTAATTATTACTATGATATATACGACCTCGTTTATTACTAATAAACGATCACTAACAATTAGTGGTCACTTACAATGATGGATCATTGCTACCTAAATAAACAGGCTTCTTTTCTTTTTTAAAAAAGTAAATATGACATGATACTGACGCTAATTTCAAACAAATCTGGTAACTTTCCTTATTTTATCTTAGGTTTTCAAGAATACCCGATCTGCATTCCAAGCATAAAAATCTTTTTCTCTACCCACTAGTTACATTATCCAGTACACAAGTGGAAGAATCTAGTCAGTCAGTTATATCTTAAAAATATAGCTTGAGGCAGGCAGTTCAAAGTACAACTAGGGCTAATATCATAAATTTAACGAACTTCTTGTCGGGAAAATAGAATAACACAATTATTTTGAACGCTGACCGCACTCACAGGCTTACTTTTTACATTTACCACGGGGTGTGGTGGTGGCGCGGGTGGTGGGTATAAAGAAGTCTACAACAACACAAGTTGCGCGTTGCGATGTTTCGATTTTTAAAGTTCCGTTGTAGGGTCACACAGCAGCACATTCACAGCAGATCATACGCGCGTAATAGTATAATATTATGGCAAGTTGCGAGTTGCTTTGCTTCCTTAAAACTTAAAATCGGCAATTATTTCACGTGCTCATACATGGGAATACGTGGAGAGTGACCTACTCTGTTCTTAATTGGCAGTTCTTGAACGACTCTGTTCATATTAAAAATTACTTTTATTAACTGTATTAAATCATGCCCTAAACAATTTGTTAGGAAAGTTACTTAACCAGATATAGTTACAAGTTACCATTCCAATAGTTTTTGTCCTGGTTGGAGGTGACATATTGATATTGCTGTTTCTGATATTGCTGCTTTCTCTCTGCTCCTCAATTGCCATCCTCCTCGCTAGGTTCTACGAAATAAGGTCCTCGCTAGTCTCGCTACACTAGTAAATTGTGGCGGAGCAACTCATACAGTTGGCCCAGTTGGGTGGGCTGCCCAACCTTTTTGAGTTTTTATAAATGATGTTTATACTCTTTTTGTCCCTAATTAATCTTCTTTTTATTATTTGGTATATTGTTTGACTTCAATATTTAATATTTAAATGTAAGATAGTATAATTTTATAAATTTAAGTATTGTAATGAATCCTTATGTTATAAATTTTTTTTCTTATATGTTTAATATTGAAGTGAAAAAACGTGTTAAAAAAAAAATATGAAGATGGAGAAGGAAGTAGTAGTAGTGAGTAAGAATTAATATTATAATGTAGATTATGTCTAAATCAAGCAAGAGACAAATTTTTATAATTATTTTTATTAGAAATCATTATATTTTTATCTTTAATTTGACGGCTTTATACAATACCATAATTAACTATGCTACATATTTTTGATATTTGAACAATCAGACGACCGATGATGCGGGCAAGTCACGTACAAGTTGGTGTAGCGTGTTTATTTAGTAGTCTAGTTATCTTTTGACCGGATTATTTGGTTGATTGGGTTGTTTTTCTATATTAACTTCAATTGTTTGTAACTTTTAAAATATAAGTCCAAATAAAAAAAATTATATCATTGTTTATCTAAATTCAAGCTCTTCAAAACAAGACCAAACATGGATATATTTTGACAACTTTGAAATTTTATATTATTTACATGTATATATGTAGATATCAACCCTACATGATTCACCGTATGCAGTTTAGAGTACACCATACACCAATAATAATATACTATAAAACAATAATGATTCATTATTGTTTTAAAATTAGTATGTCAAGAAGATATATGATCAGTCACATGACTTAAAATATCTGAAGTTTGTTATCTAATTGATCACTTATTAGTTATAATATTTTTTTTAATTTTAGACTTATATATTAAAAATTAGAACTATTTAAAGTGTAACAATAAAATCAATAGGAACTGCCGGAGTGTACCTATCTTTATGCCGGCGATCGGCAGTAGAATTTCCGTTGAACAATAATTATAAACAGAATATATTTTTGTTGTTTAGCCAGCTAACTTCCCTTCAGTTTTCTTTTCCTAATTAGTCTTAGCAGATTTATATTATTATAATGCAGAGTTAGATTCTGATTCATTTTTCCTCTCATGAAATATATAATCAGATATTTTATCTTTTGACTCATTGAGCGCACCATTTTTACTATGCCTGCAGGTTTCTCCATCACGAAAGGCGGAGAAAACTACGGCAACAGACATGAAGGCGGCGGAGGACCTTCGGCAGCTTACGCTGGAGGTCACCACCATAACGCCACCGCGTCGAGGAGACCGAGCTCGTCATCCCAACAGAACATGAGCTTCACGCTAAGCAAGATCTCGGAGCTGGCGGTCGCAGCAGCGGATCATAACGAGCGTCTGATTAATAACATCGACATAAACAGCGTTGACCATGGCAGCCACGAAGGATCATCATCATCGATGATTTCTCGTGCCAGCAATAGCGGTGGTAGTTTCTCAATTGGTCCGTGGGAAGACGAGGAAGCATTTGTGTTTTCTTCTACTCATGGGTCGGGTAAACGGGCGAAGCACTTGGTTGATCCTGCTCTTCTTAGTACACTTTCTGCATTTGATTCGTCCGATCATCAGGTGGGTGTGCTTGATTTTTCACTTTTTAGTTTCTGTGAAGTGTATGTGGAGGGTGTTTTCTGTAGCTCATTATATTTGTATGCGTTTATAATATATATATTACTTTGATATTCTTTGTTTCTCAGCTGGCAGGGTTGGAGATGGGATCGTTGCAAATACCTGAAGATTCCGTACCCTGCAAAATACGGGCTAAGCGGGGATGCGCCACTCATCCTAGAAGCATAGCTGAAAGGGTACATAGTATATACTTGACACAATCTTTTGCTTTTCGAAAAAAAAAAGATCGTAATCATTTATGTGTATACTATATAGTATTACCATTTTCCACCAGTACTTTTCTCTGTTTAATTATAAGGTTCTTAAATTTAGCTTACTAGAAGCAAGACTTCGACGCGGGTTTCTCAAGTTTAGATCGAATTCGTGGCTGTTGAGGGAATTATTTGTTTGTTCTTAGAAACTGATAATAATTCATTAACGATAAAAGTAGGCTCCTCTTTCAGGAAACAACAGAGGTGTGATGACACAAATTGTAGTACGTGCTACGTGTACGCTACATGATTATTCTTGAAATTAGCAGCCTGCTTGATCAAACAATTCGAAGGGAAACGCAAAAAATTGTGTATAATTAGCACTGGATGCATTGCAGAAAAAGAAAAATTATGATTAATCTCACACTGAATTCTCTCTTTACACGTACCTGTGCAGGAAAGGCGGACCAGAATAAGTGGGAAACTCAGGAAACTACAAGAGCTTGTTCCCAACATGGATAAGGTGACACTGATTACGATTACTTGCTTAATTTTCCCTTTACAAGTTCTTTTAGCAGTGACGCCTGAATCCGATAAGGTGACACTGATTACGATTACTTGACCATTCTCGTCCAAGAAAAAAACATATGTATGAATGGAAATTAATGGACTTTGCTTATATTAACTCCTCACACAAATTAAAAGAACGCCAATGAAAAGTTTATCTAATAACCTAATGAGATCGAAGTTTTAATAATGGGTTAAATAGTCCAGAAACCTATATAAATTACTGAGACTTTCTTCTAATTCATTGTTTACTGGTAAGTGGTGATTATCAATTATTGTGAAGAAAATAGTGTTCACTAACTAATACAGCTCTATCCTTGAGTAATTGCGTCAGAACAAGGACATGATCTTTTTGGCGATGTTTACTTTATTTATCACCATGAATATATACATTTCCATATTTCTCTTCTTTTTTGCCAAGAGAAAAGCCATTAATTTCTGGGGTTGTATGGAATATATCCATGTTGAATTGTGCATTTTGTTTCTAGCTAAAAGCATTTCGTTGGGTTTATTGACTTATCTATGTTTTTACTTGAATCGACCCATGGTAATAATAATAACAACATGAAACTCATTTGCAGCAAACAAGCTACGCAGAGATGCTTGACCTAGCAGTTGACCACATCAAAGGCCTCCAAGATCAGATTCAGGTAACCCTTCGCAGGTGCTTGTTATTAGGCACGGTTTGTGTTTTGGAGAAAAAGAAGTGCCAAGGAAGATCCTAAGTTGATGTCTCAAGTTATCTTGAATGTAGCTTGACTCAACCTTGTCATTTTTACTACATAAACATATATATATATACAGAGATAGGTATAGCTTGAGCTAGATTGCCCGAGGCACTACATCTAATTATTATACGTACCTCGTGGCAATAGTTTTGTAGTCTAATTTTTACCTTTTGGATTATAGTTATATATGCATAAGCTCATCAATAGTTTTGTAGTCTAATTTTTACCTTTTGGATTTAGAAACTGAACGAAGAGATGGAGAGCTGCACATGCGGGAGATGCAGGTAATTAAAATGTGGTTTGATCAGGGTGGAGTACTGACCCATGCGCGCGTGTGGTCATGGTCATAGTTTTGGCAGGAGATCCATTCCAAGTCGTAGATGTGTAATGTAAACCACCGATGAAAACTCATCTTATGTTCTAATTAAATTTTCTCTATTGTTAAAATTTTGATTGGAGGCTAGCTATCTTCACTCGCAATTGTATATATAGGACCGTGCTTGATATCTGTTTGTCGAAACAAGTTCATTATTGTACCTATCTTTTGGTAATAATTCTAATACGTAGCTAGCTGCAGCTAGTGTGAGTGAAACTCATGGGTGTTGTTTCTCTTGTGCGTTTCCTTTATCGTCTCATAGTAATATATTTTGTTTGTCTTAGTTCGTATTTTGAAATAATGAGAAAAGGTATGTTGTAGCTAGTAGCCTAGTGCTGTGGTCATTACTTGTCTTCGGGCTTTGCTTTCGCTTCTGCTATTTGTGTTTTTTTATTGATTTACGTAATGTATTGCATTTCGTTTTAGTTTTTAAAAAAGAAACTTTGACAACATTAGAAGGAAAAACATTTGCACACTATGATGACTTTTGAACAATGATTTAGCTGTCTTCGGTTTTGGGAACTTAGAGGCTTCCACATAGCTTGACTTGAGACTGCTTGGCATGAATGGTTGGCTAGCTTGTTATGTTATCTTGGTGTTAACTTGTTTATGGTTAAGATGTATTCCGAGTTCACTAGTACAAAAAAGGTCTATTTTGACTCCAGATAGTTGTTATTAAAAATTTAAGGGCTTATTTCGGCGGTTGTCAGAAGGAACCGCCGAAATAGATATATTTCCACATCTATTTCAGTGGTTCCAACTAACAATTGTCAAAATAGACTGTTTCGGGCCCAATTTTTAAAAAATAAAAAAATCTATTTCGGCGGTTGTCAGTAGGAACCGCCAAATAGATATATTTCACCTCCAGCTCCGACCACCTCCCTTTACGCAATCGCTCGCCGTCCCTGCTGTCGTCATCACCGGCCGCTAGCGACTTGCCTCACTGCCAGAACCGTCTGTGACCCGCCGAAGTAGTAGAAGACGCCCTAAAATTGTGAGTTCGGATTTCATTTTAAAACTTGCAAATTTGTTGCTATAATGTTCTGATTTATGTTGCAATGTGATTGTGGGTGTTTAATGTAGCTGTGTGTGCATAATGTTGTAGTTATTGGTGTACAATTAGTATAATTTGATGTGTACACAAGGTGTTTGATATAATGTCTGAGTGAAAAAAATGTGTTGTTTATGCCCTCTACAGAGATAATTTAGGAGTGTTGCGTCTCTCATATGCCATATTGAAGACGGGGCTGAAAGCAATTCATTTTGGGAACATGTAATATGCTTTAACTTGTCTCTTCATTCTTTCCGCTCACTATAATTTTGCAAGCCTAACTATGAACAAGGAACATATATGTTGTTGCATTCCTTTTCTGGTTTTTGTTTTTACGCCTTTGTAGAGATATATCAGAAGTGGTACTGCTGCATCTCTCGCACACCAGCCTACCTCTTGGACACCAGTCTCCTTTCTCTCTATAAATCCCAAAAAAACAAGTAAGTATTTTGACTTTGGATTCTGTTTTATAATCTCTGAACCGGTTTGAACTTATTCAGTGAAGAATTGAAAATATGGTTTGATTATTGTTGCCAACTAGCTAGTGAGAATGTGGTTTGAAAATGTTTGTTTGATTATTTGAATTTGCAATGGTTGTCAATTAGCTAGTGAAGAATTGAATTTTCTTGAAAATGTGGTTTGATGATTGAATTTGTATTTAGTTTGATTTCTGCCATTGTTGGAATGTTTGTGGTTGTAATGACTTTGGTGAGTGCTTAATAATAAGCATGGGATGTGTACAATTATGCAAAGGTCATGCCGAACTTTTTCTAGAAATGTCTTCGTAATATTGTATTTTGTCTCAATGTAACAATTTTTATTTTTTTATCTGGTCTCACTACTATCGTTGCTTGTCTACAACCTAGCCCGTTTTTCCCTTTATACATCTTTAAAACAAATAAGTTATTTAACACCGATTTCTGTTTAAACCTTGGAGTTAGTCTAGCTTGTTTGACTTTCATCCAGTCACGCTCCATTAAGATATAAACATGTGTAACCAAATGTAAACCATATTACATAAACATTTTAGTTTAGTAGGGTAATTCTCACACCTGTGATCTGTTGCACATATAGTATGTAGCGTGGCTGGATGTATGGTGATCAAGGGGATCACATTGACAAGATGCTGAAAGTGTTTTGCAAAGTGGTAATGCAGTACAAGGACAAGACAAAGGTAGTGAAAATTCCATGTCCTTGTGCTGACTGTGGTGTGGTAAGGAAATATTCAAGCATCGACGTCGTACAATTCCATCTAAAGACCCATGGTTTCATGCCACATTACAGAAGATGGACTTTTCATGAAGAATCAGTTGAAGATAATGCTTCAACTACCTACAGTCATAATCGGTGTCACTCAAGAACCGAGCAGACCTTCGATACTATCAACAAGTCAGATCGATTCCCAAGTAATTCAGGAGTCAATGTTGGCAGTGAGACGACTTATCATGATGAGAGAATAGACAAGATGCTTGATAATGTCGAGGACAATTTCATCAACAGGCCGGATAAGAATCAAAGGTTGTTGGATGCATCCAAGACAGCCTTGTACACAATATTGACGGTTGTTCTGAATTTATTTAACTTGAAGGGGAGATATGGATGGAGTGATAAGAGTTTCATGGCACTTCTCGAGCTACTTCATGATATGCTTCTAGATGGAAACGGTCTCCCTACCATCACTTATGAGGCAAAGAAATGGATGTGTCCAATGGGGATTGAGTATAAGAAGATACATGCATGTCCCTAAAATACCCCAAAATTTAAATAGTGATTAATTAGGCTAATGAAGGTTTTAGAAGCTTAATTATGCCTAAATAATCATGAGGGAACAAATCCCGAAGAAAACAGATCCTTAAAACGGATTAAAAATACAAACGAACCTTAAAGCGTGTTTTTCGAGGAAACTGGGAAAACACGACTTTAAGCGGGTCAAATAGACTCGTAATAATTTTGGTCAACCAAATAGTCATTAATAAACATTAATGAAGGTCTAGAACCAATAAAATCAATTAAACGAGAAAATTCCGGAAAACGGGTTCCGGTAGTAAAAACTGTAAAAAACGGGAAGTTATAGGGTGAGAGTGTAAATAAACCAAACTAGTGTGTCCACTAATGAAAATAAAAATTTTAAAAGCTGTGTGAGGGCTGTGTGTGGCCGGCTCCATTCCCCCCTCTCACTCTCTTAAATATCCCTTATTTACAAATGACAAAAAGTAAAGCAAAAAGTAAAAACCTCACTTTTTACCCTCTCTCTCCTACTCCCTCTCATTCCCACCGTACTCCCTCCCCTCTGATTTCTTTCTTCTCCAAGCATCCCCTACAATGGCGATTTTGAAGAACCAAACCAGCCTCTATCTTCTCTCTTCTTGTTGAACCCTTAAAGCTTCACCAAAAATTACAAAAATTGTACCATTGGATTCCTCTCAACAAGGAGAACATCTCCCTCTTTTCCAAATCTAAAAATACCCATTTTAATCTCCATGGGTTTTCTTGTTTTTTAAGATGAAGACCACCATTAGAAGCTCCTCCTTCACCTTGTTGGTCTAAGGTAAAATGAAATTCGAAAAACTAGCATTTTTAGCCCTTATTTGCAAAATAGAGATTTCCAAGTTTTGAGTTCTTATACCTTGCTTCTCCAGCCGATTTTGGCTTCTCTTGGAGAGTGGAAACCTTGATCATATTGTTGTCCAACACTCCTCCTATATACTTGCAAGGTAATGCACTTTCTAAACCCTAAAAATATACCTTAAAGCTTTAAGATGATTTAAGGGTTAGTTTGAATTAAAATGGTGGTGTGCTAATGGGCTATAGCATTAGAACATTGAGCTTCCATAACCGGTTGGTCAAGAGGAAAGGAAAGGAAGGAAGAAGGAAGAAAGAAAGAAGACATAAAAGCTAGAAAGAAATCAAGGTAAATTGCGCTCACTTGTGTAGCTTGTGTATACTTTGTGTAACAGATTTTTAAAGCTTAGAATGAATATTGTATATATCCTTGAGTAATGGCATAATGTAGAAGAGAACCAAACTGTTTTAGAGCTTTAAAAGATAATTAAAAGCTTGTATAAACCTAAAAAAAATAGATGTTGTGTGCATGAATTAAATGAGTGTTTAGTGTTTAGTATGTATATTGATATTATGTGTGTTGAACAGGTTTTAAAATGACAATATGTGAGTAAAACATGTGGTGAGAATGTTTAAAATTTAGGGGAGACTATGTCAAAATTTACCTATGAAACTAGAACACTTAAGAGCTAGAAATAAGTGGGAAAAACACTTTGAAACAGATTTTAAAAGGAGCTAAGTAGTGGGTAGATTAAGAGTAATAGATAATGCATTGCAAACCTTAGAAATGGCATTAGGAAGGGAAACCATGAATGGTAGATGAGGGAACCAAAATCTGTAGCATAACAAGACTAAGAAGAGATAATGTAAGTGCTGAAATGAAATTAGGAAAATAATGTGTGTGAATTAGTGTGGAAAGAAGTAATGAGTTAGTAATGGATTTAGACATGTTTAGGAGGCTAATTAGGTGCTTAAATATGTGGGATTAAGTGTAGGAACAATGGGAATTAATTAGGCAAAGAGAGGAATGTAACAGATTTTGAAAATGGCAAATCTGTAGAAGTTGTAGCAGGGTCCGGGACTTAAGTCCAGGACTAAGTCCCTGACCAGTATATTAAAATCGGCCGAGAGTTTCATTGTAACACAGGTCCGGGACTTGGTCCCATGTGCAAGACCCGGACCACCCAACAAAAACTGTCCGAAAGTCTAGCAAATTCTAGGTCGGGACTTACCTTATGTATAAGCACCCATACCACTTAGAATTTATGTTCGAGAGTTGGCATAGCTTCTGGTCCGGGACTTGACCCCTGTACAAGGACCCGGACCATGTAATAAAACTGTCTGAGAATTCAGACCACAAGGTGGTCTGGGACTTAAGACCCGGATAAGGTCCCGGACCAACCCAGAAAGTTGAAAATTAATTTAAAATGTGGCTTTTAAGGAAAGGTAAAGGATGGTATAAGATAATTAGTACTTAATTAATGATGTTTAAAGGTCATAAAGGGTATAAACAAGTTTTAAAAGTAATGAAGAGTAAGTAAACAATGTGTAAGTGTATGAATTGTAAGGACAGTAATTATAAGTCGGGAAACGTAAAAGATAAAACAAGTTAAGCTAATTGTAGTTAATTAACCGCTCGATCGCATGTATGTGATAGGATTCGAATAGTCGAACACCGAAGGGAAGTCGGTGAGTCCAAGTCAACGGTGAATGGTATGAACTTCTCATGCCCTGTATGCTACCTTGGCTACTCTGATTTGTGTGTTTGTGTGCTAAGTGATCACCTAAATAAGATAAAACGCACGAATCGGATTTATTGCGCTTACTTGTGCTTATATGATATTGTTCCTTGTTGAATGTTTATCTTAAACTCTAGTTTGTATAATTCATGAAATGAATGAATGGAAATGAGGTGTGTGTGCTTGTTGTGTATTGTATTGACCAAGTAATGTAGTATAGAACTTCTAACTGATTCCTAACTAGCTAACCATTCTAACATATGAAATTGGTAAATTGGAATGAGTAGAAGTCCGATATAGTTTCGGCCACGCGTGAGGAGGAGGAGACACAAGAGGTTGGATCCAAATCCTTGCCTTAATTTTTCCATGGACCAAACCCCTTAAATGGGTAGCATCCTGGTTTAGTGAGCCACCCTAAAGCCCGGTGGTGGGACGGTGTAGTCTCTACCCGGAGGTCATACCGACTTAACATGAGTATAAGTAAGTAAGTAGAGTAAGTAAGTAAGTATGGAAAAGTAAGTACGTATTCAATGAGTATGATTGTGTAAGTAATGTGTACCGAGTAAAAGAGTAAAGAACATCCGATTAACCCGGATGGGTAATTGGCTAACCATTGAAGAAGTAAGTAATGTGTATGGTGTTGTATTACTATTGGCTTGTGTATTGCCTTCGGTGGTGTGTATTGTATTTGTATGAATGTATGGTATATGTAAAAGCATGTATGCATGTATAAAAGAACTCCATGTATAGTCGACCAATTAGTCGGCGTACCCTTGTTAGCACGCGGTATATGCGAAGTTTATATGCAGCGTTTTGCTGAGCCCCTTGGGGCACTGTTTTTAATTTTACAGGTGCTCGTGAAGGGTGAAGATTATGATGAGATTGAGATGATTCCTTTTTGTGTACTTAGTGAATTATGAATGGTGTACCAAGTTGTACATGGCTATAGGCCTTTTTGACTAGCTGGTGTACCATGGGTACACCCCTTTGGATAATGAAAGAATTGTGAATTGATAAGATGAGTATATTGTTTAAACTCATTATTTTTGGTATCATGGAGAAGGGATGTAATGGTTTACACTTTGATACTCGGTAATCAACTATTGTAAGTAAATGGTATTTTGTATTTGGTAAGTAATGTTAGTAGCTCGGTATTTTCTTGACATCAGACCGTTACAGTATGTAGTGTAACCCTTGCTAGCCGTATGGGCGGTTAG
Source organism: Limonium bicolor (assembly GCA_023374045.1). NCBI lineage: Eukaryota > Viridiplantae > Streptophyta > Magnoliopsida > Caryophyllales > Plumbaginaceae > Limonium > Limonium bicolor. Next base: position 315,038,578 of record CM041777.1, on the reverse strand, counting down.
CGGCGTTGTATCACCCGCCGTAGTAGTATTAGTATTTCCGCTGCGAGTAGTAGGATAAACGGGAAATTAGGCGGTAAGTAAGGAATTAGCGGTAGGGTGTTACAGTCCCAACAATTGTGTGTTGTATAGGGGTGATTATGAACACCTAGACAATTGTTCAAAATGCTTATTGTCTCGATACAAGATCAAGGATGGTGACTCCTCATTCGCTTAGAAAAAAAGTCCTCTAGCTAAACTATGTGGTATTTACCTATCATACTAGGTTCAAAAGGTTGTTTGTCAATCCAAAAGATGCAAAAAACTTACAGTGACACACAGAGGGTAGACAAAGTGATGAGAAACTAAGACATCTAGCAGATGGGCCTTAGTGAAGAAACATCATCAGACGATACAAAGAACATTTCAGACATGAAGATAGGAATCTGAGGCTTGGGTTATGTACTAATAGAATGAACCCGTACGACAAGTTGAGTAGTCAACACAGTACATGGTCTGTTTTACTAGTGATATACAATTTGCCCTCATGGTTGTGTATGAAACAAAAGTACACCATGTTATCGCTCCGGATATCTGGTCCCAAGCAGCCAGGTAATAATATTGATGTGTATCTTGCCCCACTGATTGATGATCTGAAACTATTGTGGAATGAGGGGACCGTGGTGTATGATGCTTACGTAAGAGAAAATTTCACGTACAGGGCTTTGTTGTTCTGTACTATCAACAACTTCCCTGCATATGGGAACTTGTCCGGTTACACGGTGAAAAGAAAATTTGCATGTCCCTTATGCGAGGAAGACACTTGTTTGGACCATTTAAAACATTATGGGAAGAATGTTTACATGTGTCATTGACGTTTTCTGCTTGAAGATCTCCCTTATCAAGTAACGAAGAGAAAACTGTTCAATGGTGAGGCAGAGACTCGTATGGCCTGTTTATATATGACCTCTGAGGAAGTGTATGAAAAGGTTAAGGACATTGTAAATGTATTTGGAAGCACATCAAAACTCGCAAAGAACATTTGGAAAAAGTGTTTCTATCTTTTGGGATGTACCTTATTGGCATCATCTATCTATGGGACACTGTTTATATATCATGCACATTGTGAAGAACGTTGGTGAGGCAGTGAGTGAGACTTTGCTCAACGTACCTGGCAAAACAAAGGATGGATTGAAAGTTAGAAAAGACATGCAAGCATGGGTATACGAAAGAGAGTTATAAGAGAATGGGAAACAAATATACCTACCTCCTGCATGCTATACGCTCTCAAAGAATGAAAAGATTAGTTTCTGCAAGTGTCTGCACTTGGTAAAAGTACGATCTGGGTACTCTTCAAACTGGAAGAACATTGTATCGATGAAGATTATCATGTACTAATGTTACATTTTCTTCAAGTTGCAATCCAAGAGATATTGCCTTCTGATGTCAGAAATGCGTTAACCCGATTATGTTTATTCTTTAACGTTATCTGCTGCAAGGCAATTGACGTAACCTCTCTCGATCTACAACGTGAAATTGTTGTCACATTATGTCAACTTGAGATGTATTTTCCACCATCTTTCTTTGACATAATGGTGTACTTAATTGTACACATAGTTCAAGAGATCCAATTCTGGGGTCCAGTCTACTTACGGTACATGTACCCTTTTGAACGGTACATAGGTATTCTGAAAATTAGAATGAAAAATAGGTATTGACCAGAATGGAGCATTATTGAAGTGACAGTGACTGAGGAAGTGACAGAATTTGTGACCAATTATTTGAACGAGACGGATTAGTATTCTAAAACCACAACACCATGGAAGGTTTAAGGGTAAAGGTTTCATTGGTAGAAAGATTGTGCTAGTTCCATGTCATCTCATTCATCAAACACATTTTTTTGTCTCACAACACCTTGAGGTTGTTGAACCTTATTTTGATATCCATATGGTTGAGTTAAGGCAAAATTCTACGAAAGACCATGTTTGGCTGACAAAGGAACAAAACTGAGTGTTTATCTAATGGTTCAAAGATCATGTGTTTGAACTAGATCATCAGATCCTGAAGCTATAAGTGAAGAGATCAGATGTCTGGCAGTTGGACCTCAAAATAATATTACATCATTAGAGGGGTATGATATTAGTGGGTATACATACTACACTGCGTGCCAAGATGCTAAATCTATAAACCAGAAACAGTGGGGTAAAAATTGAAGCTACATCCACTAAGTACCAAAGCGGTAACCGATCTTTACCAGTTAGAAGCTCTAGTTGGTATTACGGTGTCATTGAGGATATTTGGGAACTAGACTACAAGGGTTGTCAATTTTGGGTTTTGGGTCGGGTGACTTCAACCGAACTGCTCATGTTTCACCTCAACCCCAAAACGACACGAACCCGAAACGGGTTATGTTATGTCAACCCGAAACCGACCTGGTGACCCGAAACTGACCCGACACCTGAAATCGGCCTGAAATCGACCCGAATCAACCCGAAATGACCCGAAATCAACCCAAAGTTAGAAATATTATACTATCAATACAAGTATGCACAAAATCACAAGACAACATAACATACCATATAAAACCATCAAACATAAATGGTTACATGATTGATATATTAAGAGTCATGTCACATAACTATAAGAATATATATATATATTTTTTTCTTTCTTTTTTTAAAATGTTTTCGAGTTGCGGGTGAAATTGGGTCGGCAGCTCAAACCCAAAACCGACCTGGGTTTTTAGCAACCAACTGAACCCGACCCAAATGTTTTCGGGTTGAAAATTGTAACCCAAACCTGCGTTTTAGCGTGTTGGTTTTGGGTCGGATTTCAGGTTCGTATCAAGATTGACATCCTTATAGACTACCACATTGATTCCAATCTGTTGTTCCGATGCAAATGGGTAGACAACCGACGTGGATACCAAAATGATGAAGGGCTTACCTTGGTTGATCTTTCAAGGCGGTTATAAGGATGATCAATTTGTTCTAGGAAAGGATGCGAACAAGTGTGGTACGTTGGGATCCAAAAGACTGTACATGGTCTGTCTCTTCCGGGAAGAAGGCCGGTTCTAATCGAAAATGAAAATGAGGATGACAATGAGAAGGCAGAGGAGACACCCTTGTTTCCTACTGGATTGCCGGATTCATTTGATGTTACCACAAATGACTTGATTTACGCACGATCAGACCATGATGAGGGTGTTTGGGTTAAAAATATGAAATGATTAACGTTTTCGTGTTAGGTAATGTCGTTAGTAGATTGTAGGTTGTAATGTCATCTTAAGTATTATTATTGTTATGTTTCATAATACTTTAGCTTAATTTATATAATGACTTCATCTGATAAGAGTGCTTTATCTTTTTTGTAGTGGATGATTTCCCTATGGATGACCACGTTGGAGAGTTTCTCACGGCTAGAGAAGCTGAGCCATAGCAGAAGAGACCAAGCAAGCGGGTCACATGAGGCGGGAAGAAAAAGGAGAGTGATCAGTTAGTTGCTGAGGTTGGCCCTTCACAGCAAACTGAAGAGCCAGCAGTTGCTTCACTAGAGCCCAAGAAAAAGAGAGATCCCACGCATGCGCTGAAGGCTAACAAAGGCCCTGCTACAAAACCGATGCAATTCAATGAGTATAACTAACCTCAAGGAAATTGGAAGAATAGCTTCACTGCTTACTTTAGTCATTGGGTGAAGACATGCTGCAACATAAACCACAACTGGAAACAAGTGCCTCAAGCGTTAAAGGATACCATGTTTGAGTGTCTTCAGGTAAATCTATATGTTATTAGTATGTTGTTGTAAAATAATAGAATATTTATGTACTTGTTACTAACTGATAATCATGTATGTAGGCTCTTTCTCTGTGGATCCCGATCTTAAAAGGATGTGCTATCATCGATATCGAAGCTGTTCTGAGACCAGAAAAATAAGCTAGCAGACAGTACATTCATAGGATGTCTGCTCCCGAAGATCCAGATGCTGCAGATGATGATGTTAGCAGTGAGATCCCACCATGGGAGAAGTACGAAAGCATCACCGAAGAGCAATGGACGCAGTTTGTTGAGTATCATCACACGCCGGAGTACCAGGTGCATTTTATTGTCATATTTGTATATGTTATACTCTCTTATGCGTTTTTTATGGTTAATTTCACTAAACATGTTCATATTAATTTATGCAGGCTCTTCGTGGAAACAAAAAGCAAATGCTAAGAAAATTTTGTTCTCTCATCGCTTAGGTGGTAAAAGTATTGTCCAACGTGTACCAGAATGGGAGCAGAAGGGTTATCTGCCAACGGATGGCTCATTGGATGTCAGTGGCAGAAGAATGAGAGTCTGGGAGTTAAGCCACATTTTGAAAAATTCGACTCCTAAAAATCCTCAATACAATGACGCTACGTGAGCAGTTATTGCTCAAATGGTAAGTATTTAAATTCAAAGTCATAACATGTTCATTTTTAGTCAAAATGGGCATTTGGTTTGTATATATAAGTTATGAAAAATTAATAACTATATTTGTGTATTGTATTAGGGTGACTTAAGCTCTTAGCTATTCCAGGGCACTTGGACTTCGGAGAGGAATGATTATTCTCTTACACGCACTCTTAGAAAGAAGGATCATCCAGGTCGTGCCATTGGTTTTGGTGGGCACGATGGTATCCGCCAAGCATTTGGCATTCTCGGGTCAAAAAAAGGGACACAAGGGAGGATGATCAGCTACGAGGAGCACCTGAGAGTGATATCTGAGATAAGGATTCACCAGAGTGTCAACAAGCGGATCACTCAGGCTATGTCTAGGTATCGATCAGATAGGCCTAGCAGCCAAGAGGTTTCTCGACCACCAGCTGAGTCACCCATTCAGGAGCATAATACACAAGTATGGGGAAGTAGTGTTTAATCGGTTGAGCCGTTTCCATATGCATCTCTACAGGTTAGACCAACATTTAAATTAAAAATATGAGGATCAAGATTTATCACTAGATCACTAATCTCATTGTAGCACTAGGGTTTCACAATTTCCTTCCAAACAAATTCCACAAAACATACAGGCACCATGTGAGTGCATGTTGTTTATAATCTGGAGATTAAGAGGTCATGGTGGCATGGGGTAAACTTTTCCCCTCAACTCCAAATGATATTGTGCATGGTGAACCACTCCGACTTTACCATGCATGGGTGATTCTAGATTACTTTGTTATAGAGCATGGTGATGTCTGTTTACCGGTGTCGATTCCATAGAGACCTACACTATATTCTGCACAAACTACGACAGTGCAGTGGCCAGTTCGATTGATCAAACTATCTGGGCAGGTAAGTACTCTTAATCATTGCTCTAAAACTATTCATATACCACGTTGCATCCATATACTTAATTAGTTAATATCTTTGGAAATGAGCTGACAAGAAACTGATAAGGGAAAAGGAAAAAGAATTGCTGCACCAGTTCAATCGAAGACATCCACCAATTTCGTGGTTAGACCTGATATGGTGGAGCAAAGGATATTGATTGGCTTGTCAACTAATAAGAAGCTGATAAGTGTGGAATGTATCTATATTTCTATGCGTACTGTGATTAATATTTTATTGGTTTATACAATATTTCCCCACTTAAGTGCTTAATTATTAAATTAAATGTTTAATTATTCTCACATGTGGTTTTAAGCTTAAACAGGTAAAAATACTGACGAAAATGGTCTAGATACATGTGTCAAGAGATTAAGGATCAGGACAGTACCAAACTGACATAAAAAAGAACTCTCTGATGAATTTTGGGTGTGATCCGGATATATGTCCAGATTTATAAGCCCAGACCACACCTGGACGAAATCTACTGCATAAATTTAGGCATGGTCCAGGTTTACACATTGGTACATTCCTGGACCAGCTATAATATTCTCGCGTTTTGGATTTAATGGATGGAATATTATTCATCGATGATTGGGCCGCATGAAGAGAATCGTTTGTGCACACGTAATGGGGCCGGAATCCATGCACATGATGGAGCATAATATTGGATGGCTACACAATGATATATTCATAAACATGGCGTTAGAGGGCTGGAGCACTAATGATTGGGGCCGTATTCTTTGACCAGCTTCATACCATATACACCTGCACGTGAATATTAATGGGCTGGATTCATTTGTTTTCTTTTTACATACACACATACGGAAGACATGCTGGGTACATGCACATGTTAGGAGACACGGACTTCAGAGGTGCAGATCGTGATGTAGGGCCGACCAAAATTCCAGAGGCGCAGACATTAGACTGGACTTCGTCGATCTCCATGCATGCAGAAATAATGGGCTGTGTGTCATTCCATGTTGGCATGTAGATGAATAGGCTCGTCAGAGGCGCAGACGAACATAAGACGAAACAATTGGAACCCTAGAGCCGCACCAGATAGAGAGACAGAAAGCAGCGAGTTCGAGCCGCAACAGAGACGTTGTGACAGAGTGAAGCAGAAGGAAGAGACTGGATTTGTCATCGTTTTCAATTAGATAACATTTTCTAATCTTTTTATTATTGTTATTATTTCTTTGTCTCTGATGTCTGAGTAGTCGTTAGAATTCTGGTTTGCTATAGACAAATAGTTTATTATTTTTCTTCCTGAGTTGTTAAATATAAATTCTATACATATTGTAGTTTTGTTCCTAGTTATTTATTGAATTCTCTTGTGATTAATTATTGCATGAGTTATTTGGTATGAATTGCTTACAAGTGAGAACTACGACCAGTGGCGGAGGCAGCACTGGTCTGTAGGGAGCAAAACACCCCCTAACTTTGTTAAATTACATAAAATTATAGTGTAAAATTTTTTTTTAGAAAAATTTAAAAAATAACCCCTAACTTTTTATAATTCTGTCTTTGACCCCCTCAACTTCCATTTATGGCTCCGCCCCTGACTACGACGTTCATTAGACCATAGGAATATTACCAGTTAAACTACAGATGACAATTCCTGGAGATTAGCTGACTAGAAACCAGATGAATCGTTAATGCTACTAGTTAATTTGTAAATTCGTAACGAGAGTTAGGATTTGGGAATTGCTAGTAAGGATCTATCTTGCGGGAGACCGGTTTTAGATTAATTTAGATCTGAGGTTGCAATCTAGAATTTAGAAAACACTCAGGAAGGGAACTGATAAACTAGGAAGAAATAGTAAACTAGGATCCCCTTTTAGATTTACTAGAAAATCACTTTTAATTGTTTTTGTGTTAATTAATCGTTTATTTGATTTCTGCAAACCAACCCCAATTTTATTATTGTTTTTTTCCTTCAGTTTATTAGTTAGTAGATTAAAAACTCAAACTAGACACAGCCTCCTTTGGTTCGATAACCTAGAGAATACTACCTAGGAAAACTTGCTACGACAGATCAGTACACTTGCTGAATATACGTTTCATACCGTACAAGTTTTTGGCGCCGTTGCCGGGAGGCACGGTTATTTAGTTTAGTCTTTATTTAGTTTATTTTTTATTAGATTAGTTTATTTATTGTTCCGTTTAATTTTTTTATTAATTTTATTTATGTTTGTTTTCTTTAGTTCAGTTTTATTTTATTTTAGTTTTCTTAAATTTGTTTATTATTATTTTGGATCTGTTTATTTTATTTTTATTGATAGGAATTTGTTAGTTTGAGTATATTTTTGTTCTCGTTCAATTTTGTTTTTATTTAATTTTTTTGTTATTAGTTTAATTTTCTTTTCTTTTATGTTTTTCTTTTTGTTTATTTTATTTTTATGCACATAGTTTTTTTTTATTTTCTTCTTTATGTATATAATTAATTTCTCTTTGTCTTTTGAGGTACTTTGATTTGATGGCTGGATATTACAATCCGCCAGGAGGTTAGCCTGGATATTACAACCAATGGGCTGTATGCGAAAGATGTGGAGGAGACCACGAGCGTGCTTATTGTCCAGTTGTTTCTTCTAGTTTGGAGGATGCTCTAAGAAGTTTTATATTGTCGAGCCCTCCTGAAGCACGACCATCTCCTGAACACTACTATCATACAAAGTTACAACTAGTGGGTTATCTGCCAGACGTGTGGAGGGAATCATGAGAGTTCACAATGTCAGGGTAATCTATGTAGTTTGGAAGTTATAGTTGTAAATTTTAAATCGTCTTTCGAGTCACGTTCTGCTGGGCATGAAGCCTTTATGATGGATATGAAGGAGCATCGAGAGACTAATGCAAGAATTTTAGCCCATCTAGATGAAATATTACGAAAGCTTGGATGTGAACCGATTCCTGAGATCGAACAACCTACTGCAGTAGCTGAGTGGAGTGATACGCAACTTGATCATTCGATCCCTGAAGTTGCAGACACGCCTGAGGTGGAGATCATGGAGAGACCAGAGCTAGAGATTGAACAAGTTAGTGCAACTACAGAGTTAGAGGATAATTTAATTTGTGAAGTTGCCCGGTCTATTCCCTCGCCACCAGTACCTGAGTCAGAGAGTCTTCCAGTTGACTTCCTTTTTCCTGCACCTGTTGATGAGCCATCAGATAAGAGTTACCTCATTGACTTCGACGAGCCTTTTACTCCTGTTGAAGTTGTTTTCCCTGCGAGTTCATCCTTTGAGCTTCCTCCAAACGATAAGGATGTCTATATCCTTGAATTTGAGAAGGAGGACCTGCAAATTTGTGATCTTCACATTAAAGATCACCCACCTCAGCACAACCACCTGATGCATGATCAGTGGAGTTTACACTTTTACATCTGGAGTGTTAAGGTTACTTTTCCATTTGATAGGGGACGTTTTATGAAGATATTTGATGCCCGCCCCACCCACCCTTTGGCACCCACATCAACATTCATATTTGATCCTGGATGACCTCAAGGGTATGGTATAGCCAAAGACGTTAAAGAAGGGCAGCTGGCTGGGAGGCAACCTAGCATTATATTTTATTTTGTTAGTTTTAATTTTGGTTTTAATTTCTTTTTATAGTTATTTTCCTGGTTTTGTTGTCTATTAACTTTTAACTCCGTTTGTAGTTTTGGTTGCTTCTGGTGTTTTTATTTTCAGATGAATTATTCATGGTGATACTGCAACCAGGTTGCAACACTTGAGCAAAGATCAAGTGTGGGGTGGGGTCGTTCTACATATGGCAACAACAAAATCTAGGGGATTTCTAGTTTTTAACTTTTTTTAATTTTAATTTTTTAATGACTACTATATTGTCGGTTTTCTTTGGACATAAGTGTTTTTCTGCGAGCTTTGAGTTTTTCACTCCTATCTTATCACACAATGAGGGCATTGTTTAATTTTAAGTGTAGGGTAGGGAGTGACCTTCATTTATCACTTTAGACCACTAGTTTTTTATTGTTTTCAGGTGATGAATAATATGCTACTCTTTGCCATTAAATGTTGAATTTTGGGTGAAAATATCTGTGGGAGTTTGAAATTGAGCTTGATGACAACCTTAAAAATCTTTCTGCTTAAAAGTTGTCTTTCCAGAATTGTTTTTCTTAAATTCACTCTATTTTCACTGAAATTTGATGGATTGGCTGATTATGGAGACTAAATGTGTTTTGCGTTGGACCTTGGGAATGATATGAATGTTTGGAATGAAAGGATAAGGCAAGGTACTCCTCTGATCAAAATTTTTCTAAACCGAATCAGACCTCTTTTATCTGGTTATTAAGTCCTCGGGGTGCTTTACCACCTATCTACCTAAGGTCTTGTGATCTGGGATAGTTGGCCCAAAACCGTTACAAGGATACAGAGAAAAGTCTAGGTGAAGGAAAAACTATGCAATTAATTAAATAAATAATTTGTTTTTTGTTTCTTGACGAAGAAAAGTTTTTGCACACGAAATATTAAATTGTAGTTTTTTTAGTTTTTGATGATGAGTGCGTGGTGTTGAAAGGTATTGCAGAATAAGGCATTACTTCACACCTCTTGTCATCCAAATGGAAAAAGAATGAAATTGGTGGAAGGTGTTGGAGACTTAGTTTTGCAGATGATTGCCTCCTCAGTCAAAGTAGCTCTGTAGAAAGACTTAGCGTAGCAACTCACCAGCTCGAGTACCTCTGTAGCAAGACCTGTTCACTTGTCTCTGATCTGCCAAAGGCACACTGCTGAGTGGATGTGGAAATCTCGGATGTGTGGAAACGTGCACAACGTGAGAACGTGAAGCAACAAGACAACTCCGATACTTGCGCAACCAAGTCAAGCAGCCGCTACGTGAAGACACTACCGAAGATTTAGGAAACCGTTTAGCAAGTATATAAGCATATGATTGTAATTAGTTTCGGTGTGCATTCTAGATTATTCCGAGAGGGGAAACATCACTTTGAGAGAGAAAGTATTTTGAGAGATCTTAGTGAGATATTGTCAATTAGTTTAGGTATTTGTTACCTAGAGAGCACACATAGAACACTCCTCTTTACTCCTTGTGACACATTGATCAAAGCCGAGAGTAGAGCGAGCGTTGGATGAGACAAAATACTTCTGCAAATCCCAAGATAGGAAGCTAGGTTGTAATTCACATTGAATTTCAATACAAGCAGAATCCTATCTTGTCAATTAAAACAAAAGCTTCCGCGTTATTATTTTTGCAAATATTTATTCTTCAAGCAGAGTTGGTCTGAGACTAACACCTCAGACCTACTCGGTCAGCACCCCGATCCGATCAAGTGGTATCAAGCCTGCGTTGGCTGACAAATCTCTCAAAATGGCGGAAATCTCAAATTCTAACAACAACAACAGAATGCAGGTGGAGAACCCAAAGCTAACCTCCACAAACTACAATATGTGGAAAAACGAGATGGAGTCACACCTCCAGTCACTCAATCAACAACTCTGGACGGTAGTGACAAAGGAAACTTCCCAGTACCTGAAGGGAAAAATCCAAGCTCCTATACGGCTGAGGAGCGCAGATGCGTTGAGCTAAATGCCCAAGCTGTAAGAGTCATCTACACAAGTCTTTCTCTACCCGAAATAAGAAGAGTGTATCACATCAAGGTAGCAAAAGACATCTGGGATCACCTTTGAGCTGTTCACAAAGGAAATACTGAGCTTCGAAAATCAAAGATACAAGAACTGAAGATGGACTACGACGAAAACTTCATGGGAAAGCCTGGAGAATCTTTCAGCGACATGCTTGCACGTTTTATCGAACTCACTGCTACCATGGAAGAGCTACAGATGGAGAGTCAAACGAAAACATCAACAACAATTTCTGGATAGTCTGGGTGAAGAATGGACCGGAGTGTGTTATCTCCACGAAGGCTTCCAAAAGCTAGAAAAATGGACCTTAACTGACCTGGGTTTTATCTTCAGTCCATCAAAAATAAAATGAATATCAAAATAGAGGGTAATGCTTCTCACTCAAACCATAATGTCCTATTCTAACGTGAATCGGGCTTTGCAGGTAAAGACACACCCAATCAAGACACACAGCTCCCAGAACGAGTCGTCCTATTATGAGACTAACTCTCCAAATCAGGATTTAATCCAACAGCTATGAGACACTCTGATTGATGGCATAATAAGGAGGATCAGCGAACACCTTCGAAGATATGGCCATGCTGGTCAAGAACTTTAAGAAATTCATGCGAGATCGATCAGAAAGAAAATCCAAATAGGTTTAACCAAAACCAAAATCAATCATATCAACCATACTGTAGACACCAAAAATTCTCACCCCATAAAGCAAATTCCCAAAAATAAGAGGGGTCGTCGCCTTTCTTTTTCAAAAAAGTATCAACGCGCGTGCCAAAACGAAACCATCGTTTTTCTTGACAAAATTCTTAATAATTTGTCAAAGCGTTTCAGAAAAACCCAACTTTTCGAAAATGAGTTTTCAAACAATAATATGTCTTAAACCTACCCTTTTGTTTAGTTACCTATTTAATTTTGTCAATTAAATTTCCAAAGTTGTGAGCTTGTCATTTTTCATGATGATATTTTTACTATCTCATTTTAGTCTGGTTTCAATCTAGTCTTAGGCTGAACCCAACTTAGCCCAATATCCAAGGCTCGTATGATCACTTGCTCCATCTTGACAAACACAGCCCACATCCAAAGGCTGCCTTTTAAAAACAAAAAAACCCTACTGTTCCAGCAGATCCATCCACGGTAGCCTCCTCACGACCTCGGCTCCGGATAAATGATCTCAAATGCTACCGTCTTCCTCCCTCGATCGGCCTGAACGTGAATTTTCATTTCTCTATCACTGAAACCATCTCCTCCTTCCTTCATATTTTGCCAAAATAATCCCAAAGCTGCTCCTGTTCGTTTTGAACGGCTTCATTCGTTTCTCCCTCTCGCGATCGATTCTTCACCTGCCTCTCTAGCAGCAGCCACCTACCTCCTCCTTTATGTCTGCTCATTTTCCTTCCTCGATCTTCTCCACCGAGACAAAATAATCGGCCATTAACCATGCTCCTCCATCGCCCGGTTGCTTCTGAGAACGATTGGGTCCCGAACATCTGCGCCTCCTTCATCGACTGACGGATGAAGGTGAACGATTCTGTAGCGATTTCATCGGAATTTGAGTTCCGATGCAAGTGTCGCGTTCTTCTGCCCCTTTCCGGCCTTTGGGCACTATCATCGCCGCTGGAATACGCCTCAACCCTCAATGGGCTAGGGTTTCTGCAGTTCTTTCCCAATACGCTTTGTGAAGAGATTCAGGTCTCCGTCCTTCTCTCTTACTTCTCCTGTGCTTTGAACTCTTTCTGAGCAGTGCCTACCACATGAGCATCTCGTTCTAATTTTGAAATGCTTCATACCTGTCGGTTTCGTACCTATTTGGTCTGTGCCTATTTAAAGTGTTTGTCATTCTGATTCTGATTTTCTTGATTGTCGAAACATCCAACTATCGGATTTACGCAAAACCGGCCCTTATTTCTAGTTCGCGTGTGAACCCACGCCGATTATCGCCTCATCCTTGCGGTTCTTCTAGCTATATTATCTCAACCGATGACTGTGTTCTTTAATATCTGCCTGAGAGTTCGATTTAGCTTTGCTGGAGATGGATGCTCATGCCATGGTCTTCATTCGATTCGAATAACATATCAGAATTGCTTCATATTTTTATGATATCAGTTTGTGTATTTTCCGAGATATTCGTTTCTTTGAACTCAATCGGAGAGTTCGCGTGTTGGAGATGTTTAATACCATTTGTTTTTCTGGTTTTTTTTTTCTGACTAATCTTGGCAAAGAAGCTAATCTGGGTAATCTTCTTCAGTGACCTTTTGTTATGAAAGTTACGGGCTGGAACTTTTCTTCAGTGTGTGTCCTGTTCTAGTTGGATAGAAGAAGCTCCATCTGTTGCTTTTTGATTATTGTTACTGAATACATATGCACTTTGTTATGAAGTTGGGTTCGACAAGCTGACCAATATTGCGGCATGTTAGGCTTGAATCCTACCCATTGTTTCATTTTGTGGGGACTGAGACTTGTTCGCTATCTGTTTGATATGTTGGGTTCAATCTGTTCGCTCCATTTGCATCAGGGTCTCCACCCTTTACCGGCCTTTCGGGAAATTGGAGACCCGCATGTCTGTTTGACGTTTACATTTAGGCTGAGTTTAGACTCTTTGCTGCGGATTGACTCCACTTTGGAGGACGGCATTATTACCCCCTTGCGTATCGAGTAATTTCATTGACATGCCCCACTGATGTTGAATTGCTTGACTCGAACTGTTGCTCACTCTTGATTCTGTATTTTGACCGAGGTATCGTGAACTTGGACTGGACTTCTGGGCTTTTGTATGACCTTGGGCTTTGCAAGTTGGCCAGTGGATCTCAGCGTGACATCTGTTTATCAGGGGTTTGGAATTTCTAGTCCTCAATTCTTACTATAATTCAATTGCCTTTAATACTTAGTTGCTCCTTGCGCATTGATAATGGTTTGGAAATCAGTTTGAAACTAGCACATGATTTGTCCCTTGTGCGCTTTGATAAAAACATAGAATCGAGTGATAGTTGCCCTATGCTATAATTGTACATAAATCACTCATGGGCTGGTTGGTCCTTATTAATTTCTCATCTTAGAGGGAAATGATATAAACCCTTCTAGGTATGATCCCACATGACTCACAACCCCTATCTTTGATACTACACTTTGGTTGAGTTATAATCTAAGATGATGAATTAATTTGAGTAGCAACCCCAATGCTTGATTTATCTTACAATCTTAGCATTTGTTGGCAGCTTGTAACTCTTTTCTATGTTCTCGGTTGGGGTGTGGGAGATGATTAGATTGCCCCCTTTCCTCCCATTGAGAGGGGCCGTATGATCCCATTGCACACACCCCAACCCTCTTCCGTTCTTTGACTAATGCATTTTGCCTCTTTTGATTGTGTTTTTGACACGTACATAATGCTCGTGAAACGGGAAACTACTCTAAGACTAAGGAACGGGATCTTGGCTTGGACTACCGGGGTCTCCGCTTCAAACATATGTAACGGTTGGTGCACTTCTTGCTGATCCTGTCAGCTCAAGTGAGGCGGCGTCGATGCGACCCCCCATAGCAGCTCTTTAATTAAGATTGTTATCTATGTTTGTATTAATTTGTAATTTGTTTATTGTTCTTACTTTTGGTTGTCTTTGGATTTATTTATTTTTGTAATTTAATTCATTCTCTGCATGTGAACAATTTTAGCATGTTATCTCTAGCTGGTTTTGTTATGTTATTCTAGTGTTTAGTTTACCCCTTCTACGGATTTGAGCTTGGAAATTAATTTGAAATCTTGTAGGATTTTTGCTTGTGTTCAATCACCAAATTTTTGTACATAACGTTTACACTTCATTTTGCTTCTCCAGTGTTTGTACCCTATGTGAGATATTTGCGTTGCTGCTTTGTGATTTATGCCCCTTGCTCATTGCTTATGATGTCTTAAGCCTTAGTTATTGTCCTTAGGTCCAAGCCTTAGGATAGAGGGTGAACCCTAAGATTTAGGTGAGCCATGGTCCCACCTAATAAACTGGGTAATCCCTAGACCCAAACCACATCTTATTATAATAACATGTATTAATAAAAACACTTCCTCAAAATTCATCTCAATTTGATTCATCATTTCTTCCCAAATTTTCCAAAGCCCATCAAAGTTCAAAACAACTCAAACAAGGCCCAAAACCAAATCAAGCCCAAAAATCAATAAGCCTCATCTTTGGCCCGTTTCTCAAAAATCCAAATTGCTTCAAATAAAAGTCCAAGGCTTAGATCAAGCCCAAAAATCAAAAGCTCACTTCAGCCCAAAAACAATAAGGCCCATTTTTACCCACCCTCAAACCAGATCCATAGTCAAGTCCAGATCAGCCTGAAATTCAACTTGGCCCATTAAATCCCAATTGGTCCAAAAGGTCAACTCGGCCCAAAACCCGATCCAAAGCCCAGATCAAGCCAAGGCCCAAATCAGGCCCAAAAGTCCATTCCAATCGGCCCACAGCCCAATTACCCAAAAGTCCAATTCGGCACACAACCCAATCACCCCAGGGCCCAAATCACAATTGACTCAAAAGTTCAATCTGGTCCAACTTTGACCTCCAACTTTGACCCCGGACTTTGACCATTGACTTTGACCCATCCCGACTTTGACCCTTGACTTTGACCTTTGCCTTTGACCTATCCCAACTTTGACCCGATCTAACTTTGACCCGACTCATTTTTCAACCCTAACCTGAATGCAATTCAACCCAATTCAAACCTAACTCTTTTCAATTCATTCAATTCAGTCCAATTCAATTCAGTCCAATCCCATTCAGTTCACAATCAAAATCCAATTCAAACTCAACTTCTAAATCCCATTCAAACTCCAAATCACTCCAAACTGAAATCATCTCCCAAATTCGACTCCTCTCCAACTTCTAATGTCTCACAGGCCCGAGTGCCTCACAGACTCGAACATCTCAATTTCTTCACCATGTTAAGATTCAAGCGTCTCACAGATCCGAGCGTCTCACAGGCCTTGACATCCCATTACTCCCACTACATGAAGATCCCAACCGTCTCATAGACCCGAGCGTCTCACAGACTAATCCCTCACACCCAAAACTTCAAACCCTTCAAAACTTCCAAAACCCAAAAAACCTGAACTACGTAAGGTCTGATCTCAACAGGGAGTTGAGTACGTAGGCAACCCATCTAGGGTGCGACCCCATTCCAAACAAAAAACCCCTTTCCCCCTCTAAGATGTTCTTCATACCTCTCGAAACTCACAACCCTTCTTCGGCTCCCACAAACTTCAAACCATCAGACTCTAAGTCTTGTCTATTCACTTAACCTCGACTGTTCCCAAACCTTCATTCTATATTCAGCCGAATTAAGCAATTCCTCTTCTTGGCGCTAGCTTGGCAGAAAAGCTCGCCACATCCACTCTCTTTCTCTCGTCCCACCCTAATCATATCCTTGGCTTTTAAATGAATCTCTCCAAAAAGGTTTTGAAAGAAGGCAATCTTGGCAATTGGAGACCGAGGTTTTCTCGGACACCAATCCAAAGTCGTGGTCGTTGCCACTTCTAAGGGGTGTAACCCAGTGCGAACCCACACAAAATCTCTGAAATGACCAGATAAGTCCTATCCATAGAGAACAAATTCAGAGTCAACCAACGGTTCTTAGAACCCGATCTTCCTTCCTAGTTATCATAGGTCAAACTAGGTGGCGACTCTAGTCAATTCCGCCTTATAGAGGCATAAGTCCGCGTGGAGCCCATTGAGAGCGGGTGTAGTGTTCACTAACACTCCCCACATGCTTTCTGGGAAAGACGGACGATAAAGTAGGTATTTGAGGGATGTCATGAATAACGGGTTTTTACCCCCCACAGAATGGCATTTCTAGGATCTAGGCTTTTTAGTCAGATCATATTTAGATAGACCCCCCTCATACTGAAAATTCCCCCTCCACACATACAACCGCAATCAGCAAGGGAATACTGGAATTGGAGACCGAGTATGCTTCAAATGCCTGAAACCTAGGCACTTCGCCAACAATTGTCCACTCAAGAAAAAAGATGATCGTGAGCAATCATCACTAATGGCGAATTCAGCATGGGGAGACTCTGACTCAGAAGAACCTGAGATTGGAACATCAAGCTTAATCTGCCTCATGGCTCATAAAAGTCAGGTATGCAAGAGTCCCTCTTCAGTGGTAACTGAATATTTCTCAGACTCATGTGTTGTTCCTTCTTTAGATTTATCTACTTATTACATAAACCCCAATATCCTGAATTCGAATTAACTAAAGAACAAGAAAGGATAGCTTCTCTTTACGAAGAAATTCATGTGTTAAAGGGTCATGTCAACAACGACCGGCTTAAGTTGCAAAAGTCTGAAGAAAAAGCTGCAAAACTTGAAAGTGAGTTAAGAGATGCTCACAGTCTCATCAGTTCCTTAAAAACCCAAGTTTCTTCCCTACAGAAAAATCGTTCCGAAATCCCTCAAAAATTCTTCAAACCAATTACCTTTGTTCATGAAATTGCTGCCATGCAAAAACCAGAATTCTTTGAAAACAAACTCCGTGAGTCAAATGAAAGACAAGTTTGACTCGAGAAAGAGGTCGACTCTCTGAACATTGCTCTTAAAAAGGCACAGATGGAATTGGTCTCATCATCGAATCCCCCTCACTGGCTGAAAAACAAAGACAAAGTTAATCTGCCCAAATGGCCTCAAAACCCAACGACCTTCAAAGACGAAAATTCCAAAAAGAAAAATTTGAAATAAATTTCGTTGGCAAAAGAAGTATGTTCATCTACCTTCGTTATTAATTTGTGGTTACTGTGGCTACGACGGGCACATTCATTCATGATGTCACAAGCTTGGTAGAGATTTATCTTTCAATATGCAACGCCTACATACTCTATCTCAAGCACGACATCTTCATAGCTCTTTTGCTTCAAAGAGGAAACCCAAGTTCGCCTGGGTTCCCAAGTCTAACCTCTGACTGTTTTAGGGAGAGACCGTGGACAATGACTCTTGGTTTCTAGATAGTGGGTGCTCACGACATATGACAGGAGACCCTGACAAGTTCACGACTCTCTCTCAACACCATGGAGGAAAGGTAACTTTCGGTGACAATGCTCATGGTGAAATCATTGGTATTGGAACCGTCGGTAATCCCTCTCTCTTTAAAATAGATAATGTCAATTTAGTAGATGGTCTTGGACACAACCTTCTAAGTATTTCTCAAATATGTGATCTCTCCAACGTTGTTCTCTTTTCGGCCTCTGATTGTAAAATCTTTGATGAGCAAACAGGTCTTCTAAAAGCCACGGGTGTAAGGGTGAACAATCTTTATAAGCTATCTCTTGACAACCCTGACCTAGAAGGCACACTATGTCTTAGTGTATGGGACAAAAATATTTCATTATGGCACTTCCGTTTAGGTCATGCACACGACAAACTTCTCAACAGAATCAATAATAGAAATCTTGTAGTAGGACTTCCTTAGACAAACTACTTCCAGACCGACACTCTCTGTCCTGTGTGCGTACAAGGGAAACATTCGAGAGCAAGTTTTTCAGGTAAACCGGAGATGTCTACAACATCTCCGCTGGATCTGCTGCACATGGATCTATGTGGACCAATGCGTGTTCAAAGCAAGAGTGGTAAGAAGTATGTTCTAGTCGTCGTCGATGATTACTCGCGCTGGACATGGGTACTCTTTCTTAAGAACAAGTCGGAGACATTTTCTGAATTCGAATCTCTGTTCAAGATGCTTACTAACAAACTGTCCACCACTGTTAAGACTATTTGTTCTGACAATGGTACAGAATTTTGCAATACCCAATTTTCAGAATTTTACAGGGCAAAGGGAATTGTGCATCAAACATCAGCTACTCGCACTCCACAACAAAAGGAGTAGTAGAACAAAAGAACCGTACCTTGGTAGAAATGGCAAGAACTATGCTGATTGATAGCAATCTCCCAGCTTCATATTGGGCAGAAGCCATCAACACTGCAGCGTATATCTTGAATCGAGCGTCCATTCATCCCTTCATCGGCAAAACCCTATATGAAATCATCAAAGGACGTCCTTCTTCTGTAATTCATCTACGGCGCTTCGGATGCAAGTGTTTCATGCACAATAATGGAAAGGATGATCTACGCAAGTTTGCATCCAAAAGTGATGAAGGAATCTTCCTTGGATACTCATCGCATAGTCGGGCTTATAGAGTATTCAACAAACGAACATCGTTTCTTGAAGAAAGTCCTCACATTCACTTCGAAAAACTTCTAACACCAATGACTGCGATAACAATCCACATATACCAAATGAAGATGCCCCAGATACCACCTTCATCGAAATCCCAGTAGCTACCATCCCTCCACCACAAACACCCCTTCCGACAGACTCATCCTCCGACAGCAATGATGACCCTGATGACTCATTCAAAGATGCCTCACCTACCCCCACAAATGACCTACAACCTCCTCCTCAAAACACTACTTCAAACACACCTCACAATCCCCACACACCAGAACCCTCTACAAACATACCTACAAGCTCCACAAGAAAATTCCAACAAGCCTCTGCTCACCCAATTACCCAAATCTTAAGTGATCCCTCCAAAGGCGTTCAAACACGCAGCGAGATTTATCAAAATCTCAGTGCTTTTAATGCTTTCATATCCACAATCGAACCTAAAAATGTTCAACAAGCTCTACAGGACCATGATTGGATACTCGCCATGCAAGAAGAACTACACTCTCTGCAACGACATTCTGTCTGGCGACTTGTTCCCTGTCCAACCAATTACAAACCAATTGGTACCAAGTGGGTGTTTCACAACAAGTTAGATGATCAAGGGAATATCTCTCGCAACAAAGCTAGACTCATTGTTCAGGGATACGCCCAAGCTGAAGGAATTGATTATGATGAGACTTATGCTCCAGGCGCTCGAATTGAGGCAATTCGAATACTCGTGGCCTATGTGGCACATCGAGGTATGAAGCTCTACCAAATGGATGTAAAAACTGCATTCTTACATGGATACATCGACAGAGATGTTTATGTTGCTCAACCACCGGATTCGAAGACCCACATCACCCGAAGTATGTCTACAAGTTAGATAAAGCGTTATATGGCCTAAAATAGGCACCACGGGCGTGGTATGAGCGTCTCTCATCTTACTTATTGTCCCATGGATTCATCCGAGGTAAGGTGGATAAAACTCTTTTTACTCTCACCAAAGGTGAAGACATACTCATTGTCCAGATCTACGTGGATGATATAATTTATGGATCCACTATTCCTGAATTATGCTCATTCTTTTCTGATCTCATGAGTAAAGAGTTTGAAATGAGTGCTCTTGGAGAAATAAAATTCTTTTTAGGTCTTCAAATCATTCAGCAAGAGAACGGAACTCAAATTCATCAACAAAAATATATTCACGAGCTCCTAAACAAATACAAGATGTAGGATTCAAAAGCCACACCTACTCCAATGTCCGCAACAGAGAAACTACATCTGGATGAAAAAGGAATTTCCATTGATGCTACACTATACAGAGGTATGATAGGTTCTCTCCATTATTTAACAGCAAGTAGGCCTGACATTCTTTATGCTGTATGTCTCTATGCAAGATTTCAGGCAAACCCAAAAGAATCACACCTCCAAAGCGTAAAGTGAATCTTTCACTATTTGAAACACACCCAGGACATGTACCTCTGGTACCCGAGTACTCCTGATTTTACTCTAATGGGTTACAGCGATTCTGATTTTGCAAGCTCCTTATTAGACAAGAAAAGCACATCTGGTACCGCACAGTTTTTGGGTCTTTGTCTTGTAGCCTGGAGTTCAAAGAAACAAAACACGGTATCCTTGTCGTCTACTGAAGCCGAATACGTCTCCGCAGCTGCTTGTTGTGCACAGATACTCTGGATACAACAACAACTACAGGATTATCTCATTTCTCCTACTTGTACTACAATATTTTGTGACAACAATAGTGCTATTGATTTATCTAAAAATCCTATTCATCATTCTAGGACAAAGCACATTGTGATTCGTCACCACTTCTTAAGGGATTGCGTTGAAAAAGAGCTGATACAACTAGAATACGTGCCTACTTCTGATCAACTTGCAGACATATTCACCAAACCGTTGCAAAGAGGCCCCTTTGAAACTCTGCGCTCACAACTAGGTATGACTTGTATGACTTAGCTAAGGTTTTATCTCCTTCTCCTGTTTTATCAATGTCTGGGTGAAATGCTTGAATACGTCTGATGACCTAGTCCGTCTGTCAAATAACCAAAACACCGGCGTAAAAACAAGAGTCTTTTTCTTCTGAAAAACTACCCGCGAAAACTTCACCCAGTAATCCGCAACAGCCCATCTCAACCAATCAGCCCACACCTTCCCTGACACACCATGTCTGCCTATATTCATACGTCAATATCCTTGACTCCTTACGTCTAATTTTATCCATCCTGGTTTCCTTGCCTCTCTTCGCCTTCTCTAACCTCTGTCCACTCCATTAACTAAGATTGTCATGGCTTCAAACCCTAACCCTAAGCAAACCTCCATGTTTTCCGACGCCAAATTACCCAATGATCCACAACTCCTCCAAGCTCTCATCAACAAACTCACCATTCTTCAAGCCGAACAAACACCCACCTCCACCTCCGACTCCACCGCCGTAGCCCCCGCCATGTCAATCGACACCCAACCCACCACTCCCTTACCCAACGTCTCCACTGATCCCACCCTTATCGTCAACATTTCGGCGTCTCAACCATCGGAAAACACACCCTCCCCCACCAAACCATCGTCACCACCAACCACCCCAATAATACCCACTCCCGGCACAATCACCAAATCGCCGTCAAACATTCAGTTTGGCTCTATTCCACCATTTGATCAAGAACCTCAAAACCCTCCACCCAACTCACCTCCCAAAGAAACCATAGAAGTACATGACCTTGAAGTCCAACCAACTGCTCTTTAAAACTCTCATCCCCCAAAGAAAACCCGTCGTGCCAAGTCTAATGTCCCAAGGCCTCTAGCTACAAGAACCCTTCGATCTAGGGCTAAATGCCCTCCGTCATCTTCGAAACCTACTCCTGAAGTTCCTATCCCTGCACCATCCCCAGTAGTCACGGCATCACAAGCTGAAGACAAGCCGCGTAGCACAACCAACTCATTTACTCAGGCGGACTCCAACACAGCAACAACTTCTACTAAAAAGTGACTCCGTCCTCGCTCTGAGTCTGTCCCACCATCAGCTGCTCCAAGGCTAGGCCTGATCGACACTCACTCTTCGTCTACTCCCTACCACCCGATGATTCAGCCGAGTCCCGTAACTTGGTGAAAGAAAAGCTACTCGACCTGGAGTGGCTCCACTCAATGGAGTTCGACATGTTCGAGGAGATGCTCCGCTTTCAAAACTGGATACACTTGTTCCACGGAATTCAGACGTACCATGAAACTGAAGCCTACCAGTTCTACCAAAATTGTGTCATCCGCAAAGGCAAAATAATGACAGAGGTACATGACAAAGCTATTATCCTTGATTCAAACTCCATTGCAACTCATCTAGTAATTCCAACTAGCGGACTAGAGGTCTATGATAGGGCTGGATTTCTTGATCTAGGGTTCATCACTGCTAAAGAAGTTTATGATTTCTTTTTACCCAATAGCAGAGTTGGTCACTCTTTAGACCGACCCGCTCAGTCAAATACACACCAAATGCTTCATACATTGGTGATCAAAAACTTAGTCCCTAGAAAGGAAGGAAACCAGTTTGTCCGCCCACTAGATCTTGCAATCATGTACTGCCTGATTCATCACCAAAAGATAAACCTCCCAAAACTCATCCTCAACCACATAGCCTCAACCATCTCCTCACCCCGACACTCTCTAGGGTATATTTTCTGGCTACCAAAAATCCTCACCCACTGTGACGCCATCCTTGATCCCTCCAAAGCCAGTTGTATCACAGACACCGACATACTTGGTCAGATACTGTACAACAAAACACCATCCTTCCAGGCCAAGTCTGTCTCCAAGCCAAGTCTGTCTCCAAGCCGAATCCTCCATCCAAAAAGCAAGCCCCTCCAAAAACAACATCCCCTCTTGACACTGCATCTCTGTCTGAACGGGTAGCTGTGATCGAGAACAACCTCGCCACTCTATCCATAAAGATCGACATGCTCATCGACGTCCTCAACAAAAACCACAAACAGACGATGAACATCTTTGCAGGGGGAGTCCAAAAGCTAGCGGAGGAGTTCAGGGAGACTTTTGCTGAAACCTTGGCGGTGACAAAGGCAATGGATGGCGCTGAGACTTCGGGGGAAGATGGAGCACGGGATGAGAACACGGGAATTAATCGAGGAGATGACTAACTCTTTACCCCACCCCCTCTAACTCTTAGGATTGACTGACTCTTTAAATACTTTTGGATTTGCGCTGGTGGATTGGCTATAAGACTTTCGGATTATGTGTTTTTGGATATTTTTCATACGTTTCCCCTGATGTTGGCAAACGGGGGAAGCGGTGTATCCCGCGGCTGGTTTATGCGGGTAACTATGTGTGGATGCTGAGTGCCTCTGAAGGCCTCATCTGTCTCGGATTTGGGGTATTTCTGTTAAGTAGTATTAGAAGTAGTTTCGTACTACAGTTTATCTGCTCTTATAAACTACATTAGCTTAAGGGGGAATATTTGTTTAAGGTGGAACAAATAATGAGTTGTTCTCCCGAGCTAGTTGCTTTGCTATCTGTTTGTCTTTGCAGGTACACTCATTAAAAATTTCAACGCCGGATACACTGAGTTTTCCATCATCAGCAAAAAGGGGGAATTTTGTTGGAGACTTAGTTTTGCAGATGATCGTCTCCTCAGTCAAAGTAGCTCTGTAGAAAGACTTGGCGTCGCAACTCACCAGCTCGAGTACCTCTGCAGCAAGACCTCTTCACTTGTCTCTGATCTGCCAAAGGCGCGACACTACTGAGTGGCTATGGAAATCTCGGATGCGTGGAAGCGTGCACAACGTGAGAACGTGAAGCAACAAAACAACTCCGATACTTGCGTAACCAAGTCAAGCAACCGCTACATGAAGACACTACCGAAGATTTAGGAAACCGTTTAGCAAGTATATAAGCATATGATTGTAATTAGTTTCGGTGTGCATTCTAGATTATTCCGAGAGAGAGAAACATCACTTTGAGAGAGAAAGTATTTTGAGAGATCTTAGTGAGATATTGTCAATTAGCTTAGGTATTTGTTACCTAGAGAGCACACATAGAACACTCCCCTTTACTCCTTGTGACGCATTGATCAAAGCCGAGAGTAGAGCGAGTGTTGGATGAGACAGAATACTTCTATTGAATCCCAAGATAGGAAGCTAGGTTGTAATTCACATTGAATTTCAATACAAGCAGAATCTTATCTTGTCAATTAAAACAAAAGCTTCCGCGTTATTATTTTCTGCAAATATTTATTCTTCAAGCAGAGTTGGTCTGAGACTAACACCTCAGACCTACTCAGTCAGCACCCCGATCCCATCAGAAGGTCCTAGGCTAACATGTGTTTCAGTTTCTACAATTCAGTTTATTCATGCTTTTATTAAAATTATTCTCTATTCACTGTTTGCGAAAACTAATGGCTTTGGACAGATTGATTTTTCTGATTGTCATTTTGCTTGTTTTCCTTCTGCTTATTTTTAATCCTGGCGTTTGATGTTTCAGTTTGGAGTAGTTATATTCTTTATTTCCTTAAGGACAAGCAAAAGCTAAGTGTAGGGTAGTTGATAAGTGTGGAATGTATCTATATTTCTATGCGTAATGTGATTAATATTTTATTGGTTTATACAATATTTCCCCACTTAAGTGCTTAATTATATTAAATGTTTAATATTATTCCTCACATGTGGTTTTACGCTTAGACAAGTAAAAATACTAAAGAAAATAGTCTAGATACATGTGTCAAGAGGTTAAGGATCAGGACAGTACCAAACTGACATTAAAAAGAACTCTCTGATGAATTTTGGGTGTGATCCGGATATATGTCCAGATTTATAAGCCCGGACCACACTTGGACGAAATCTACCGCATAAATTTAGGCATGGTCCAAGTTTACACATTGGTACATTCCCAGACCGGCTATAATATTCTCGCGTTTTGGATTTAATGGATGGAATATTATTCATCGGTGATTGGGCCGCATGAAGAGAATCATTTGTGCACACATACTGGAGCCGGAATCCATGCACATGATGGAGCATAATATTGGACGTCTACACTATGATATATTCATAAACATGGCGTTAGAAGGCTGGAGCACTAATGATTGGGGCCGTATTCTTTGACCAGCTTCATACCATATACACCTGCACGTGAATATTAATGGGCTGGATTCATTTGTTTTCTTTTTACATACACACATACGGAAGACATGCTGGGTACATGCACATGTTGGGAAACACGGACTTCAAAGGTGCAGATCGTGATGTAGGGGCAACCAAAATTTCAGAGGCGCGGACATTGGACTGGACTTCGTCGACCTCCGTGCATGCAGAAATAATGGGTTGTGAGTCATTCCATGTTGGCATGTAGATGAATAGGCTCGTCAGAGGCGTTGACGAACATAAGACGAAACAATTGGAACCCTAGAGCCGCACCGGATTGTAACACCCCTAGTCCTAAACCTGTAATATAAGCGTAAATCGTAGCATAACAGAATATAATTCGCAGTGGAAAATAAAATTAACTAACGTTTGGTGTTACACGCTGTTACTCACCCATGTGAGTAACAAGGCAACCTTACTCCATCCAACAACTTCAACTCTCCACCGCTGTGATGAACAGATACTGAGCAACCTTAAACTTACAATCCAAATCCAAACTGAGCAACTAAACCAAATACAACAAACTCCATAAAACAGTACATAATAGAGCTAAAAGTGTTTATTGAAAACACATCAGCTACCCTGTGTCCCGCACTCCGGCTTTGTCTTCAATCAATAACCTGAAATGTTTTGTCCATTGAAGGGCTCAGCAAACGATATGCTGGTATGCTAAATGTAGTCCTAAATCATTTGGATTTCTTAAGTTGTTTAGCCATCTTGATATTAGATTCATTACATGCTATGCCGGTTTACAATAATAATAACAACTGTAAGTACTTAAATAAACACGGAATAGTTCACCTAACAATGTCACCACATAATAGTAAGTAACAACCAAATAATCAATAACCAGTAATCAGTAACAATAACCAAACAAGATACGCGTATTAAATAACTGTACTTGTTAGTTGGCCACTTGGGCCTTATCCTTTTAACCAACCACTTAAACCTTCCAATTAATTTCGACCTCAGGCGTCATGTTAGGACAACCCTTAATAACTTATTAATGGACAGTAGTCCCCTGGGTTCCAATGGAACCGTTACCAGCTGACCTTATGGCCCTGGATAATTTATTTGCCTTAAAGACGGCCAATTCGGTCTAAACCTGTGCACCAACAGCATTGCCCTCTGCCATCATCGAATGTGGATAATGGATTCCCTTGAGTGACTCTTGATATAGTCCCTCGTAGTGATCACGATGCGCAACCAGAAAGTCAAAACAATCTGGATTCCTCTCTTTATAAGTTAGCCCTTTAGTCAGTGGTACAGTATCCAATCCTTGAGTTAAGACTATAACAGTTGACCATCAGTTAGGTTCTCATAATACCTAAAGGTCATCTGGTCTTGTTCCAGTTTAGATGTATAAACTTCCAGTCATAAGATGTTCGCGTAAAATAAAACGCAATAGTGTTGAGCAATACGGTATACAAGTTCATATACATAAATCACAAATATTGCTCTTAACAATTAAACACACAACGTCTGGACCTCAGGAAAATCCTTAGGACATTTAGACCACACAATTAACATACCGTTCACCGTGACAATTGCTAGCTTGACAATTCACGCTCGATAATTCCTTCCCGTAACGCTGTTATATATACATGCAATACCGGGTAACGTTAATACAACTAACACTAACTATTACAGTACTGTTGTTACAGAACTAATACTCGTAGTATACTAACCCCGTATGTTCTTTATTTCTCCTTGTTATTTTACGGTGGTTCGAGGTAGTTTAACAGTCCGTTATTTTAAGTATCAACTACATGTGATAATGAAATTCCATTTCATGGTATATCTTCCATCTCTTTAATTATATACTCATAATTGTTTCTAGTTATTCTTTATATTATACCATTTGATTATTTTTATTATAACCACCATTATTTTATAAACTTTACATTATACTCCAAAATACATTATATTACTTAGTTTTAATTCCTTTCTTTATTAAATTACAAAACCACCCTTATAATTTCGGTGATCACATATTGAACACATTAACTTTTGTAAATTACCAAATGACCACATATACTTTCGGTCTTTATATTTTTAACATACTAACTTTCGCAAATTACCATATAGCCACATATATAATTCGGCTTTGGCAACAATTTTCCTATAATTACATTTTAACCCCAAAACTTTATATAAGTTACATATTAACTTATAAACTATAGTTTAATTCTTTAACTTCTTTATATAACCAAGTGAACACCTATATTCCTAATAATTAGCATTCGCCCTTATTTATTTTTTAGATTTACATATAACCTTTATAAATTACATATCACCCCAAAACTTTTAGAAACTTAATATTTTATGTCATAAATCATTTTAACCCAAAGTTTTTGGTCAACACTTTGACCAAAGCCTAATTTCATAATTAATACTTTAATATACCTAGAAAAATCATTAGTAATTCGGTTATACTCAATTTTTCCAAAATTACAAAATAGCCCCAAAACTTTAAAAATGTTATTTTACCACTTAAACACTTGTTTAAATTCACCAAAATTCATAATATTAATTCCTACCTTATATCATATCATAACTATACCAAATAAACCCTTAAACTCTCGACAATTATATTTAGCACTCCAAACTTTTCAAAATTTACATTTTAGCCACATAAGTTAATAAACTAGCCATTTAAATACTTGTAGCTATTTTTAATATTCCCAATATTTATTGAAATACCCTGACCTTATATATGGCGATTAAATTATCCTAAGAGGTATTTAAGAGCCTAATAATGATTAAGAAGTATTGGTAAGGGAAAATAAATCCGAAAGAAATAAAGAAACACTTAAAAAGCGAAAAACGCTAAATAAGCGTTAAATAACCATAGGAGGTATGAGACCTCGGTTAGCGTATTATATGGATTCTAAAGGTTTAATAAGACCTAAATAATATATGGGAACGATTCCTGAAGAAAACGGATCCAAGAAATGTATTAAAACGCTAAAAGAGCTTTAGCGCACGTTTTTCGAGGAAACCCGAAAACGTGACTTTAAGTGGTCAAACAGACCCGCAAAAATTATGAATCATTAAATAATAGTTATTAAGCATTTATGGAAGCTTAATAATCAATAAAAATAAAGAAACGAGAAAATTCCGGAAAACGGGCCCGGTTAGTGAGTAGTATCAAAACCGGGTAAAATAACGAGCGTTTTCTGTAAAAGACGAAAAACGCTCCAACTAGCAGTAAGGTGTGGGGCCGATTTTTAAGGGGTCAAATAACCCTCTCACACACATGTAACTAGCTAGATTAATGTAGAGTCAAAAAGCAAAAAGGTGGGAAAGTAAAAAGCACTCACACACTCTCTCTCCCCTCATTTCTCTCTTCTCTCTCCTTCCCTCCTTCCCTCTCCATCGATTTTGCCCTCTCTCTCTTCTGGTTGGGCGATTTCAAAGCCCCAAAGGAAGCTCCCATGGCTTCCTCACTTCTTCCTCATGCTCTAGCTCCATTTAAGCTCCAAATGTAAAATAAATTACATATTTGTAATCCCCTCATCCTCCTCTACACTTCTATCTTTTCAAAATTTGAAAAGGATGAGTTTCATCTCCATGTGTTTTCCCCATTTGAAGAGAAAAGCACACCATTGTGAAGCTTGGAGTCTCCTCTTTCCAACAAGGTAAAAATCCCCATGAAAGACCTCACTTTTCTCCATCTCTTGGTATGGCCGATTTTTGGTCTTCTCTTACCTTGTTTTTCCTCTTGTTTGGAGCTTTGCTTCAACCCTCCAATGGTGGTGAGAACAGCTTCTTGAACCAAGGGCTAAAACCCCTCCTAGATCACTCCAAAGGTAAACCCTAGAATTTGTATTTTTGACACTTCAATGAATTAGTGTTAATTTAAGGGTTAGTAGTTTAATTACACTTGTTTTGTGTGCTTTGGGTGATGGAATGGAGTTTGGCAACTCCATTCCCCATATGACCGATTTTGGTGCAAGAAGAAGAAGAAGAAGTGGAAAAAGAAATGAAGGAATTATAAGCTCAAGGTAAGAGCTCTTTCCTAATGCTAAATTCTAGTGCACTGGAGTAATGGGAATGGATAAACCAATTTAAAGAACCCAAAGTATTGTATTGGTGTTGTAGTATTGGAGTTTTGAGTATTTGGGAACTAGTAAGTGGATTGTAGGCCTTAGAGCCAAGTATATTGTGTATGAGTATTGATATTGATGTTGGTGGAGTAATGATGTAATGAGTATTGCCTTGTATTGCTGGTAGGACCCTTGTAAGGGTGTGGCTAGATTAGGAATGAATTTGATGAAAAAGTAAGTATGTGGAGAAGTAGAAATTGTAGGTGAACTATGGCAAAATTTTGGTAGGAATTATGTAATTAAGAATGACTTGGGGAATGGGAGAACCAAGGTGTATATTGGATTGAGTAGGTATGTTTAGTAATGATGAGGTGGTAGTTGTAGTAAGAGAAATAAGGAGTGTAAAAATCTGTAGCAAGGGGCTATCAAAGTGCATTGTGGAACTAGAAAGAATTAGGGTGTAAGCATTGGTAAAAAGAGTGTTGGACTTGGGTATAGATGTGTAATTGCTTGGAAATGTATTTGGGATGCTAGGAGTGACATTGGTATAGGAAGTATTGAATGGTAGAAGTTGGGTTAGAAATCTGTAGCATAAGTAAACAAAAACTGTTACATTTGTTGGAAAAGAAAGAAGTGAGGAATTTGTGTAAGTCGATTGATGGATTTAGTAAGGAGTTTGGTGGATGAACTAAGGCAATTCGGAGGGCCTAAGCAGTGTTTAAACATGTGGGATTACATGTAGGAAGATTGGGAAACAATGGGTAAAGAAAACACCCAAGAACAGATTTTAAAACTGGAGTACTAGGCCGGACCGGACTTGCGACCGGACTTGCAAGTTCGGTCGAGCCCAGATTTACAGAGACGGGAAACCTTCTGGGATCGACCGACCTTGCGACCGGACTTGCAAGTTCGGTCGGACCAGAAATTTCTCCCGTCAGAAACCTTCTGGAATGGACCGAACTTGCGACCGGACTTGCAAGTTCGGTCGGCCAGAAAAATTCCCGTAATGCAAGCTACTGGAAAGGACCGACCTTGCGACCGGACTTGCAAGGTCGGTCGGGCTAAAATTCTCACGAAGGGAACTTACTGGAATGGACCGACCTTGGGACCGGACTTGCAAGGTCGGTCGGCCCTGGAATTTTCACACGATGTAGCCTACTGACTTGGACCGAACTTGCGACCGGACTTGCAAGTTCGGTCGAGTCAAACAAAAAAAAATTGTTTCATTATGTGATTATAGTAATCATGTATATATATATGCCTATACACATATAAGCATATGTAGGGGGTAATACACCATTAATGAAGTAGTAATGGTAAGAAAGTAAGTAAAGGAGTAAGAAAACAAGTTTAAGAAGTAGTAAAGTAAAGGAAGGTTTTATAATCAAGTAAGAAAGTAATGAAGTGGTAAGTAAATATTGAAAGTATCAATGAAGGAGTAAGTTAGATCAATAATAGATCATTGATCATGCTATTCCATGTATGTATAGGAATCGAATAGTTGATCTCCAAGGAACCGGTAGTGCGAATACGACGGTGTACGGTATGATTTCTTCATGCCCTGTATCCTAACTTGGTTACCCCGATTTGTGTGCTTATGTGATCACCAATAAGATAAATGCACGAATCGGATTTATATTGCACTTAATTGTGTTTGAACTATTTGTTCTTGTTGTATCTTCTTGAACAATTAGTTTGTATAATTCATGAAATGAATGAATGGAAATGAGAAGTATGTGTAAGTATTGTGTACTTGTGTATTGTATGTATGTATGGGAATGAAGTACTGACTTCTACTAATTCCTAACATTCTAACTCCTAACTTGAGTAATGAGTAAAATGGAATGAGTAGAAGTCCGATATAGTTTCGGCCACGCGTGAGGATAAGGAAACACAAGAGGTTGGATCCGAATCCTGGTTATATCTTTTCCATGGACCAATTCCCTTGAATGGGTAGCATCCTGGATTAGTGGGCCACCCTAAAGCCCGGTGGTGGGATGTAGTAATCCCTGCCCGGAGGTCATACCGACTTAACTGGAAGTAAAGTATGTAAGAAGTAAGTATTGCATGTGTATTGGTCTTGACTATTGTAAGTCATTGACCTGGAGCAAAAAGTATTGAACACCCGATTAACCCGGGTGTGTAATGAAGCTAACTGGACCTTTGTATGTATTGGAGAATTGTATCTCCGTATTGCGTATTGAGTGTGTAATGAGTATGTACTGTGTATGTGTATTCTGGAAGATGGTAAGTAAGTATTGGTTGACTCGTATTGTCTTCCAAGCATGTATTGTACTGTGCGTATGTATGTATACCTTGGGTAGTATTGTAGTATCGTGAATGAAAGCATGAAGTATGTGTGTATGTATGTATGTATTGCAAAATGAATTGCATGTATTCGACCAAATGGTCGGCGTACCCTCGCTAGCACACGGGGTATGCGGTTATCATATTCAACGCAAGCTGACCCCCTAGGGGGAACGTTTTTAGTGTGTAGGTACCCAGAGCGGATACGGTCAAGGTAAGAGACCGGTGGCGCGCCTTGTAATTAGAAGTATCTAGTTTGTGAGGAATGGGTAGCAGATTGACTCCTAGTGAGTGTGTATGAATTTGGGATACTGTATTGATTTGGAACCTAGTAAACTCGGTATGTAGTGTATTATCTTGTACGGAGTTGTGGAGTATTGTATTGAATGGAGTATGGTATGGAATGGAGTAATGTATCGAATGGAGTATTGTAGTATTCAGTATGTAATGAGTATGTATTGTATTAAGTAGTACTCGGATATTCCGGTCCATCAGACCGATGATGTATGTAGAAGTAGTAGCCTTGTTAGTCACGTGGGTGACTAACGGCATTGTATCACCCGATGTATGTAAGTATGTATCCGCTGCGTGACTCGGGAAGCACGAGGAGATTGGACGGTAATGATTGAATTAATAGTAGGGGTGTTATAAAAAGTGGTATCAGAGCGAAGTATCGCTCTGATGACTGGAAATACCGAGCTTAGGAAATACCGAGTTAGGAATTAGAAGCTTAGGGCTATGGGCTGAGTGATAGCATTAGAGAGATGCTAGTTAGGAACTCCCGGTGAGTACCGGATACCTACAACACTAGTCCCGCCCACCGCAAACCCCATTGTATAACGTGGGAAAGGACGCCAGAGAAAAGAAAAGCCTTCTCATACTTGGGGAAAACCCGATCTGCCAGTTGTGAAGCAATCACACAGTAAACAAGAACCGACGTATGGTAGATTCCAAGAAATGGAAGACCCGGAAGTGGATCCCGGTTGAACAACAATAACCGCACTTAATAGCGGTAGTATAAACACTCCAACCACAAGGAGGCTATAACTTGCAACAGCATGGGGCGACATGCTTAGCAGTCACAGAACCTAGCTAAACAACCAGCAACAGGAAAAGAAGCACTAACCGTGCAACGAAATGGAAACAGGATAGTAATGAAACCCGAGACATAGTCTGCGGGACAACAGTAATAGCCAAGCAACACCACCAACGGTGAGCTAGCTGGCTAAGGACATAGTCGGGAGTGACTGACTCCAAAACTACAACGCCAAAAAGGTTACAAACCTGGCCAACATAGCTCAGACAGCTACAAGAATATTCACAAGATATAATCTGATGTAACTACAACCGTAGTGCCTAAACCAAATCAGGCTCAGTAACCACAACAAACGTGTGGGAACAAGCAACAAGGAACAACACAACCAAGTCAAAGGGGAAGCTCCAAGGATTGGAGAAGTACCCTGATCAATGACAGCATGTCAAACTCACTGAGAAGTTACTCAGAAGAGTAATTAACCTAAGTAAATGATCAACAAGATCAAAGGAAGAGTAAGCAAGACTACCAATTATGAGTGGAAACCATACCGTGATCAGTATCGGGTTACCCAAAAACCACCAGTACCGCGCACTTGCCACGGCAAGTGCAGTGAGAACAGGAACATGCAGGGGAGCACTAACACACCACAAGTACATAGTAGTGTACTGTGGCCGTAATGGAACAACTACAGGAATAAACACCCTAAAACTAGGGGAATGAAACCATGGAAAGGCCTGACGGCCTGACCACTACATTTAGAACACGCCAGTCAGCGGGAAGCTGGACTAGGTCAAGATTGCGTACATGGCTATGCCATGAAGAATTCCTTTTCAACACCGTACCATGATTTCAGACCAGATTCTTCTTTCAAAACCACAAACCTTATTTCAAACCTTGGATTTTAAAACCAAACCCACATGATTACGGTAAGTATCATACCATGATACAAGAGGAGTTGACGACAGAATACTTCACCTAGGCGTGTGACGAACACTACGAGTGTACCCAATTACGGGATGTGGGACAACCGCACTCCGAAGGAGCTTGCGGGCCTGACATATAGTTGGGTAAGTGGTAACGTATCAACAAGGTACCCCACGTATGTATACATGTAGTGTGCGACACACGGGAAGTAGTCAACTCCGGCCTACGGACCATGAGTGAGTTCAAATCAGAACAGCTGGACACCTCAGACGATTAAGTATAAGAGGAACCACCTGAAGATGAGGAATAGGAACTAGGGAGTGCAAAGAGCACATACTAGTAAGTATAGACATCGGATGTGTCTCAGGACATCAAGAAAATACATGGCAGCTGGAAAGTATACCCAGCCTAAACACAGTAAGGCAATCGCCTAACGTGGACACCAGAATGCTCAACAAACGGGACAGAGTTTCCAAGAGCAATTACAAGATTACCACAAATATAATCCATCATCAAAGAGGACATTCAAACCTAGTCTCAAGCACGAGGAGCAAGTATAGACGGTCTACCCAACGACGGGAGACGTTATAACCCAGAGGGAACAACTTAAATATAATACCACAAGGTGGTATAGATAACTTATCATAAACGCTAGCTGGATGTAACGGCATAACCTAACAACACCCAGGAGCAACCCTCGAAGGGTGTCTGAGTTAACACAATCGAACAAGTGTCATGAAGAGAGCACGACAACCAGAACGGATATTCGGTTAGAATACCGAAGGGACTTCACTTAATAGGAAATACCCTAAATTACAAAAAGGCACTGATTAGCACCAACTTGCCTAAAGGGGCCTCCTATGAATGGAAGCGTGATGTCACGACTTACCATGGAGCCCAGTAAATACCTCCAACCTATAGGGTACACAAAGAATGGAAACGTGTATAAGCAGCTTGCAAAGAGCATAGCTTGCAGCAATGAGGCTTAAAAGCCACCAACCAACTACGTTATGTGAACTCAAACGGTGGCAAAACCCACACCATTACTAATAGGACTTGCAAGAGATATTGTCTCATGCGACAAGAAATCAACAACTGGACCATCAGTTTTAACCCAACATCCTGAGTGGCTTGGAGTAATGGCCATCTCAGTGTTGCTGTCACTAGAGCATCAGTCTAGTATACAGTTGACAAGCTTTTAATTACCCTACATGCCTTCTGTAGCAATGGCAGCACAGAGGCATAAGAATCGTAATAACGCCAACAATGGCCTAGTCCACACTTGGACACTACGAGAAACTTGAGGGTAGAATCATTAACAGAAAACCACCCATGCGGTGACGATGGGAACCCTTAGAAAGAGGCTTCCGTCTACCATAATAACAAAA
This sequence comes from Limonium bicolor, assembly GCA_023374045.1. Lineage (NCBI taxonomy): Eukaryota > Viridiplantae > Streptophyta > Magnoliopsida > Caryophyllales > Plumbaginaceae > Limonium > Limonium bicolor. The sequence continues at coordinate 315,003,599 of CM041777.1, read as the reverse complement.
CTCGTGCATATAGATATTGCCAAGAGAAACAACGAATAAGGAAATGAGATTTCCAAACCACTACGCCTACGAGAGGCTGTGGACTGTAGAAGCACATCGCTTAAGAGCATCGAAGCTCGAAGGAGTGAGTATACTCGTTATGCACCCAAACACGTGGTGAACCAGTGTATAAATGGCGGAGGTACATAAGCAAAGACTAACATAGTAAACCTCGTCACGAGACCTACGAGTGGAGACAACCCCTCAACAAGAACCTTCAATTGTTAGTGATTGAATACCCTCCAATTGGAGAATGGGACCAGAAAACCCTTGAAGTTTTGGGGGATGTCCCGGTAATGTACATGCAAAAGTAAAACCGCATAGCTAGAGCCCATGATCAATGCTCAGCACTATGAGACAGTAATTGTCAAAAACAATCAAGGAGTGTGCACATTGCACACCATGAATGACCGACGCTCAAGAGAGCTTGTAACCTGATAAACCACTTCATCCTTGGCCAACCAAGTTATTTGGAAAACTATATCATGAATGAGGAAGTAATGTGAGGTAAGCTAACCTACACAGGAAACCTAAACCGAAATAAAATATCTCCACATGGAAAGATAATAACATTGTGGTACGCTACGGCAATCGTCATACATATGAACTAGGAACCTCCTAGTGTATTTACACCATAAGGAAATGGTACAAAGAGTAAGAATACGGTGCGCAACAAGCGACCGCTATGAGGAAGTAGTAGACAATGACATGAAGAATAAGTATGGGAGACAGTCAGAAATATTCCTTCCTATCACATAAGTGACTTACTGTCAAGCGTTCACGCCTCTGCACTCTGTATGACTGAGTGTTTTGGTATTGCACTTGTACAGCTAATGAACTAATGGGATGGCTGCGGATATGGAGAATGTAAACAGTAGTAAATCCTTCCTTTCACCAACAACATGGCATAAGCCAGTCAAGCAAGCTTCAAACAAACCGTGCGGTAAGGCCAAAGAGGCACGAAGAGTGTAAGCACACTGCAATCACAAGATGTGAATCCCATTGGATAAAAAGGTGAAAGAAGACTAAGAAAGTCAACTTGGACCGACGCATTGAGAATGCAAAGGTCATACAAGCAAAGAACACTTTACTGAACCAGAAGAACTGGTGTAATTCAGAAGCTCTGACAACATAGGAAGCACTACAACTAGGTACTGTACTTAACCTCGTACCTCGCCCGACAACAAGTCGGGAGAACTAGGGAATAATCGTGGGAGTACGAATAGTACGTGTAATAATTACCAGAGAGCTGGTTACAATCTAAAACTCCTTGAGTTCAAACAGCGGTTAAAAGAATACCACACTGTTAGTAAACCTTATTTCCACCAATAGAGGGTATAGAAAGGTGATGTAACATACATTAAGGATAACCATTGAAGGGTGAGTAACCCAAGTTATCAGGTCGCGCAGCAGAAGCTAGTGGGCCCTAGACCTGGTAAGTATGAAAGAATGGCCATTAATGCCTTGAAGCCGAATAGCTAGAACTGAATTAATTATGAGTTAAATAAACTCATATAGGAATCCTCGGTGCTAAACTAAACCATTGGTATGGTTAAGACCCTTTGACCACATATTGTATAGTATATCGTAGTAAAGCTAACTTCAGATTGCCCAAATCGCGCAAACCAATGTTAATAGTAACATATGGTAGATTACGTGGGCGTAATCCCTTTTAGGGGGTAGAGCGAAAACCGCTTAATGTAAGGTTCATAAACAAAACACAGAACTACAATGTGCATGGCACAAATGAGAATCGAATTGATGATTGGTACTTATGTTAAATAAACATACGAATTCATTCATATTGTAACTGTGGTAATTGGGCACAAGAGATGCGAATACCATAGGATGAATATACCCATCTTGTAACCACAGTGTAGAAGTATTAGTAAAGAGGAGTATAGTAACTCTTTGGGAAACGATAATCCCCGTAGTGTGTGCCTATCTGAAGTTAGACATGGTATTACGGTGCATGAGTCGGTATAAAACCGATGTATAACCTAGAGGAAATTGAGTTCCCTAGGTGATTGTCTTGAGACAATTGAGAATGAGTAGTGGACGGAGCTCCACAAGTATTGTATTCTTAAAGAAGTAGTACAGATTGACTATGAGTAGTAGAGGATTGTAACCATGAGTAGTGTATTCGTAAGTATGTTATTGGAAGTAAATCGAGGACAACCGAATTTCCTAAGTACTGTAGCCCTTAGCTAGAATATTTGAGGTGAAGGAGAGTAGTGAATGGAAGTAGTAACAGACGATGAAATGAGTATGTAGTATTGAATCTTGAAGCAAGTATTTGGAAGTAGAGTGAGGATGATTGATGGACTGAATTCCATCCCTTGGAGATGTGTGAAATTGTAATCACGACTAGGCAGAGTAAAAAGATAGAAAATTGAAATAATCAACTATCTGTTTGTTTGAAACTGATGTGGGAAGTCGAACTTGATCCTGATCAGATCGAGGGAAACCGAACACAAATTGGTGGAAAGATAGTGCAACACTGATGCTGATCACATCAGGGTTGAACGATTCTTGAAGCTCCCCTTAAGTGGTCACAAGAATCACATAGGATAGAAGTAATGAATATAAATTGGAATTTGAAGTTGTGTGTTTTAGAAAATTTTTAATTGGTAGTAGTGAAAGAATTTCCTTTAGTATGGAGAATGAGAATCTACTAGAAGGGTGTACCGAAGAAGATAGTAAGGTAGTATGTTGTATTATTCCAAGGGCAGCGGGATGTAGAGGAGTCCTGTGTCTAGATGACCTTGGTGCCTGAGGAATTGGTATGTGTATTGCATTGCTTTGGGGATAGCTTTGCACTGTACGTATTACGAGCTTGGTAATGAGGAACCGGATAGTTAGTAGTAGTGCGGATTGGAGTAACTATAGTAGATTGGTTATAGTATGGTATGTAGGAACCTTGAGGGATGGATTTGGGAATCGTAAGGAGGAAGGATGTATGACGTTGGCACAAGACAAGTATAAAGGAGTAAGTATAGTAATCCTAAAACCTCGAACAACTTTGAGGACAAAGTTCTTAAGGGGGGTAGATTGAAATACCCCGACCTTATATATGGCGATTAAATTATCCTAATAGGTATTTAAGAGCCTAATAATGATTAAGAAGTATTGGTAAGGGAAAATAAATCCGAAAGAAATAAAGAAACACTTAAAAAGCGAAAAACGCTAAATAAGCGTTAAATAACCATAGGAGGTATGAGACCTCGGTTAGCGTATTATATGAATTATAAAGGTTTAATAAGACCTAAATAATATATGGGAACGATTCCCGAAGAAAACGGATCCAAGAAATGTACTAAAACGCTAAAAGAGCTTTAGCGCACGTTTTTCGAGGAAACCCGAAAACGTGACTTTAAGTGGTCAAACAGACCCGTAAAAATTATGAATCATTAAATAATAGTTATTAAGCATTTATGGAAGCTTAATAATCAATAAAAATAAAGAAACGAGAAAATTCCGGAAAACGGGCCCGGTTAGTGAGTAGTATCAAAACCGGGTAAAATAACGAGCGTTTTCTGTAAAAGACGAAAAACGCTCCAACTAGCAGTAAGGTGTGGGGCCTATTTTTAAGGGGTCAAATAACCCTCTCACACACATGTAACTAGCTAGATTAATGTAGAGTCAAAAAGTAAAAAGGTGGGAAAGTAAAAAGCACTCACACACTCTCTCTCCCCTCATTCTCTCTTCTCTCTCCTTCCCTCCTTCCCTCTCCATCGATTTTGCCCTCTCTCTCTTCTGGTTGGGCGATTTCAAAGCCCCAAAGGAAGCTCCCATGGCTTCCTCACTTTCTTCCTCATGCTCTAGCTCCATTTGAGCTCCAAATGTAAAATAAATTACATATTTGTAATCCCCTCATCCTCCTCTACACTTCTATCTTTTCAAAATTTGAAAAGGATGAGTTTCATCTCCATGGGTTTTCCCCATTTGAAGAGAAAAGCACACCATTGTGAAGCTTGGAGTCTCCTCTTTCCAACAAGGTAATATCCCCATGAAGACCTCACTTTTCTCCATCTCTTATATGGCCGATTTTTGGTCTCTCTCTTTCCTTGTTTTTCCTCTTGTTTTGGAGCTTTGCTTCAACCCTCCAATGGTGGTGAGAACAGCTTCTTGAACCAAGGGCTAAAACCCCTCCTAGATCACTCCAAAGGTAAACCCTAGAATTTGTATTTTTGAAACTTCAATGAATTAGTGTTAATTTAAGGGTTAGTAGTTTAATTACACTTGTTTTGTGCTTTGGGTGATGGGAATGGAGTTTGGCAACTCCATTCCCCATATGACCGATTTTGGTGCAAGGAAGAAAGAAGAAGTGGAAAAGAAATGAAGGAATTATAAGCTCAAGGTAAGAGCTCTTTCCTAATGCTAAATTCTAGTGCATTGGAGTAATGGGAATGGATAAACCAATTTAAAGAACCCAAAGTATTGTATTGGTGTTTGTAGTATGGAGTTTTGAGTATTTGGGAACTAGTAAGTGGATTGTAGGCCTTAGAGCCAAGTATATTGTGTATGAGTATTGATATTGATGTTGGTGGAGTAATGATGTAATGAGTATTGCCTTGTATTGCTGGTAGGACCCTTGTAAGAGTGTGGCTAGATTAGGAATGAATTTGATGAAAAGTAAGTATGTGGAGAAGTAGAAATTGTAGGTGAACTATGGCAAAATTTTGGTAGGAATTATGTAATTAAGAATGACTTGGGGAATGGGAGAACCAAGGTGTATATTGGATTGAGTAGGTATGTTTAGTAATGATGAGGTGGTAGTTGTAGTAAGAGAATAAGGAGTGTAAAAATCTGTAGCAAGGGGCTATCAAAGTGCATTGTGGAACTAGAAAGAATTAGGGTGTAAGCATTGGTAAAAAGTGTTGGACTTGGGTATAGATGTGTAATTGCTTGGAAATGTATTTGGGATGCTAGGAGTGACATTGGTATAGGAAGTATTGAATGGTAGAAGTTGGGTTAGAAATCTGTAGCATAAGTAAACAAAAACTGTTACATTTGTTGGAAAAGAAGTGAGGAATTTGTGTAAGTCGATTGATGGATTTAGTAAGGAGTTTGGTGGATGAACTAAGGCAATTCGGAGGGCCTAAGCAGTGTTTAAACATGTGGGATTACATGTAGGAAGATTGGGGAAACAATGGGTAAAGAAAACACCCAAGAACAGATTTTAAAACTGGAGTACTGGGCCGGACCGGACTTGCGACCGGACTTGCAAGTTCGGTCGAGCCCAGATTTACAGAGACGGGAAACCTTCTGGGATCGACCGACCTTGCGACCGGACTTGCAAGTTCGGTCGGACCAGAAATTTCTCCCGTCAGAAACCTTCTGGAATGGACCGAACTTGCGACCGGACTTGCAAGTTCGGTCGGCCAGAAAAATTCCCGTAATGCAAGCTACTGGAAAGGACCGACCTTGCGACCGGACTTGCAAGGTCGGTCGAGCTAAAATTCTCACGAAGGGAACTTACTGGAATGGACCGACCTTGGGACCGGACTTGCAAAGTCGGTCGGCCCTGGAATTTTCACACGATGTAGCCTACTGACTTGGACCGAACTTGCGACCGGACTTTCAAGTTCGGTCGAGTCAAACGAAAAAAAAATAAATTTGTTTCATTATGTGATTATAGTAATCATGTATATATATATGCCTATACACATATAAGCATATGTAGGGGGTAATACACCATTAATGAAGTAGTAATGGTAAGAAAGTAAGTAAAGGAGTAAGAAACAAGTTTAAGAAGTAGTAAAGTAAAGGAAGGTTTTATAATCAAGTAAGAAAGTAATGAAGTGGTAAGTAAATATTGAATGAAATACCCCAAACCTTGGTATGTTGTGTAAATGTTAAACCGTGGTATTTAAAGGCTAAAAAGTGCCTTAGAAACATAAATGAACCATTTAAACCATGGTAAAACACAATAAAAAACTAAGACACGGTTTGAGCAAAAACATGCTCTAAGGTTGAGGTGAACTTGGCTAGGACCCAAAGAGCCTACCAAGACTTGGTAATGTTTAATTATGGCTTTATAAGGCTAATTAAGTCCTTAGGAAACTTTGGTAGACAATGAAACCAAACAAACACAAATAAATACCTTAAGGTCAAAATGGGCTAAAATGTGCTCTAACCTTGGGATAAATGTGTATAAGGCCTAATGGTCAAACCTATGCCTTATTTATATGTTAATGAACATATTAAATCAATTACCAAAGAAAACCAAGCTTGAAAACAAGTTAAAACGCAAAATGTGCTTTAAGGAGTCTTAAAGCACGTTTTTGAAAAATTGTCTTGTAAATGAGTTTTGAGTGGCTAAATGTCCATCATTACTCTTTAATTGACATGTGTACTATATAGTATCACATTTGGGTGGCTATATCAATGGGAAATCAAAAATTTCACTTCTATGTGCCTTAGTTTGTGAATAGTAACCTTTATAAGCTAGTTTGTAACATATAATGTTATAAGTAATTAAATGAGTCAATAAAGACTATATTACCCTTCTATTATAATGGGGGCCGGTTTTTCAAGGTGTGAGTCACCACACATGTAAGTTTATTAAGTAATAAGTGATGACTAATGGTTACTATTTGCTTTAAGTTATAAATATCTTCAAAAAGCAAAACCAATCTCATTCTCCCCTTCCTTCTTCATTTCCCACGGTTGAAAGGCTTCTTCAACCTCTCTTCTTCTTCCATTCACGGTTTGGAATAGTGCTCACCAAAGCTCCACCTTCCATGGTCAATATCTCATGACTCACTTAACCAAATCAAAAACAACACCACCATTCTCTTCCTCTCATCAAGCTCTTCATTCCTATCTTCTCAAAACTTCAAGAGCCCCATTTCGGTGCCATGGAGTTTCACCATTGAAGGAGCTTGAGCCCATCTTTGCACATATTCTTGTTCTCCTTTGCTTCAAGGTAAGGAAACTCAAAGAAAAATCAAGTTTCCTTCATGCTTTGTGTTGTCCGAAAATTAACCTCACCATGGTGTCTTTACCTTGCTTGTTTAGCTTCATTTGAATCTTCCAAGGGCTAGGAGGAGTCCTCTCTTGATATATATTCAAGCTCTCTTTCCATTCCAAGGTAAAACAATCATGTTAATACCTTAAGATAATATATGCAACTAGGGTTTACAATGAGATAAAGCTTAAAGCTTATATACTCATTTCAATGTTGGTATATTGTTTAGTTGTTGGCAAGGAACCAAATGCCTTACCGGTTTTACAAGGAAACAAGAAGAAATTTGTGAGGAAAAGAGGTAAATATGCTATCTTAATGTGGTTTAATGCCTTAGGAGAAATAAGCTTATAATGCTTGTTAAAAACTACCTAAAGAGCAAATGGTGAATGACCTAGTAAAGTGTTCTCAAGGAGACTAGTAAAAGAACATATGTATTGGTGTATGTATTTGCAGGTCAAAGGCATTATTTATGTGGGAAATTCAGTGTTTAAGGATTATGCAATTTAAGGGCCTAAGAGCCACGTTATTTAAGGGCCTAAGTGCCAAGCAAGTTTAATTATGCACTATATTGTGATGTAGTGTTAAGTTGGTGAAATTTTGTGAGTGATAATGTTCTTGATGGATTTAGGTGCTCTTGAGTGCTTAATGGTGAAAACTATGAGTTTGGAATGATGATGTGTTAAGAGGACCCATGGCGAAATTTGTAAAATGTATAAGGAATTCTAAGTGCTTAAATGAACTTGGGTGAACTAGGAATGGTTAGGAATGGACACATGCTTCACTAAGGAAGAACACATGCATTAAGGTGTTATAAGGTGCTATAAGGATTTAGGTGTTATCTTGGAAGTTCTAGGAATTCCATGTGTGTTTTGAGAATGTATTAAAGTCTTGGAGGAGTTTGTTTAAGGTTTAGGTTATGTGATGTGCAAGGTGGGAATAAGGTATAGATAAGGCCTTGAGAAAGGAACTTAAGGAGTTGTGAAAGAGAAGATTTGGTTAGTAAGAGAAGATGCTTGGGAGATGTTATGATGGTGAGGGTACACTTTGGTATAAAGGTTATTAAGGATGAAACACCACTTGAAAAGCTAGGAGGAAACATTGCAAGTGTTGGAAATTTTGTGAAGATATAAGTAAAGGTTTAAGGAATTAGAAAAAGAGTTTGTGAGTGTTTAAGGATATCTTAAGCTGTGTTTGAAGTGCCCAAATGAGGTTAGAGTATACTAGGATATATGGGGTGAAGTTTGGGGTTGATTGTAAAAAGGAAAACAAAGATCTGGGGCAGACCGGACTTGCGACCGGACTTGCAAGTTCGGTCGGGCCCAGTTTACCCTGTGAGAATTGGCTTCGGGAATGGACCGGACATAGGACCGGACTTGGCAAGTCCGGTCGGGCTAAATTTACAAAGGGAAGAAACTTTCTGGAATGGACCGGACATAGGACCGGACTTACAAGTCCGGTCGGAGTAGAAAATTTTTGACGGAAATGTGTTCTGGAATCGACCGGACATGGACAAGTCCGGTCGGCAAGTCCGGTCGGACCAAAAATGTGGTTTAAGGTTATGAAATGAAATGTAATGATGGGGATTGATAGGTAATGATGTTATAAGGTTGTTGTGGACATGTTAGGTGAGTTTTAAATGGAAATCAAGTGGGTGAAAAGTTGTATCAAAATGTGAAGGTAAAACAAGTTAAAAATGTAAAGTTGTGTAACTAAGTTAACGGGGAAAGTTAAACATTAGACATTAAATAATCAAGCAAACCCCGATGTTAATAAAAACACATGTGATGTTAACAGTTGTTCGAGAATCGCTCGAGGAACATAAGTGGACGTGGTAAAGTGGACTCCGGTGACAGGTATGGTTTTCTTGCAACCTGTGTCCTACCGGATTACACCGGCTTGTATGCCAATATGTTTTACTGAGTGTTTGCCACCTTGTAAGATTAAAACATGTAATGAGTTTATAGTAATTCATTTATGTGGCGAATTTGGCCTCCGATACCATTTAACCTCAAGTATGTGTTAAACCTTAGCTAACCAAAACTAGGAACACATGAGTGATCGGTATACGGAGTTAACGGCCCAAACCTTGGGAACGTGCTAACCACGGCTATGTGTGAGTTAGTTGGATATTGTTGTTGTATGCAAGTGTGTGAACCTCCCTTGTGTGCTTAACTCGGTTATGATACCGTATGGTGTGTGGATGTGGTAGGCTCCATAATGGATCTCTAACCACTTATTATTAAGTGTATATGTACTAATGGGGGGTGAGGAGTCCGGTTGTTCCGGCCACGCGTGTGATGGACGGGAGTCGATGTCATATCCGGTTCGGCTCTCTTGGTGTATGTATAGGTTGTTCCAATTTGGTTTTACCTTCCCTTAGCTTATCCAAAGCTAGTTACTGACTCACGTCGGGCCACAGGGGCATACGAATGTTATTTCGGTGTGCTTGGGATTACTATATCCGACACACCTTGGGTATAAGTTAACCGTTCTATATAACCGGACGGTAACGAGGTTGATAACGAGCTTAACATGGGATTGGCGAAATCCCTAGGCTCACATGGTATACTAACTATGGTGGTAGGTTCCTTGTGAGAACCGATTTCATGGTGTTATGTAATGTTTTGATGTTCTGCAAATTCCCTTGCTTGCTATGCTTTGGTATATATATATATATTGGATGTTTTAAATGAATGCAATGTTGTCATGTGTACGTCGAAACAAGAAAGGTTTGTTATGTTTTGTTATGTGGGGGATGATTATGTTGTAGGATATGGAATGTGTGGATCATGGAAATGATCCCAGTTGGTGACAAGAGGCGTTTAAGGATAACCCGATTAATGGGTACATGTCGTTCGTTAAGGAAGTAGCTCCGTTTGGAGGAGAGCATTCTAGGGTTTAAGGAATCATTGGATGGTTGGTTAAGTGTGGTTGTGTTGGTTATAGGTTGAGCCCATTGAGGCGAAATGTTATGTGTTGTATGTCTATGGCTTGTATGCAGGATTTAAATATAATCAACTGCATGCTAAGACGACAATTAGTTGTGCGTGGCCCGGTAGCATGTGGGCTGCGGATTACCATACCAGCAAAGGTGCTGAGCCCCTTGGGGGCCACCCTTTCTCTCCTTTTCTATTTCAGGTACAAGGAGCTGGAAGCCGTTCGAGAGTAGGACGGGGCAGATGTTTATACATGGGTAGCCATTTAATGGCATGATTAGATAGGCGTAGTAAGACCGAAGTTGTTATCGACAGTAGTTGTAATACTCGGTACAGGGGGAGTGTATGTATATAATAAATGTTGAAGATGGAATGAGTATTGTATTGTGTAGTTGCTCGGGTCTGATGACTGAATTACCGAGCTTAGGGAATACCGAGTTAGGATTTAAGTACTTTGGGTTAAGGGTTGAGTGATAGCGTGAGAGATACGCTAGTAAGGAACTACCAGTGAATACTGGAAACCTACTATGTCCATCCCACCCTCCACAATCCCTGTTATATAACTTGGGAAACAGCGCCAGAGAGATGAAAGTCCTCTCTTACTCGGGAATACCCGATCTGGCTGTTAGTAAGTACCTTTAAGGGTACGGAGAATCTGTCATACGGTAGATCCCGAAAACTGGGAATCCCGGAGACGGTCTCCATCTGGACAATGTTAACCGCATTTAATAGTGAAGAATGAAGAATCTTGTGTATAGAAGAATAGAATTTCCAGCAACCTGGGTCGACATGCAGAGCAGTCGAGAATAACCAGCTTGCAACGCACCGATCGTGCAACAAGCAAGAAGTGGATTAATGGAACCCGAGACAAGAGTCTACGGAACCACAGTTGATAAATAATACACCAACGGTATACCAACCGACAAGGGAACTACAACGTAGTGCCCAAATACGTGGAACGGGATACAAAGAGAATACAATACTAAGAAAAGGGGCCTCCCAGAATGGGAAACACCCTAGTTAATGAATATCACGTGGAAACAGTGAGAAGTCACCTAGAGGAGTATCTATCAAGGCAGTAAGATCAGTGAGGGCCAACAAGGCCACTGATGACAATATGGGTCAAAACAATACCACAATCGGTATGTGTCAAACCGATAGCCAGTTAGCATGGCGCACTTGCCATAGCAAGTGCTACTATAACAGGGCTGTTCGGGAAATTCATAACCACTACAAAATACTTGGAAAAGTACAATAAAGTTAAATGTGAATGTCATAACAGTGAAAGGGCTGTTAGCCTAACCTCTGTAATTGGAAACACACCAGTCAGCAAGAAGCTAGACTTGGCTAAGGTAAGAAGATGTTGTGAAACCGTGGAAATTTTTCTTTCAAACCCAAATTTATCAAACCCCTTCTTTTCAAACCAGATTTTCTTTCAAACCAACACTTCTTTCCAACCTTCTTTTAAACCAAACCAGTAAAACGAGGGGCAATTGACAAGGATACAACAGTGGATAAATCTTCCCTCGATTAAGTTCGGGAAACAAGGAATGCATATTGTCAGGGGACAATATAAGGGAGTTGACGACAGAATACTTCACCTAGGCGTGTGACGGACACTACAAGTGTACCAACTGTGTTGTGGGACGACCGCACTCCGATAGGAGCATGTGGGCCTGACAGACCTACTTGTAGGTTAGTTGGGTAAGTAGTAATGTATCAGTATGATACCCCATATATGTATACGAGTAGAGTCCAGAACACGGGAAGTAGTCGACTCCGTCTACGGTCAGCAGTATAAATCAAACAGGAGCTAGAAAATACAAGGAATGCTTGAAGTAAAGGAACCCAATTAAGTTAAAAAGGACTAAAGGAACTAATGAGTTTATTTTAAGGAAATGTATAGAGTTAAGAAGTGCGAAGAGCACGGAATGTTATGTAAAGACATTGCATATGTCTTAATAAGGCGAGGGATAAAACATGATAGCTGGAACGGAGACTCAGCCTATGCATGGCAAGGCAGATGCCTAATGTGGACACATTAATGTGCAATGAACGGGATGAAAATTCCCAGAATGAGTACCTACACTACCAGGAAATATTGATCTTCACAGAAGGAGATAATAAGCCATTAAGAACGCGAGAAGCCGTGGCTAACTGGATGTACCAATAACTGTGAACCAGATGTAAAGGCATAACTTAACGACACCCAGGAGAAATCCTTGAAGGGTGTGCGCATCAACAATTGTTGAACGAAATACGTGACAGAAGCACAAGGGTTGAAATTAACACCCAGTTTAGACATAAGTTGTCAGGAGACGGACTGACAAACCTAAAGGGCATCCCATGAAAGGAAACGGAATGCAACGACCTTGTCATGGAGCCCACTACAACCTCTAAAAGCAAATAAGGTTAATAAGGTTAATAAGCCATAAGCAAGATATGTTATATAAATTTGACTGATTGTAGAAGTTTATGTTGTATAAGTGGATAAAGTGGTAAGCGAACCACTGCATTAAGAGTGGGGATACCTCTCGATATTGCGAGACCGCAGAAGCGGTAGTTATGTGAATCAAGTTCAAGAGATATGTGGAGGATGGACCACGTTGTTATTACCCCAGGGTGATTTGAATAAAATAACACAAAAAAAAAAGAAGTACTCGTACCTGTTGTGTACACAGGAAGAGTAATAAGTTTGATAGCAATCACCGTAGGTGTGTGAAGCTAAATGTGTAGCGAACAACGCTCAAGGGAAAAATAATAATATATTCAAAAATCAGCCAAATAAATGGCCAGATAAACCCAGCGTGATAGCGGAAGCTAATATAATAGCGGATGCAGTATAAGTTGATGTTGTATAATGAGTAAGGATACGGTGCGCAATGAGCGACCGTTGTGTGAGTATTGTTAGATGATAAAATGGGAGTGAACAGAGTTATGAGTTAACCCCAGTGGAGGTACAACAGTAAGTGATAGCAAACGAACCGAGCAGTAAGCCGGTGGCAAGTGTTAAATGATAAGGATTTCAGTGAAAATTCCTATCGCAATCGCATGAGAGATTTACTGTCAAGAGTTTACGCCTCTGCACTCTGTATGACTGAGTGTTTTGGTATTGCTCTTGCGCAGTAATAATCAAGTGAGATAGCTAGGAATCAGAAGCATGGTAATTGTGGAGGAATAACGTTATAGTGGCCGATGCATAGGAAATGCAAGGCCGCACCAATAAAAGAGTACTTGTACAAAACGAAATGGGGAGACATGATTAACAGCAAGTGACTACGGTAGCACTAACTGCCAAATATCGGTATGGAATATACCCCAAATGTTGTAAATAGCTGAGAGAGCACTACACACTAGGTAGTAGCTCAATCTCAACCGACAGTAAGTCGGTAGAAGCAAGTCAATCATTGTGAATTACATAGTAGTTTACGCTGTAACCTATTGGAGAAGTGGATGGAAAGTTTTGGAGCTCACCGAATTCGCTCAGGGTAAGAGATACCATGCGTCGGTTGAGAAACCATCCTTCCCAAGATAAGGGTAATACATTGGAGATGTACAATACAGTAACAGTAACAAATGGGGCAAATTAGCCCTATAATTATCAGAATGGCGCAGCAGAGGCCAGTGAGCCCATGCATCAAATGCCGAATATACATGGTGAATATGAATGGATGGCTAGTCATCAATGCCTAGAAGCCTTACAGGCCCGGACCGAAACCGGTTATGAGTTACAACTCCAATGCGAATTCTTGGTTTAGGGACTAAACCGCCATTATGGTTAAGATCCTCTAATCAGAATCCATTGTGTAATAGACCGCGTGGAAGTTAAAATACTTCACGACGGCAGAACATATTAAGCTAATGCTCAGTGATTGATTACGTGGGCGTAATCCCTTTTAAGGGGGGTAGAGCGCAAAACCACTTAGTGTGTTTTACCGTACAAGTGTACGTGAACAGGGTTGTGCATAGCACAAAATGAATTGTTATGATGGTTGGCGCGTGTGTTATATAAACATACGCATTTATTTGTGGTTAAATTGTGGTAATTGCGCACAGAAGATGCGAATACCATTGTGGGAAGTGTGTTTATCTTGTTAACAGTGGTGTGTGAGAGTACAAGTGGGAGGGAGTAAAGAAACTCCCGGGGAACTAAAACCCCGACGGTGCATAAATGTAAACCATGTATTGTATTTTGAAAAAAAATATATGTATATATATACAATGTTGTGATTTATGAAGGGTATGAGACCGACATAGAACCTAGTGAGAATTAAATTCCCTAGGTAACTTGAATTAAGTTGGATTTGGGTGATGATTGATGACGGAGTTCTATTCCTTGGAGATGTAATGATTATGACTAGAAGGATTTAAAGATAGAAAATGGGATACGCTTGAATTAGTTGTTGGTTGAAAAAGAAGTGGGAGGTGAAACTTGATTATCATGAGATCAAGGGAAGCCGAACACAAATTGGGGTGGAAAGATAGTTCAACACTGATGCTGATCACATCAGGGTTGGATGACTCTTGAAGCTCCCTGTAAGTGGTCACAAACAACCATGTTAAGAAAAATACAAGGAGCATAAATTGGACTTGGAGTTGTGTGGTGTTTTCAAAAGGATTTTCAATTGGTGTTTTCAAACAATTGATTAATATTTTGAATAAAAGATCTTTTTATACTTAACCTAGTAAAGAATATTTTTGTAGTACTTGCTCACGAGCTGAGGACGTATGAGCCTTTGTCTTCGGACCGGTGACATGAGAAGTATATATGTTAAAAAAATTAAGTGAATGTTTTGATCTCCCAAAGGAACGGGGACCAGAAGGTGTCCATCGCGACCGGGTTCTGCGGGATCACAGTGTATATGTACTCAACATGGGACTTGAGCCCATGGAGAGATGGAAAAGGTATTTCTGTTTGATATACATGTTATGACATGTTGTTTGGTATGTGTGATAAAGGTTATTCTGACTTTGATCTCCTAAAGTGTGCTATCAAGACCTATGAGTCTAAATGTGTTGTGTTACTCGGGCCTACGAGTCCAAATGTGATTATGTCACCCAGACCTAAGAGTCTGAGGGATATTATGTTAGTGCAAGTATGGTGAAGGTACCCGGACCATTAAGTCCGAGGTTACCATGTGAGTATGATATTTTATGTATAATGTGGATATGTTGCCCGGACCATTAAGTCCGAGGTTGGATGTAAAGAGTGGTTGGTAATGGAAGTTTTATGGCTATAAGTAATTCCCGTATTCTAACCCAATGATGCGAGGAAATGTGAACTTCGAGGACGAAGTTCTTTTAAGGGGGGTAGATTGAAATACCCCAAACCTGGTATGTTGTGTAAATGTTAAACCGTGGTATTTAAAGGCTAAAAAGTGCCTTAGAAACATAAATGAACCATTTAAACCATGGTAAAACACAATAAAAAAACTAAGACACGGTTGAGCAAAAACATGCTCTAAGGTTGAGGTGAACTTGGCTAGGACCCAAAGAGCCTACCAAGACTTGGTAATGTTTAATTATGGCTTTATAAGGCTAATTAAGTCCTTAGGAAACTTTGGTAGACAATGAAACCAAACAAAACACAAATAAATACCTTAAGGTCAAAATGGGCTAAAATGTGCTCTAACCTTGGGATAAATGTGTATAAGGCCTAATGGTCAAACCTATGCCTTATTTATATGTTAATGAACATATTAAATCAATTACCAAAGAAAACCAAGCTTGAAAACAAGTTAAAACGCAAAATGTGCTTTAAGGAGTCTTAAAGCACGTTTTGAAAAATTGTCTTGTAAATGAGTTTTGAGTGGCTAAATGTCCATCATTACTCTTTAATTGACATGTGTACTATATAGTATCACATTTGGGTGGCTATATCAATGGGAAATCAAAAATTTCACTTCTATGTGCCTTAGTTTGTGAATAGTAACCTTTATAAGCTAGTTTGTAACATATAATGTTATAAGTAATTAAATGAGTCAATAAAGACTATATTACCCTTCTATTAAAATGGGGGCCGGTTTTTCAAGGTGTGAGTCACCACACATGTAAGTTTATTAAGTAATAAGTGATGACTAATGGTTACTATTTGCTTTAAGTTATAAATATCTTCAAAAAGCAAAACCAATCTCATTCTCCCCTTCCTTCTTCATTTCCCACGGTTGAAAGGCTTCTTCAACCTCTCTTCTTCTTCCATTCACGGTTTGGAATAGTGCTCACCAAAGCTCCACCTTCCATGGTCAATATCTCATGACTCACTTAACCAAATCAAAAACAAACACCACCATTCTCTTCCTCTCATCAAGCTCTTCATTCCTATCTTCTCAAAACTTCAAG